>LR738558.1:6595000-7220000 GCA_902685375.1 Neostethus bicornis | reverse complement strand
AGGGGTAGTTACAGCAGGCTGGAAATGATCTGTTGGGGTTTGCAATGGTAACATGGGACTGGTAGATCTTGGGACAAAAAAGGTTGGGCACCCCTGCCGAAGTTGTGGGGTGCCCAACCCGGGGTGGAGAAGGGGTTTTCTATTTCTTTCATTCATGTTTGAGAAATGTCCTTTCCCGCTCTCTTGTCCTATAATTTGGAGACTATTCGAACACCAGCTTATTCTTCACCGTGTCTTTTGTTCTCTGCCATGCCCCAATTTTAACGTAAACTGGATACGCTTTTGCTTCATGCCTGCGCTCTGTTTACTCTTGGTTCGATTGGTCCGTCTCAAGTGCCACTTTTACATCAATGCACCAAAATGAAAATATAAACAAGTAGTTAACAAAGCGCTTGGTTTGTTTAACATTGTACTTACAGTCTCAAACAAGACAGGTGTTATGAACATGTCGAGGTGGGCGGGATTTAGCGGGAAGTGGAAAAAGGACAGAATTCAGTGTCAAAAACAGAAGTAGAACTGAATAAATTTAACAATTTTTTTTTTTTGTCGAATACCGCATTTATGAGCTAACCGAAACCTAAGCCATAATAACGCTTGTAACGCTTGTAGCGTTTTTATGCTAAATTGCGACCTAAAAGTTTAGCAAAGTACTGGTGTGATGATCATTTTAATAGTAGCACGTTAAGAACTAAGTTAAGAACCATAGATGCTTTCACATGTTTACGTATTACTATTATTTGTTTCTGTGACAGGTGGCTCAGGTTGAGAAATACACCGAGAACAGCGGTTTAGGCATCAGTCTAGAAGCCAGTAGTGGGCATCACTACATCCGATCTGTCCTTCCAGAAGGGCCTGTTGGCTGCTGTGGCAAGCTTTTCAGTGGAGATGAACTACTTGAGGTAATTTGTTGTTTGTTTGCTGAGATTTAAATCCTATCTGAATAATTTGAGAGGGCATGGGTGAATATCTTAAATGTCAGATGCAGATTATTACTTCTAACATCAATTTTTTGCATTGCAAGATTTACCTTTGTCATTGTATCTTTGGACTATATTGAGAAGCCAAATAATACCTGTTTGTTGTTCCAATTTTCAATGAAATGAAATATATACTTTATTGATACCTCATCAGGGAAATTTGTGAACTGCATTACACTGCAACAGGCTGCCACTTATGACGGCACCAATGGTGGGAGAAACAGGGGGTTAGGTGCCTTCTCCAAGGGCCCTAGATGTGAACTCAGTGGGAAGTGAATCTGCAAATTTCTGGTTAACCTCTGGTTTGAGGGCGAACGCTCTACCACTGAGCCACAAAGTGCACTTTTTAAAAATGATTTGAAACCCAAAGCTGCATTTAAGAAAAGTTGCTTCATTTATATTAAATTATTTTTTCTAACTTTTCTAGGTGGTCTAATTCTAAGTTTAGCTAGCTAACTCTTATGTTAACTAACTTGTTTTATGATTTTATGTTCATCTTTTCTTCTTCAACTTGCAGAAATTGCAACCCTAAGAACATTCTCATTGTGGCTCTAGTTTTTCAGAAAAGAAGAAAAATAACATATAAGTGGGGCTTTTAAAGAGTTTACTGAATTACTGGCACTCAGCCGAGCCTTCTGAGAACTTTGGTCATTTTTTTTTGTATGTAAAAGTGATGCAACATCCATTAAGTAGTTGGTGAATCAGTCAAAAAGTCTAAACAATATATTTTAAATTGTTTTTATGTCTTCCTCTAAAAACTTTTCCTCATGGTGTTTAATGTTTTTACAGGAAATGACGTCAGTTAATTTTCCTAGAATTAATAATGACATTTTTTTTTTTTAGCATTTCTTAGACTTAATCATAGCTTGATAAAGCAATGCAATCAAATGACAAAACATACATCCAGTCAGAAGAAAGTCAAGTGATTGGACCAATAATTATCAGATGATATGTGTCCAAGAGGCTATTTGTAAAAAAACAGAATCATTATTGGACAAAAACAAAAGTCTACTGAGGTCAAAAGACAAACTGGGGTCTTAAGGAAGGTTCCTAAACTTATTCTTATGCTGAAATTGTGCCAATGTTTCTGAAGTGCGCAATAACTTCCTTTTAGGTCAACGGTATTTCATTGATTGGTGAGACCCACAAAGAAGTGGTAAAAATTTTGAAGGAGCTTCCAGTTTGTGTATACATGACATGCTGCCGGCCTGCACCTGATCCTCAGCCCGACGCAGAGTCTACACAACCAGAACCTGAGGCCATGTCTGCAGTATCCAAACTCAAGGTGCCATATTTGTTTTGGTTTTTTTTTGTTCAGTCAGTTCAGTTATCTTCAGAACCGCTTATTAGTCAGGGGTTTGCGACGTTGCCAAAGCCTAACCTGGGTCATTACAGGCAAGATGGTACACCCCTAACAGGTTGGTAGTCTGTTGGGAACCACACACAGACAATCATACTCACATAGGCCACAGTGGAAACCACTGCACCACCGTGCAGCCAGCTCGAGTTCAAAAATATTAAATCAAATAATGTACCGTGCCATATTGTCTTCTGCTACTTTTCGGGGTTGAGCCATGGGGCAGCAGCCTTAGCAGGAAAGTCCAGAGTTTCCTCAGCCCCTAACAGAGGAACCTCATTTTGACTAACTGTATTTGTGATCTTGGTTACTCATCCTCAGCTGGTGACCGTAGATGAAGTAAATGAAATATACTTTATTCATCCCTCATTAGGGAAATTTGTGTGCTGCATTACACCGCAACAGGCTGCCATGATAGCGCCAATGGTGGGAGAAACAGGGGGGTTAGGTGTCTTCTCCAAAGGCCCCAGATGTGAGACATGAGCTCAATGGGATGCGATCCCACAAACCTCTGCCTATCGCTACCACCTATCGCTACCGCCTACATAAATTGATACATTTAGAGCATCATTTTTTGGCTCAGCTTTCTCATTCCCACAATGGACGGATATAACAATGTCCTAATCACTGTGGACTGCACTGACCACTTGTTGATCTACCATTCCTTCCTTCCGTCATTGGTGAACAAGACCCAATCCAGAGTTCCCTTGGCGATGCCTAAACTGTTCCACTTAGGGCAGGATTTCTATTTCTGACCTAAAAAGTACCCTTTTCCAGCTGAGGATCATGGTCTCAGATTTATAGATGCCGATTCCCATCCTAGCCACTTGCTGTGAATTGTTCAAGTGGCAAAAATATTCAAATTAATAATACTTTAGATTTATTTTATGCAGTAAAATTCAACTAATTTTTTTCAACCGTAAAGATTCTCTTTATATCACTTGTACTATATTAACAAAAAAGTTACCCTGGCTTCTCTTAACATTTACTAATGCATTATGGAACATATTTCCATGCATATAAAGTAAAGGAATATGATCGGAGTTCGAGACGCCTTCTCTGTTGTTGCTCATCAACCGTTATTAACCATGCTCTCGTGTGACTCGCCTCACTGGCTCACTGCCGTGTCAACCACGATGGATGGAGACTCACTGATAAGCAAGTCTAAGTTAACTTAGACCAATTTTGGCAATATCTTAGCAGTGGCCAATATTACTTGATGTAGAGATGAGACATCAAACACAGATTCCCTCCAGGGGAAGTTATTTTCATTTGTGTAGCTTTATCTGTGATAATGTACTAAGGCCCTACCATCCCTAGATTTTTCCTTTAATGCCCTGCCAGAAACCTGAGCCAAAAACACAACAAGAGGGTAGGAGCCTATGGGATGGGAGGGAAACAGTAGACGGCATGATGCTACATTGTGATTTTGGTTTTTTTTTTCTCTCTGCAGAAACCAATAGACCTCAGCAGTGCATTAGTCTCTGAAGACTCTGAGGTGAATACATTAGCAGGTACACAGGATAACATGTCAGAGGAGGCAATAGGATCTCCTTTGGCCATGTGGGAGCTGGAAATTCAAAATATCGAGCTTGAAAAAGGAGAAGCTGGATTGGGATTCAGTATCTTGGATTATCAGGTAGGAATTTTTTTCTTTTAGTTTTGGTGTTGTGATCCTCTTGTATCAAGACTCTCTCTATCCACTCCTCAGGACCCAATGGACCCGGCTAAGACAGTGATTGTGATTCGCTCTTTGGTTCCCAATGGTGTTGCAGAGAGGAATGGCATGCTATTACCAGGAGATCGTCTAATGTATGTTAATGCAACAAACCTAGAAAACGCCAGCCTGGAAGATGCTGTCCAGGCTCTGAAGGGAGCCAAACTTGGCAAGGTCCAGATAGGAGTTGCCAAACCACTGCCTGTAAGCACTAGTAATAATCTTCTCACTTTACACTTTGCTTTAAATCCTGTCCTTTAAACCCTGACTTGAACTTCTCCGTGTATCTGTAGGAATTAGAGTTTTATGTGTGACTTTTCTGTAGCATTTGTGCAGCAGTCTAGGGTTTTACTCTGCTGCCGCATGCAGTTTCGAATCAGGTGTTCTTTATATCGCACAACTTAGCATCCAGTTGTGATGGCTCAGCTTACATGAGCTTAAATTTTTCATGCAGGAAAGAGGTGTGGAGGTAGGTTGCTTGGTGTAGCATTCCACACACGAATCTTACAAATGTTCCACACCTTTTGTTTCATATCATGTTATTAAATTTACCAAGAGCAGCCCTCCTATTGTACGTTTGAACCCACTGGGCCACCTGTCAAAATAGTAAGTCAGTCCAGCTGCATGTTTATTGCTTTGGGCACCTGTGCCCTTTGAACAGGATGTTTCTCTCTCTAAAAACAGCTTGCATTCTTTCTGCCGTACTGCTGCATTTTTCTCGTATTGAATCTACCATTGGATTACTCAGCGAGACCTCTGGACTGCCAGAGTTAGCTGGATTACATAGCAGTAGAAAGCTCTCTTGGAGGACGTGGAATGCACTTCTGAAGAGTATTTTGTTGTACTAGCTTTTAAAATTGAGTCTGATGTGTGTTATCCTGCCAATATGCCTTCTTGCTTTTTTACACATCTATCATGGCCGCATGTTCACAAAAATCAATATCAGTAACTTCTGTTTTCAAACGCTTCACAAATGCTTGGCATTTTTTTTAGTCGAGCTTTAAAAATAAGAGATACTCAATAAGTCATCGTTACTCTTTTCTAAGCATCTTTTTCTTTTTTACCATTCGTAGTACTTACTAATATCTTTAGTCTCAGCATTTTCCAACACTTCTTTTCATCTCCATTCACCACTAATTCATCTCCACAAGATCTGGTTAAAGAAAATCGAGATGCTAATTCCATTAAACTGGAGACACTGAAAGAATTTCTTCCCTTTCCCAGGGAATATGTGGATATTCTCAGTCTCCGCACCCATATGGTGATCAGGAAATAACTTCTTCATCCATCATCCATTCATTTGACTTCAACAATATATTGATTGACGATGGCGAGGAGGAAGGACTGACTGAGGCCATCCTTTACCGAGCAGAGCCCGCATTGGTTAGTTAGCGTTTGCGAACATTGGGAAATCAGAACACCTTAATAAAGAAAAAAAGTACAATACATATGTGATTCTATCAAAAATACTTTGTATTATGAATCTGTTCCAATGAATTCCAACAAATAATTGTACTTAATAAGTGTGTGTAAATCTATTTTGATTGGATTTTCTAGTTAGCGATTAGCAACTTTAGCACAGTTGAAAAGCATTATTCTTTAAATTTTGGAATTCCCTTATAATCCTCCTGATGTACTCATTTATTTCAAACTCTTCACAGATCGACACCAGCGAAGGTGACCTGTCTGACGAAAAGTTATTGAGTCATCCTTATTCTGAGATAGAAGACGACACATTCCAGGCATCAATGATAGCTCTCCATGGAAGCAGCTGCAGCTCAGACTTGGATTACCTGCACGCCTCCACACCAAAGGTAATTCACCAGATCTAGCTCTTTATTTCATCCCAAGTGTTATACCTTCTCCTCTACTCGAATTCAACTGTCTTCACACAATGTCAAGCAAGCAATAGGAGTAGTAGTCCTTGAGAAGTGAATCGATACGGGAAGGGTTACAAGGCCACTTTCAAGCAGACCAAAGTTATCATTCGATAGTGAGAAAGATTATTTAACAAGTGGAAAACTTTCAAGATAGCTGCCAATCTAACATGGAATGAAGTTCACCGTGAGGTTGGACTGTTCTTTACTCAAACACAAAAAAAGTCTCACAGGAAAAAAAAGGCTCTACTGCAGCAGAATAGATTTGACACAATTGCTTATTGTAACACTAAAACAACTAATTAATCTGCATAAAAGCATCTAAAATCAGCTATAAAGTCATTAGAGAAAGAAAGAAATAAGGAAAGTAATAATTAGACTGAAAACAATCCTTTTATGCAAATTGCTGCTATCGGCCGTTACACAAGCTACCCATTCAAAGTCAATTATTTATGTGTTTACACTTGTTTTATCTAGATTGAACTACAATGGGATATGCAGTGTTGTTCTGAGATTGTGAATTGTTTTGTTTTCCTATAATCAGAGTGTCCTTTTTACTGTTGGTAGCATTGTTGTTTTTGGCAGCCATCTGAGTTTTCATTTTGGTCTTAGGCCCTGTCCACACATAGCCAGGTATTTTTGAAAACGCATGCCTATTGTCTTCCGTTTCAGGAAAACACTCGCGTCCAAACGTAACCATTTTCAAAATATCTGCGACCACACGGAGCCGTATAAATACGCTTCTGAGTGTGATTATGAGCATGCCAGACCAGTAGTCGGCAGTATTGAGTGGAGGAGGAGGGAGGCTTATGTGATTAATAATCACCGATTGCAACGCATTTCTCCTCCTTTGCTCCTCAACAAGAAGCAAGAGCAGTTGAGAGTGGACAAAAAGGCAAGAAAAGAGGGTCTGCAACAGGGTCAAAAGTAATGCCTGCTTCCGTGGATCCATGCTGCCCACTGTCTGCTTTTGGAAACAAGGACGCAGATGAATCACATATGTGCATTACTTGTCGCAGATAGTGACGCATAAAAAAGCAAATTTCCGTTTTTGCACATCCACACGCAAACGCAAAAACAGAGTTACCAAAATCTCCACTTTGGCCGGAGTTTTGAAAAACGCCGCTTTTGAGTGAAAAAAAAAAACCTCAGTTTTTGTGTGGACGGCAGGCATAAATGGATAAAAAAATATATGCGTTTTCAAAAATACCCGGTTACGTGTGGACAGGGCCTTAGTCTTAGGAACAAAAATTAATTTAAGTTTTAGTCACATTTTAGTCATCTCTATATATTTTAGTTTTTGTCAAGTTTTCGTCAGGGAAAGCTTAGATCATTTTTAATCTAGTTTTAGTGTAAAACAAACAAGCAAAAAACAACAAATATTCTTTCTTTAACAATCGTGACTTTATTACTGAGAATGATGCAGGTTATTTGAGGAAAAAAAAAAAGAAAAGACAACCCTGCCGAGCTTTAACTTGCGCAAAACAGCAAACATTGTAAAACAACGTAAAATAAATACAAATTCTTCATTGAGAGAGGAACGTTGTAACTTATGCATACTTAAAAATGACACCTCTTAATGACCCTGTAAACAAAGTAAACATTGCATTGTGTCTTTAAAGCAGTCGTTTGTGCAACCAAACTAAGTAAGTTAGCAGCGCCAAGCATTAGCTTGAAGTCGGTATGCCGTTTGCGGAAAATATGTGGAATACTTTAAGCTTTAAGTTTCCGACCACCATGTCGTGGTGTCATGGTGTGTGACTTTCTCGTGGCTGCAGATGTGCTGTGTAGACGGTGTGAACTTGCAGCATCATGGGGGCATGCCGCCGTGAGAGACAGAATGCCGCTGCTGTGCCATTTTTTTCCACAGACAGAAATGTGAAAGTCTGACGCCTATTTTGTTAAATGTTCTTCTCGTCAACAGAAACTTGCAAATGTCTCGTCACGTTTTAGTCTCCAAAAAACCGCATTTATTTTGTTATTGTTATGCCATTGTCTTAAAAAAAAAAAAAAGCTTCGTCAACAAAATAATTTTGTCGTTGTTATTGTTGACAAAAAGAACACTGGTTGGTAGCCCTTCTTTTTGAGGCATAACAACTCCAAAGCAGATGGAAAATTATCAAAAAATTAATAAAAAATACCAATGGGCAAACAAACTTCTAGATTCTCCAAAAAGTAAAAACTAAGCTTATTCGTTGGGCCTTTTCCAGAAATTTCTGGATACAAAACACAACTCAAAGAGACAAACTTGAGCCCAGAACACATTTTTTGTATTTGGTGGATATCACTACGAGAATTTCTTATGTTTATTTTAGGTCAAAAAGTTCAAAATACTTTATGATGATAAGCTCCTGAGTGAGCCAAAAAGTCTGCTGATAAAATCATATCTGCAACTCTGACAAAATCCTGGATCAAGTTCTGGCAACAGATGGTCTACATTTATAAGAAGCTGGAAGTTTTTCTCAGAGGAGTCTTACTTTATTACATATTTTTGTGATTAAACTTTGTTTTATTTTCTATTCAAGTGCACAGATGTAGATATTTTTCAAGTTAAGCCATAGCTTCTGTCATGGGAAGAAAAATGTGCAAAATACTTCATTCATGCACTGAAAATGAAAGGTAATTAGTATTTTACTGCTAATTTTCTACCGAGAATCGATTGGCTCATTACTAGAAGAGCAATGTGACATCTTACTGAGATATATTCTCCCTGGGTGTTTTTTCATTTAGCTGCTTTTCTTTCACTCTAGCTGGCAGCTCGCTTGAACGTGTTGGATGAGCATCCTAGCTTTGCAGCATCATCAGGCTTCGCTGACAACACTGAGGCGTTCTCTCCAGAGAAGTCAACCTCTTACACTCCTGCGAGTTTGACAGGCCACATTCCCACTATTAATGCCATTCTAAGCGGCTCTGATCAATACCTGGCACCGCAGCAAAGCAACGAGGAGCCGGCAGAGTGCTCAAACTCATACAGCCCATTTGCTGAAATCGGCGCCAGAACAATCGTCCAGGAGGCACCTGCAGAGCAACTTCACTACCACAAGGAGCCAGCTATCTCTTATGGAGAGATTGGAAAAATCAGGAATTTGATGGTAAAGTTTGTCACTCAATTTTTAGACATTTAAGGGAACACGCCATCGTTACTTTATGTTCAAATTTCATTCCCTCAATTTAAGTGAGGGTGGCTGTTAAGTGTTAATTCCTTTCCGTTCCGCTGTCTTTATCGTGGGCCGGGTCGCAGGGCGAACAGCCTCAGATGGGTAGCCCAGGCTTCTCTCTCTCCGGCTGCATCCTCCAGCCGGAGAGAGAGGCTGGATGACAGGGAGCAATTCAGGATCCTGAGTTGTCTCTTCCCGATGGGACTGACTGAAACACCTCACTAGCGAGGTCTTCCGAAGGCATTGTAACCAGATGCCTGAACCACCCCATCTGGCTTCTCTCGACCTGGAGGAGCAACACATTTGCTCTACTCCAAGCTCCTCCTGGATGGCAGAGCTCCTCACTCTATTTCTGAGTGAGAGCCCAGCCACCCTGGTGATAATTTCTCTCCTGTATTCGTACACCTTCTGCATTCATCTTTGTTTGCATCCCAATGCGTACATGGTGCTAATCTAAATGCTGACTCGGTGGTACTGTACGCTAAAGGGACAGAGACCACGTACAGGAACGAGTAATGTACATATGAACATGTCTAAATTGTGGACGTAACAAATCAGAAGATGGAAAACTCAAACAGTTATGCTTTACATGCTAGAAAAAAATGTTAAATACACACAAACAAGGGTAAACTATCCCCACAATGGACAAGTGATCTTTAGTGGGGGGTTTTTATGTGTTTTTATTTCACCACTCAAATCACAATCATCACTCCTCATTTCATTCAAAGTCCTTTTCAGACAGACTTCTTTAAAATTCCAGTTAAACAACATTCTCAGCATATTTGCCGGCGTTTTCGCGGCCAAATTGCTGCACTTTTCTCCTGAGACTTGTTTGTTTGGAATCTGCTCGAGTGTTTTCATTTACTGTCATGAATGAATGTTTTGAATTACGTTCAAGGACGAAGAGCAGGCTATGAAAGAATCTGCAGAAGAAGGTGACAAAGCAGCTCTGACCCCGGGGAGCAATTTTGAAAGGACTATCACTGTTGTCAAGGGCAACTCCAGCCTCGGTTTGTGTTTATTTCTTTTTATTTGTTCTTTTTCTTTATATTCTTTTTACTTTGGCAGATGTGATAATGAGCCTTCATAACTGAAAGGCACATTTGGCCTTTACTTTTGTCTTCTTTTTAAAATAAATATATATTCATGTGAAATTCAGATCTCAGTTGAAATGATAGAAATAATTTCTGTCAGTTTTTCCCACTTAAAGGAGGTTATCCTGTTACTTTTTTAGTCAATTTGCATTTCAAAACCAACCCAAAGGGGGCTGCTTCTGGCTCAGAGCAAACCAAAACTGAACCTCTAAACAAATCGGCGTCATGAAGAAAGGCTTTAAAATCTTCTGTTCCTCATTAAAAACAAGCTTTCTGAACTCTTTGAATGTTTGCATGCAGGAGGCAGAGGGGAGATTTTGTCACAAATGTTCAAATAATCTGATTCTAATTGATTTTATTACACCAGACAGAAGTCAAGATCCATATATTTTTGTTGTCCACATTTGATTTAATGTAATCTTTACTAATGGATCATCACGCGGATGAAAGAATCTGTAAATATGGGGACAGCATGAAGAATTTTTTTTATCTTTCTGAGTTGAAACGATTAAATTTGTCCCTCCTGGTTAGCCATTAAATTGAGGTATTTCCATTTAAAATTCAATCTGTGCAATAACGTTTTATTATTTACCTCAAAGGAATGACTGTAAGCGCCATGAGAGACGGTATGGGGATGGTAATCCGCAGCATTATCCACGGTGGCTCTATCAGTCGAGATGGACGCTTGGGGGTTGGAGATCTCATATTGGCGATCAACGGAGAACCCACCACCAATCTGACCAACGTCCAGGCTCGTGCCATGCTGAGGAGACACTCTCTGATTGGACCAGATTTGGGGTGAGAATCTGTCATAAAACAATAAGAATAATCTGTAAATGTGTTGATTTAAAAAATATAATTTGTTGTAGCGCTACTGATGTGACGCCAAACTCCGCCCACAAGTCCAAACTTTGGATAACTTAGTAACATGGCAAATTTGTCAAACTTTATCAACGTTACCAACTGACTTGGGAGGGTTTGAAAAGTGAGGTTACAGGGAGAAGAGATAAAGAAGCTGGAAGATTTTAAGTACTTAGGATCAACAGTCCAGAGCAATGTAGAGTGTGAAAAAGAGGTGAAGAAGCGTGTGCTGACAGGCTAGAACAGGTGGAGAAAAGTATCAGGTGTGATGTGTGATAGAAGAGTTTCAGTTAAAATGAAAGGGAAAGAGTACAAAACCGTGGTGAGACCGGCCATGCTGTTTGGTCTAGAGCGGGGGTGTCTGAATCCGGTCCTCGAGGGCCAGTGTCCTGAAAGTTTTCCATATGTTCTTGCATATACACACCTGATCCAGTTAATTGAGTCAGTGTGCCAAATTCTATTGGCTGTTGATTTCACTTTCTGTGCATCAGTTGTATTGAACCATAAACGTGTAGAAAACCATCAGGACACCAGCCCTTGCGGACCAGCTTTGGGCACCCCTGGTCTAGAGACAGTAGGACAGAGAAAAAGGCAGGAAACAGAGATGGAGGTGGCAGAGATGAAGATGCTGAGGATCTCTTTGGGAGAGACCAGGATGGACAGGATCAGAGGAACAGCACATGTTAGAGGTTTTGGAGATAAAGTCAGAGAGGCCAGACTGAGATGGTTCAGACATGTGCAGAAGAGAGAGAGAGTACATCAGAAGAAGGATGCTGGGTTTGGAAGACATGTAGATAGTTGGCGTGACCGAAGAGGATGCAGCAGATAGGGTTAGATGGAAGAAGCTGACTTGCTGTGACGACCCTTGAAGGGAAATGCCTAAAGAAGAAGAAGTTAAGGGAGAGAATTCAAGACAATTGATTTGCAAATAAGTCACATAATTGTGTTAAATTACTTTAAGAAAACAACAACAACGTAAAAGCTGCAGTGTTAGTTGACTATGCATGTATTTTTTATGTGGAAATAATAACTATTCAGATTACATATGGATGTTTTAAATTGAATCTAAATGACGTCCGGTGTGCCCTGATGACGCTACATTTCTAGCTAGACATTTAAGATACTACCTAATTGACATTTTTCATAAATTTTCTGACACAAAACTGGTTGAAAAGGTGCATCAAGAGTCCATAAATGCACTTTTGATGTACTGTATAGTAGTTTTATGAAATATTCTTACAACTCATGCATGTACAAATTTGCAGTTGAAATTTGCTCCACATGTAACGTAACCCAATGGTTTGGAAATTATTAATAAATGTTAACATAAAAAGTATGATCGTGTCTAATTAATGCAATGCATGTAAAAGCAGCTTCTAGTGTCATTTTGGGTTTTTTTTCCAAATAGCTGCTTTTTTATTAAACTGAATGAACACTTGGAATTATAAATTTGCTGATGCCACTAATTATAAACACTACATAAGTACAATAAAACCCTGAACCAGACGTTAATCCTGTTATAAGTCTCTGAAAGGACTTAGCGGATCAAATAAATGTGTATTTTCACAAATTCTGCTTGCTGGACTAAACTTGGCACTTTTGATTGCATTGGTGCATAAAAGCCAACTCTTCACATTCTAGATCTGCTTGTGCACCCGAGGACGATCTGTGCCCGTTTTATGTGTGAGTATGACTAACGGGTGGTGCTTCAGAAAGAAGCGACCAACTCCATTCTCTCTTCATTTGCAACAAAGCTTCACTACAGTCTCTTGACGGGTTTATCCAGAACAATTAGCTCCATGTTTCAAACCATCATGAGTGGAAAATACGATACATTTATGCACTTTAATTATAAAAATTAACCCTAAATTATACGGCAATGCACCTCAGTATTAACCTTTACAAAATGCTTTATAAATGGAAAGCCGGCTTTAAAAAAATGACCTTGACTCACCAAACTGGATAAATCTTGGCTGTAGCTTCTTCTAAATTCAGTTTAAGTTTTTCCTTTTTTTTCTAACTTTTAATCCATCTGTTTTACTTCATTTTCTAACGTTTATTTTCACTATGACCTTCCTCTTCAGATGTGGTTTTAATCAACTCACTCATTATTTCATCATTTTACGTTTTTTGTCTGTCTGCATGCATTTCTATAAAATTAACAAAGAAACTCATTTGTTGATGAACCGTCAACTCTCCGATGTGTTAACACACTGTTAGGAATCCGTTGCACAGATTTCAATAGATTTGCAAGTGGGTGTAAATTTGTCGACGTTCTTCTGCTTATCTTTAATAAATTAGTGTGACTAACTTAATTATTATTGGAATAATTATAAGATAGTTCCCATTTTTTTTGGTATACAGTTACTATTTTTTATTTAAGATTGAGATCTCCTTTTGACTAGAAGTTTAAGTATCTCGGGGTCTTGTTCATGAGTGGGGGAAAGATGAAGCTGGAGATCGACAGATGGATCAGTGCTGCATCCGCACTAATCAGGATGCTGCATCGTTTTGTCTTGGTGAAAAAAAGAGCTAAGTCGAAAAGCAAAGCCAGTCGATCTACGTTCCTACCCTCACCTGTGGTCATCAGCTGTGGGCGGTGACTGAAAAAACGAGATTGCGGATGCAAGCGGCCAAAATGATCTTCCTCCACAGGGTGGTTGGATTCTCACTCAGAGATAGAGTGAGGAGGTCTACCATGCAGGAGGAGCTTGGAGTAGAGCTGCTGCTCCTCCAGGTCAAGAGAAGTTAGACGGGGAAGTTCAGGCATATGCTTAGAATGCCTCCCGAACGCCTCGCTGGTGAAGTGTTTCTAAAAGTATCGTGTAACTTTAGGAATGTACTCATGTTCCTGTATATGGTTGTTTGTCTTTGTGTTCAGCATCACATACGTCCCGGCTGAGTATTTAGATGAATACAAAGCCAGTTTGGAGCAAACTAAAGAGGATGTCTTCACTAAAGAAGTGCCGCTCTCACTTTCAGCACCAAAGTAAGTCTATCGATCGATCAACAAGAATCGAAATATGAATACGATAAAACTTTCATCACATTTTTTTGGGGTATGTGGTATTCTCATAATGAATTGAATATTTAACGTAAACATCGGGTGTGTCTTCACTGTTTAAAAGAAAAATACCAATTGTTATACAGAAAGTGTAACATAAGCCTAATTTAATATGAAAATTGAGGTTAGATTGTTTTGTTTTATCTTCTGAACCACTTAGCCCTAATGGGGCAACGGGGTGTGCAGGAGCCTATCCCGGCTGATTTAAACCGAGAGGCAGGATACACCACAAATAGGTCGCTAAGTTGGTTGCTGGGCAACATACGCACACAACCATCCACACACCAACTCATTCCTAGAGATAATTCCTAGGGGGAGGCAGTGGCTCAGTGGTTAGCACGTTCGCCTGCGGACTGGAAGTTAACCAGAAGTTCGCAGGCGCGATTACCACTGAGTTCACGTCTAGGATCCTTGGAGAAGACACCTAAAGCGGCCAATTAACCTAATATGAAACATTAATTGGGCTTTTTGTTGGGTTTTTTTTAACAACAAATCAATTTTGTTCAATCTTGACTACATTTTATTGTCTCTTAAAACTTTTTTTTTTCTGCTACTTTCCATCTAGTAGAGAGCTTCCTTACCTCCCTGAGCGAGAAGATGGAGAAGGAGAGGAAAGCGCTTCCTATGGCAACTGGAATCAGCCCAGGAAGTGAGTACAGATCATTAGAAAATTTAAAGTTTGAGGAAATAAGGCGAAATGATATCTGTTTTCCTCTCAGAGTGGAGCTCTTTAGAGAACCCGGCAAGTCTTTGGGGATCAGTATTGTCGGGGGCAGAGGAATGGGCAGCCGTCTGAGCAATGGAGAAGTGATGAGGGGCATTTTTATCAAGCACATCCTGGAGGACAGTCCTGCTGGACAGAACGGGACGCTGAAAACAGGGGACAGAATTGTAGAGGTAAAGCAAAGCCTCTCACTTTTCTTTTTGCCAAAATGACCGTCTAACATTTCCATCAGGTAGACGGAGTGGACTTGAGAGATGCGAGTCATGAGGAGGCGGTGGAAGCAATAAGAAAAGCAGGGAACCCCGTTTCTTTCTTGGTTCAAAGTCTTATCCACAAATCCAGGGTAAGTCTTCTTAACGGTAGCAAAGCAACGGCTAAAAACCACCTCGCAAATAAAGGTCAAAACTTTTTTTTTTTCTCTATAGATTTCCCCTTCTTTCCTTTAAGAATTGTGTGTCTGTGCAGTCCATTTAGGGCATTTTCAAAGCTAAAATCTACAATGTATGGACAACCCCTGGAGTGTTTTGGTTGTTTGAAGGTTGAAAGTAATTTTCCAACTCTTCTCGGCATGTTAACTATCCCAGCCATTTTTTAACCTTTAAAAGAGACGCTCGCCGTATCAGCAGCATCTTTTGTGGTTTGAAAATGCCCTCAGGCCTTTAAAACCGTGACGGAGTAGTTTCCTGCTGGCTCTTTTCCAGTGTCGGATCTTTCTCATTCAAATCTCTTTCATAGATCTTAATCTATAAGATCTACCCATTTCATTTACTCAGCCAACTTGTTTTTTTTTTGTTAAGGACGTAGTAATTCATGCTCTGATTTGTGAGACAGGCACTGAAAGAGGTCTGCAGGGTTTTTCATGAATATTTAATAAAACAATCACATCGACGGTTGTTAATTGCCATCTTCGATCTGAGAGTGGGGCTCATTCCTAAAACTGCTTGGACTCTTTCGTCTAAGAGTTAGGCTTCACCCTGAAGTTGCTCTCTATTTTTTGGCAGTAGGATAGATTCTTAGTGTTGCCCACCCACCCCGGGGTAAATTGGCTCAAATGATTGGGGAGGATCCCAGTCAAACATGCTGTGAGGGTCATCTGGGAACATCTGGCAGAGTCTTCTGTCAGAAGACGCACCCACCTAGCCTCGAGCGAAGCTTTGTTCATATTCCAGTAGAGGCGGGGACCATTGAGACCAAACGGCCTATTGTTGATGTTGCCAGCCAGAACAGTGGTCCGCAGGTCATTGATGCCTGTTTTTGCTCCAGAACGTCTTTTCGACACAATCAAGGACAAATAGTAGCAAAAGGAGTTTACTCAGGCCTCTGAGTAGAGTTTCTGCTTTCCTGTACGAAGCACAAGGAGAAAAACCCAGGATGTGCTGGAAGAATTTATGTCCCAAAATGCTTTAAAAAGGCTGTAAATTTTTTCTGCGGAAGCTGGAAGAAATAAGAAGCAAATATGGGTATCCCGATGACCCCGGAATCTAACCTCAGATAACCGAGGAGAATGTTTGAAGGGAGCAAAAATAAATCATAAGAATGAACAGATAACAATTCAGTTTTAAAAATGGTATGGAGGATTTTTACAATTCTTTTTTTCACTATCTCTTAAATCTGCCGTCACTGGTTGGACTTAAGTTAAAAAAATAATGCAATGCCACATTTATTAATGGACCAAATATTTTAAAAAATATATAGCTATAAACTGTCGACTTGGTAGTGCATTGAAAAAAAAACCTGAGCCAATAATTTTTTTATGGTGAACAAAAAGATTTGACACACAGTCTAGATCAGAGGTCCTGGAGGGCCGGTGTCCTGATATTTTCATTGTGCTACTGGTTCGATTCAGCTGATGCACATAAAATAAAATCCACAGCTAATAAAATTTGGCACATTGACTCAATAACCTGGATCAGGTTTGTAGATAAAAAACCTTCAGGACACCAGCCCTCTAGGACTGGAGTTTGACACCCTGGTCTGGTCTGTTCACATGTCCTACTTCCTGGTTTTGGAAATATGTAAATATTTATGTTGAAGGCCAACATTTGCTAAGCCTCATTGTTGCTCTTCGGCTGGTTTTCCAGTCAAAGACACACCCAGTAAACTGTAAAAAGACATGTATTGTGTAAATGTGTACACAGTCAAACACTGGTTATTGCCAGGAGATTTTGGACACATACGATTGCTTCCTGAAAGAGATCACGCACCTCTGTGAACCCTCTGGATCTGAACAGACAGAATACAACTGGGGCTCAGAATCAAAGCCCGTAAAGTTTCTCTTTTTCTAAACTGAAAACAATAGATTCACTTAACTTTTATAAGTTGATTTGCAAAAGTATTCTTTACACCCCCGTGAAGCTGGCCCCTCTTAAAAAAATATAAACAAAAATAAACAAAAATATGTCAACCGTTCGTGCTGTTTTGTGCTCTAATAGTTTTGTTTGTGCTATTTTAGTTTTTTTTAAAGATATTTACGATTCTTTTATAAATCAATATGACGTCATCCAGCCCTTCATTTTGCTTAAAAATGCAGGAAAAAAATGGTGTCAATCGTTTGTGCTGTTTTGTGGTGTAAAAATTTTTGTTTGTGCTATTTTTGTTCTTTTTTATTTTATTTTAAGAAATACGATTGGACCGTATTTATAAAAACCCTCACCTATGGTCACCAGCTGTGGGTGGTGACCGGAAGAATGAGATTGTGGGTACAAGCGGCCGAAATGAGCTTCCTCCGCGGGGTGGCAGGGCTCTCACTCAGAGATTGGGTGAGGAGCTCTGCCATCCGGGAGGAGCTCGGTGTCGAGCCGCTCCTCCTTCAGATCGAGAGGAGCCAGATGGGGTAGTTCGGGCATCTGGTCAGAATGCCCCCCCCCTGAGCGCCTCGCGGGCGAGGTGTTTCGGGCACGTCCCACCGGGAGGAGACCAAGGGGCAGACCCCGGACCAGCTGGAGAGACTACGTCTCACAGCTGGCCGCGGAGCGACTTGGGATCCTTCCGGGTGAGCTGGAGGATGCAGCCGGGGTGAGAGAGGCCTGGGCAGCCCGTTGGAACAAGCGGAAGATGACGGAACGGAATGAACAATTGGACCGGAAATAATGAAGGCCCGGATGACGTCATCATCCAATCGTATTTCTTAAAATAAAAAAATTTAAAAAACGACAAAATTTTTTTACAGCACATAACAGCATAAACGTAGCACAAACCATTGACATATTTTTTGTTTATTTTGCTTTATATTTGTTTTTAAGAGGGGCCAATTTCATGGAAGTATTCTTTACAAAATGATTAATTCGCCCGTTCACATGAAATAAACTGTTATTTATTAGCATGGCTACTTTTTATGAAAGTTATACCAAGAAAACAAGCTTAAGATTTAGTAAGAAATAAAAACGTCCATAAACAAGGCTCGCCCTTTTCTGTGCAAAGAAATCAAAATGTTTTTATGAAGTCACTGCATTACGATTCGCTTCAAACCTGCATCTCTGTTCCTTCGCTCGGCCTCCTCAGCCTGGGTCCTTACATAGCCCAGCCTCATCGCCTGTCGTAGAGAAACGCAGCCCCGCTTTCACATGCATGCTGCATCGCTCACGTCAGGTAATCTGTCTCCCTCTCTTTGTTTCTCCCATAGCTTTTCTGTCAACTATCCATCACTCGTAATCTCTTGCTTGCATTATCTCTCCTGCCTTCTCTGTCTCACTCCGCTTAGCCCGCTCCTTATTAACTCTGGCTTTGATTTACAAATGATGTGAGCACTTATGAATGTAAAGTGGAACTGAAAATTCCTCCTGGGAGAAAAAAAAATTGGAGGTCGCTTCGTTTTCTAACAGTCATGGTTTTGGTCAAACACTCGGAACATTTTAACTACACGTGGCTTCAAGTTGGAAAAAAAAATTATATGTCAGACTAAAAAGTTTCCAACTTCTTGGTGGAGAATTGTTAGGATTTTTAAAAATGTAGCTGAGATTTAAACTCCCACACGTTGTAGAAAAGTAGCTCATCTTTTACTAACGCACTGATTGGATTAAGTGTTTTGTTCCATTCCGTCGTCTTCCGCTTATCCGGGGCCGGGTCGCGGAAGCAGCAGGCTTCTCTCACCCCGGCTGCATCCTCCAGCTCACCCGGAAGGATCCCGAGTTGTTCCCCGGCCAGCTGTGAGACATAGACTCTCCAGCGGGTCCGGGGTCTGCCTTTTGGTCTCTTCTCGATGGGACGTGCCCGAAACACCTCACCAGCAAGCTGTTCAGGAGGCATCCTAACCAGATGCCCAAACCACCCCATCTGGCTCCTCTCGACCTGGAGGAGGAGCGGCTTGACGCCGAGGTCCTCTCGGATGGCAGAGCTCCTCACCTGATCTCTGAGTGAGAGCCTAGCCACCCTTTGGGGAAGCTCATTATGGCCGCTTGAATCCGTAATCTCTTCTTTCGGTCACCACCCACAATTTATGGGTTAGGTTAACCCTTTTTAAAAAATAAAATGAGATCCCACTCAACAACCGTTTGAAATAGTCAATAAAAAAAGAAACATCTTCCTGCATTGACTTGTGACAGTTAGAAAAAAAGTTGTTTTCTAAATTAAAGTCCCTTTTTAATCATTTTATTGACTTATATCTACATTATGTTGTGTTTTTAACTGTAAAAATCAAACATTTTATCTAAAATAACAATTTTCTGTGAATAATTTGACTAAAAGCATGACGGCAAAGTGGGTATGCTATTTAAAAAGCAGTTGTATGGGACCACCAGGAGAGTAATAAATACCAAGCCTCTTTGAGACCGATCCATCTTTTGTTCAGCCTCTCGGAATCTTAAACTGGCTTCAAAGATCTTTATCTTCTAATGACACAAGCCATCATTAATTTATATCAAATAGAAACTACTCTTATGACCATGTTTTTTTCTCCCAGGTGGTTGTACGTTTTGCCCACCATGTTTTTTTAAAGTGTGGTGTTGTGAGTTTCTTGGTGTTGTGTTGCTTTTAGAAGCCGACGCTGCCCTTTCTGAAGCTAAATAGCCACCACGTGTCAAGCTTGTGCCGCACTAATCAAAGCTACTTAGCACCAGCCCACCCACAGGTTAGAAAGCAACCTTGTGTGTGTGTGTGTGTGTGTGTGTGTGTGTGTGTGTGTGTGTTCTTTTTCACTTGACTTCTGCTCTATTTGTCAAAATCTACTTAACAAGAAACTCTTTGTGATTAGGAAGAAAAAACTAACAATTGTGTGAACAAAGGTTTTAAAAGATTTTTTTTTTTTCATTTGAACACACGTCAAAAATGAACTTTTAGCAACACTATAAAAGTTTTTAGTCCAAACTCGTGCATTGAAATTCTAAATATCAAATTTGTCCAATTCTTTTTTTACAAATGTTTGTCCACATGGGATTTAAAAAAAAAAAAAAAAAATGTTTTCATCTTTTGTTCTGCTTTGCAAACTATATTTTTATATGAAGTAAACCTTGATCGTATAATTGATCTATCACACTAGGCTTGGGTGGTATTATGGCAATATGGCATACTCGTGTTGTTAAAAATGGCGATGACAAATCCTGAAAAACAAGATTCTATCCTTCAATGCATAAAATTGATTCCATGATTAATAGTCTGCTTCACTTGTGGTTGAATTTTAAATTTTACTTAAATAATTTATAGATTTTAAACAACTTTTGAAGACGTTCGATAAAGTTTAACAACCTAACGTCATCATGTAACAGGATGGAGCAGAGACAGGAGACTCATCAAGAAGAATGACTCGTAGTAAAATTATACTTGGTGTGAAAAAAGAACACACATTCTACATCGTGGGAGTATTTCAGATTCCAAGCAAATAAGAAAGTTGTCTGTCAATATGACATTATGCAAGTTTTAAGCATTTTTTTTTTAGGTGCGCTTCTCGTGATGGCAGCAAGTTAGCATAGCGCTCCACATTTTTTAAGGTTTTTTAATGGACTTTCTAGAGATGAGCTACTTTAGCTGTGAGGAATGCCAAGTGAGAGCGGATGTGCAGATATGTTTTGTGCTAGAGTGAAGCTGAAAGCGAAGAAATGAAGATAGAATCTTCCAAGTGCAGCTTAGTCTGTTGTACAGAGTGGGCTGAGCGACATCTGAGGTGATTCCTGTCTGAATATACCCGGCTTCACTATGGTGAGTGCGGACAAAGACGTGGAAAGGTGTTGCACTAAAGGTGGTGGACTCCTGGTGTTTGAGAACAACAAACAGTGTTGTTCCACCACAGTTAAGGACGTGAGTTGCTGTCAAGATGTGGAGCTTTTCGTGACAGTTACGACTTTATTGTGATCCATGTGAGTTTTCAAATATTGTTGCCATGGTAACTCCAATTCCGCTCTGTGCAGAGTCGACTCTCATGTGCTACACCAACAGCTGTTCTAGCTCTATTCCACCAATTGGCTGCTCCACCTCTGTTCCACCAAGCAGGTGTTCCAGCGCTACCCAACTTAGCACCACCTAGCAGCTGTTTAGAAGCTCTTTGGAGCTCTCTCTTGAACTGCTTGGAGCTCTACCAGACATACAGATTTCTGCCACAGCAAGTCAGTTTACTCCATCTAACCCTATCTCCTGCATCTTCTTCGGTCACGCCAACAATCTTCATGTCTTCCTTCACTGTATCCATGAACCTCCTCTTTGGTCTTCCTCTGGGCCTCTTTTCTGGTGGTTCCATATCCAGCATCCTTCTTCCGATGCACTCTCTCTCTCTCCTCTGCACATGTCCAAACCATCTCAATCTGGCTTTATCTCCAAAACCTCTAACATGTTGCTTCCCAAGTTTCTTCGCTTGGCCAGAAATTAATTAAAAACTTAAATTTAGGGATTTAATTTGATGAAATTAAAACTTTAACACCACCCAAGCCTTTGTGAAATATAATAGGTTTAGTTTCATTTATCCAAACTCGGATCCTATGGAAGAAAAAAACAGGTATTTCTGTGACAGTGTGCTCCTCTATCTGGTGACATTGAAGTGGATAACAGGACTTTGCAAGCTATACGTTACGTACATTTTTTAAGGTTCTTTGTGGGACAATCTGATAATGAATAGAGTGATTTACTTTCATGTCTGTCTTAAAAGCAACAGTCATCGATAACAGACTCTGGTGGTGAAGAGAGAGCCGGAACAACAAAAGACAAGGACAAGGTTGGTATTCCAATTACAACACGATGCTCATGTCTAAACTTTAAAAAAAAAAACAGGGGATAGCTAAGAAACAGTTGTTTTTTATATGTTTTCATCAACATTCATCTCCTTATGCTAGTATGTGTGTGAATAGTTGTCATCTGTCAGATTTGTGTTTGTCCTCTAAAGTTGTCGTCCTTGTTTTTCTTCTCTGTAGGAGGGGGACAGTCACAGTAGACTTTTCCTCCGCCTCTCCCCAACTAACCCTTTCACTCCTACCCCGTTTAAGGTTTGTGGGTCTCTGTGTTTGGTCTTTTTTTTTTATTCTTTTCCTTTCTGTGTGCTGCTTGTACGACACTGTTCACGCACGGTTACAGCTGGAACATGCTGTGTAAGCACACACACCCTAACATCTGGTCTGCTTTTTTTATGTTTCACAGTCAAAATGAGGTTTTTTTTCCCTCCATCTCTGTGATTGTATTTTGCTTTTAAATAACATCTACATCAATACTTGTGTTGATGGTTGAGAAAAAAGATGATTTAAGCAATCAAATGGGATTAATTGCTCATGTTTTGCAGGTAGGTGGATGATCATGTGTAACGATTGATCACAACTAATGTGATCAAATGAATTAATAGTTACAATTAGCATGTACTGTAATGGTTCATTTGATCTAGATCAGTAATGGGCAAACTACGGCCCGCGGGCCACATGCGGCCCGTTAAACGGGTTGATCTGGCCTGCCAAACTTAAAATAAATAAATAAATCTTGTTACGTGTTTTATTTCTCCCGCAATTCTGTTGTTTCCCCACTAGGTGGCGCACTTTATGATTATGGAAAGCCATTGGGCCCAATGCACTCACGTAAACAAGCGTGTTAGATGTTAAAAATGTTACATCAAGCGCTTAGATTTCAAATCTAGCACCGCTAAATGCCCGTTTTTAAGCGCTATCGCACTAGATTTGAAATTTAACGCTCTTGATGTAACATTTAGCGCTTGTTTAAAATCTAGCGGTTACCAAAGCATGGCATCCATTTGCTCCTGTTCCGGCCCACTTGTCAAATGGTGAAACTCAATGTGACCCGCGAATCAAAAAGTTTGCCCACCCCTGATCTAGATTCTGAATTGGCTTGTTAGTATTAATGACTTTAATATTCAGCTTCAACCCTAACATAATTTCCTCATCAACAGTTTGTTGATGGAATGTTGCTTCCCGTTTTTTTCGCTTGGCCAGAAATTGATTAAAGACGTAAATTTAGGGATCAAGCTTTTTTCTCTTCTTTATGTCATCCTAACTTTTACCTCATCCTGTGGCATCACAGCTGGCAAAACGAGAAGCGGTGAAAACATCTCCCAGCAGCCATGCCCTCACTCTGCCAGTGGTACCTCACGTGGGAGAGACCGATACGGACACACTCGCAAAGATTCCCGGCGGACCTGAGGAGAAATTAGAAAACAAGGAGGATGAAGAAGAGGATGATTTTGGATACAGCTGGAGTGAGTTCATGTGTTTTTTAATTTCATTTTAATTATAAAACCACAGATTACAAGACTGTTGTCTCAACGGGCTTCACACAGTAAATTGAACAAAAACCTTCACAAAAATCAGACTCAAGATGAACAATAGCTAATTGTTAAACTTAGCAGACACAGGACAATCATTCCCTTAAAACAGAGGTGGGCAAACTACTGCCCACCCATATGCGGCTTGCCAAACCTCTCAATCTGGCCCATCGAGTGAGAGGAGCTTATATAAATAAATCTGATTCTCTCTATCCCCGTCATCCTACTACCCTCCTAGTTCTTCATTTTTACTCTCACATATGGTCACCAGCTGTGCACAGGGTGGCAGGACTCTCACTCAGAGATAGAGGGCGAGGAGTTTTGCCATCCAGGAGGAGCTCAGAGTAGAGCTGTTGCTCCTCCAGGTCTAGAGAAGCCAGAAAGGGTGGTTCGAGCATCTGGTCGAACGCCTCAGTGGTGAGGTATTTTGGGCACGTTCCACCAGGAGGAGACCAAGGGGCAACCGCGGACCTGCTGGAGAGACTATGTCTTATAACTGGCTAGGGATCGCCTCGGGATCCTCCCGGGTGAGCTGCAGGATGCACCCTCGAGTGAGGGAAGCCTGAGTTTACCTTTAAAGGCTGTTTCACCATGACCCGGTCCTGGGTTAGCGTAAGAGAACGGAACGGAATCTTGATATAAAACGTTAAAATGTGTCTTTGATCTGTCATAGAAACAGCTTTCGTTATCATAGTAAAATGCACATAAAATATGAATTATCGTAATCAAATGACACATTTGTTTGCCTTATGCTCATTTATAAAAAGACTATTTTTTTTCCGAGAGAAAAAAAAAGATCAGTCATTTTTGGTTTTCTAAATCTGAGCACATTTTTGTAGGTAAGAAATCATTTCCGACATTAAATAGCCTATTAATGACCCTATTTTTGCAAAAATCTCAAGGAAACTACTTCTTCACATTCACGTTGTATGTTTACTCAATAAAAAATGATTGCAGGATATGTTAGTGGATAGAAAAAATAGTTATGAGTATTTATTTCTGCACAGTTATGGTGCTAAAAATATTGCTTTTCTGTAGGTGTAGTATTACCAATCAGCCACAAGATGTCATCCAAGTTACTTTTTTTTTTTCTTATTAATCCTGTGGTTTGATCTCTTATAAAATCTGTTGACATTAAAAGCAAAAACCTGAAGAACTCACTGTGCCTAATGAGCTTTTATCAATTCTGAGCCACCTTAATGTTAACTGCGAGATGAATTTACTTCATAGTCTCACCCTTCCAGCCTTTCCAAACACCTTAGACTGTGTAAAGTTCTGTGTTTGTGCAACCATGTGTGGGTTAAAGATAGGCCTGGTCCATCCTACGAGAATGAGATTGATGAGGTTAAGTCTATGAAGGTGAGTTGGAGATATCGGTAGAGGACTGATTGGTTGAACGATGGCAGGATGCCTGGAACAATCCGAGGCTTCTGGATTGAAGTGTGGCTATCTAACTTACCAGAGACACAAAAAGAGAAGACAAAACAAAAAAGATTGAGGTAAAAAGATGGATAGTGAAGCCAAACTAACAGAAAAATGTTTCTAACTTTTTTAAAACTTTTACGACTTGACATCCGAGGACAAACATGGTCGTAAAGCAGTGTTGTCTTACACTCAGGATGTAAGTCTCCTTTTTACAGAGAACATTATCCAGCGCTATGGCGTTCTACCGGGGGTTCTACACATGATCGAGTTGGAAAAAGGCAAAACAGGCTTGGGCCTCAGCTTGGCAGGGAACAGAGACCGCTCCCGCATGAGTGTGTTTGTGGTGGGAATCGATCCCAACGGGGCGGCGGGCCGGGATGGCCGGATGCAAGTGGGAGACGAGCTACTAGAGGTGTGATTACTTCTGAATTTATTATTTTGAATTTTACACATGCACATCTAAAAGTGTTTTTTATAGATCAACGGACAAGTTCTTTATGGCCACAGTCATCAAAATGCATCGTCCATCATTAAGAGCTCACCGTCTGAAGTCAAAATTATCTTTGTCAGGTATGCAACTGGTTTAGCCTTCTCTAATAAAACTGTTCTGTAATTACAATAATAGTAATCAATATAGAGCTAGATTACTTCTTTGAAAATCTGTTGCAGAGACAAAGTAAAGAAGTCTGTTTAAAAACTATTGCAATTCCATTTAAAATTCAGCAGAGGGCGGTGTTGCAACTCTTCAAATTGTGTTCATCCACATAAAGAAGAAACTTGACCGATGATTTTTTTTTTATTTTATTCATATTTCAAATAATTGTCAGTAAAAGTACAATATGATATTGTTTTGAAATTTTTACTTTTGTTTCATTTTGTGAACTGCTTATTCCCTGATCGGGTTACAGGGGTCTGGGAGCCTATCTAGAACAATCTAACGCGAGAGGCAGTGTACACCCTGAATAGGTCACCAGTCTTTCGCGAGGCCACACACACACATAACCATCCACAAACAGTCACTCCTAGGGGCGATTTTGTAATCAACCCAACATGCATGTTTTTGGAGGGTGGGAGGAAACCGGAGTACCTGGAGGAATACTACACATACACAGGGAGAACATGCAAACTTGACACGGGAAGGCCAATGTTCCAAGCCTCGTCCCCACTTGGTCTCAAACCCTGACCTTCTTGCTGTGAGGCAACTATGCTAACCACTGTGTCAGCATGCAGCCCTGAAATTATTACCATGTCCAGGACGGAAACCACACTGTTCCTGTTCAATCCTAGACTTGACAATCCGACAGACCCTCCTCTCCAGTACCCCTGAATAGACCTTCCGAGGAAGGAGTGTGATCCCTCTATAGTCGGAGCACATCCTCAGGTTCTTATAAAGAGGGACCATCACCCCAGTCTGCCAAACCAGAAGCGCTGTCTGAAGGCGGAAGACATCGAAACAGAATAACATTTGAGTGAAAACAGAAATAGTCTAAAAGATACATTCCAAATTTATATAGTCCGAAAGATTTATTGGCGTTTCAAAACCAGGTGACCTTAAAGTAGTTTACATGCTGATTTAGTTCTTTTTCCAAAATGTTTCGTTCTGATTTAAAGTCAGATTGTGTTTCACAAACCCAGTGTTAAAGGAAAATCCCAGTTTTTATGGCCTCCTATTAGTCTCCTGTCTGCTCCAGACACCTTACAAGCAGGCACATGAGCAAGACAAGTTTGGCCCTTGACCCTGGTTGAGTTTTTAGTCTGGATGCCAGTAGTTAACCTCCCACTTAACTCACAGTTATCTAGACATCCAAGCCCTGACCTCTTTAGACACTGTGATCATCCTGTGTAAATTATCATGAGACTGTCACAAAGCAGAGGATCAGCCGTTTCTGTAACTTATGACTCTGTGAAACAGAAACACCGAGGCGCTGAACCAGATGGCGGTGGGACCTGTAAGAGAGCAAGATGGAGACTCAGCAGAGTCCCATACGAAGGTACAGCACACACAACTGCTATTACAAAGCAAGTACACGTCTTTATCCACTCGGAAGTGTCCCGATAATTATCTGTCTTCTTTCAGCCGGAAGCTGCTAATGATGAGGATTCTTCAAAACAACTTCATCACATCATAAAGGCCGAGGTGAGGCAAACTGGATGCTCTACAGAGAGGAAACACACACAAGTCACAGCTTGGTTCCGTCCAATTGGCTCAAAAAGACAATAATAAGGTGTAAAGTGTAAAAGGAAAAGCCATAATGAGGGATGTGTGCACCGAATGGCTCGATGGAGGATGAAAATGAAAGACATGGCACACAGGAGCAGTCAGGTTTGACAACCTGCACAGACAAAAAGGAGAGGAATAAAGGACCCCAAACAAAAAAAGAGCTCTGAATGCCTTCAGGGTTCACTTACTTTAAACAATAAATGAGAATATAGATTTTTATCTCCTGTAGGGGTTTACAGAAGGACCGTCACTGGCTGGTCTTTGATCTTTTCACCACTTCTAGCAGAAAACAAGCTTGTATAAAAAGCCCGGATAAGAACCCTTTAATAGGGAAGTTTATTCTCTTCCGTCGTTTTCCGCTTATTTGGGGCCAGGTTGCTGGGGTGACAGCCTCAGAAAGGAAACCCAGGCTTCTCTTACTCTGGCTGCATTCTCAAGCTCACCCAGGAGGATCCCGAGGTGTTCCCCGGCCAGCTGTGAGACATAGTCTCTCCAGCGGTTCCAGGGTCTGCCTCTGGGGCTCCTCCTGGGGGGACGTGCCCAAAACACTTTACTAGAGAAGCTTTTAGGAGGCATCCTGACCAGATGACCGAACCAACCCATCTGGCTTCCTCTGACTCAAAGGAGCAACCGCTCTACTCCGAGCTCCTCCAGGATGTTAGAGCTCCTCACTCTGAGAACCCAGCCACTAAGTGGAGAAAGCTCATTTTGGCTTGCATCCGTGATCTCGTTCTTTCGGTCACCACCCACAGCTGGTGACTATAGATGAGGGTATGAACGTAGATCAACAGGTAAATCGAGAGCTTTGCTTTTTGGCTCAGCTGAACAAATTGATGCAACATCCTAATTATTGCAGATGCTACACCAAAGTTTTTTGTTACATAAAAAGCAGCAAAAATTACAAATGTTCTTATAGTTGTTTAAATATAAACCCATAAAACACTCACTGGAAAAAAGAAACTAGTTAAGACTCAAGTATGTGATATAAAGTATTAATATTTCCATTAATCATTTGTTTCTGCACATAATTTAAATTATGTAATTCTTTAGTCTTTAAAATTAATTTAATCATGTTGTTTTCTTCCAGGATGAAGAAGGCCTAGGTATCACTTTTGTTGACGGAAGCACAGAAACAGGAATTGAGATTCATAGTATATCAGAAATTATGGGGCACACTGGAAAAGTAAGCAGTGTCTCCTTGTTTCCAATGAAAACAAATAGTTCTGTATTCCTAATAAAAAATATTTTGTGCTGTTTTCAGGAAGGCTGCATGAAGCCAGGAGATAAAATCCTGGCAGTGAACGGAGAATCAGTACTTGGATACACAGTTGAAAAGGTAAAAAGTCCTTTTTACCTTTACCTAACCCTTCAACGAAGCTGAATACATATATAGCATGAAACTAATTGCATTTACTAAATAAGTAATGTATTTTCACGACCGTAAGGCGCATAGAAATGTCTTAAATTTTCTTCAAAATGAGCGGCGCGCCCTATCGTACAGTGCGTCTTATGTGTGATGTTAGGTGGACATATTAGAAAACCATAAGGCGGACGTAGTTGAGAACATGAGAACGTTAAACGAGGAAGTGTGGGTGCGTGGATTGTGTATAAAAGAACAGGAATGTGCTTTATGCACAACATTGCTGTTTTAACAACACTGAAAATGGAAAAGAGACACGCTTATGAAGCTTAGTTTAAACTGATGGCAATCAGCTACGTGGAGGAACATGGGAATCGAGCCGCCGCAAATTAACGAGTCAATGGTTCGTAAGTGGAGGAAGCTGGAAAACGAGCTGCGACAGGTGAAGAAGACGCTGCTGAGTTTCCACGAAAATAAGGCAAAGTGGCCAGAGTTGGAGAAAAGACTCCAGCAGTGCATCATCTAGCAAAAAACAACTTGGAGGAGCGTTTCCACGGCCACTATTCGGTTAAAGGCAGTAACGCTAGCGGAGGAATTGGAAAATCGAACATTTCCCAGGAAGTCCGTCTTGGTGCTTTTGCTTTATGAAACGGTGCAATTTTTTCATCCAGACCAGGACGCCGCAGTTTGCCAGTGGATTTTAGATGCTTGGGTTAACGTGTTTGCTCGCACTGTTGTCCGAGCTTTCGCAAAAGCAGGTATCATTTCCGAGGAGCCACACGGTACATTTTTAGTACGGTGCACCTTTTGGTCGTGAAAATACAGTATACGTTACAGTATACGTTGTCTGCATTAATTAGGGTTGAAACGGTATATGCAAACTTTCCGAAAAATTCTGATAAGTTACGTTCGATTCGATGCAGGGCTGTGCAAGAAAATTATTAATGAATTAATGACAACCCAGTCCTGTGTGTGCTGCTGTCGCATGCAACGAGTAAATGCGCAAATGTCACGCATGCAGGTGTTTTGTGTGTGTGTTTGTGGATTATTCCCGCGGGTGTGGTTATGGCACTTAGGGCATAATTGTGACACCATACACCAGGGGTGTACTAATCCGGTCCTCGAGGGCTGGTGTCCTCAAGGTTTTCCATATGTTCTTGCATCTACACACCTGATCCAGTTAATTGAGTCATTGTGCCAAATTTTATTGGCTGTTGATTTCACTTAATGTGCATCAGCTATGTTGAACCAGGAACGTGTGGAAAACCATCACCGGCCCTCGAGGACCGGCTTTGGACACCCCTGCCTTAAACCATTCACAGATGAGTATCCTCATTGTTATCAAAGAGTCCCCCCTCCCATACTACCTGTACAACTACTGCTAGCAACCAACCAACCAGAGTTTTAAGATCCACCTCCATCACTAAGGCCTCCTTTTTGGGAACACATTGGCTTCCTCATTAAGTATGAACCAGAGAAAGACAGTTGGATAAAATGAAGGTGGTGTGACAACTTTTCAGCTGAGGTTGTGTATCTTTGTGGCAGCAAGTCAACCATGCTAACTGATCTGAAATGGTACCAACCCAGAGTAAATAACACTGGTACAAATCATGAGATATAGGTGTGGCTTATTTTTAAATATTGGCCCATCAGATAACGAGCTGAACTGATAATGAGTCAATCTCTAAATGTCTTTTAGGTTAATTCTCTCCTGAGAAGAACCAAAGGTCCAGTGAAGTTAACCTTCGCTACAAATGAGATCCCCTCTTTTCCTCCTCCTCAGTCAGCTTGTGAGGACAGAAACTCCTTCGACGGTCACCTTAGTAACCTGCCTCGCCTACCGAGTGCCACCGCAATCACCCAGAGTCCACCAGAAGAAGAAGAAGAAGCTCCAACAAGTGAGTCTTTGTTTATGGTTTCCGTTCCAAGTGCTGAAAGTAAAAAGCTCAATGTTGCCTCTTCATTTTTTTTCATTCAGGTTTTAGTTGCTCGTCCACCTCTTCCACTTTGGCGTGTGATCCGTTAACATGTCCCATCATCCCTGGTTGTGAGACCACTATTGAGATTTCCAAGGGGCGTACAGGTCTGGGACTCAGCATCGTTGGAGGATGCGACACCCTCCTAGTAAGAACCTGATCTCTTTTCACTTTTTTCCCTTCATTTTCATCCATCAAACCCTCTTTTAAATGGAGATTATTGTCAAACAGTATCTGTGTGCCTGTTCATCACTCCAGCGAACAAAAAGGGACAGATCCCTGATGCAGTCCCTACTTCTCTCTGAACTCCTCTGTCACACCTATAGCACACTTCACCATTATCCCACAGTCCATATACCTTTACTGCACTGCTTTAACACACCAGTTAGACTGTCAGCCAGGCTTCTTCATACTCTCCTGGTGGAAAAAAGTTGAAATAAAAGCCACTCTTCCTCATTTGTAACTTCCAGCCACAGCCAGACTCACAGTTTGACTTGCTGTTAAAATGTGAGTCCCAAATGTGCAAGTATTTTTAAGCTAACGTTGATTTACTTTCTCAGTTTGCCACCCACATCTTTGGAAGCACAGCTCAGGTCTGAAATAGCCGTGGCGGCTCAGGAATTTCGGAAATGATGTTGTCACAGCCTTCCTCCTCCTGCCATCGTTCTCTCTGCTCATCTATTCTGTCTGCTCACTCAGGCCAGCGAGCTACTCTTTGTCTGGCCTCGGCAGACAATATCCAACCCTGGAATGTAACCTCTGCACCCCCCCAATGATTCTCACTGAGTTTACTTTTATTTCTCTTGTGTGTCACTGTGGCTGAAAGCTTCATAAAAAATGTGACCCCTCTGCAATAACTTTTTTTTTCCATCCATATAGTTTCCCTCAAAATACACTCTTAATGTTCTCATTTTCAATCTGACTAAACTCTTTTAATCCTGTTCTCTACCTACTCCTCCTGTGCTTTCTCTCTGCAGGGAGCCATTATTATCCATGAAGTTTATGAAGAAGGAGCTGCTTCCAAAGATGGCCGACTGTGGGCAGGAGACCAAATCCTAGAGGTGAGGTGATGGAACGAGAACAAGCCAAAGACTTTTATGAAAGTCTTGTTCCCATTTTAGTGAATTAAGTTGTTTAAAACTACAAATACAAGCGAATAAATTGTAAAAAAAAAGTTTTTTAATTCAAACTGATTTGTGCCGTTATTGAGACAAGACAAAGAATGAAGCAATTCTGAGTGAAAAAGAACAAGTAGCGTGCATCCTGTGTGTTTTATGAGCGTTGACAAGTTAAATACCCAGGCTCAACTTGGATCTGTCCTCCCTTTGACCTCCTGCTTTGTCACAGAGAGGCGGGGCTCAGGAGTGTACTTATTGAAGCTAGGTCAGTAGCCCTGAACCGAGCACACACACACACACACACACACACACACACACACACACACACACACACACACACACACACACACACACACACACACACACACACACACACACACACACAGCATTATAGCTTAATTACCCTCCACTATTCATTTCTGTCTGCGAGCCGAGCCGCTGTGTTTAGAAAATAGGGTCATAGAGGCACAGTGAAAAGAGCAGTTTCCCAGTCGGCTGTGGGAACAATCTTCTGCATATCCATGGTGAAATGCACCATTTCCTTCTCTTTTACTTGGTAATTATAAAACAAGCTGGACGTTGGTGGAGTTTTGTGGGAAGGGATCTCCATAGTTATTTTTAAGTGTTCTGACATCACCCCCTCATTTAAAAGTATTCAGCATATTCCACGTAGATCAGCAGAACTGGTTGAAGGAAACTTCTGTTTTTGCATGTAATTGAGGTTATTATTTCTTTTTTAGTCCGATGCCAGGAATGAAAAAGTCTAATCTTCCTTCTCTGAAAAACACCCAAAAAAGGACATTTTTTTTTAAATAGAGATAGGCGTATTGTTAGCGTCGATATTTGCCAAACGGAGCACACAAGCAACGCTGTGACTCTAAATTAAAATATTTCAATAACGTTGAAATTAAATACAGTTATTGACCTTTTTGTATTTTTAATATTTGACAGGCCTTAAATTGGATATCTAACGATTCACATCAATTTGATTGCACATCACTTTAATATGCTAATTAGAATAAATAAAACAAACCTAGGAGGCTGACCTTTTATGACTTTTAATATAAACATGTTTTCTATTTTGTTGTGTATTTTTTGTGTTCTAAAAATGAACATTTAAAAATTTATTAACATTTATCTCCTCTAACCTGCTGCGCACCGCAGTAGCTGGGAGGAAGCGTGCATTGCCATAGCAACAACTTCTGTTGTTGCTATAGCAACAACTTCTGTTGTTGCTATAGCAACAACTTCTGTTGTTGCTATGTTTTAAATTGTCTGTTTGACAATTTAAAACACAGGCTTCTATTTTTTTTTCTAACAATTTAGGTAAACTGAAAAATCAAAAAAAAAAAAAAAAGACACTCAAGGAGAACAACTTCAACGCAGAACAACTTCTCTTGCCAAAGCAACAACTTCTGCGGGAAGTTGTTGCTATGGCAACAAACACATTGCTATGGCCATACATAAGAGTATGTGTGTGTTTATATTTGTGGAGAGAGACAAGGAGTACTCTGACGCCATTACAGAAACATTTTAGAAAGGTTGAGTGAGATAATATTGAAGAGATACCATGAAGAGAGTAAGAAAATTGTTGTCTGAATAAAGTCTGCAATGTTTTCTAGAGAAGTCTTGAAAGTTCAGGTTAACATATTGGACTATAGCCAATTTTTAACGAGGACATTTTTGAAGAAGCAGCGCAAAATGCTGGAAAAATAATCAGTGTTGATGTCGGCGCCGAAAAACTCATACCGGTCGCTCTACATTTTCATCACATTGTTTTTTCTTCTCTTGCAGGTGAATGAAATTGACTTGAGAGCAGCGAGTCACGACGAAGCCATCAACGTGCTGCGACAGACGCCGCAGAGGGTTCAGTTGACGATCTACAGGGATGAAACCCAGTACAAGGAGGAGGACCTCTGGGACTCCTTCACGGTGGAGCTGAACAAGAAGCCGGGCCAGGGTCTTGGTTTGAGCATCGTAGGAAGGAGGTAACACACATCTACCGTCTGCGTCGAAGGGTGGGGAATTCAACTTTTAAAATGTGTAATTGTGTTGTTCTTACTTTACATGCAGATCACGGGAGCAAAGGTAATGCATTCATTTGCAAAAAGATTTTTGAAAAAACAATCAAATAAAGGCCGCTTCACAGGGATGGGAATTAACACCTCCAAATCCAAGACCATGGTCCTCGCCCGGAAAAGGGTGAAATGCCCCCTGCGGGTCAGGGACAGGGTCCTGCCCCAAGTGGAGGAGTTTAAGTATCTCGGGGTCTTGTTCACGAGTGGGGGAAAGATGGAGCGGGAGATCGACAGGCGGATCGGTGCGGCATCAGCAATAACTAGGACGCTGCATCGGTCTGTCGTGGTAAAGAGAGAGCTGAGCAGAAAAGCAAAGCTCTCGATTTACAAGTCGATCTACGTTCCAACCCTCACCTATGGTCACCAGCTGTGAGTGGTGACCGAAAGAATGAGATTGCGGGTACAAGCGGCCGAAATGAGCTTCCTCTGCAGAGTGGCTGGGCCTAACTCAGAGATCGGGTGAGGAGCTCTGCCATCCGGGAGGAGCTCGGTGTCGAGCCGCTCCTCCTCCAGGTCGAGAGGAGCCAGATGGGGTGGTTCGGGCATCTGGTCAGGATGCCCCCCGAGCGCCTCGCAGGCGAGGTGTTTCGGGCACGTCCCACCGGGAGAAGACCAAGGGGCAGACCCCGGACCCGCTGGAGAGACTATGTCTCACAGCTGGCCGAGGAACGACTTGGGATCCTTCCGGGTGAGCAGGAGGATGCAGCCGGGGAGAGAGAGGCCTGGGCTACCCGTTTAAGGCTGTTGCCCCCGCGACCCGACCCCGGAACAAGCGGAAGATGATGGAACGGAACGGAACAATCAAATAAAGGGTTTTGTTTGTGAATATGAAGATTTTATCTAAAAGCCAATCTCAATTTATAATTTTGACCTCCATCTTTTTTATCACCACACACATTTGTGACCACACCAGATTCCTTTGAGGATATACTAAATGTTATTGCTTGAAACGTGTGCAAGAGAAAAAAAAAAAAAAATCTTTGTCTGGACAAAGCCATTCATTTCTGTCCTAGTAAATGAATCTGCTACACATGCGGAGAAGTGGAAAAAATTTGCACACAGGAATGCAAACTACCTTGACTAGTACTCCGTGCAGGAAGGAAAAAGCAAGCTAGTAGTTAGTGGTGAGGGGCTGTGACAGCCAAGTTTTTGTGGACACCGAGTGACATTGCTCCACAGCCTTAGAGTGGCTTCATTTTTACCACGTGGAGATTAGCATGTCAGGGAAAGTTAGGCTCATTTTTAAAAGTAATAGCAATGGGTAACTTACACCTGGTTGCAGCAGGTAAATCTTCTTTCTGGTGATCCTTGTCCAAAATAAATACACACCCAGCTGCTCTGTAACTTTTTTTTTTAGTTGGTTGAAGGCCGAGAATAAATGTAGCGATTTCATGATTACAGGCTTGATTGTTAAAAAGTAACATTTTATTTTCCCATCCCAACATGATGACTTATATCCCGAAGTGGAAGTGTAATTATTTTCTATTATTATCATTATCTTTTTTCTATTTTCAGAACAAAATGCTACAAAGCAGAATATACTATTGGTCACTCTTTGTTCTGAAAACATTTCGAGCCAAAAGTATATACAATAGTTTATTGGCATTTGTTTGACTTTGTCATGTGCACATTCTAATTCCTCAACTTGTTAATAATTACCGTATTTTCCGCACTATAAGGTGCACTGCATTATAAGGCGCACCTTCAATAAATGACATTTTAAAAAACTTTTTCCATATATAAGGCGCACCGCATTATAAGGCGCTGCAGTAAAGGCTGGGGTTACGTTATGCATTCACTAAATGGAGCTGCGCTAAAGGGAATGTCCAAAAAAACCCAAATGAATAAACAGCTGTTTTATTATTTTCTCAGAGATAAAGTATTAGTATTTTTGTGACACAGTTTATCTTCCATTGGAGAAAAACTCTGTTTAGTCTTATTTATTTGGCGCAGCACATCCTCTTGCTTCCTCCACTTCCTCACCATTGATTCATTGATGTTAAACTCTCTCGCTGCGGCTCCATTTCCGCATTCTACTGCGTGACCGATCACCTTGAGTTTAAACTCTGCGGTGTAACAGTGTCTCTTGGGAGGAGCCATTTCTGGGTCTTTACATAAACACACAAATGGAAATAGGTGCGCAAATTGGCGCAAAAAGGTTTTGCATTCAAAAACTAACCGGCATGCATTGCGCACCGATCTGCGCCGATCAGAACTGCGTCCGCCTGTGTCATCTCGAACAAACCCTTTTGCCCTTTCATATATCCCAACATGCACCGCGCACTACTTCTTCTATGGAGTCAGACAATGGAGTCGGCGGCTGCTTACCGCAGTTGCGACACCTGTTGTAGCTCAATATTAATCCATATATAAGGCGCTCCGGGTTAAAAGGCGCATCGTGGACTTTAGAGAAAATTTAGGGTTTTTAGGTGCGCCTTAAAGTGCGGAAAATACGGTAAATTGATAGGTAAAACGTCTGATTGGCTGTAAACAAAAAGAAGTACCGAGCCCGGTTGGCAGGTAGTTGAAAAAAGAGTTTCTATCCTTATAATATAAAAAGAATTCTGCTTTCTGAGATGGTTTAAACCAACATGTTTCTTTCACATCCCAGCAGGAATGACACAGGAGTATTTGTGTCGGACATTGTGAAAGGAGGTTTGGTAGACACCGATGGCCGACTGATGCAGGGCGATCAGATCCTGTCTGTTAACGGCGAGGACGTCCGGACGGCCACCCAGGAAGCCGTGGCTGCACTACTTAAGGTTCCCAAATACTCATCAGAATGCAACATTAGAGACTGGCAACATGTTATCGTGTTAAATCTATTGTAAAAAACATGAACACTTTCTGTTGAAAGAACTTTTTGTTCAACAACATTAAAAAAATAAAAAGGGTGGAACGTCCGGAAAAGGGTGGAATGCCCCCTGCGGGTCAGGGACAGGGTCCTGCCCCAAGTGGAGGAGTTTAAGTATCTCGGGGTCTTGTTCACGAGTGGGGGAAGGATGGAGCGGGAGATCGACAGGCGGATCGGCGCGGCATCAGCAACAACTAGGACGCTGTATCGGTCTGTCGTGGTAAAGAGAGAGCTGAGCCGAAAAGCAAAGCTCTCGATTTACAAGTCGATCTACGTTCCAACCCTCACCTATGGTCACCAGCTGTGGGTGGTGACCGAAAGAATGAGATCGCGGGTACAAGCGGCCGAAATGAGCTTCTCCGCAGGGTGGCTGGGCTCTAACTCAGAGATCGGGTGAGGAGCTCTGCCATCCAGGAGGAGCTCGTTGTTGAGCCGCTCCTCCTCCAGGTCGAGAGGAGCCAGATGGGGTGGTTCGGGCATTTGGTCAAGATGCCCCCCGAGCGCGTTGCGGGCGAGGTGTTTTGGGCACGTCTCACCGGGAGGAGACCAAGGGGCAGACCCCGGACCCGCTGGAGAGACTATGTCTCACAGCTGGCCGGGGAACGACTTGGGATCCTTCCAGGTGAGCTGGAGGATGCAGCCGGGGAGAGAGAGGCCTGGGCTGCCCGCTTAAGGCTGTTGCCCCCGCGACCCGACCCCGGAACAAGCGGAAGATGACGGAACGGAACATTAAAAAAATTCCTAGCGATTACAAATTTATTTACGCAACACACTCGCAGCCCAACACTTGTAGGATGTTGAAGCAAGTACGCCACACAGCTAAGAATTTATTCTGAAATGAAACTCTTCTTTTTGTTATTTGGAATTTTTTGGTTTTGGTGAGAGATTTTTAGTAAAAAAGTTTAAGCTGAATAGCCAGCTTAACAAGTCGCATGTCACACTGACACACCCACTGTGCGCTGTCTGCACCCCAATCCCAAACTTCTTGAAAAATGCTTTTGATGTATATTTATTGTCATTTTTATTGTTATTGAATTAAATACCAGAAAGTATGGGGATAATTTCATTAGTCTTAATTGTCCATTGCTACGTAAAACTACACAAAATCTGTTCTGCAATCAATAACAAAAAAGTTACGCTGCTCTTTGTGTTGCAGTGCTGCGTTGGTCCCATTAAGATGGAAGTAGGAAGATTTAAAGCAGGTCCTTTTCATTCCGAAAGAAGAATGTCTCAAAGCAGCCAGGTAAAGTTTATCTGCTACAAATCTAACATTTGCTGATAATGCGTTTTCATCACATGCTTTCGTCTTTACTTCAGATAAGTGAGACAGGCACCTCCAAGGTGGTCCACCCTTCATGTTCGGACTCTGAAAACATTCCAGGAGACTCTGAGAAACTAAGTAGAAGTCAAGAATGTGAGTACCATGAGAGTTTAGGAATAATGGAAGCAGCAGATATGAATTGAGGAAACATATCAGTCATTGTGCAGAAATACAGTAAAGTTCATCATAAGGACGTCCATGTTTTAATCATCTTCATGCAGCTGTGGAGCATCAAGAGATCCGAGCCATCGAGTTCATCAAAGGACCCAACGATTCTCTGGGTATCAGCATAGCGGGTGGGGTGGGCAGCCCTCTCGGGGACATACCCATCTTCATAGCAATGATGAATCCAGTCGGCCTGGCTGCTCAGACCCAACTGAAGGTAAAGATTTGTTTCAGTCCGAACAACCATTTAAAAGTGGAAAATCTCAATTATGTTCTAAAGTCTCACTCCTCCTCTCTTTGCTGAGCGAATCTTCAAGGCCCCTAAAGGTCAGGAGTCGGAGGCCTTCACAGACTCACTGACAATTGTAACTTTGTCCCACAGCAGTCAGAGGAGGACAATAGCCACGGCTTAACATGGATAATAAATCTCCCACTTGTGCATTTAGATCAGGAAGTTTATAAAAGGCTCTTTGAGGTTAAAAGAGCGGATTCCAAAAAATATATCTCTGCTTTACATACTCATTTGGTTTGAGAAATGAGGTTTCCACATAATGAAATGACTCAGCCGAACAAAAGCTTAATTCTGCTTTTCTGTCCAATCAGGAACTGATTTAGAAGTTGGTATTTTATATTAACTTTGGAGGAAAAAGGAAAACTTCCACAAACTCTGCTGTAGTTTCTATTTGTAAAAAAATATATTCAAATTCTGTCACTTTTCTTGCAGATTGGAGACAGAATTATCAGCATATGTGGCACCTCCGCAGAAGGAATGAGCCACTCGCAGGCTGTCAGTCTGCTTAAAAACGCCACAGGCACCATACAGCTGCAGGTCTGTATATCAAATCTTGTCTTACTCTCAGTATCCATGTCTGTTTAATAAATCTGCAGATTGGAAAACAATCTGAAACCGTTGAAATCTAATCCGTTTTAAAATGACCATAAAAAGAATTAGTAGAGGAGCAGAAACATACAATTTCATCATGTTATCCAATTCAGGTTGTAACTCGACATATTTTTACTAGGTGGTGGCAGGTGGTGACACCACCGTGACAACTCCCTCTCCGGAGCAGCTGGGTGGTGGTCTAACACCCAGCTCCATCTTCCAGGATGACATTGGGTATGTTTAGAGATCAACCGAATACCGATCATGCCCATATAGGCAACCACACAAAGTAAAACACAAATAAAACGCTGCTAATCTTAGTGGTATTTTAGCATTTGGAATAGACATCCCAGAGCTGTAAGTTTCAAAATGACCAATCATTCCGCCACATTTTCTTGCACTGTGAACCCTGCAGCTCAAAAATCAATGCTAACGATGTATGTAGAATTTTTGATACCTTCATGCTATCAACGTGTTTAGCCTCGTGGCTTCAAACAAGAGGAAGAGCTGTATCACAGTTTAAAAAATGTTCAAAAAGCAAACATCTAGTCAAGAGAAATGTAATGACAGTTCTTAAACTTTTACCTCAAATTGATATCAGCTTCCGAAAACGAGTGATCACCGTCTTTAACTACTGATATCCTGTGTTAGTCCTGACGCCGTTGTATTTGCTTTTAGAAACTAAAACTAAAGCCATTCGGGAGGAGCTCGGTGTCGAGCCGCTCCTCCTCCAGGTCGAGAGGAGCCAGATGGGGTGGTTCGGGCATCTGGTCCGGATGCCCCAGAACACCTCACAGGCGAGGTGTTTCGGGCACATCCCACCAGGAGAAGACCAAGGGGCAGACCCTGGACCCGCTGGAGAGACTATGTCTCACAGCTGGCCGGGGAACGGCTTGGGATCCTTCCAGGTGAGCTGGAGAATGCAGCCGGGGAGAGATAGGGCTGGGCTGCCAGTTTGAGGCTGTTGCCCCCGCGACCTGACCTCGGAACAAGCGGAAGATGACGGAACGGAACGGAAACTAAAACTAGAAGGTTTTAAAAAACTCACTACTACATTTTAAATCTGCTAAATCTTTTTTTTTTCTTTTCCATCAGTCCGCCTCAGTATAAAACCATCACTCTAGAAAGAGGACCAGACGGACTGGGTTTCAGCATTGTCGGAGGTCATGGAAGCCCTCACGGAGATTTGCCGATTTACGTTAAAACAGTTTTCGGAAAGGTAAAAAGTTCAATTAGTCTTGTTATCATTTCAAAAAATAATGTCTTACATCTTTGTGGGATTTCAGGGCGCGGCAGCAGAAGATGGCCGCCTGAAGCGAGGAGACCAAATCATGGCTGTGAATGGACAGACTCTGGAGGGTGTAACTCATGAAGAAGCAGTGGGCATCTTGAAAAGGACCAAAGGGACTGTTACACTCACTGTGTTATCATAATCACATAGACAGAAATCATTTTATTTTTCTCTGTTTGCACCAAAAGACATAACAACACACATGATCTCACTTCTGATCAATGACAGTGTCCATACTGAAATGCAAGCTGCTAGATAAACATAAAAAAAAAGCTCAATGTAGATTTGTACACTACAGGCCATGAAAGCCCACTAGTAGTTTTGCATTAAGTCAAACAGCAGAAGAATTATGAGTTTTAATGATGTGAAACATTCCATGACACTGGACCGACATGTGGGATTACCTCTGCTATGAAGGTGTGAGACCAATTGAAAGAACTTAGTGCTGCTAAAGCTGAAATAAAGTATTATATAACAGTATTTTTTCAAGTATTATTGATCTCTTCCTGTGAGCGTGGTTGTTAGGATTATTTGGGTCAACACATTTGGCCAGTTGGATGACCTGTGTTCAAGTCACCCAATGAGTAGTTTGATAAGTCACTGGTTTCTGTGGTTTTAGCTCCAGAGGAAGAAGTTTGTTCTATATTTTATCATCTGGAATGTGATTATAAATGTGTTTATAGTTCTGCCAGAGGGACGATGAATCTGTTCACACTGAATTAAATAAAAGTGACCTTTGGACTCAAATCAATGTTGCGTGGTTATTGTTTGTTTTTCTTTTTAAGAACACTCACGTTCAACAGATTAAAATAATGACACATGAAACAGAAAGTTCTCAAATTTTTTTTTTACCATCTTTATGAGGTTGTGAAGCTTGGAAAAGTGAGGTTACATGGAGAAGAATAAAAAAAGGTGGAAGATTTTAAGTACTTGGGATCAACAGTACAGAGCAATGGGAGTGTGGAAAACAGGTGAAGGAGCGTGAGCAACCAGGCTAGAATGGGTGGAGAAAAGTATCAGGCGTGATGTGTGATAGAAGAGTTTCAGCTAAAATGAAAGGAAAAGTGTACAAAACCGTGGTGAGACCAGCCATGCTGTTTGGTCTACTGACAGTGACACTGAAGAAAAGACAGGAAACAGAGATGGACGTAGCAGAGATGAAGATGCTGAGGAGCTCTCTGGGAGTGACCAGTATGGACAGGATCAGAGGAACAGCACATGTTAGAGGTTTTGGAGAAAAAGTCAGAGGCCAGACCGAGTTGGTTTGGGCATGTACAGAGGAGAGAGACATCGGCAGAAGGAGGCTGGATTTGGAACCACCAGGAAAGAGGGCTAGAAGAAGGCCAAAGAGGAGGTTCATGGATACAGTGAAGAAAGACATGAAATAGTTGGCGTGACCGAAGAGGATGCAGCAGATAGGGTTAGATGAAAGAAACTGACTTGCCATGGCAACCCCTGAAGGAACATGCCGAAAGAAGAAGTAGATGCGCTTGTATAAACCTTTTTACTTTTTAAAAAAAAAAAATCATTAACTAGAATCTATCATTTAATTCATCTTTAAAATGTATCCATCTTTGCACCAGCTTACAAACAGGTCGCATTAGGAAATGAATGCTGGTTTATTGACTAATGTGGAATTTAGGCCAACTTTCTCCGTGTTCCAGCTGCTGTTCTGGCATCAGCCTTACATCACCCCGATCAATAAGAACGATTCACTGCTGCTGACAGTCCCAGTTAAATGAAAGGCAAAAACATCTAAATCAGTGACTCAAGTTAAATAAAATTACATGAGCAAAGATTTATAAAGTGAGGCAAGCCATAAAATTTCGTCTCGCTTTAATGAAGTCTGTAGTCAGTAAAGATGCAATAAACTTCCAGACTTCTCTATTAAAGAAAATATGGCGGACCATCTGTTTGACAAGCACAGCTGCTCCACATGTCCCTTCTTCTGAGGTCTGAGGTTTGTTCGGAGTCAGTGAGCTGTTGGAGGGGGAACAGGTTTTTGTTTAGACATGCATTTCTTCAACATTTGTGTACAAAACCTCACAGCTACCTGCAGCTGCTGCTGACAAAAAGCTAGCTATCCCCCACACACACCGGACAGCTGAGTTTTCTTTTAAGCACCTGTTGTATTCAAGACCCCTTGTGGGTTTAGAGGTTACCCGACCTTCGTTCAGGTTAAAAGGACGCTTCTTGGTTTACAAGAAAAACTCTTTAGAAGTGAGATCAAACAAATGCGTCAGGCATGGCTTACATGTGGCATTGACTACACGATAGTGGCGCCAAAGCTGAGTGGAGGCTTTTAAAGCAGTGTATAATACACATGGTGTGTAGACGTTGTAATGTATTTAGATTTTTTTTTTTTTAAAGAAAAAAACGACTTCTTAACCAAAGGTGTGGGGGTGAGGGACCGGGGGAGGGGAGAGGAACTTGCTTGACATTTAAAAATGCCATGTCAACCAGGACAGTAAAAAAAAAAGAACCTATATTTCTAGATTGGAGCATGATTACTTATCAAATGTCTGATATCAGGTGGCCTAAAGGTTGCAGAAAAGACAAACCTAGTCGACAATAGATTTTAAAAAAATGATATGAGATTGCGGATACAAGCGGCCGAAATTAACTTCCTCCGCAGGGTGGCTGGGCTCTCACTCAGAGATTGGGTGAGGAGCTCTGCCATCTGGAAGGAGCTCTGTGTCGAGCCGCTCTTCTTCCGAGTCGAGAGGAGCCACATGGGGTGGTTTGGGCATCTGGTCAGGATGCCACCAGAGCGCCTCGCAGGCGAGATGTTTCGGGCACGTCCACCGAGAGGAGACCAAGCGGCAGACCGCTGGAGAGACTATCTCTCACAGATGGCTGCCGAACAACTTGGAATCCTTCCGGGTGAACTGGAGGATTCAGCCGGGGTGAGAGAAGCCTGGGCTTCCCATTTGAGGCTGTTGCCCCCACGACCCAGCCCTGGAACAAGCGGAAGATGACAAAATGGAACGGACATAAAAAATGCTTAAGATTGCGTCCAGGAAAGAAAACTTGAATGAATCTTCTTCTTCTTTCGGTATTACCCTTCAGGGGTCGCCACAGCAAGTTTCTGCCATCTAACCCTATCTGCTGTATCCTCTTTGGGTCACACCAACTATCTTCATGTCTTCCTTCACTGTGTCCATGAACCTCCTCTTTTGCCTTCCTCTAGTCCTCTTTCCTGGTGGTTCCAAACCAAGCATTCTTCTGCCGATGTACTCTGTCCTCTGCACATGTCCAAACCAGCTCAGTCTTGCCTCTCAAACTTTATCCCAAAAATCTCTAACATGTGCTGTTCCCCTGATGTACTCATTTCTAATCCTGTCCATCCTGGACACTCCCAGAAAGATCCTCAGCATCTTCATCTTTGCTACCTCCATCTCTGTTTCCTGTTTTTTCTTCAGTGCTACTGATTCTAGACCAAACAGCATGGCGGGTCTCACCACGGTTTTGTACACTTTTCCTTTCATTTTAGCTGAAACTCTTCTATCACACATCACAACTGATACTTTCCTCCACCCGTTCCAGCCTGCCTGAACATGCTTCTTCACCTCTTTTCCACACTCTCCATTGTTCTGGACTGTTGATCCTAGGTACTTAAAATCTTCCACCTGCTTGGAATGAATTTGAATGAATTATTTGTCACTATTGATTAGGTAGAGGCACGTAGTCATGCTTAGCCATGTTTAATAAACTAAGAGTAGAAACTGAATGTGTGCCAAAGAAAAATGTCACTGTACCGGTAAATTTTCTGAAAAAGAGCCATTGCGTGAAACCGTTCATTCTCAAACTGCCATTACCCTCAATATGATCGACAGCTTGGCTGTTTTCCTAAAATGCTTCATAAGAGATGGACTTGTGAGATGGAGCCAAAGTTATTTAGCTCGTCTCACATCTGCTTTGCAAATCAAGCTGTCAAGACGACAGCTTTGAGCAGACACATTTCCTCAACATCTGGAATCTGATATCGTTCACTGCTTCAAACATGTCCCTTTTATCTGTCGAGTTGTGTCTTTTGAAGCTTGGCCTGTCAATGACGCATGCGTGTGTTTGCAACCAGCGCATGCATAATTAAATTTCCACTGTGGTTTTGGTGTAAAATTGCCACTCGATGCGCAACAATTATTTTTCCCCCTACTATAATTGGTGTCTGAAGTAGTCATCTTGACCTCATTGTAAGGTGACACTGATGCGTTCAGTCTTAGCATACACATCAGAAAAATTAGTACATTAAAAGCTAAGACAGTCCTCTGCTTTGTTTTAGTGAGCACACACACCTGTTGCTCTTTTACACTTCTTCCTGTGCATATAATCCAAAACCAGCAGGCAAATTTAGTTTAGAACTTTTGTGATTGCAAGGTCAACATTGAAAAATTTTGCGTTCCTAATCTGGCCCTTTGCCCTAAATTCAGCAGCACACCTGCTCCCAATTGCCTCTCCTTTATGTCTTCACCTGTGTCTTGTCTTCCCCGTAATTTTTTTAAACCTTGGTGTCGATCCCTCCAGATCATCTGCTGTTCTGCACTCCTGCTGCAGCCATAATAGTGTCCCTCACCCTGCTGTTCTGCCCAGAACAGCTTTCAGACTGCACATCCGCCCCTCTTCACCAACACCTGATTACCTGCAATAAACTAGTTAAAACTAGCTATCCTTCTGGGTCCTGCATCGCCACCTTTTCCCACCTCATGAGACATTTTTTTAAACCTATGTATAGTTGGTGTACCCTGCCCCTCACCTTAAATAGCCAGGATAGGCTCCAGAACCCTCCGCAACCCCATTAGGGATGAGGGGTTCAGAAGACGAAGGAACGAATATGTTGAAATAATAAGGTAAAGAAATTGAGAAATGGCCATTTAATCCAATTAGGCTGGAATGATATTTTTCTGAATAAACAGTTATAGGAATAACACAAGCACATATTTTTCGTCTTTTATGTAACCTGACATTACACCGTAGTCTCACACCGTGAACAGGAAGCTGGTAGTTACCATAATTTACAGTGAGGTTTTCCCCCATCTACAGCTCAGCACAAAGTCTCACATTCCTTGAGTGCTGAGAGAAGCTGTTAGATTGAACCAAATGACATCATCCGGTGTCAAATTTCCTTGTCACATTCGGTGTGTTTGCACGAAGAGTATCGAGTGTGAGGGGCCGAGGATCGTGTTTACACAGACAACAGAGCACATGTTCAATGAGGGAACACCAAACACTGGTATTAAATGTTCGAGGTTGATCCCTTCACTGCACTTATTACATGTTAGCAGTACAAACAGTCTGCAGCGTTCAGACTATGATAACACAGCGTGCAGGACATTGTTTATCAGTCCATCTCACGCAGTGGACTGCTCTTTGTATGCAGCAGTTTGAAGAAGGGTACTTCACTGTAAATCCACTGCTCGTCCAAAACACACCTTGTGTGCATTGCCCCTTCAGCTCCAGATTACATCACCACAGCAAAGACGTGATAGGATTACAAAAGCAATCATCCGTTTGCTACGTCTGTGTAAAGTTATGCACTAATAGAGATTCTTTGGAATGATTTCAAAGCTGAGGGACGAGGAAATGTCTGTGTGAACGTGTCTCATGCCGTGACAAAGGTGAAGAGTTATTCAACCCAAACAAAAATGAACATCTGAACTTCAATCTCATTTTGTTTAAAACAAACTGTGAACAAACATAAGTTTGTATGTTGGTTTTAGTTGGACTTCTGTTCTCATTCGTCTTCTAAGCCGCTATCACTAACAGGGTTGCGGGGAATGCCAAAGCCTATCCTGGCTGATTTCAAATGAGACATAGGGTACAACCCGAACAGGTCATCAGTCTGTCGCGGCGCCACACAAACACTCATTTCTAGGTGCAATTTCATAGGGGCCAGTCAACCTAAAGTAGCAGATGGAGTATTTTATTGCATGTTTTTTATGCAATAAAATCCTGCATGTTTAAATGTCTTGTGTTTTTAGCATGTTTTCATTGTCTTAATGATTTTATTTTTTATTTACTTCACCTGCTACTAAGAAGCGGTGCAGTCCCTGATTGTTTCATAAGAGGCAGCTGGGGTCAGAGGAGAGCAGAAGAAAGAGAAGCAGCAATAAAGAGACACACTGAGGATCCCCGCGATGGACAATGCAAGTGGCATTGTACGGTGGTGTGTCAGCTTGGACGCCGCCGTGCTGCGAGTGACGGAACCTGGGAATCTCCCACCGGACGAGGAGGTTCCCATAGTCAGCAGTCCGAATGGAGAGGTTACCGTAAAGGGCAGACCCGGGACGACGAGTAGGCCCGTAACGAGCAGACCCGGAACGACGAGTGGGCCCGTATATGTTGCAGACCGGGATGAAGAGGTGCTGGTGGGCTGAATCCCAAATTATGAACTCTCTTTTAAAGATTGCCATTTTAGTGTATTGTAATATATACGTAATATTAAAGCGTTTTTCTTTGGTCTGTGCCTCTGTCTTCTTGGTGCTCCCCACCCAATTCGGAAACGGCGGTTACACTAACATGCATGTTTTTGGAGAGCGGGAGGAAACCGGAGTATCTGGCGAAAACCCACGAATACATAAAACGTGCAGACTCTGCACAGAAAGGCCAGTGTTTCCATTCCCGTGCCCACTTCAGGACTTGAAACCCGACCTTCTTGCTTTGAGGTCGCTGTGCTAACCACTGCAACACCGTGCCACCCCAACTTGAAATAAAGCAAGAGAGCATTTATTCAGTAACCTTAAATTACGTATGTGGTACCCTCTACCTTTTCTGTTTTTTTTTTTTGTTTGTTTTTTTAGGGTTTCAGTCTCTGCCATTTGGGAGAGGCTCAGTGTCGAGCCACTCCTCCTCCAGGTCGAGAGAAGCCAGATAGGGTAGTTTGGGCATCTGGTCAATATGACCCCCAATCGCCTTGCTGGTAAGGGGTTTTGGGCTCGTCCCACCAGAAGCAGACCAAGAGGCAGACCCTGGACCCGCTGGAGAGAATATGTCTCACAGCTGGCCGGGGAACAACTCGGAATCCTTCCGGGTGAGCTGGAGGATGCAGCTGGTATGAGAGAAGCCTGGGCTTCCTGCCTGAGCCTGTTGCCCCCACGACCCAGCCCCGGATAAGCGGAAGACAATGGAATGGAACTTGTACAAAAACTATTGGTTCTTGTGTTTTATAGTTGGTGTAAATGTTTAAACCAATAAGGTATTGGTCTTGATTCTAAATGTAGATGTAAATGTAGATTATTTTCTCATTTGGTTCTTCACTTTGACTACAACAACCTGTTCACAAGTAGTTCTCCTGGGATCGCTGAAGGAGAGATCAAGTGATTGCTAATATCAGTAAACTAAAAGCTCTCGGGGTCTTTAATGTCAATGTACGTGGTTATTAATCTAAAAACTACTCGTGAATGTCATTAGGGTTGAACTAATCAATATAATGTCATCACCGGCGCCATAGCCCTGTAACAAATGTCCTGTAAACTCACCAGAATGTGATTGCTCCACATGCGTTAATGGGTTGCATTATCGACTGCTCCCTCCCTGCACCGCTGGGTTAAAAATAAAGACATTTTATCGATTTTTTAAGACATCATGGAAAAATGAGTCAATGATGAAAGCCCATTTATTTTCCTGGCTTTCCCTCTAAGTGCAGCCATTTTCAATCTTTGTTCAGTAACAGTGACAGTAACATTACATTGCGTGACACACGATCTATAATAGTTTTAAATTGATTTACGTCCGTGCTTTGACTTGTTTCTGTTTTAATTTGATCATCAATTTTTATCATCTTGAGAATGACTTTTTTAAAGCTCCGAATTTCAACCCTGAGGTTAACGCCTTTGCTTTTCTCAGACTGACCTACACTTGTGAACATAAAAATGGGCAGATGCGGTTACAGATGAGTCATCAAAGCAGTCAGCTTTTTGCTAAATGGGATACGTAATTAGAAATAAAAGTGAGTTTAAAAGGGTTACGAGCTTTGCTTGCAGCTTTTCCATAGAGCATGTCAAACACTTTTACTTACATACTTACACAAAAGTGGAGACGACCCTAAATAAACTTTCATTCATGCCAAGTTTCTTTCAAAAACCTTTTCCTTTCTTTAAGGAATAGCAATAAAGGAAGTTGCACTATAATGCAGTGACAGCTCCAAAGGTGCAGCTGAACTTAAATTTCAGCTCCTTGCTTGATTTATGAAGATACCCTGTGGGGAATGAGACAGAAGAGACCTCCACTTGGCTCTAAAGTAGACCACAACAGGCTGAATGACGGCCTCAATGGGATTTTAAAACATCTTTCCTGCCCAGGTGAATGTCTCCCTCTGCTTTATGTCAGACTTTTAGGGCTGTTAAACAATTTACCACCACTGGAATTCTTTCCCTTTTCCCACAAGATCACAGATGCCAGATAGTTCTGGAGTAAGTTGTTTCCAAGCTTTCAACAGGTGCAATTACACCCATGTCATCTGCATAGCTGCAATCCAGTCCAATAAAAACAGTTGTATTTCTGCGATGGTTATCTCATGGAACTCTGATATTGAGAGTGATAATGGAGAAAAAAAATGCAACAGGATGACATGTTCTGACGTCCTAAAAACAACTACTTTCAAATTTGTGCACTTGTTTTTTTAGCCTCTTTCTTAATAAAGTTGTACCGTCTAGAATAGAGATCCATGTTATAAGTCCATTCCATTCTGTTCCGTCATCTTCCGCTTGTTCCGGGGTCGGGTCGTGGGGGCAACAGCCTCAAACTGGCAGCCCAGGCCTCTCCCTCCCCGGCTGCATCCTCTAGCTCACCTGGAAGGATCCCAAGTCTTTCCCCGGCCAGCTGTGAGACATAGTCTCTCCAGCGGGTCCGGGGTCTGCCCCTTGGTCTCCTCCCAGTGGGACGTGCCCGAAACACCTCGCCCGCAACGCGCTCGGGGGCATCCTGACCAGATGCCCGAACCACCCCATCTGGCTCCTCTCGACCTGGAGGAGGAGCGGCTCGACACAGAGCTGCTCCCGGATGGCAGAGCTCCTCACCCGATCTCTGAGTGTGAGCCCAGCCACCCTGCGGAGGAAGCTCATTTCGGCCGCTTGTACCCGCAATCTCATTCTTTCGGTCACCACCCACAGCTGGTGACCATAGGTGAGGGTTGGAACGTAGATGTGAGTGTAAATGTGCTTTTTTTTAGGAAAGCAACTAGTCCAAACAACATCCAATACAACATTTACAGTAGTTGAGAAACTTTCTATGAATGTCTTTACAGCCAGTAAGGTGTTCCTTTGAAGCTTCAGGCTACTCAGGAAAAACACTTCATCAGGCTTGCATGAACCTGTCTTTTGAATTCAGCTGAACTAATAAATCGGTGTAACCTTCTAAAGAGAATCAACCATGGAGGTGTCGGCATCCATCATTGTACTCAAACATAAAATCTTGTCGGTACAGGCTGCAAATTGATCGGTGTGTTTAATTATCGACGTTCACAATGATATAGACGACGTTGGATTTATGCTGGTTGTGAAATCAGCAGAGTCAGCACATTTTTTTTTGTTTGACAGATGCCAACAGACATTGCCGAGAGGCTACAAAAACACGTGACAAAGATGTTTACAGAACATTTCAGCTGGCAAAATTACATCTGAAAAAAATGACGTGTTTGTGATTTAATGTTAAACTGAGACACTTTGATTTTGAGATAGGACAACCAGGGTAATTTCCTGAAGGTTGAATTCCTTTCTCATGACATGTGTTTTCATCGTTTTTGAACGTATCTGCAGATAACTTTTTAAATTCCATGGCTAAATGTAAGCAATTAGCCAATCTTTAGGTTTTATTTATGGCCTCTCCAAAAAGGCCATTAATACTATCTAAAACCAGAAAATTGGATTTAGATAGTAGAATTAATAGAAATTAATGCAAGAGTGAATTTACATTAATGTAGAAACAATTTCTACCACATAGTGGTTTAAACCTTCCCAGACAAAAAGGAACTTCCAGTAACTGAAGGGTAAAAGTAAGCCTTCTCCAAAGCCTTGCAGCCACATTTCTATCGTCCCACTGTTTTCAGTGGGTTGTAGTGGAATCTGTGTTATGTAGCTTCGCTTGCCAAGAATCCTCCTGCATCTCAGACTCCAACATTAACATAAAGAAAGAGTCAGTAACAGCTAATAAAACGGTAGCTATAAAGATCATCTCTATGCTGCACAATGTGACTCTATTGAAGTTGTTACGCAATTTCAATCGGGCCCCCAAGACACAAGATGAGTCATTTGCAGGGAATCTTGTAGCAACAAGAAGAAAAAGAGCCAAAAAACGAGGGAAGGCTTAAATAAAGTCATGCAAAACATAAACTTTTGCATATTGCATTTGGTAAATGGTGAGTAATTCGGAATCCAAATTAGATAGTTAGATCCTATTTAGAATCAGTTCCTTCCAGAAACATTTGTTTGATTAAATTGCCTGAGGGTTGAACAACCTCTTAAAGCGCACAGTCCTACAGCACAAAGAGGGGAACCCGTTACTTCGGGTACTCTTCTGGGTTGTGATCACATCATGTAGAGGGTGATGAGGATTTTTCAGGATACCCTGCATTAGAGCCCTCATCCTACTCCAAAACAGCTCCCACAGAGTCCACATTTCTTCCCACCACAAATGCACATTTCCTTATCAGTCTGTCCAGCCTGTTGCTGTCAATTGCGGTCAAGCTGCCTCAATTATGGGAGGAAGCAATTATTCAAGCTGCCTGAATTACATACTTTATTGATCCCACACGTGGAAAATTTTCGTGTAAATAGAACTATCACCGTAATGTCTTTATGTACAATATGACCACTTGACTTCACACAAGGATAACGGAATTAGAATTTTGTCATAACAAAGTAAAGATACGTTCTGGCACCCCTTCGACCACATTTGGGCGTTTCAGAAGACGAAACAAAACAAAATGAGGAATATTTTATTGCTTCAAACATACAAAATTTTTCCAAACAAGAAAAGCATTGACATAAAGAAATACTCTACAAATGACTAAAATATTTCAACTAAAAAACAGGAAAGACTGAAAATGAGTCACACGGCGTGACTAAAACGAACAGTCACAGTTTGCACAATGACTGGTGGAATACAGCGTGAGAAAATGACAAAAAGGAAACAAAAATTAACCCTAAGGTCCCTTTTGAGAACTCAGAAGCGCAAGGAAACATATTTTACAATGTGTCAAGTATTAAATGGATACATTTTGTGCAGTGAGAAATTTTTACACCCCAAATAATTTCATTTCATGAGCCATTTCTATTTATAAAATGAGTACAATTGAAACTTTCTGCAGTTATAAATACAAGAAAACATTCTTCAAAGGCCGCTTGAGAAAAATGTAAAGTTAATGTAACAGATAGAACAGAATTTGTCTTTGCTAGTTTCTTTTTGTGAGTAACATCCTCTCTTATGGGTCTGCAACACGCAGTGAATCAAGGTTTCGTCCATCCATCCAGCCATCCATCTATTTAAGGAGACAAACGCTGATCCCGCTCAGAGGCAATCATTAACACAACTTGCCAGCAGCTTGAACACTGGTGGGTCAGCCATCAGTCTCTGCAGTAAACATTTAAACTACCTTTTAATGATGATGTCACCTCAGCAGGCCTGCGCTACTTTATTGACTCAGCAGGTTAACCCTGATCCACTATTTGGCAACTTTGTCAAACGGACACACACAAAAACGCCCCGCTAAAGCTGTTTTATTAATAACACACCACGTGATGATCAATGACTGAACCATGTCAGCATAAAATCCTCCACTCCTCCATGACAGCAGAAATCTCCTGTGTCCTATCTGTAACAGGCTGCTAAGAGGCTTTACCCCTCCCTTGCTGCCCCACCCCGACACAAAGAACTGTCTGTTAGTCCAGGGAGGCATCCCAGGAGTCAGCCTAGACAGGTGGCTATCCCCACAGGGTATGTATGTGGGGGCTGGGAGGCTGAATGCTGTAGTAATCAGACAAGTCAAGACAAAAGCTTGGTGTTATTTCACCAGTGTGGATTTCCAACCCTTGAACGCGTGCTAAGGGTCGAGTTTTTTTTTTGTACTAAATCAGATACAGCACAAAAGGACATTTCCTGTCTTCCCATCAGATCGTGTCACAATAGAACGAAATGCCGTGACTGATGAACAGAAAACACATTGCAAATTATGAGTGTCACATTTTGCTCTGATGATTAATTATATTTTGTTAGGTTCTTACAGAAATCCTATAGAATGACCAGTTTATCACTTTGCTGGAAAATCTTATTCAAATGCATAAATGGTGACATCACTTCCTCCACTCTTTTGTAACTTAAACCTAAAATAATAACACTGGAGCAGAGAAGGTCATTCCACTCCTTCTCGAATAGAATTGGCCTTGTGTTTTTATTGAAACTCGGGATTTAAATAAGAAGGCTTTAATTGGGTGCCAAGGGAACCTCGCCAGTTTCACGTTCTAATCTCCCCACCGGATATTGGAGGTCCTTTACCTTTTACACCAAAACACTTGAGCGAGGTCTTCGAGGTCTTCTTACAATATAGGAGTACGAACTTGGACGGGTTTGAGGATAGCTGGAATGATAAACACTGACTGCTTTGTGTTTATTGTGTATTCTGAGATTTTACAATGAAGCAAAAAGGGAGAAAAAAAATGTAAAAACATGCACAAATGCAAACAGTGAAAAAAGTCAGGTATTTGTCTTCACACGCCTTGAAATCTTTACACGACATGAAATGCTTCAAACTCTAATTCTCTTCTTCCGAGTAGTTCTGATTGTGGCCAATCTTGAATCGCTACGAGATGGCCCCTCTTTCAGGACAAAGATGGGGGATTACATTATTTGTTCTTTCCCAAGAGGATCATATCTCTTTCACATGAAGGATGATAGTTAATGAGGGAGTGCAGACAGAATCATCGGGGAAATGGGATCTCATGATGGTGAGAAAGCTGTGCAACTCTGAGATAATGTGAACAGAAATGATGATAGAGAAGCCCATAAAAAGCAGCTCATGGGTGGAAAACAACTCACTGAGCCTAGGGACGGTAGTGATTCCTCAGCGAAATCTTTTCTGGGCATAAAAGGTAACGGAAAAATACTTGCAGGGAAAGAAAAGGAACTTTGCTTTAATTGTGAGTCAATTATGAAGAAAACAAAAACACCGCAAGGAGTCAATTTGAAAAAAAAAAAATGGTATTGAAATGGAAACAGATTTCCCAGAAATTGTCTGGGAAATTAGTAGAAAAATCCAAACTAATCACACAGATCAAAGTTTTTTAACCTTTTTAGGTCAAATTGTTTCAATGGATTCCTGCTGACCCTAAGCTGGCCTCATTTGAACTGAATAGGCGTCTGGGGTATTACAAAGTATTCATCCACAGGGAATCCGTTTGAGGAAAAAATGTGTTTGCCAGGCAAAGACTTGATCCCAGCTCTGCTTTTTTAATGACACAAGGTCAACTTGTGTCAGGAAACACTTGAAAAGATTCTTGAACTCTTGGCCTGCTGCTGTAAAGACTTCACATTCATGCTGCCTGGCAGTAAACTAATTAAAATGGGAAAGTCCACAAAAAAAACTGGTTTAACACATCAAATCCTCCAATGAATTTAAAAAATGCTGCTCTTTAGCTCGAATAATTCCAAACGCATGAACTTTAAGAAAATATTCTTGTCTCTCCTCTTTTGACTCCCACCATTGCAGAATCTCTGCCAGGGTCAACGTTTTCTGTACTAGTCTCTTTGAAGCCTCATCTAAGGCTTTTTGGCCTAGGAAGAAAAACAAAAGAAAAAAACTGAAAGGGATCAAATCGGTGAGGGTTTGTTTTGTTCTCTTCCATATCTGCTGAAGATCCTTGGCTGGTGCAACTTGCTTTTATATCTCAGCAGGCTCAACGGCTCAGAATTTGGTAAGAAAAAAAAAAATACATCCACAAATGCATCAAAAGCAGATGTGATGTCAAAGGCCCGTTCAACACGTCGAACAGAGGTGCCCATACAATTTTGGTATGCAAGCTCAACGATGAAGAATATCTATTGAATTCTTTAGATATTTAGCTGTAGAGTAGAATAAGCTAATATTTAAACAATAATCTTAGAAACATTGGATGCTCGTCCCGGGGGAGGGATCTCGCTTTCGTGTGGATCCCCATGAGGTTTCTTATTTTTTCCCCACTGATGTGTGTGTTTTGTTTTTGTTTTTTTTAGAAGGTTTTTCTCACCGTGAAGGAAAGTCTAAGGGCAGAAATGTTCTAGTATTGTTTAGTTAGGATTTGTTAGTTATTTTTCTTGCTGTGTATTTGTGTTAATACATTCCTCTTTTTCTTGTTTTTTTTCCTCCTGAATCTTTCATGTGAAGCCCATTTAAGACAGAAATTCTGTGATTTTGGGCTATACAAATAAAATTGAATTGAACAATTAGAAAGTAAAAAAAATCTACCTGTAATGAGCTGGTGGAGGTTGGGATGTAGAACTCTGGTATAGACAGCCTGGAAGCCACCATGAAGGGCCACCATCATGGCTGCACCAGAACAGTAGATGATCTGACTCTGGAGTGAAGGACGCCAAGGGTTAAACAACCAGGGGAGAAGATGAGACACAACTGGAAACATCAGGGTGAGGCAATTGGGACCAGGTGTGCTCAATTAAAGGTACAGGGCAGGGTCAGGAGGACAGAAAATGTTCCAAATAAGGGAATGATCGTGACGCCACCAATAAAAAAGCAGTAAAAGATTTACACACAAACACTGTGGGTGCAAAATACATTTTGTTATTATGACTGCTATTTAAATAGTGACATTTTATGCCTAAATTTTAATGGTTTTATTTTTAATTTATTCAATTTGAACATGATTATCAAAATTTGTCATGTTTTTAGCTAGAACTTTTTTTTCTAATTAAAATGTTTGTCTAAAAAATACACCAGTCAGCGTTTTATAAACTATCTTTTGTAGGGACAGCGGGGGAGGGTGAGTAGCAACAGCATAGAATAGGAGAAAAACATGCTGTTTTGTTGCTATGGTTGCAATAAAATGAGTCAATAGGGGATCTTTCTCACCCGACAGCCTTGCCTGTCTGTAAATAAAATGTCTCTCTTTTTTACAAAACATACAAAAAATTATGCGTCTAGTTTTTAAATCCTGCAAGATTAACTAAAAATTTTCCTGACATGTGCCAGTTGATTACGATTAATGTATTGGGCAATGATGACGTAGAGGAATAATAATAATTTTAAAAAGGATAAATGTCAAATGAATTTTATTGGGTTGAGTGTGTCATTAGTTGGCACCATAATGTCTTCTTCCCATGCAGCAATAAAGAAAATACAAGTTAAATAAAGACGAAAGGTTAAACTATCAAGAACAATGATGACAAATTAGCCAATCCTTAGTTGCAGGTACAAACGGAACAGAAATTCTCACTGGAAATATCAGAATTGTAACAACATGTGTTGACGGTGGTCACAGGGTAAAGCAGGCTCAACCAGTTTATACCTACAGAAAAGAACATTTCACAACTTTTATCACATCATCTCTGTAGAGATCAAATCTAAACTTGTATTTAAAATACTCAAACTCTTTAAGACCATACCCAGTTACAAGTGCTTCAGTTGTTTTCGAGTCAGACCAATCAGGATTGCTTTCTCCCGTTGAATCCTTGCCCAGTTGCCAGTTTGTGGTTGTAGACATAACTCACTGATTGCATATAACGAATGAGCTATTTTGTTTATTATATGAACAAAGATAGATTAAATCAGATTAAATGGTTTATGATAATCAATAGTCTGTGATGTAATTAAGCTATCTTGTTATATTTGCAGGACAAGACTGTGCTCGTCAAATCCGAAAGGGAGTGAAAGTTATGTCTGTTCTTGTGGGCACAAGTCGTAGATGTTTGAAGAGTTTTCATGTTGGGTACAGTAAGCGAAGGGAGATTTTAATTTTTAAAATTGCTATTAAATTGATCCTTTGCCTTACCATCAGTTAAAGGTCCGAATTTCTCCCTCCCTCCCTTAACCTATTTGTGGACGGTACTACTCAGACGAAGTAAATCTTCACCTCTCTAAAGTATTTCACGTTGATTTTTAAATCCCACAAAACTCCAAACTACCACAACAATAGAATCCCACAAATTTCACATGAACTTTCTTGCATCTTTTTGTAGCTACATCTTGTAATTCTGATTACAAATTACAACTGGAATGCACCTCAACCAGCCTGAAGGGTTTGATGTTCCCAGTCTGTCCACTTTCTGTGTTTGGCTTTCTTGGATGTTTGCTGAAGCCTCCCTCCGTGGGGTGTTTCTCTGTTTCTTGGCTGAGTCATTTGAGACAAGAAGGTAGTTGTTAACTTTTAGTATTTACACTCAACTTAAAAGTTTTATGTGTGTCCCATTGTTGTCGGATACATTGGTTCCCCAAGAGCAACGAGGTTTCACGATGCTCTTCGGAAGTGGCTCTCTGATTCACAGTTGGGCAAGAGGCCAGTATTTCTGACTAAGGACTCCTATCTTCTCAAATGGATGCGTTCCTGCAGTGAAATCAAAGAAGACTTTCCCTTACGTAATCATCAAATAAAAATTCTTTTTTACCTTATTTGAAGCCAAATGCATAGTGAACACAATATTTCAACTTACTGTAAAGATAACTGGATATTCTATTAGAAGAAAAAAAAACAGATTCATCATGTGGATCAGGAGTTAAGTTTCTAAGGCCTTTACGTAACAACCTGGGATGTATCACAGAAGCTATAATATAACCACATGTACCACACAGGCATTGCAGACATTCATTTTTATGTCAATGACATTTATTTTCTCTTTATATGTTACAAAAATATCTTTTAGAAGTGTCCGTTTTATTTCAAGTTAATGGGAATCTAGCAGAAACAAACCACAGTTCTGCTGAGAGAAAAGCTAATCAGATCTGATCAGACTCATTCTGTATGTACGACTTCCTGTCTGAGTGGTTTGCTTTGTCGCTGGCTTGTTTGATCTCCACTCCTTGAATCCTACTCCAACAACCCATATCCTGTATCCTCATTTGGTCGCACGGAGAAAGTTTCCCAGATTCCACATGGTATCAGTTTTCTTTCATATTTTGGCACAAGTCCAAGTCCCAATGGCTAATTTGCAAATGGATTACTTCTGGAAGCAACATGCTTGACTGTGTGACGGTGAAATTATGGTAGACGGTTGAGTTCCCAAGGGTTAAACAAAGGAGTAAATAAGTTATCGTTCTGTTACTAAACTCTTTCTTTTGTTCAGCGTTCATAAGGCTGAATGTAAGTGATTAATAGATCAAAAAGGAAACCAATGCCTTTTTTTTCCCGACAAGACTGCAATGCTTGATTTTTCAGAAAAAAAAATGTAACTAATACCTCACAAGTCTCTTTTTAAAAGAGGAAACTTTTCAGTCTAGACCAGATGGAAACACGAGCATCCGCACAAATTTTCCAAAAAGTGACTTTGCTGCTTCAATGGAATAACTTTTGCACTCCTGAAGTCGGTGAATGACTTCAGGTCCTGTTCATGTGTAGTGTACCATGTAGTTCTCAGGAATTTTGACTTAGACTTATTACAACATAAACTCACAAAACCTGTTCCGTTTGTCCAATTATTTCAAGGCCACTAGTTTCAGTCTCAACATTTTCCTCGGAGCACTTTTAGAGAGTGCATAGTTTTGTTTGGACATGACATTTAGAAAAGGATAGAGAAGTTTGTGTTTTTTTAATTGAAGTGTTGAAAAGGCAGTCACACTGCTGTACACCCATCCCCCCCCCCCCCTTGGTTTAACAGTCTGGTTCAGCTTGACAGAGAGCTTAAGCTTTTCAAAGCCTCTGGGAGGTGGAGATAAGGAAAAGAAGTATAAAACCAAAATAAATCTACTTTGCTCATGCAGTGAGACAAAATTGAACGTATGCTTAACAAGCTTGGATAAAGTGATTACGTCTGTCTGGACTCAAATGTAACAATATGACTTTTTAATATTAGAAGTAAAACAGAAAGACTATCCACCACAAAAACTCTTAATCTGAAGTTTTGGATAATTGTTATTCTTCTTTCAGCATTTCCCAGTTTCTTGACTCTAACCCTATCTTCTGCATCCTCTTCAGTCACGCCGACTATTTTTATGTCCTCATTCTCAAAACGGTGAATGCCATATTGAAATACCCAAAATTTTAATATGACACAACTTTGTGGGTTCAAAAACCAAATGGAGTATTATTGAGCAACGTAACACTTCCAAAGTATGTTCCAGTCGCAACACCAATCAAAATACCATGCTCTCGTATTTCTAATCCTGGGGTTTCTTAACATCTTCTATTACAATACATACTTTTCATGTGTAGTGCTGGAAATTCATCTATCATACAAGAAGTATGTAGCCGGTCACCATTACAAAACCCACTCTGTCTCGCTTTGTTGAAGGAGATTATTTACATATTACAGTCGTATCATTGCTCGGAGAGGTTAGAAACTCACAACATGTCAGCACCCGTTGAAATGCCATCTACACTACCCTAATTATTATCACAATTGCAGGGCAGACGTTCAAACCCGGCATATGTTTTAAAAAGGTACAATTAAGGTGTCAATTGTTCATATGAGTGGTAGGGGTGGATCGACCATTTACTCCAGCACATTACAATGATCATAACAAATTGTTGATTCGTTTAGAAAAAAGTTTACTTTCATTCATTCACTGAAAAAAAACAGCGATTTGACGCTTCTGTTTTGTGTCGTTTGTACAAATACCGTTTGTCTGAACGCGAAAAAGGATTTTCTATAAGTACATTTGCATTAAAAATTTCTCACAACACAAATAAGAGGAAAATCACAATATATTATTTCATTTTCACAATGTTATTGCAGTCATAAAAAAATTGTTTTCCCTTTTAGAAAAAAAAAAAAAAATCACAAAATACAAAAGTAAAAAAAAGAATGAAAAATACAACAAATAAAACCTTCCGTTTGCAGCTTTTTTTTTTAAATAGTAAAGAGTTAAAAAACAAAGCATGTGTTTTACTTATACCTCCTCACCTCACATGTTAACTAATTTCCCATCTGGTGCTAGCACCGTTTGGCCAGGCGCCCAAAAGGATTTCCAAGACAATCATATTTCTTTGTTTTTTCAGTCAGGCATTTGTGCTTTTAATGTACAACTAATCTCATGTGTGTCTGACTAAATGTTGTACTTTCTACTGATGTTGGACTGACGATAGCTTCATTTTTTTAATCACAATTTTAAAGTAAAAACACACATAATTTGGCATCGAGAAAATTAAAAGCACTTTTTGTGATGTTTAGACTACCGTATTTTCCGCACTATAAGGCGCTCCTAAAAACCTTAAATTTTCTCTAAAGTCCATGATGCGCCTTTTAACCCGGAGCGCCTTATTTATGGATTAATATTGAGCTACAACAGGTGTCGCAACTACGGTAAGCAGCCACCGACTCCATTTCCCCCGTAGAAGAAGTAGTGCGCGGTGCATGCTGGGATATATGAAAGGGCGTCTCATTAGGTGTGTTCGAGATGACACAGGTTAGTATTTGAATGCAAAACCTAACCGGCATGCATTGCGCACCAATCTGCGCCGATCAGATATGCGTCCGCCTGTGTCATCTCGGACGCACCTATTTCCATTTGTGTGTTTGTGTAAAGACCCGGAAATGGCTCCTACTAAGAGACAATGTTACACCGCAGAGTTTAAACTCAAGGCGATCGGTCACGCAGTAGAACACGGGAACAGAGCCACAGTGAGAGAGTTTAACATCAATGAATCAATGGTGAGGAAGTGGAGGAAGCAAGCAGATGCGCTGCGCCAAGTAAGTAAGACTAAACAGAGTTTATCTCCAGTGGGAGATAAACCGTGTCACAAAAATACAAATACTTTATCTCGGAGAAAATAATAAAACAGCTGTTTATTCATTTTGGGAGTAAAAACAGAGAGCTGTTTTGTAATTGTTAATAAAGTTTGACAGACCTTTCTGATTGTTTTTTTTTTTACATTCCCTTTCAGCGCAGCACCATTTAGTGAATGCATAACGTAACCCCAGCCTTTACTGTTGCGCCTTATAATGCGGTGCGCCTTACATATGGAAAAAGGTTTTAAAAATGTCATTTATTGAAGGTGCGCCTTATAATGCAGTGCATCTTATAGTGCGGGAAATGCGGTAATCACCTCACTATTTGTAGACAGTTCAAGCCAAAACTCAGGATGACTCGATTTCCTAAAGGACTGCAAATCCTTCTCTTTAACTACGATCAAATAACTATGGTTGAAAAAAAAAATTCTAGCTCAATTTCATCTCTTTTAAATTAAAATAAGGCTAAAAATCACTTTGAGGTATGAAAACAGTGAAATACAGTAAGCACTTTCAAGATTAAATTAAAATGTATCATAACGACTTAAAAATAGTAGCAATCTAAATTTATTCCTTTCAAGTGATTTGGTTAAAATTATCCACACGAGGAAATGGGTTCTTTTTAAAAACAGCAAACACTAAAAATCCCGAAAAGAATAAAACTCGACAGACTCAACGCATCTTCGTTTCTCAGTAGTGTCGAATAATCAGATCTAGCTTATCGCTACTATCCAAAGCAGTAATACTCGTCTGATTCCACTCGGAGTTTAAGAGGAGATTTGGCGAAGGCGTTGCTGTCAATTACACTTTTATCCACAAAACAATCGAGGTCTGTAGGCGATGGGTTATTGGAGATGTCTTCTGCTAGAGTGTCCAGATAACTACCCACAGAAAGTCCGTCCAGTTCATCGCTGTTGGCGTCATTCAGACTGTTAAAACTGCCTCGCAGCGAAGCGCCATCCTGGCTGTCGGACAGGCTGTAAATACTTCCTGACAGGCTTCCTTCTTGGCTGGCAATGCCACCTTTGTCTTCTATCATCCAACGGATGGACTCAATGCCCTCATTGATTAACATGAGCTGCTGCATTAGCTTCCCATCGATGGCTCGTAGATTTGCCTATGGAGATAAAAGAAAACTATTATTATTTTTTGCAAGTAAAATTATGAAAACGCTCCAGTTGTTCCCTTTTTTTACATGTCCTGATCAAAGAAACTGGAACAACACAACAGTACAAAACGTATCATCATCAAATGAACAAGACTTTTTGATGTAACAGGTGCTTGCTAGAGCAGATGACATTGTGATCTGTAGTGAGAGGAGGGAAGAGGTGGAGGAAAAGCTGGAGAGGTGGAGGTTTGCACTAGAAAGAAGAGGAATGAAGATTGGTCAGAGTAAAACAGAGTACATGTATGTGAATGAGAGGAATCCAAATGGAAAAGTGAGGTTACAGAGAGAAGAGATAAAGAAGGTGGAAGATTTTAAGTACTTAGGATCAACAGTCCAGAGCAATGGAGAGTGTGGAAAAGAGGTAAAGAAGCGTGTGCAGGCAGACTGGAACGGGTGGAGGAAAGTATCAGATGTGATGTGTGACAGAAGATTTTCAGCTAGAATGAAAGGGAAAGTGTACAAAACCGTGGTGAGACCGGCCATGCTGTTTGGTCTAGAAACAGTAGCACTGAAGAAAAGACAGGAAGCAGAGATGGAGGTAGCAGAGATGAAGATGCTGAGGATCTCTCTAGGAGTGACCAGGATGGACAGGAGTAGAAATGAGTACATCAGAGGAACACATGTTAGAGGTTTTGGAGATAAAGTTCGAGAGGCAAGACTGAGATGGTTTTGACATGTGCAGAGGACAGAGTACATCGGCAGAAGGATGCTGGATTTGGAACCATCAGGAAAGAGGACTAGAGGAAGGCCAAAGAGGAGGTTCATGGACGCAGTGAAGGAAGACATGAAGATAGTTGGCGTGACCAAAGAAGATGCAGCAGATAGGGTTAGATGGAAGAGGCTGACTTGCTGTGGCGACCCCTGAAGGGAAATGCAGAAAGAAGAAGAAAGTGCTTGCTAGAGTAAAAGAGTGAGTTAAAATAAAAAAAGCAAGGGGATGGCTTTTAAATCAAAAGAAATGGAAAAAAATTAATGATGGAAAATAGGACCAAAGTCACAGCACTTTTTTTGAAACGGCCTCGTGTGAATGTTACAGACTCGAAATGAGTGGAAAAATAAATTCACTGATAGGTTAATAAGTTGCTGGCTTATGAGTAGGCTTTTCTTTAAAAAAAAAGCACTCCAGGTTTTGACTTGCCTTTAAACATCATTCTAATCTCGGAGATTAACTTTGAAATGGAGCGATGGAAGGAGAAATTTTTAACTCTTTCGGGCAAATACATACATATGACATGGACCAGTTTAAGAATTACATTGTTCCGTTCGTCATCTTCCGCTTATCCGGGGCCGGGTCAAAGACCCCGGACTCACTGGAGAGAGTTACATTGTGTTCATGCAAAATATAAAGCTTTTTTTAATCAGACATATTTTATGTTTGAAAAAGTACTAATAAAAAGATTAAAACATTATTTATTATTTTTTAACATTAGCTTTACATTGTTAATTCTGGGGCCCCTCAAAAGTCATTTACTGCACAAAAAAACTAAAAATACAACGCCTCTCACCAGCTGACCAAATAACATTTTAATACCACAAACTGAATGAAAAAGTGTTGATTGAAGCCTGACAATGTCACATACACTGAAAGACACAGCTGATTGTAAGTCAGCCTTAAAAACGTCCAAACTATGCGTTTCATCGAGACAAAAATACTGGATATGTAATGTTTCTTTGTGCGTTTGCTCTCACAGATAACAGATTAGCAATAACACTGAAACTCTCTGCCCTGTCCCAATGACACTTTGACACATGAACAGACTGGGAGATTAAACCATTAACCTTCTGGTTAAAAGGTCACGTCTTGTGAGCTACACAAACAAAACTTACAGTCGGAACATGAGCCGAGCAACAGAAAAATAACACTAATAATAATCTTATACTAATACAGTGGACTTCGTTTAGACTAATGTAGTAGATTACGGAATCGAGGACGTTTTGATCTTGTTCCGTTTTGTCTTGTGAACCATTTATTTGTAACGGGGTCACAGGGATTAACGGAGCCTATCCCGACTGATTTCAGACGAGAGGCGGGATACACCATGAACAGTCCACCAGTTATTCATACACACCTTCATTCCTAGGGAAAATTTCATGGTGGCCAATCAACCTAATATTTTAGAGGGTGAGAGGAAACCAGAGTACCCAAAGAATACACACGCATACATGAGGGGAACATGCAAACTACACACAGAAATGTCAGCGTTCCAAGCCTCACCCCCACTCCCAGACTCAAACCCCAACCTTCTTGCTGTGAGGACACTATGCCCACCACTGTGCCACCATGCAATCCCATATTGACCGTGTAAGTGTAAAGAAACGCAGAAATATGGCTGTTTTAAATCAGGTTGTCAGCCTTTGCAAATTTAGTGATCCAAGCAATGGGACAACAAATCCATGGGACAAACTATACAGATCCTTGTTTAAACAGTACGGCCATTGATTATATTTCCTGCCATTGAGCCTGGGTGGAAGTGAACAGCTTTTGGAGTCATTCAGAGGGATTCCCCGTGTCTGGCTGAGTGAAAAATGATGCATGGGCGGCTGGAACATCCTGCCAACTTAGAGACAGCTGGGTTCACATATTAGCTTTTCTTTGGCGTTACTGTCAAACCACCTTTCCTTCGTCTCATATTACTCTTAGTGTGTTTGGTTTGCGAGGTAAAACCGCCTACTGTAAATTAACAGTAAGGCTGTCTCCCATCCAAGTACTGACCAGGCCCGACCCTGCTTAGCTTCCGAGATCAGACAGGGGATTTCGGTTCCCTGTTAGGCGTAATATACCAACACTGGTATCTCGCGACATTTAATAAAGTAAAGTAAAGTAACAGTAAGGCTAAACAGATGGAGTTCTTAAAAGAATTTAAAACCAAATAGCAAACTTAGTTTTGCTGGATGATAATAAGATGATGGTGTTATTTTTGCAAGCTTGTGTGCATGTGTGTAGCAGATTTGCACACTAAAAACAACAGCCTGACTGGATTAATTATTAAACTGAGGGAAGTCGAAAGAAGCACAATAACATTGGAACCAAATCAAATCTCTTTGGAGTGAATTTTATAAGATGTTTGACTTTGAAGTGATTTTTTAAAATTAAAAAAAAATCAAACAGAATCAAATGCACGTTTATTAAAATCCACATTGATGAAAACAAATGTAATCCTACAAGGGTGAAGACTCAAGCATCAGGTCAGTCAGCTGCTCATGATCATGATGCAGACCATCTGCTCAGGAACAGTAAGACCTGTAGTGATCTAGCTTCTTTAACATGGCCTGTAATAAATATTTTAAACCAATCAAATCAATTAAAATCAGTTACATCAGTGTTTTTGCTTTAAAATAAGTGGTTTGGGTATTAATTAAAGGATTGAAGTTATCTGTTAAATTTCAGCTTATTGTAATTGAACAAGTGCAATTGCAATAAATCACAATAACAATCACTTGTTGCCATGGAAACTCATTTGCACGTGGTTTTAATGACTGTTAGGCAGACTAAAAAAAATTCTAATTTAAAAATGTACTTTTAAATAAAATCAAACTTGTCAAAATTTAAATGCAATTCATGCAAATTATTATTTAGATCTTAAACTAAATGAGAAACTTACCATTTCTTCTCTTAACAGCAGCATTTTACTCTCCAGTCTCTTCAAATCAGATGATTTACCACAAAATTTGCGGCTTGCAGAGGATTTTTCATGTTTGTCTCCTTGTTTTCCTCCATTCAGAGACAAAACGAGACTTTCTGGAACTTTTCTGCCCAATTTGGACTCTATGTCCCTCAAATCAGGAGAGAAACAAGCATCCTGGTCCATTGTAGGACTGTCAGAAAAAAAGATCTGAAGTTTCTGTGTCCTGCTGTTAAAGATGAGCTGACATTGAAATTAATTTGACTGTGCTGAAGTTGGATTAGCTGTAACTGTTACCAGATCTCCCAGTAAAGCTTCAGAACAGTTACAGCAGTTTTTCAGCAGCATGTGGTAAGTAATGTGCAGTTAATGACTGAGTAGGCTCTTTAAAACGACTCTAAGATTTGACTCTTCATAGAGAGACTCACTGCCCAAAAAGTGCTTATGTGACTGTTTTCCACACTTAAGTTTGTATAAGACATATACAAAAAAATATCAAGCAAATATTTATAATTTATCATATCCCAATACAATGGAGACACTTCCTCTGCATTTGTATACAAAATTACAATCGATAAAAATTGAGACACTTTTATAGGTTGAGCTATCTCCCAGACACTTTTTGGCACACCCCTTGGCGCCTTATTGGGAACCCTTTTGTTTCTTTTCGTCAAATCTTCATAAACAGTCATCCCTTTACACTCAAAACTGTGATCATGATTTTTTCACTACGACGTCTCTCTTCATTATTTGTCTGAAATAAATGACAAAAATGTATTTGTTAAGTTTTCTTTTCAAATTGAAGATAACTTTTGATAGATTTGCAATTTTGAATGGATTTGATGGATTTTAAACAAAAAAAAATTGAGATACTTTTACAAGTTGAGATTTCTCCCGAACACATTTTGGAACACTGCTTGGCTCTTTTTTGGGACCCTTTTGTTTCTCTTTATCAAATGCTCAACTATGATCCTTTTAGATTGAATCATAACCTTGTTTTTCTGACCACAATGTATCTCTTCGTCTGCATTTGTCCAAAATAAATTATAAAAACATATGTTTGAACTTTTTTAAAATTATTATTATTTTATTGAAGATACTTCTTTGTTAGATTTGCCATTTTAAGTGGATTCGATAGAAGTAATACACACAAATCAAGACACTTTCACTGATTGAGCTCTCTTCAAAACACTTTTAAGGCACACCACTTGGCTCCTTATTGGGACCCTTTGGTTTTTCTCTTCATCAAACACACACTTGTGTGTACACGTGTGCTGTAAACTACACTGATTTTTATCATAAACAAATAAAATGAACATTTTTCAGCAATAAAAAAGACTTTGGGAGAAACAGACAAAAGCAGCAAGTACATTTTAAAGAATATTTTAGGGAGTCAGAGAGAAGCAGCTCTTTTCAGAGAGTTGAGTAAAAGAACCAGTTCTCCAAAAGAGATTAAATTTCCATCAGTAACAGCGTGCTCCCTGTTGGACCCTCCCATGAGATGAACTCACACTGAAACCAGAAATCAAGCAGGTAAAAAGTGGATTTCCCTCAGTGTGAGAAATGGAATTCCATAGAGAAAACAAAAAAATATATATACAAGGCTACAAAAGAATGAAGTGGATATTTATAAAAGTTTCACCTCACCTTCAGAAAAAATTCAACTCAACTATGTGCTCTATTTCTTTTAATCACCCTTATCGTAGATATTCAATTTTTCAATGTGATTTTTATTTTTTTCACAGATTGATAAAAAAAATCATCTTTGAATGATACACATGTTTTAGAACTTAATCTAGAACGACCTCTGGTGGACTCACTGCTTTCTGAGACATGGTGAATCACAGCCTGGACACAAGACAGAAAATCTGGATAAATAATTATGCAGATTAGATTTTTTTTACACAAGTTTATGAGGTTTTCAGAACATTTATACCCACTTTTACATTCTTGATAACCACTTAAGGTAAAGGCCTAGCTATACACTGTTAAATATAGTTTAACGTTTGCAGAATTTCACTTGAGAAATTAGTCAAAGTCAACTTATTTATTGCCGATATTTCTCAGTGATCGTAACATTCACACACTGGGTATAAATAAGGATATTTCTATATTGCTGTTAGATGTACAGAAAGAAAAAATAAACCAATTAAGACCAGTGAAGCTGTGCCAAAGAGGCACGTTGGTTGGGTTCATGTCTAAGAAGTAATCTCAGACAACAGATTGGCTTTTGTCATCATCGTACCGCTGGTACTGATCTCCGAGCAGAGGTTGGTGACCTTCCATCCTGTAAGACCTGGCTCGAACAGCACAGGTAGTGGCAGCGAAAACGACAGCGACTACCACGAGAGCAGCGACTATGGCGATGGTTATGATTTCAGTCAGAGTGAAGGGTTGATCTGAAAGTAAAAAAAAGAAGCAAATGATTTTAAATTAAATGTGATTAATGTGATGTGCTTAAAGGGAATTAAAAACACTTACTAGGCCACTCAGCTTCATAGGAGTAACCAAGATTCTCAGGCGCAGTCACAAACATCTCGGAATTAGTCACTGGAGGCCAGAAGGGCACCATGTTGTAGCCCCTGTTGTGACCAATAGGAGCATTTTCTTCTGGATACACAGCTCCATCTGTCAAGATAAATTTAAAATCAGTTAGACTACTAATAACCATAAATTTCGACTAAATTATGTTTTAGAGTCGTTGAAACACCTGGGCCATGACGCCTCAGCCATTCATCAAATATGGCATCAGTGAAGGTGTGAAGTAGGACAAAGATGGGGTCGTTGGGGGAGAGGTGAGTCTGTCCTCCGGTCCCATTCAGAAACAAATGAGCCAGATTATGGAGACTTCTCACAATGGGGTCATAGTTACCCTGAGGGGCACTGTAGCCTACCAACACAATGAGAAAAAAATATTAAACAACCTGGAATGTGAAAATGAGATTGATGAATCATACTTTTACCTTCGATGGTGTTCCTGAAGCTTTCAGAGGAGGTGGAATAATACGGTGGTGTATCAAACGTATTGACCTGCAGACAGTCGACGATATCCTGAGGCTCTGGGAGACGTTGGACCATGGGTCTGTTAACGTTTCCTGCTGGGTTTCTTCTGATGGGAGAAGTCTCTGTGCCTGGACGGAACAAGAAAAGCAAAAGAAAGACATTTTTTTTTAGTTTTTTTCTTCCTGAGATGACAATAAGATATTTTAACAACCTTACTGTTGCAGATGGTCCCTAATGTGTCATAGTCCTCTACACTTTCACAAACAACCCTCCACTGGGCAAAAATGGAATTGGAGCTCAATGAATTCATATCGAAACTACTCCTGGCTCCCATCAGGTCATCTGTGCAGATATCACATGTGCTTCCACCAATTGCAAAATTCCAGTAGGGTAGGGCGAAGGAGGGGTCTTGGAGCATATCCTAGATGGGCATAAATGGAAGCAAAGTAAATCCAAAAGTTTGCTACTCACTAAAATAAATTCTTTAGCAAAGAAAAGATGTTAGTCATGAAGCAAACTGTTCGTTTGAAGACACACTTTTAAGAATTCTGTTCCTTAATTTGTTATATATAAAATCTGTTACTCAAAACATCCCTATGTGCAGTTTTAGGGCGTTTTACCTCTCATTATGTACCCTGTAACATGCCTACACGAGTCAAGGATTTTGGGTCGAGGTGGATTAAAAAATATCTAGTTTAATTCTGTTTCTGTTTGAAATAAAAAATCTTTAGAGTAGGACCAGAAATGAAGGCGACTCCAATTCATATTTCAAAATAAGCTCTCCCCTCTCAAACTCTGTCAGTGAGCCAGGACTGAACAAAGCACCTAATTAGGAAGCTCAAGCACAAACCTGCACAGGCTCAGAATGAAGTGTCTCAGCAGGAGTTCAGAATTCTTACAAAATCCACATGGAGAGCTCTTTTTCTTCATCTTCACCCACCGGATGAATATAATAGTCAGAGAACCTCTTACACTGAGGGATGTTTAATATTCCCAACTTCACAGTCAAATAACTCCCTTCACAAAACACTAAGTTGTTTTTCTCCAAATCAAGGAATGTTTCCGGCCACAGTTTTGCTCGCTTATTAAAGCAGAACATCAGAAAGCAATCAGAATTTCGTCACTCATTCATTTGTGGACACATGCATTCTAAAAAACGATATGGGCAGAGCTAGTTTAACGTCTTACCTGCATGTCTCTCTCCAGCTGCAGCAGGTGGTATCTGTGCCATGTCACAAAACCAGGGCCTTCATGAGAGAAATCAACTCCCCCAAAACTGGACTGACCCGCTCCCAGAAAGGTTTTGCTGACAGAATAATAGTGAGACCACACAAAGTAATTGTAGATGGTGATGTTTTCGAACTGCATTGTGTTTCCATCAGGTCCGAAGATGTCTGTAAAGTGGCGGGTAGCGATGACCAGGTCAGGGTGCACGGTGCGTTTAGCCTGATCCAGTGCGTTAATGAATGCACGTTTCTCCTCTGCACTGAGCAGCATCACATTCCTCCTCACTGACACAAACACATTTAGTCAGAATCAGTAAATGTGAACATTTTAAATGGAACAACTTATTTGATTTGAAATGAAGGCAACAAACTTACCAACTGAAACAGGCTGGTCACAGTTGATACCACTCCATCCATGTTTGCACCTGCCACAATTAAACCCACTGAAATTTCCATTACATTGACAAGTACGGTTAAAGAAACGAATGGGCCACCGTTCCCGATCATCTCGTCCATCATGTGGGTACTGAGGCCCATGAGGGCGTGTGTCCGCTGAGATGGAGACGCACTGTCCGCGCCCTGTACTCAAACCACAAGGATCATCAGCAAGTCCGTTTGGAGAGGGACAGCATTGTCCACTTCTGAGTCCTTCTGCAGTGACACATTCCCGGGGGAACTGTGCCCTCACACCCACTACACACACCAGCACCAAAACACACCAATGCGTCATTATCCACCTTTTACGCACAGATGTGGTTGAAATAACTGGCAAAGATCTGTTCAAGACACTAACAGATTACTTTCTGAGTCAGATGATTAAATAAAACACTCCTCATCCATGAACCCATGCAGGCCCCTCACTCCCTTTCTGCCCCCCTCCCCAAATAACTGGGAGGTTGACCTTAAATACTGGATTAGCGCATGACTACCAGGATTTTCTGACTCCCATGTGATTCCTTCACATAACATCATTTTTCTACTGGAGGGAAAGGAAGGTAGTGTGATCCGGTCATGCTCACACACCATTGTTCTTCTAAACAGTCACAGAGTGCATTAAATGGCCAAAAAAAAAAAAAGTTTGTTGGAAAAGTTGGTAAATTTTTTATCATTTATTTGCATTTAAATGACCAATTCAAAGCAAATTAATGTCAAGATTTTAATTTGAAAAATTCAAAGAATTCTCCCAAAATGATCATGTATCAGACCACTTCTCGTCTAAAGCTATTATATCCCATTCATTTCTTCCTCTCTGCTCTCCTGTAGCTGTTCAGAGCAGGTGAAATAGTGGTGATATAAAATATAAATGGTCTGTTTTATAAGGTTTTGTTAGGGGAAATGTAAACTTCATCTTTAATATGCAAACAGAACAGTGTGGGATAAGATCTCATTTGTAAGAAAATACATTTCTCCTCATGTCTTTTATGAATGAAAAGCAAGATATTGATTTAATTTTTGCAAAAAGTTCTAAGAATCTAATATCGAGAAGAAAAAAAAACCCAACCAAAAATGAGTTTTTCTACAAAGAGTTTAGAATTTAGGGGATTTAATTTAAGAAAGACATCAAAAATGTTTTTCTTTTCCTGAACTTTATACCAACTTTTTCTTAGATGGCGATTTGTTACCAGGTAGTTGCTAACTTTTGAAGATAAATAATGGAAGCGTACTTCAATGATAGCTTACTCCACGCCGGCTGTTAATGTGGCCCAGGAGGAGCATATAGATGGAAAATATATAAATTGACAGATAAATAGATAAAAACTTTATTAATTTCCCACAGGAGAAATTCTGGTGTCCAGGAGCAACAGAAATTCCACAAGCTGTACATACAAATAAATTAAAACAACATACATACATAGTAAAATAGGACCCAGTTCCTTCTAGAAACATCTGATCTATTAAATTGCCTGAGGGCTGAAGGAATGAACGACCTCCTAAAGCTCTCAGTCTTGTAGCGCAGTGAGAGGAACCTGTTACTTAGGGTCATCTTCTGGGTCGTGATAACATTGTGTAGAGGGTGACAGGGGTTATTCAGGATACCCTGCATTAAAGCCCTCATCCTCCCCTCCAAAACAGCTCCCAGAGAGTCCACATTTCTCCCCACAACAGATGCACATATTCTTATCAGTTTGTCCAGCCTATTGCTATCCCTTGCGGTCAAGCTGCCTCCCCAGCAGACGACCGCAAAGAAAACTGCAGTTACCACAACAGACTGGTAAAAGATGTTCAACATGTCACCACACACATCAAAAGAAAAACAGCCGGCTTTGTCCTTGCTTATGCAGGGCCCAGGTGCACACCCAGATATTTGTAGGTTTTAACAACCTCGATGCTTTCTCTGTCGATCAGAACAAAATAGACTGGGACTTCGAACTGATCCCTGGAGGACCCCACAGGTGACGGTGTGGGGCATCTATTTGGCCTCCCCCAGGACCCTAAACTCAGCTTTGCTTGTAAGGTAGGACTGAAACCACTGAAGGGCTGTGTTTGACAAACCAGTAAAATGATGGCGGTCGAGAAGGATGATGTGGTCGACAGTTTCGAAGGCTCGACCTCCCTGCTCCTCGAGAGGTCAAGGAGCAGAGTAATGGAGAGCCCTGGTTAGAGGCCATCGGGAGATCATTAGTGACCCTAACCAGTGCTATCTCGGTGCTGTGAATAGACTGAAAGCCTGATTGAAACTTTTCAATTAGACTGAAGTATTGCATGTGATTTTGAATTTGAGAGGCAACTACTTTTTCAATGACTTTTGAGAGGAAAGGGAGATTGTAAATTTAACTGAGACATTTTTATGTATTAAATTTGCAAACAAACTTTGCAAACTTGTTTCAATTACAAGGCCCAATTTTAAACGATTAACAGTATACAGTAGTGAGGGCTCATGTTGGTGCTTCTTGTTTCATTTTAATTTAATTTGCTTTAGTTAAAGAAAATCAGAATTACAGTCATTACCTTTTTTAACATAATGTATTGTTTTTTTCTTGTATAACACAATGAAAAGTAAAAGTTCTTAGCCCAGTCACATGAGTTTCCCGTTGGCTGACATAATTCCAGTCGAGATGTATCGTTTCATAACTGAGGCGTGACGGGTGGGATTACACAAAGCTAGCACTAAGCCTATTCTCATGCATTTACAAAAAAATTCTACTGCATTTCTAATGTATGGGAAGTTCTCATGTTTTCTCTCAGAAATGTTAAAAACCTGCAGAAAAGGTTTGTCAGGAAAATTTAGACTTACTATTTCTATTTGATCATTTTCTGAATGCTAACAACACTCCTAATTGTGACCATATTGTCTTACTGACTTTTAACCATCTGGACAAGCAACTAAATAACTAAACAAAAGAACACAATCATTGCTTTGTTCAAAGTCAATAAACTTTTAGCCTTTTATTGCTTGGAATTCAACCATTGATGCTCTAAGGATGCTCCATGTGTACACATCTCATCTGGTAGTCCCGTGACCACTGCTCGCCCGACCTTCTTTTCATCCCAACTCTCCCCGGCTTCCAGTCTGTGTTTGCTCACATCTCTGCCTGTGTGTGAACAAACCTTGGGCAGGATGGAGAATCATGTGAGAAGATGTGACTTAGGCTTAATGATAATCCTTGCCTTTGGTTAAAAAAAAAAAGAAATGGCACAGTGGGAGTCATTAGTAACGATCTACATACAAGCAGTTCATATGATCATTTATACCCTTTTCCCATGACCTTCTCAAACAATACAACAGCTTATCAGTCACTTTTTCATCTCAAATTGTCTTTGGATCACTTTTTTATTACAGTTTCCCATCTTCATTTCCGACAGTATGTGAAAGAACAAGCCTCATGTGAGCAAGCTGTTTCTGCTTGAGGCGTCTTAAACAAAGCAGCAGTAAGAATTCATGCTACCTAGTCCATGGCTTACTTGGAACAATGAAAAGCAAGCAATCTCACTTCAAAATGGCTGGTTAATTTGTTTTTTATCAGTGCTGGGATATTTTTAAAAAATGGCTGTGCCATTGTTTTGGCAGGCTGGATCAAAACGTTGACTCAGCTGGAGAAAAAAGTCAGAAAATCAAAGTAATTAGAGCTAATCCTAATGACTGAGCAACATTTAATGATCAATTCTTGTTGGTTCTTTTGGGATTTCACACAATTTTGTGAACATTTCCTCTTCTCACAGAGACACTGTTATTCACAATCCAGGCCGCATATTTCACCTCATCTAGTCAGGATCCTTTCTCCTGCCGCCAGAAAGAGCCCTGGATGTTCCTAATCAACCTGATTAGAGTTACCTGAGGATGATTCCTGATTCCATACATCTATGCACCCTGCCATCTATTTAAGGGCAAACAACCGGGACGTCCCTGTGGGGTCATACCATCCCTTCCAGCCAGGTCACCCTGGTTGCCTGACCATGTTTGAACTTTGGCATTATTTGAACTTTTGAAATCCTGAGTTAATCCTGTGCTTCTGGCTTTACAGACTTAACCGGAATTGTGTTTATAAACCTTGTTTGATGTCCTGCAATTGGGTCCTCCTCCTTCCACATCCCTAAAACACTGACACATCTGGTATAGATACCAAGGGCCTTGCTTTTTGGTTCAAGTGTCTCTTCACTTCACTAATTGAAAATGCATCCTAATTATTGTGGATGCCACACAGTTCCATCTTTTGATCTTACACTCTATCAAATCTCATTTACACACATGCAAGCAAGCAAGCACGCACGCACGCATGCACACTTGCACACATTTATCTGAAATAAGAATAAAAGCTTGGATTTCTGACCAAGGACTCAGCATCACTTCATATACTTGCTTTAATGTGCCAGGGTAAAAAGAGTCACCTGGGATCAGTAAAACCAATAAAAATCTATTTATGCAACACAGAAAATCCTGATGCTCCACAATAAACAGTTGTGCAGGCTGGCATAGCTAATATAAACCTTTTGCTTGTAAACAGCGTTATGAGTTTAATGAGTGTCATAAAAACACAGTCCAAGTAATTAAAAGGTAATTAAACAAATAAAAACAGCATACAAAAAGCTGACCAGCTGAAATGATAGTTCACTGCCTAATTGTGCAGAGAGCGAAGAGAAGTCCAACATGTAGTTCTGTCTGCATTCGGAGTGAATAAAACCTCATGATCAAAACCCTTAGGCGGAGAGTGGAGGAGTGTGTCTGAGAATGTGGAGGGCGTGGATGGGACTCTTATCTTTGTCAAGGCAACCATTCAGAGAAAACATTGTGTTTTCATTTCTTAAACTGTGAGGTAGTCCACGTTTATACAAACAGTTGTGAATATTAATTTTAAAAAACATCCTCCGGCCACTGGATCAATGCATTGTTCCAGTCTGGAAGCACATGAAAAACAAAACTAATGCAGAGAAAGTCAGTTTGTGATGTAAGGCCACTATAGGTCTTCTACCTCACACTGACAAGATTTCTTTGTTCTTTCATTTGCAGTGGTCATGACCGAGGAATTTGTGCTGAGAAGAAATCAATCTGGACCCGTGATAGGAGGAGAGAAATAAGAACACTTTACAGCATGTGCTTCTTGAATACAAATACGATTGGGAATATGGGAATACATTTCTATTGCAAACGTCTGTGCGATAAGAACGGCAAAGATTTAATCAAACAAACAAGTAAATAAATCACTTGTGGAATTCTAAATTCATGCATGAATTAGATGTGAGGGAAAAACGATGAGATTAATAAACTCTGTCACCATGTCGAAAAAACAATGTTAATACCACTTAATATAAATTCAGGATATTAAAAAAATACTGAATAGATAAATGAAACATTTGTACAATTTTATGTTAAGTTGAACTGTGTGTGTAGTACAGTATGAAACCAGAAGAGGACAGTGATGGTGCGTCAAATATTCCCATGAAATAGACAATCAAAAACAGTTTACAGATAATCTGGGTGGGGCTCAATCTCCTGTTGTTTTCCTCCAATACCCCAGTTATAAATAAATTAAATTGCATATTAACTTAAATAAAATTCTTCCATATGTTATTCAGTTTCTGTAACACTATTACTTTAAATACTCACGTGTGCAAGGTGCATGTGCCTCTGAACCAAGCATGTTCTTCAGGGCAATACTTCACAGCATCCATCCATCAGCTGGTACAAGGTCACTCAGGGTTGAAGCATGTCCCAGTTGATATCATCGTGCAGAAACGGAGAGACAGATATCCCATCAATGACCCTCAGTTATGGCCTTGCATGTTAAACAAGCATGTTTTTGGACATTTGGGAGGAACGTAAAGAAACCTTGAAGAACATACAAATCTCACATAGCAACCACTAAGCTGTCCAGCAAATTTAAACAGGGAAGTGACAGAACGCCTCCACGGTACTGGCACGAATACAGCACAAGCAGTTTAAATGCAAGTCAGAGAGAAGTTCATTTATTCCACCGGTGAACATCTCTAAATATAGTGCCAGGTTGTGATAGAGTGACATACTGATGAATGGTGGGAGTTAGTCTTTCAAATGGGGGGCCCCATGAATATCGGGATACTGTCTACTTAGCACATGCACCAGCATCTTAAATCTGCTGCTTTCCAATACTAAAGCACTTCAAGTGATTTACATAGCAATTATTTAAACAGCTGAGGTGCTCTGACCAATACTTTGCAATAAAACACAGAGATCTACAACTCACACTGCAGCTCCGACTTGATTGCTTTTTAAACAGTGATTAGTTGTGCCGCCACTTCTTGAAACTATATAATTTTTTTGTCCAATTCGCTGAGTTATCCTTTAAGTTTCTTTCCAATTGAACAGTAGTAAAAGTATTCTATTATCCTCTCTTTCTGAGAAGGATATTGACAGGTTATGGGGAAGGAGGCGTTGATTCAGAGGATGCTGACTGAGTCATACACAATTACAGTCAGCAACCGGAGCAATTTAAAAACATTGCTGCCTTGAACGCAAGTATTTAAAGCAATGGACAACAAAAAAGTTTCAAAGTTTTTAGTCCATGGAAGAGGTGTCAAACTCGTACTGATTCGAGAGCCACCCGGAGACCAAAGAATTTGCGAACAATCTACTTTGAGGTCCATATTATTATGCAGATGAGTTTTTTCTGCAGGTTTGCAGTATCGCACTATTCTTGATGTTGTTATCACTTCCTATTCACTGATTTGTAATGTCATTTCAACAGTTGCTCGCTTCATCTTGCATATTTGTCTGCCACAATGCTTCCTGCAGAGTGCCACAATATGGACTCTGAATGAGGCCATTGGTATTGGTAGAAATAGTGATTGAATTGTCTTCATTTGGTCAGAGTTGAACATTGCAGGTAACATCACCCTCACTAAAAACCATCCCTCCTGCAGTCCTTGACATAATTTTACATCCTGAGCTTGCAACTTGAAGGAAAAAAAGATGAGCAGGAAGTCAAAAACTTCAAGCCAAACTTACCTCAGAGAAGGCAGCATCTATCCTAAATGGGTGGAGAGGTTCTGGTAGAAGCATGAATCAAAAGAGTTGAAGAAGTAGGACTTTCTAGTCTGGCTGATATTGTAAAAGTTGTATGACCAGAGACCCAGAGGTAGATGACCTCGAACAGCTCATTACTAGGAACCGGAGGTGAAAAAGTAAGAAGCCATAGGCAAAAGGAGATCAGGGAATATGAACTGCAAGTAGAGAAACGGTATACCTCTCTGGCATCTCCATGCTTTCATCCACAGAATGAGGAGAATGCAATGCATAGATAGTTATATAGATACTATACTTTATTAATCCCCTAGGGGAAATTTAAATAGGGTTTACTAAAAAGAGTTGAAAAACCAAACAGCCTGAAGGACAGAGCTAGAAGTTACAGAGCAAGAAGTTCCTTAATCTGTACATGGAAGAGGTACAGTAAGTAACAACATTCTGCCACTGAAGGAGCTCTTCTACCTGACGATGCTTTGGTGCAAACAGTGGTGGGCATTCTTCAGGGTAGCGCCATCTTGCTGTTAATCTTTATGGTTACAGATAATAAGGAATCCTGCTCAGCACCAACTACAGATCTCATCTTCTTCACCACTATGGCAACCACATGGCGTCTTTCTTGAAGCTGCCTTCCCGGAACAAAACAGTATAGAATACAATGCCAGCAAAAACCAACTGATAGAACAACTGGCAGGTGATGAAGGACCTCGTCCTCTTCAAGAAATAAAGTTGGCTCTCTCCGTTCCTGTAGAGTGTTGTTATTTGCAAACCTGTTCAGTTTGTTGTCCAGCTCCAGACTCAAGTACATGTGTGTCTGGACCATCTCAACACAATCTTTGACGGTCACCGGCTGCATGAGCAGTCTGAGCCTACAGAAGTCAAGCATCATCTTCTTGGTCTTGAGGAATTGAGCTGCGGATTCCTCAAGACCAAGACAATGGTCTTGAACAATCAAGACCATCTTGACTGTGCAATCACACAATCAATGCCTAACCCTAATCAAGCTTCTGTCCATTTTTTGATCATCCAACAATGGCTGTCATTGAAGAACTGCATGTGACACAGAGCTGAGTTGTATAGGAAGCTCTCTGCTGCATCCTCTTCGGTCACACCAATTTTCTTCATGTCTTCCTTCACTGTATCCATGAACCTCCTCTTTGGTCTTAACATCTGTTTAGGGATATCGGCTATATAAAGTAAAATTGAATCAAATGCAATATCCGTCGAACCACCTTAAGGCTTTTAAACTGCTCACAGTAACTCAGGACCAATTATGGATGAACTGGTTAGGTTTTTAGGCTGATGTGACCAAAGGTCTCGGCCACAAAATATAAATACCAGACACATGGGAATGCTCTACCCTAGTTTTCATAAAAATCTCAACCATTCATTATTTATTACAATCTGTAATACAAGCAAGGTACAGGTGTATGGATTGATGCCTTGGTGTAGACTTATTCTTGTTTTTATTAAGCTGCATTTTTAAAAAAACTTTTCTAAAACGACATGATAATTTGTTGGCGTTGACCAGATTGCACAAGTATGTTTCGAAGAGGCCAAATGTTGAAAGAGCCGGCAATTACAAGTGGAAGGAAATAACTGATTTTTATGCAAACTGATACACAAAGACATCACAAGGTGGACAGCACACAACAGATAAACAAAAAAACTCTGTCACAGGTATAAATTAGGGAGAAACAAACTAAACAAGGAGCAGGTGAAGTGGATTAACAAGGCGTAGTGGTAAAGTAGAAACTACAGATTATAATACGGAATTTGAAAATCTTCCATAATAAAACAGGAAAACATACAGAAACAAAGAAAAAAGACTAATCACAAAAGAAAACTTGAAGAAAAAAAAAAGCAATAACGGCATGCTGAGTAATTACAGCATGAGCTAAAAAAATAGTACCGTGTGTTTCAAATGTCTGTAAATCTTATTGCTTTGGAAATTGGGAGTGAATAATAGAAAAATTATAACATGCAGGTTAACTGGTGCTTTGTACTCTAGAGAAGCAACTGCTTTAAAATCTAGCAAGTTTTTTATTTTCTAAGAGAGTAAGCACTGCCATGACTGCCAAGTAAGACCTCCTTACTTTTCAAAGCAAACACTGGACGCATAGTTTGTTGGCTGCAATTACTTACCTAACGTAAGCTCTTTTTTTTTTTTTTTTAACAACCTCTCATTTTATCATTCTCATTATTTTTCTCCTGTAACATGTTGAGTTTCTCAATGTGTTGCCAGTAATTTGTTCCCACTCCTTTAAAGTACTCATCCCATTGAAGCCCTTTTAAGGTATCCTCTCACAATTTCTAAGTCTGCTGACAAAGCCTGCAGTAACCCTAAAACGAAAGGATTGAAATAAAAGTAGGAAAAAAATCCCAGCTTTTGAGAAAGACTTTTCTAAATCTGGATTTTATGGACAGTTCGCCATCAATCACTATGTGAAAAATGGATTGGAATTGTGTTTAAAAATGCCAAGTAAAAGTTCACTGCTTTGGCAAAAAAAAGACAGAAATATGCTGTAATTTTTGAAAGGTATTGCATTGGTGGAGTTATTTGGAGCACAGAGTCATCCACCTCAGTCTGTGAGAGGATAAGAATCAGACACTGATGTGGTGAGACTTTTACAGAGCTAGCAGTACATTGAACAAACAATGAAATAAATATGAAATGAGTTCCTGACTCCGTTTCTTCTCATTATCCTCAAAGCTGAGGTCTGTGTATCTCTCTGTATAAGTCAGACTCCCTTGTTGTTGTGTCACATGCAGGGTGCTAAAAATTTTATAGCTGATTTAAACTTTTCTCCTGCAACCCCGAGTGAACTAGCAACATGCTAATCCATGCTCACAATGGATGAACTTCCCTTCCACTCATCAGCATGCACAAAAGTTTTTCTGTAGCAAATTAATTAAGTGCAAGATTTCAATCCAGTCGTGCATTGATCTGTTACTGCGTTCTGTCTCAGGTTTGATGAAGACTTTGATAGCGATCCAAAGTCAGAACACAAAGAAATGCAAAACTTCCCAGTAATAATGATACCACTGTGTTGTGAGCTATTTTTTCATGAAAGCAACACTTGTTAAATTTCACAGCACAGGCACAAAGACGTTGCACATGAGTCAGGCACAAGTACTTTCTAATGAGACAAAACATAAATAAACCAGTCTGAATTATTTGGCTCAGATAGTTATCATTGTTAGTTGGCAAAGGTGCAGCCAATCACATTACACCACATGGATGAGTCACAGGAGCCCATTCCAATCTTGCTTGCAGTTGTCACAAATGCTCTACTTTTCAACATTCGCTAAATTTATATACAAATTTATATAGAAATCACAAAAGATTTTAGTTTCTACTTGCAAATCCAAAATGGTCCCTTTCTTGTGTTTTGATCAGACGCAATCAGATTCATGTGAAAGTGATTCACCTGACACCATGTCCCATATTTCCGTCAGGTGTCAAATTATTTATTAGCACTTCATTATGTCACAAATTTTCATGTGTTTTATTTGTTATGTGTGCAGAGGCGACGAGGGTTGAAATGTTCCTGCTAATTTAATGCCCATTGAGACAGAAAATTGGATCTACTTGTACTTCAGGGAGCCGTGATGAGTGTCAGGATGCCAGAGCTGCCGATTTCTGCCTAAGATTAATTAAAATAAAATTTCCATGGGACTCGTGACAGTATCTCGTCTCCTGTACATATTTCTTCATAATTGGAATCTACATCAGTCTCTGGAGGAGGAAGGGGTTCTGAAGATGTTTCAATACAACTGTGAAGGATTTACTCAGATGTGTAGTGGAATGATACCATTTGTGCCTGGGCATCAAATTCACTCGCCTCGGAAAGCCTTTTTCAGAAGGAGACTATCTCATTTTAGTGTGAAAGACAGATAGAAGACATTCCAATTGAGGGAGACAGAAAACGGCAAGCTCAATGACATTCTATTTAAAGAAGCAAAACTTGAAAACAACAGAACCTGACCAATTTTGTAATATCAATTCTGTGGTGAGAATAAAACATGCATCATCTATCATGCAGGCAAAGCTTAGCAACGAAAGTCAAAACTTAGATTAAAGCACAAAAAGTTTTGATGGATGTCAAACTATTCCAAACGTGCAGCCATAAGCCATTTTTTCTAATAGACTTAAAAAAAAAAAGATGTCACACCCCAATGACCTTTACTTGCTACTTTAGTTCTTTTGCTGGGTTTCTATGTACCAAAAATTGGCATTTAAGGCGCGCTATAACCAACCATAATTGGCCATTTCAGCAGAATTTAACAGTAGCTCCTAAATCAACGGCTAAGGCGCTGCCCTAGGTGGGTTAGGTGGGTGCTCCCTCCTTGACCGTTTAATCGCCAACTTTCTCTGAGTTTTTGTCCCTTCTTGCGGCAATGTTTTGTGTCCTTCTGAAGATTTCATTTTGAGCGCACTTGGGACGTCATTTTGGACTTTGTTGTGTCGTACAACTGATTTTTCAGAAATTGTCCAGCTAGCTGCCAACGACTGGCTGGTAATGAAGCCGTTCTGCCGTTGACATGCGAGACCAGCTGTTGGCTGTCAGAGGCACATCCGTGTGTGGCTGGAGGTGTTGGTTCAGTCCCGGGGGAGCTGAGGAGAAGGAGTTGATCTGGAGGAGGTGCGGAGAAGGAGACTGTCTAAAGGAGGGGCTTTGGGTCCTGTGTTCCACGGAAACGTCCGGTTGCCTTCTGGGTCGCATGACCCAGTGAAAAACAGAGAGGCCAGTTTGGTGTTCTTCACTGCGGCCAGGCTTTGTGACCCATTCCGGACTCCAGCTTTAGGGTTGCCAGGTTGGACACAGTGCGACCGGACTGGGACGCCGGTGGATAGGAGTGTGGGGGTTTTGAGGTGTTAAACACCTCGTGTTTACTCTGCAGCACTCAAATTTCCCCCCGGGGATTAAGAAAGTATAATCAATTCAATTCAAATGTTTATGACACAAATGGACATCTTTGAGGAATCAAGAGCAGTTTAAGACATCTTTGCATTGGTTATTAAATTGTACAAATCTTATTTCCACAATTCAAATTACATAGACCCAGGAGTAAGTTTGTGAGGCATCTTATTAGAACGTGTATGGCTTCCACGTTTTTCAACTAGTTTTCTCAAGCAAATAAGTTGTGAAAGTGTTTGTTTTTAAGAATTTTTCTGCACTTTCCAACAAGCTATAGTACTTAATGCACTTTAAATAAAACTGCCCAAATGAGAACAGAAGCCACTGCTTTCTCCCTCTCACAATTCAGTAATCCTTATTCATAAGATCAAGCTGCAGTCTTACCATTCCAGGTAGAGGGGAGCTTAGATTTGTCACAGAATGGATTTGGACTAGACTTGAGCTCTCTTTAAGGACTATTTTTCTTACTTGGTCAGAGAAAAAAAAGAGCTCATAAGTTAAATACGGTTTTCTGTGGGAATTAAGGGCTCTTTAAAATGACTTGTTAAAGCTTGGGGACACACATACGCACACATAGAAATGCAGTCTCTAAAGGTATCTCGAGCCAAATGAACAGAAGTAGAACAGAGAGAAAAGTGACCAAAGAAGAGAAAAGTTGCTCTACTGAAAGTCAAAAAGTCGCTATTAAACCCAAATGTATGAATAATATATAAATATTTTAACTGGTATTCCTGCTAATTAAGGATTTATGCAAGTAATCCTCTGGAAGGTCTTCTTTAGAGCTAATCGTGGTGAAGCTATGACAGAACAATGAGCTTAACCAAAGATCTTGGGCGTAGTTTTCCCAGACAATTGAACCTTTGAGTTTAAGATCTTGCAAAAAAATGCAAATATTTTCAGATCTAGAGCCGTATAAAATAAATACAAACTCCCAGATATCATTCGAAAATATTCATTCTTGAGATACACCATGGTTCGATAAGAACTACGACATAGATACAACGAGCCCCAAACATTAGAACAGAAGACAAGCCAAGATGTTGAATGAACGCAACAAGGCAGAGGAAATTGAACAAGAACTTCATATGAAAGGACCAAAATACAAATACACTTTGACACACACTGTTCAATGGCTTCAAAAATGTCTTATTTTCAGTCTTCATGTTTCTTTTAGGAAATAACAGTTACATAAAAACATCCATATGCATGATTAAATAGTCATAGGGTTTGGGAAAGACGCCCTGACATGATGGAAGTGGACACCATAAAACAAAGTAAGTCATGTTGGCACATTTAGGAAAGAAACAATACAATAGTTCTATTGTATTTGGGGCACTTACGTAACAAAACCCCTAAATTATGTAAAGCCCACTCCCTCTTATTAATTTTTAAGAGTTTGAGGCAGCTGGTATTGGGTATTCATATGTTATATGTTGTGTTTCTGAGATCTTTGTGTTTGGTCATAAAATGCAAGTCTCCAAAAAAAAAAAAGATGTAGCTTTATGTCCATGCCCTCCGCTGACCAAATGAAGAAATTCAAGAAATAAGAGTAAAAGAAAAATCTGTCTTCTTTTTCTTTCATTGCAAAAGTTGCAATGAATTATATAGAAAACCCAGCACACGAAGCAGACGAAAGTGTGTTTACACAGTGGCAGCTGTCACAAAGCTTTGTCAGCTGTTGTTAAGCCTTGTGTATTTTGATGGCAATGTTTTGAAGGCTGTGTTGTGCCATGGAGCAGGTGTGCTCATTTACACAACAGTGAGGTTTAGTTAGTCCTTCTTCTCTGATGCTTTCTGCATTGATATGACATCAAGTTCCCTAGAAAATTTGCCTAAGTGTCTCAAAAAAGCCCCCTTCAAAAATAAAAGAAGGAATTTGAGAGACGAAAACAAGAAGAAAGACAATAAAATCTAACCTTCCCGAACCAAAAATGATGGTTTTGTTCTTAATACAAAGTGAGTAATTGAGTATAAGTGCATGTGACAACTAGGACTGTCGTGAGACGTATTTTTCTCATTTCTGTTCAATAAAAATAAAAACAGATCAATGCGAGCTTTAAACACATTCTTAAATGGGACTAAGTCGTGGTATTAATTTTATCGATAGTAGAGCAAGTGAGAGGAGGGAAAGTGTGGAAGAAAAGCTATAGAGGTGGAGGTTTGCACCAAAAAGAAGAGGAATGAGGATTAGTCAGAGTAAAACAGAGTACATGTGTGTGAATGAGAGGGATCCAAATGGAAAAATGAGGTTACAGGGAGAAGAGGTAAAGAAGGTGAAGATTTTAAGTATCTAGGATCAACAGTCTAGAGCAATGGAGAGTGTGGAAAAGAGGTGAAGAAGCATGTGCAGGCAGCCTTGAACGGGTGGAGAAAAGTATCAGGTGTGATGTGTGATAGAAGAATTTCAGCTAAAATGAAAGGAAAAGTGTACAAAACCATGGTGAGACCCGCCATGCTGTTTGGTCTAGAAATAGTAGCACTGAGAAAAAGACAGGAAGCAGAGATGAAGGTAGCAGAGATGAAGATGCTGAGGATGTCTCTGGGAGTGACCAGGATGAACAGGATCAGAAATGAGTTCATCAGAGGAACAGCACATGTTAGAGGTTTTGGAGATAAAGTCAGAGAGGTCAGACTGAGATGGTTCAGACATGTGCAGAGGAGAGAGAGTACATCGGCAGAAGGATGTTGGGTTTGGAACCACCAGGAAAGAGGCCTAGAGGAAGACCAAAGCGGAGGTTCATGGATACAGTTAAGGAAGACATGAAGATAGTTGGTGTGACCGAAGAAGATGCAGCAGATAGGGTTAGATGGAAGAAACTGACTTGCTGTAGTGACCCCTGAAGGGAAATGTCGAAAGAAAAAGATTTCGTATTGTTATCATTTTACAATCATTGCTCTTTGTTATGTTTTAAAAGAAATAATTTTATATTCAACAGAAAAGACCTGCATATCAACTACGAATATTGCAAAAATATAAACAATGAAACTGTAACGGAATGCTTTAGAGAGGACCGTTTGACGTTAAGACAGATATAGAATGTTTAAATTGAAGTTGGCTTACGTAAAAAAATAAAGACATTTTTTTAAGGGGTTCAACAAATAATTCAACTGGTTCTTGTGCACCTTGTAAAATGGTCTAGACTCGTTCCTGCCACTTGTTTTTCTTTTGTAATGAACTCGAGTTTATTATTTGACTTGAGTGGGAAGTCAGGGTGAAATGTACCTTTAACACCCACACGCTGGTGCATTTATAAGCTACAACGGCAAACGTTCTCAACCACTTAAGTATTTAGGATCAATCTAATCATGGCGTTGGGTGTCAAACAGTCAAACAATCTTTGTTTTATGGTTCAGTTATAAAGGGCTAATATTTAAGATTAATGACGATATGACACTTCTTCCCGTTTGCCTGATATTTAAACTTGTTCCAAACATTTAAAGTTGAAAACAAGCTTTTATTCTTGTAATATAGACGCATTTTGTCTGCTTTGTGCTGATAGAGGAGAGAATTTCAAACACTTGATAAGACAATAATGGGATTGGATTTTTGTCTGAAAATAAAAGAAGCACTGATGAAAATGAAAACTATCCAGGTGACATTTAGAATTACGATTTGAAACATCAGCCACAGGCGAGTTTGGGAGACTTTTATTATCAGACACTCCAAAATAAAATAAAAATGGAACCAATGTGTATCCTCTTAAAATCAGCCTTTGGCTTTGTTAAGACATCGGATTACACAGCCCTCTATCACAAAGCTCTATCACATGCATGCTGTTCCTGTGGGATCATTAAATTTTAAACTCTGTTTGCACAAAGAGAATCTAAATGCATTTTTCATCATTGTACATGGTGGTCATGTGAAGTGAGAAGCCATTGGATTTATTGAAGTAGAAAAACTTAGATCCAGTATCCAAAAGAATTGAATTATTCCATTTTTACCATCCCCACACATATGTGTAATTATAGTACCATCAAGCAGCCAAACTTCCTCCTAATTCAAATTGACTGGAGTGGAAGACTCCATATCGTAGCATTGATCAGAGACATGCCTGTAATTGTGAGATGCCCTGAGGCCTAATGAAATATTAAACCTTTTATTGGCCTCCACAAAGGTATTTGTAAATACTTTTCATGCAAGAGAGAGCATCAAAGATTCCAGATTCCCCTCCTGACACCAAGCAGTGGTTATTGCTGCTCAATCCCACCCTCCCCAAACCATTTAGGTGCATTTAGAATGATGAAAGAGGGAGTAAATTGCAGGCAATAGCTTCCAGGGGAATGGATGGTATATACATTTCAGTCTATCTTTGAGAAATTATTTGTAGCTTTTTGTCTGACTTTTTTTTTGTATATAAAACAATCCCTGCATAACTTTCCGTTTATTGCAATTCTTATCGTGGGAATTAAAAAAGCAGTCATTTTCAGTAATGATGCCTAGGAACATCTACTGCTAGTTTAACAAAAATTTGCAACCGGTTGATGAACGTTGTATCACTGTCCTGTTTCTGAGTAATCACATTGAAAAGGAAAACGACACCTTTTGCAGAGCACAGTCAGCCATAAAATATAGGTGACAGTACATTTGGCCAGTCTGTCTTGACAAAGTGTCTTAATTGATTGTCACGCTTGGCTTGACCCAATAAATCAACTGGCCCATCATCAATGGACCTGCAAGCTATTAAGTCATAACCCCGACCAAAATAAACAGAGGTTCGGTATAAAACATATATTGGCCTTCGCTTGCTTGCAATGTCCATAATTCACAGGTATAAATTACACCGCCTCAGTCTCTCTGCTGACTCTGGATGTCCCTCTCCACTAGTAGCTAGGGAGGGGAAGTGAATCAGCTGGAGCTCAGTCCAGATTTTACATGTTGAAGTGTAGAGAGCTAAACAGTAGATGGAGCCCCTCGCACTGACTTGAGATTCAGAATGAGGCACGCTTTCACCGGAAACATTACATCAGTGATTTATTTCTCCCTCCAGCTCCGTATCATCATCATTACACGCCATTTATGTCATTATGGTTGGTGTGTTTGTATATCTAGGTGTGCGTGTGTCTGTGAGTGCACGGATAGGAATTATGTTTCTGGTCTTTTTAAAGATGGATAAAAGAAGTGCGTAAGCAATGCAACATAAAAGAAATTGACTTTCATAAAATGACTGAAAGAGATGGAAAAAACTCTGCAACAAAAATAAAATTTTGTTCATAAATGATTTGGATCAGTCAAACTGAGTTCACATTTTTGGTTTTCCATTTTTCTGCAGAACCACAAAAATGACTGCTATCGTTAACACGTGAAACTAGGGTAGATGTGGTGTTGCTTCATTGCAGAGAAGTTACACTAAACCCTCACAAGACCCTTTATTTGAATCCCTACCATGCAAAACCACTCTATTTCAATATTTATTTCATGTTATCTGGTTTGTTTTACCATGAAGAGAACCAGAGCTTGGATACTTTATAACAATGTTTTGACACCATTATCTCAGCGAATGCATCTACCCTTCGGCAACTTGTAATCAAACACCTCTTTATAAAGAGCAGACTAGAATCCGAACTGGACTGCATTAGTGACAGAACACTGGAGTCTAGATTCATGCTAGCATAAGGAACACCACGGGAGACAAACAGGAAGAGAGATGACATTTAGAGAAAAAAAAAATGAAGAAGTAGCAGCATTGTGGAAAGCTTCTGGCTTGGGCATTAAGTCGCAGAAGTACTTCTGAGTGCTGATTACTGCCACAGCAGAGGGAACCTGTGGGTGTGAACGAAACCCGTTGACATTTGAGCTTTCTTTAACAAACTATAGATGGAGGAAGGCTAGAGCTTGTCACACACTTGGGAAGGATTGCACTGCAAACCGCAAGAGAACAACCAGACCTGTTAGAGCTGCAAATCTGACAAAGTCACTGTGGATGCTCCAGCATACACATGTAGATACACTTAAACCTCTCTCTTCTAGATAGTTGTGCATGCTTTTACAGAACTATTATTTATTTTTTTGTGCTGTCACAGCCACATAGTTGTACACATATGAATATCCACCGCATACATACATGCACGGTGCAGCAGTGGTGCCGGGCCAGATTGCTGTGGCTGAAGATATGAGGTGGAATCATCAATCACCAGAGCCTCCCTCTGGTCAAATCAAGTTTGTCCTGGTGTGAGCAAAACTCAGTGCCAGCCGAGCAGAGACAAGCGCTCGCTGTCTGGTGTGTGCAAGACGTGTGGTAGGGCTTTTCATGACATGTGGGAGCACATAAAGTGTGCGGCAGATGGATGGATGGACGATGATTAAGATGAGACCGTGGCTTCTCAAAAAAGCAACCAGCTGGGATGCATCTTGCAAAGCTTTTCAGTCCACCCTGCAGCAAAATGAAAAACAGCTGGAGCAACGGTGCATTCATTGTTTAACCAGCATCTGCTCTCGTCAAAATGCACTTCTTAAGGAAGTTGAAGTATCTAGGAGGGGACAGTTGTCTTGCAAAATAAATAAAACGCTTTCAAGTGGCTGCTTCCTTTGCATTTTTGAGGTACAGTTAAGGCGGAGAACAAGTGAAATCACTAAAACCGTGTCGATGTAAAGCCCCATTCAGGCACGCTAGAGGTTTCATAGCTGCTCCATTCACAATCCACAAAACGAAAGACCAATGTAGAGATTGCTAAATCCAAACTGAAGAGAAATGCCATGCCGAGGTAGGTTCCCAAATCCACATTGATTTTCACTATTTGTCAAGGTCAACCATTTCTACGAAATGCAATCCGTTTGCTAACCATATTTGAGCGGCAGGATTCAAGGAAATGGCAAAACTGAACAGCATCTCACTGGTGTAATTGGTCTTCTGGCATCTTCACAGACAGCTTGATTAACACGCCTTTGAAGCATCCCAGGCACATTTGCCAAGAGAACAAAGACACGGTAGATAATTATGATTAGAAATTTAGAAAATTCTACCAGCTATTGACAGACAAGGTATTCAAATGTCTTGAACATCGGCCTTTGATGTGAACCGGAAGATTACGTTCACGTCCTTTAAGATGATGTTATCTTCAAAAAGCCAGATGGGATTTAAAAGAAATAGAGAATCAGAGGTTAGGAAGATGAAAATTAATATTAGGACTCCGACAAGTCAGGACAGAGAGTGTCTGCTACTCACACCAATGATTCACTACTTGCTGGTGTCTTTTCAAATTCATTAACAGTTTGATTTAGGGGTGTGCTAGTTAAACAGCTATAGGAAATTTATCAATCGTCTTAACCGGTTCCATCAAGATCGCTTGGAGGCAACTTAAGTATTCACAGGAGTGCAAGAAGAAAGAAAAATTTCAAAGAGAATCAGTCCCTGAGCCGATGTATATATTAGATAGTTTTCTTTAGCATAGACCATCCTTTACAGTCGCTCATTTTATTTTTCACAAACGTCTTCATTCTTTACCGTTCACAAGAATGTGAAAGCCTATCGCAGCAAGTTAGTAGATGAGAGGCAGTCTATACATTGTGCAGGCTTTTAGTTTGTTATAGGGCCATACAAAGATAGACAACCAATGATATGCACTCTCACACTAATGGGCATTTAAACTAACCAATTAGCCTAATGTGCATGTTTCTGTGGATAGTGGAAGGGAGTAGACTGTTGTTCAGTTTGAAAGAAAACGTACAAAAATCTGTTTCTCAAAAGGTATCGAAATTGTATTTGGTGTAAGACCACTGAAGACAGATTTTTTTTTTTTGTATCAACTACTCATTTCCCAACTTTTTTTGTTATCAGAAGGTGCTACTGTTAACATGCATCTAGTCATTCTACTCTTAAAAAATAGATTTAAGTTTTGGATTTTTTTACATGGTCACCAGTTTTGTGTGTTGTGATTTGGATAGAGGAGGACCCAAATGCAGGACAAAATAGGATTTATTAACAGAAGTCAGGTAAATCTGAAAGGCAAAGGGCACATGACTAACTCAGGATAAAAAGTTCAGATAATACAGCATCTGACCTGACAGGAAACAGAGGACTGGACATGCTACCGAGGCTACAATCTCTTATGCACTCATGCTGAATGGGACTGGATGAGAATTGACCTGTAGGAGGATGGCGAAGATTGACTTCGAAGTCCGGAGTGATTGCCCTTAAATAGGCTGCAGGGTCCACAGGTGTGTGACATCAGAAATCATTCTCAGGTGTCCCTAATCATGATGCTGAAGTAGGTCCAGGACTACCTCTGGTGGCAGGCGATGGGATCGCAACACTGTGTGGTGAACAAAAAAAGTAAATTGCAGGTTGCTGAAATGAGCTTTTTCTGCTAGGTAGCCGGGCTGTTGCTCAGAAGCAGGAAGAGGAGGTCTGTCATTCGTGAGGGGGTTGAGGTAGAGTAACTATTCCTACATGTTGAGAAGAGCTAAATAGGGTGGCTTGGGTATTGGCGGAAAGCTTCCGGAATGCCTTGCTGGCGAGGTGTTAAAGATGTGTCCCACCAGGGGGAGTCGCAGGAGCTGACTCAGGACCCACTGGAGAGAATATGCCTCTCGGCTGGCTCAGGGTCTTTTTCAGCTGGAAGATCTGGCTGGTGTGAGTGACGTATGAGACCACTGCTTGGGCTGCTCTCCCTCCACATAGTAAGAAAGCACAAGAAGTCAGCCAGCTATGCTACGGATAACGTATGTGTTTTCAAATGAAATTTTCAGGAATGTAAAGCATTAGCCGCTCCTCCTCCAGGTCGAGAGGAGCCAGATGGGGTGGTTCGGGCATCTGGTCAGGGTGCCCCCCGAGCGCCTCGCGGGCGAGGTATTTTGGGCACGCCCCACCGGGAGGGCACTAAGGGGCAGACCCCGTACCCGCTGGAGAGATTATGTCTCACAGCTGGCCGGGGAATGACTTGGGATCCTTCCGGGTGAGCTGGAGGATGCAGCCGGGGTGAGAGCGGCCTGGGCTACCGATTTGAGGCTGTTGCCTCCGCAACCCGACCCCGGAACAAGCGGAAGATGACAGAACGGACGGAATGGTAAAGCGTTAGCCTGAAAGGCAAAAATAACTCTTGACTGCAGCCACTTCTTCTGTGTCTCCCCATCGCCATTAGGCTGCCACAACACCATTGTGTGAAACCAAGTGGCCGACAATGACAAAGTGCAGGGATACAGCTTGACACAGAAAGGGACTTGCTTTGCAAGTTTTCTTTTTAATAGTTCATCTTTCATGTTTTTTTAATTTGCCTTTCTTCTCCTGTGATGTCGCTGGCATTGTAAAAGTAGCTTTGCTTTGTCAACGTTTGCGCACACACAAAACTTTCCTTTGTGTGCTTTACTGTTTTTCTTTTCCTCACATCTTTCAAATGAGTAGAAGGTGTGTGTATGTGGCTGTTTCAAGAAAAAGAAACACTGCACTCTGTCATTTATCAGAGTGCTCTGCCTTTTTTCTGCCTCATCTGGCAAAGAAAGTTGAGAATTTCATTTTTTTTTTTCTGAAAGCAGTAAGAGCAGCTTTTCAAACAACCACATTAATAAAAACGCTTACCTTGGTACCAGAAAAAAACTGATAAAAACTTTTCCTTGCTTTGCCTGTCTTTACATAATCAAACTATTGCCCAATATTCAGAATTACGTTCATTATAGGACGAAAACATCTCTGAATGACTGAGGATTCAGTGAAAATGAACTCCAGCTCGTCACCCAGGGGACTAGTATTCACACAATCTGTAGCAAAGCTCATTTTCTTTCCGAGTACTCTGAACGATGTCCCGTGTTTAACCTTTAAAGTACCTTCAACTGTACTTTTTCTAATAGCTTCACTCGCACAAGACAGTGTTACTCACCGCCTCCATCTCACAGTGTAGTGTGCTGACCTCTTCCTGCACTATGACTGTCAGACCGAGATGTGACAGGCTCAAACATTAGGGTAAGTGCCATCTTTCAGTGAAAAAAAAAAAGACTGAGGCTGCAGTTTTTTTTTGGCAGAGAAAAGCACAACGTAGACACAAGTCCTATTACGTTGTGTAATAAGACCGATGGCTCTATAGCTGACCCATTAACATTCTGTCATCTGACATCTTTAATACTTCTCCAAGGCATTTTGCCCGTTGTTTGACGGTAACATAGACCCTACAAGTCAAAGGCTTTTATTTCTGTTACAATAAGTAACATAAAATCACCATTTATCTTGATTCTTACATTTTCCGTCCTTATTAGTAGGCTAGTTAGATGAATGAAGATTAGTCAGAGTAAAACAGAGTACATGTGTGTGAATGAGAGGGATCCAAATGGAAAAGTGAGGTTATAGGGAGAAGAGATAAAGAAGGTGGAAGATTTTAAGTACTTAGGATCAACAGTCCAGAGCAATGGAGAGTGTGGAAAAGAGGTGAAGAAGCGTGTTCAAGCAAGCTGGAACGGGTGGAGAAAAGTATCAGGTGTGATGTGTGATAGAAGAGTTTCAGCTAAAATGAAAGGAAAAGTGTACAAAACCGTGGTGAGACGCGCCATGCTGTTTGGTCTAGAAACAGTGGCACTGAGGAAAAGACAGGAAACAGAGATGAAGATGCTGAGGATCTCTCTGGGAGTGACCAGGATGGACAGGATCAGAAATGAGTATTTCAGAGGAACAGCACATGTTAGAGGTTTTGGAGATAAAGTCAGAGGTCAGACTGAGATGGTTTGGACATGTACAGAGAAGAGAGAGAGAGTACATTGGCAGAAGGATGCTGGGTTTGGAACCAACAGGAAAGAGGCCTAGAGGAAGACCAAAGAGGAGGTTCATGGATACAGTGAAAGAAGACATAAAGATTGTTGGTGTGACCAAAGAAGATGCAGCAGATAGGGTTAGATGGAAGAAACTGACTTAGTGTGGCGACCCCTGAAGGGAATTGCCGAGAGGAGAAGAAGAAGAAGATTAGTAGGCTAGTTAGATAGATACTTTATTTATTCATGTGGGGAAACTGAAATTGGTGCGGAGGTTGTTTCTTGGTTTATCGATGTGCTCTATAATAGAAGTGAGCAAAGCACCAGCAATTATCTGATCCGTGCTGGTGTTGGAATAACTTTGCAAAGGGGGCTCTATACCAAAGTAGTTAGGTAGATTCAGTAATGTCAGGTGGGAAAAAAAGTGGTGAATCATACAGGCAGAATGATTGGAAAAATCTCAATACCTGCAGCATGATTTAACGCAACTAGTTTGACTTTGGGAATCATTTAGAGTCAAATCTCCATTTTTCAAAGATTTACAAAAATTGAGTTTTTAGTAAAGGGAAATGTCTGAGAAGAAAAATCAAACAGCATAAGAACACCTGAAAGTATTTTGTGTGGGAGAGGTGGCCATTTGTGTAATTTTATTTGATAGACTTTAAATCATAAAAGGAGTACGAAAAGTTGGGAAAAAAAAACTGACACAAGTTATTTGCGTTTAATCTATTTACAAAAATACTTAAATTTTGTTTTGTCGTCTGAACCGCCTATTAGAATCGGAGTCCCACGGGTGCCGGAGCCTTTCCAGGCCGATTTAAGATGAGAGGCAAGGTACATCCCAAACAAGTCGCCAGTCTGTCGCAGGGCCAAATACACACAACTATCCACACACACTCACGCACCCGCAGGGGCCATTCACATGTTTTTGGAGGTTGGGAGGAAACCAGAGTTCAGGGAGAAAACCCATGCATACACGGGGAGAACATACAAACTCCACGCAGAAAGGCCAGTGTGCTAGACTCAGACTTTAACTTCAATACTCACATCAAATCAATTACAACAGCAGCCTTTTACCACCTTAAAACATTGCCAAAATCAGAGGTTTGGTGTCCAAATGTCACGATGTAGCTAAGGCCAAAAATATACCCTTGACACAACAGACAGGCTCAGATGAAGAAATCAAAAGCAAATAAAGAAGACAAAAACTGATTAATTAGGCAGATTCTGACGTAGGAGCTGGAGCCAAAAACTGGATAACAGGTCAAGCATGGTAAACAAACAATCTGGCGAAGAGTGTGTGAGAAACTGATCCATTTATGCTCCAGCAGATGAGTAGATGAGTTTCAGGTGTGACTTGTTGCACACACAGACAAGAGGGAGGGGGGAAACAGGAAACAGAAGAGGAACAGACTACACTCCTGACACTAAAACAGGCTTAGAGGTTCTTATCCATGCATTTGTTTCTAGTAGATTAGATTATTGCAACGGTCTACTTACTGGTCTGAACAAAAGGGCTTTAAAACAGCTGCAGTTTATTCAAAATGCTGCTGTTCGAGTCCTAACAAGAACTAGAAAATATGACCACATTACTCATGTGCTCAAGTATCTGCACTGGCTTCCTGTGGCTCAGAGAACAGACTTTAAAGCTGCTCTGATTGTGTTTAAGTCTCTCCATGGTCTAGCACCAAAGTACATCTGTGATATGTTGGGCTATGTACCTTATGAACCATCTAGAACTCTGAGGACCTCTGGGACTGGCCTACTGCTGGTACCTAGAGTCAGGACTAAATATGGAGAAGCTGCATTTCAATTTTATGCAGCAAAAGTCTGGAACAAACTTCCTGAGGCCGTGAGACAGGCCTCTACTGTGACGATGTTTCAATATAGGCTGAAAACACTTTTGTTTAACAATGCATTTGATTAATTAGTCTTTTAATCTGTTTTAATGATTTTATTTATTTATTTTTTAAACAGTTTGATTCCATGTTTTATGATTTTAATGCATTTTTTTCTATCTTGTGAAGCACTTTGAAAAAGGCAAAAATATTATGTTTATCAGTATTTGAAACTCCTTCTAATGGAAGCTGGCCACCACTTGAAAGCCAAACAGTACGTACGTTTTTAAATCAACATTTTTTCATCCATTTCCAATTAGAATATAAAAGCTGAAAAGGCCAACATCTTTTTAAGAATGATCCAGTTGGAGTTAGTTCTGCTTTGAATCAAACTCACACTCTATAGATCCTTGAGTGAACATGTTGCAATCTTCCAAGGCATGCATTTCCAAGCCGAAGAGATGAGTGCAAACAATTATGGAAGTTGTGTTCATCCTTTTCTAACTGGAGCGCCAGACTACTGAAATATGGGCAATTAATGATCTGCCATATGAATCCTCTCGTGTGCTGTACTGGAGTCACGGACAAAATGTAAAAACACATGCAGTGAGCTTTATCGTGCAAAGCATCCTGAAAGAATATGGTCTTCTTTAACACTTTTGGGGTAAAAAAAATGTCTTAAAATAATGTGTAATCACAAATCTGTCAAAGATACCGGTAATTAATTTCCCACATTATCTTGGAAGCAGCCAGCGCCTCTTTGTAGCTGTAACATTTTATTTTAAGTTGCACCACGGGCCAGTTGTGTAATGACAAGTTGTCTCTTTAGGCTGCGGATTGTTAAATTCACAAAAAAAAGGTCATGTGTGTGAGTTTTGTTTTGTTTAAAGTTCAATGGATATTTTTATGTGGTGCCTCGGGGAAAGAATTACTTAGGCAATGTCGTCACTAAGTGCAATCGGTGGGGCAGATTTGAATACAATCATTTCCAGAAAAAAAAAACCCACACACGCACACAAAGCTTTTCTCATGCCTCAAGCAGCCACTTTAAAGCCATCTGTACAGAAATAAACTACAGCTGAATTGATTTAAATCTGCAAATAATCTGAGGGGACATTGGTTTTCAAACATAAATCGTTTTCTCACTGCAGGGGTCAAAGTGCTAACCTGGAATTACTCTGTTTGTAATAAACACTACAGATTCAAGACAAGCTTTAATTTCTGTCCCTGTACTTGAATGAGTCAGCAGCCAAGTGTAAGCACAAGAAAATACACGATTAAGCACTTAAAAGATCAAGTACTTTTTAGAAATATACAAAATTCTTTAAAAAGATGAGAGTTTCTCAGAAAGTGTTCTTTTCTGCAGCATGTTCGGATGGCCATATGGGCTCTGAAAGAAGAGCTTCTGTCTGTGCTTGAGCCAAAATGTACTAAAAAAAGGAAATGAAAAGAGAAGTGAATGAATCATCACATTCTGTTTGGTATTAGTAGAAAACAAGGCACTGCTTCATCCAAATTATGAGCCAGTTTTAGTCTATTTAGTCATTTAAAAAGCACTCTGAACAGCATTAATAAAGAAATATCTTTATTTGAAGAGCCAGCTGTAACTGTAAAAAAAGTATCAGATATATATCTACATTTGTTTTTTCAAAATTATTTCAAACTGTCGTTGGCTGCCAAGGATCTGACATGACTGAAAGAATGGGATTGTGGATACAAGTGGCTGAAATGAGCTTCTTCTGCATGATGTCTGGCCTCTCGCTCAGAGATCGGGTGAGGAGCTCTGCCATCTGGGAGAAGCTCAGTGTTGAGCCGCTCCTCCAGGTCAAGAGAAGCCAGATGGGGTGGTTCGGGCATCTGGTCAGGATGCCCCCCGAGGGCCTCGCTGGTGAGGTGTTTTGGGCACGTCCCACCGAGAGGAAACCAAGAGGCAGACCCCGGACCTGCTGGATCGAAAATGTCTCACAGCTGGCTGGGGAACGACTTAGGATCCTTCCGGGTGAGCTGGAGGATGCAGCTGGGGTGAGAGAAGCCTGGGCCCCCCGTCTGAGGCTGTTGCCCCCGCGACCCGGCCCCAGATAAGTGGAAGACGACGGAACAAAACAGAACGCATTTCAAACTGTCTTTTCAAGTTGAATTTTTCTAAGTAGGTGTAATAAATGTATATGTATCAAACTGCATTTGGCAATAATAACTATTTTTGGGAAACATGCTTGTTTGTAGGCTTTGTTACGCTGACTGATTCATTTTTAAATAACCTAGAAAAACATTCTGACAAGGTAACATTTAGGGGAAAAAAGCTGTCTCTTTTCCCTGCCAGCCAATCAGTGGAGATGAGCAAAACAAATGAACCAATAGGACTTGACACCTCTAAAGGTTTCCAGAGAGTCTAGAGTTCCAAAGTCCTCTGCTCCACCTCTTAAAGTGCCAGTGTCTGACAACACTTCAGACCCAAACGGTGACCTGGACCATTCACAAAATATAATCACTTCTTCATCTTCCCATTGTGGATATTTCCTGAAAATTTTATGAAAATTTAGCAATAACATCTATTATTCATTTGCCAAGACATTTTTTTAACTGCAAATGTATAGTTATACTAGCAAAATGCCAAACAATCAGTACCAATATGAGTCTGACATACTAAGCAATGAGACCAATATGATCTGAGAAGATGTCGATGTTGACAGTGTAACAATCACTTTTGTAGAGACAAGTCTGTGCATGCACAATCACTAAGCTCTCATTTCTAGAAATCTTCCAAACAGCCAGGTGAAACTGTGGCATAAATCAATAGGCGTCACATCGCCTGCAATTTTCCACAAAATCTGTTTTTATAATTTACTCGATTATCTAAAAACATTTTACTTTAACTTGGCCTACCCTATGTTGCTTCCATCTTTGTGTGTTGTCAGTACAGTTCCTAGGGAGCTTTTATGCCATAGATCAAAGAATTGCAAAGCTTCTGTTTTTATCCGACTGCATAAAAGATCAAGGCACGTAATGAGGCAACCTGAGAGGTGATAGTTCAGAGGATGAAAGGACCGGTTACGTTAAAGAAGTATGCACTAATCTAAAATACAATCCCGACACACTTCAATTGTGATAATGATAGCAATACTGATTAATTGCATAATATGCGCTTGATCTTTTCTTGCATTTATTATATTAAGTTATGCCGTGGGTGCCATCTGATAAAATTCGAGCATCCTTCTATATTCTCTGAGATTTTTGGGGTTTGTTATACACCATCTCTTAAAATGATGAATGAATCTGTTTGTTGAAGAAGAAAGTTGTTAACTTTTTCATTATGTGCTTCACTTCATGTTATCTCTGAGTCTGTGTACTTTTTAAAGAACAAACAGAAAAAAAAATACTGTGTCATTCTTTATTAAAACCAGAAATTCTGCATGAATGAGGTATATAAAAAATTAAAAGCAACTTCTTTCTTGTAAATCTATTCATTATTCTTCTTTTAACATCCATGACTTTAGGAGATGATGGTGTCCAACGGCTTCAAAGTGACAGAATAAAAAGAGTAGGTGAGGTGAGAAAAAAGAGATCTAAACAGGAATGTGATTTTCTGAGTGGGTAATTTCAAGCTAACTTCAAAAGGGGTCACAAAGTGATTCATTTGTTTGATAGAAACACTTTGTTATGAACAGAACTCATTCTATTACTAACCATTTCAGTAGGTTGAAAGAGGACCGAACTGACTGCTTTGCGTCTCTTAAAATATATGAATTAGGAGATGGAGTAAGCACAGAAAAAAAAACAAGAGGGAGGGTCCATACACCTTGAACAGATTGCAAACTGAACTGAAGAAACGAGGCAAGACGACTGTTCTTGAAGCTGTCCCTTCTTAGATCTATTGGCAGTGGTGGAACATAACAAAATAAATGTACTTTGTTACTGTACGTAAGTAAAAAGAGGTGAAGAAGCGTGTGCAGGCAGGCTGGAACGGGTGGAGAAAAGTATCAGGTGTGATGTATGACAAAAGAGTTTCAGCCAAAATGAAAGGGAAAGTGTACAAAACCGTGGTGAGACCGGCCATGCTGTTTGGTCTAGAAACAGTAGCACTGACAAAAAGATAGGAAGCAGAGATGGAGTTAGCAGAGATGAAGATGCTGAGGATCTCTCTGGGAGTGACCAGGATGGACAGGATTAGAAATGAGTACATCAGGGGAACAGTGCATGTTAGAGGTTTTGGAGAAAAAGCCCAAGAGGCCAGACTGAGATGGTTTGGACATGTGCAAAGGAGAGAGAGAGAGTACATCGGAAGAAGGATGCTGGATTTGGAACCACCAGGAAAGAGGACTAGAGGAAGGCTAAAGAGGAGGTTCATGGATACAGTGAAGGAAGACATGAAGATAGTTGGTGTGACTGAAGAAGATGCAGCACATAGGGTTAGATGGAAGAAGCTGACTTGCTGTGGCGCCCCCTGAAGGGAAATGCTGAAATAAGAAAAAGACTGAACGTAAGTTAAAAAAAATGTGTATCTGTACTGTACTTAAGTAAAATTTGAAACCTTTACTTTTTACTTTTACTTTACTACATTTTAGAGCAAACATCTGTAATTTTACTTCATTACTTTTTAAAAGTATGATTTGCATTTTTTGGTTACATTTTCAGTCAGGAATTTGAAAAATATACAGGTTTTTTTTTTTTTGCGCAACTTGAAGCCGCATCACCAAAATCAACTTGTAGAGGGAGCATTTGATTGCTTGTGGTCTCCCCAGAATATTTTGAAAAACAAGAGTAATTTTTCTGCATTTTGGTGGCCCATTCGCTGGCCCTGCAAGGAGATAGCTTGACCAGTCGCCAGATCCGCCCCTGAGGAGTATTTTTTATCACGAAAAATAAAATTTGAATTATGGTCAAATACTTTTACTTTTTAGTTAAAAAGTAAAATTGACACCAATTACTTTTGTACTTTTACTTCAGTAGATTCTTTTTGGTACTTTTACTTTTGTAATTTTTTTGCCTAATTATTTTTACTTTTACTTAAGTACAAAAAGTGAGTACTCCATCCACCACTGTCCATTGGACCTAACATTGTACCACCCAACACGTAGATCATGAAATATTTTCCTCCGTCTGACATCAGATCGTCTCCATTGGTAGCTTAATGCATCCCAATGCAACCATACCGTACCAGCATGCCAGTTGAGGTAGAGCATGAGAAGATGATGTAAAACACACATTCATAGTGGAGAAAATCAGTTTGAATTTTCTTTAAATTCTTCCTATGTCCCACTGTGATGTTATGTAACCACTTAAAATGAGAAATCTTCTGTAAAAGAAACCAAACACTTGTTTCACCTTACTCTAATTCATGGTAGCACATTAAAGATGACGTTGGCAATATTCTTCTGAGATTTTGGTTCATTTTGACATGATAGCACCAAACAGTTGCTAAAAGGTTTTGGCTATCCATCTATAATGAGAACGTTCTGTTCCTCTTACACTCAAACGTGTTAGACTGAAGTGATCTCAAGCGACTGTGGAGGCCTTTAGAGTATAGAAAACTTCTGCTTGACGACAAAACTTTTTGATCTATACTGACATTTTTGACATTGTGAAACCTCTCACATCCATACAACATTTAAACCCCTCAAATCCACTCTCTTCCTCGTTGTGACAAACAACTTGAACTTGTAGGTTTTGTAAGTTATCCAGACCTTTTCTGTAAATTGTGTTGGTAATTATTTAGACAGATGTACAAACTAAAGTGTATGTAAGCATGAGAGAAATGGGAATTAGATTCCCTTGTGTCAGGCTGAAGTCACACTCAATGCCATTTCAAGTGATGTAAAACTGACACGCTAAATAACAGAGACCACCAGATTTTGACGGTGCAAAGCAAAATGATTGGATTAGCCCAATCCACACAGACGAAGAACAGCATCTAATAAAAAAGGGTTAAATGAGATTTAAAAGCTTCGATTCATCTTCTGAACTGCTTATTTCTAAAGACATCCTGGGGGCCCAGAGCTTAACCTGGCTAATTTCAGGCAAGAGGCAGGGTGAATCCCGAATAGGTTGCCAGTCTGCTGCAGGGCCACAAAAACACAACCATCAACACAAACACTCATTCCTAGAGGCAATTTTTCCTGGTAGCCAATCAACCAAACATGCATGGTCTTGGAGGGTGAGAAGAGACCAGAGTTCTGTTCCGTCGTCTTCCGCTTATCTGGGGCCGGGTCGCCGGGGCAACAGCCTCAGACGGGAAGCCCAGGCTTCTCCCAACCCGGCTGCATCCTCTAGCTCACCTGGAAGGATCCCGAGTCATTCCCCAAGCAGCTGTGAGACATAGTCTCCGAGGTCTGCCTCTTGGTGGGATGTGCTCGGGGGGCATCCAGACCAGATGCCCGCACCACCCCATCTGGCTTCTCTTGACCTGGAGGGGGAGCGGCTCGACACCGAGCTCCTCCCGGATGGCACAACTCCTCACCCGATCTCTGAGTGGCCAGGTGGTGCAGTGGTTAGCACAGTGGTCTCACAGCAAGAAGATCAAGTTTCAAGTCCCAGGTGGGAGACCAGAGTACCTGGAGAAAGCCTACACATATACAGGGAGAACATGCAAACTCCACAAAGAAAGTCCAGTGTTTTAAAGCCCAGCGCCCACTCCGAGACTCGAACTCCGACCTTCTTGCTGTTGAAACTAGTGTGCAAACCATTGCAACTTGCAGATTTACAGTAATTGCAATATTTACAAACCACTTTAAAATTAACTAAAGTAAGGGTTCAGATAAAAATAGTTAATCATAAAGAAACAAAAAATCATTTTGGTGTGAGTACATGTGTGTAAACAGATGTTGAATTAAATAGTAGGTATTCTTTTGCTCACCAGCTGTTTTATACAATAATAACTAATGAGCCACTAAGTGCGTGGCGTGGCAAAAAAAACACGGGCCATAAGTCCTTGTTATATTATATTCATGAACTGAAAGTAGGAGAATTTCATTCTTTTATTTTCCATGCTGCACCCCCAATCCAGGATTGTGGAGAAGCCGCAGGCTATCCCAGTTATAATGAAGGTGGGAGAAAGGTACACCTCAGACAGGTTGCCAGTCAATCGCAGTGAAAGGAAAGAATTTCCTTGTTGCTGGAGCCCACTGAAACCAGTGGCTCATTGAAACAAGGCATTGTTTCTATAGATTATGTATACGCTTTTGAATTCAACAATTTTTTTCTTGTTATTAAACTTTAGGGATCCAAATGGAAAAGTGAGGTTACAGGGAGAAGAGATAAAGAATGTGGAAGATTTTAAGTATCTAGGATCAACAGTCCAGAGCAATGGAGAGTGTGGAAAAGAGGTGAAGAAGCGTGTTCAAGCAGGTTGGAACAGAAGGAGAAAAGTATCAGGTGTGATGTATGACAAAAGAGTTTCAGCCAAAATGAAAGGGAAAGTGTACAAAACCGTGGTGAGACTGGCCATGCTGTTTGGTCTAGAAACAGTAGCACTGACAAAAAGATAGGAAGCAGAGATGGAGTTAGCAGAGATGAAGATGCTGAGGATCTCTCTGGGAGTGACCAGGATGGACAGGATTAGAAATGAGTACATCAGGGGAACAGCACATGTTAGAGGTTTTGGGGATAAAGTCAGAGAGGCCAAACTGAGATGGTTTGGACGTGTGCAGAGGAGAGAGAGAGTACATAGGAAGAAGGATGCTGGATTTGGAACCACCAGGAAAGAGGACTAGAGAAAGGCCAAAGAGGAGGTTCATGGTCGCAGTGAAGGAAGACATGAAGATAGTTGGTGTAATCAAAGAGGATGCAGCAGATAGGGCTAGATGGAAGAAACTGACTTGCTGTGGAGACCCCTGACGAGAAATGCCGAAAGAAGGTGAAGAAGAAGTTTCACATATTTAAATATTATAGTTATAATTCGTCTACCTTGAAGCTTCATTATCGTCCACATGTCGGCTTCATATAGTGGAACAATTTTAAAACAATCAGCAGTGTGACTCATCCAACACTGAAGGAAAAACCCAGACAGGGAGGCAATCAGCTAATCTGGTTGTTATCATTGACCTCTTAGCGAATGAAAGGGCGTTATCATGAGTCAGGCACCACACAGCGAGTTTTATTTCGGTGAATCATCAATACTCGACGGCTTTGGCTAAACTACAATGAAAATGTCTGCCATATTATACCAGTCATGCAAAACGCAGCAGGACGCCTCCCAGCAGGAGAGATATTAGATCTTCATTTTCACATAACCCTATGGGGCTGGATTACCGGTGACCAATCCAAGTCTTTTTTCTAGTGTCATTAAACTGCCACTCACCCGTCAGAAGTGCCAAAAGTGATGCAGAGATTTTCTTTTAACAATTGATTTACACATTGCTTTTTATGTACCTCAGTCAAAATTTTAAAACTACTGTGCCCTTTTGTTGGCTCTCCTTGGAAAGTATCATATTTAAAATTGTAGGTTGATTTTAATGAAGAGTTTCCTGTATTGAAAGTTAAAAAGAATGTAGTAACAACTGGGTTTATTGTTCTTCTCATCAACCAAAGGACGCTGCATCGGTCCGTCGTGGTAAAAAAAGAGCTAAGCCGAAAAGCAAAGCTCTCGATTTACAAGTCGATCTACTTTCCAACCCTCACCAATGGCCATCAGCTGTGAGTGGTGACTGAAAGAATGAGATCGCGGATACAAGTGGGCTTCCCCAGGTCGAGTGAAGCCAGATGGGGTGGTTCGGGCATTAGGTCAGGATGCCCCCCAAGCGCCTCGCTGGTGAGGCGTTTCGGGAACGTCCCATTGGGAGGAGACCAAGAGGCAGACCCTGGACCCGCTGAAGGGACTATGTCTCGCAGCTGGTAGGAGAACGACTCTGTGTCCTTCCTGGGTGAGCTAGAGGATGCAGCTGGGGTGAGAGAAACCTGGGCTTCCTGTCTGACGCTGTTGCCCCCGTGACCTGAACCCGGATATGCGAAAGACGACGGAACGGAACGGATCAACCAAAGTAAGTAAGTCAGTTAAATGTTACCTCGACCTCTACTTTGTGTTTGAGGGCGTATTAAAAAAATATGTATCTTGTGGTTTTTCAACATAAATAGATTCTAATTTTACACTAATATTTGTAAAATCCTGTGACTAATTCTGTGAAGGGCACAGAGACACAAAAAACCCCACAATACAGTATGCAACTGCCAAAAGTCTTAGCACCCACACGGCTCGTTCTGGGTGTTGGAAAAGAAAAGCCTAATTGAGGAGAACCATCTGGAGGAGGTATTATAGTTAAACCTATTCAGAGAACAATAGACCGTACCAATGTGAACTAATGTCAGAGATTGTTTGAAGAGGACTTTGTCTCAAGCTCATCATAAATCTTTCAAATGTATTTTAAAGACAGCTTTATAATTTTACAAATATGTAACTCTTAAAACTGATAAACAATGTACAGAATGTAAATGCTTTTTTAAAAAGTCTCATGTCTTTAGAACATGCATATAAACCTGAATGGTTTCATTTGCTCATAGGTGTGAGTGTGCATGTAATTGCCGTCTTTCTCAGTGTGGCCTTGTAAAATTCTGGTGATATATCTATGATGTACGATGATGGCCAGCAACCACCTAGGATAAAGAAAAATAAGGATGTAACATTATCATTATACAATCAATTATGACGTGGATATAATAGCATGGCGCCATTGTGGCACAGTGGTTAGCACAGTAGCCTTTCAGCAAGAAGGTTTGAGTCTCGGAGTGGGACGAGGTTTGAACCACAGGTCTTTCTGTGTGGAGATTACATGTTCTCCCCACGTATGGGGAGTTTTCTCCGGATATCCAATTTTCTCCCACCCTCCGAAAACATGCAGGTTAGGTTGATTGGCCACTACAAAATTATCTCCCAGGAACGAATGTGAGTGTGGATGGTTGTGCGCTGCAACAGACTAGAGACCTGTTCCAGGTGTACCACCTGCAATAGGCTCCGGCACCCCCAAGACACCATTAGGAATATGCGGTTTAGAAGATGACATATAGTAGCTTATAGGCATTAATTATTTTTGCATACTGGTGTTCTGACAAGATCTGCAACTTTGCGCCTCTGTGCACGCTATCCTCCCTCCCAGGTGATAAACATCGAGATCTGCGACCTGCCATACTTCTATGCGAATTAATGAAAGGGTTAGTTTTTGGGACTTCAATCTATCGAGATCTGCCACTGGGAATAAAGTTGCATCTCAGTTACTTTTAGTATTTACTATCATCAAATGTGTTTTTCTTAGGAAGAGCACATCAAGTAACTGAGAAAACTACAAATACGCATGAAGCCAAAGCCACAGTGGTGTAAAGGTTGGCACCACAGCAAGAAGATGACGGCTGACTTGGGTCTTTGCATTTCAGTTTTCTGCCAAAACCATGCATGTCTGGTCAATACTGTCACTCTAAATTCTCTCCATGTGTCTCAAGTTGTGTCGTGTCAGACCTGCAATTGACTGGCAATATTACCAGGCTACTCAATACCTCCACTTCAACATAACAATTGCAAAAGATTTGATCAGTATTTGATTTGTATCAGATTTGATCTGTATTTCTATTAAAGGTGTGGATCTTTGGAATAATTGTGATGGTGAACTTAAATTGCGTTTAAATCTTTTCTGTTTAAAAAAGAAATTTAAGTTATTATTACTTAAAAAATATGCAAGTCTTGATGGTTAAATTCAAGCTTATATACAAAGTAAACAATTATAGAAACAATTGTATTACTTTTGTACTTGTATTACTTTTTCATTTGATGTTCTAATTTTCATTTTATGTATTATGATTGATTTCTGAATATTTACTTATATGTTTTATGATGGATTACTTAGTATTTACTTATGTCTTTTTGCTTTTATGATGAAAAAAAAAAAAAAAAATGGTCGGCGTAATAAGCGTTTGCTTCAGCCGATACCTTTTCGGTCCTTTGCTAAAATATAATTATTTTCTTTATTTCATTAATGTGAAATTACACTGTGACCGAAATAAATAAATAAATAAATAATCAAGAAAACATTTCTTAACAAATGAACTCTCCACATTTGTTTCAAGAATAGCAACATTTTTGTTGGTAGTCTCTTCATTTAGAGCATGGACTCTATCATGTTCATCTGTGAGCAGGATTTTTTCAATATTTTTTAATGTTTTAATCATGAATTTAGTTCATTTGTTTGTGAGCGCTCAGTCGGTTATGAGATTAGAGAGTTGCTCTGGTCTCGTCTTCATATCAAAAGAATATTGGGTCAATATTTTATGATGAATGTGTTTATGTGAAAACGAGTGTGCTGGAAAAAGAAAACAATAAAAGTCAAAATCTTAAAATTTATTTGAAGATTATAATCATTAAATGAAACAATGTCAAAGAATCAAGAAAGTTTATGCCTAGTTGATAAATTTCTGTGTAAACCCATAAACATTGAGATCCTCTGTTTGAGTTTTTGTGTTGTTGGAAAATGCAGGGGTGCAACGTTGAAGCACCTTGCTTCGAGTTAGCTGGGATGGGCTCCGGCACCAGCCGCAACCCCATGAGGGATAGACAGTTTAGAAGGTGACTGACTATGACTGGAAAATTGGTCTAAAACATTCATAACTTGTTCGTTCCTTTGAACCTCCAATCCCTAATGGAGTCATGGGGGATGATGGAGTATATTCTGTCGGAGTTCAGGCAAGAGGCAGGATACACCCTGAACAGGTTACCAGTATATCGCAGTGCCACACATAGACATCCATCCACAAACTCATTCTTAGGGGCAATTTTGCAACAGCCAAACAACTTAACACAAGAAAAAATCTAAAAACCTTTAAATGGCAATGGCAAGAAAAACATAATAAATCCCCCCCAAAAAAACCCCATGAATAAAAGAGAGAACACAGTTCTATCAATTCAATTTTTGGAAAAAATTTTGGTTTTGATTTGCAACTTTGGGCAACAAAGTGTTAAAAAGAGAAACCCTAAATTGACTTTGTCATAATAGAATTTTGCACCAAGCCAAACATCATACAAGCAGACGTTTGGCAGGGTGCACAGCAGACAGGATGCCAGTCTGTCGGGGCCACACACAGTTACTGCCAGGCACAATTTACAGTGACCTGTCATAACTGTTCCTTTTCTTTTTCTTCACCATGTCATCATTTCACCTGCCCTCTTGTGATCCATCTGTTCATCATTAGCTTTGTCATGGTTCCCTTCGTCTTCCTGTTCTGCCCTTAAGTGATTAACCTGTGTCTCATTCTCTTACTTTTGTCTCTATAAAATCCCATCATTCCCTCTTGTCCATGCCAGATTGTTTCATCTTCTTCTCCGTCCTAGTTGTTAGCCCAGGGGTCAGGATGTGATTTTTAGCTACAGTATTTTACAAATAAATTCAGTTTGTTCTTTCAATGTCTGTATCTGGAGTCTAAAGCTTCCTGGATCCTGATAAGTGACCAATTAATCTAACCTGATGCTAACCTCAAATTTTGTGCCCATGTACTGTATTTTTAAAGAAAAGTTCTGCTTAGTTGAAGTTTGTTCAAGTGACAAATCAGGGCAGACTTTAATGTTCTACTCCTCTAGGTGTTTGTTTTCTCCAGGAAACATGGACCAGTGAAAGCAGATAGGACTCTGCAAGCTGTTTTATTGAAAGTTTAATTGGGACATTCCATTAAGTGTGCCAGCAGCTGCCAGCGTGCCATTTAGCTGACAGTTTTTCTAAAGAGCCTATCAACAACTTACATTTTACAACAAAACTGATAAATAAAAACTCAGGGTATCTAACTGGGATTTTTTTTCCCTCGATGACTAAGTCTAATTAGTGCACGATTTCATCAGTTTGTTTTTACTGAAGGTTTAAGAAAGTACAAGATAATAGCAAAGCAAGTTTATCTGTAAATTATATTTCAAACAAAAAGTAAAATCAGCCAGGATACGTTCCAGTACGCCCCCGCAACCTCATTAAGGACGGGCGATTCAGAAGATGAAACAAAATAAACTAAGGAGAAGACAGATAAAATGCTTTTGATTATCTTTTGCACAACAAAAATTGCAGTTTGTGGTCTGCGCTTGAACATTTTTTTTTAATATACTTTATTAATCACAAATTTCCCAAGTGTGGGATCAATAAAGTAAATCTAATCCCTCACTGGGAAATTTGTGGGCTGCATTACACCGCAGCAGGCTGCCACCTATGATGGCGCCAATGGTGGGAGAAACGGGGGGTTAGATGTCCTCTCCAAGGACCCTAGATGTGAACTCAGTGGGATGCAAACTCGTGAACTTCCGGTTAACTTCCGCGGGCTTACGCTCTAACCACTGAGCCACCGTCTCTCCCCAAAAATGAGGCTTGTCTCACGTCGTCAATAAGACCAATCCAGATTTTAGTTGCGTAAAATCGGAACGCTCCTTCTCTGATTTACTCAGAGTCCTAGTTAGACATGTTCCAACAATTCTCAAACATCCAAAAATGACTTTCATAATATGTGTTTAAGATTAGCAGTTAATTTCTGAGAAATCAATTAAACTCAAAATCACGGACAGTCCCACATACAATCCCACATTTTTTTCTCGCTCTACTGTCATTTTTTGCAAGCTTGTTGAAGCCTTAACTCCGGATTTTGCAGCGGTTTGGAATCAAAGAGGCAGCAAAGTCGTTCACTTTCACGTGTCAACTTTTTGATAAGCACAAAGAGACATCTTAACCACTTGTCAGTCAGCTATCGTAGCAGCAACACTCAAAGACAGGCATTTGACCTATCTCAGTAGAAATGGACAAAAAAACCATCAGCCGATAACTAAACCTACAGACCTACAAATTCAGCTCAAGCACCCACCCAAATGATATTGTGAGCTTTGGCCCAGTCAAGTGTAAATAAGCATTTCCATGCTCAGCATTGGGTATATAACATGGTGTCAGGTAGCTACAATGAATGTGGAGAGGCAGAGTTAGCAATCAGCCAACCTTCGCTTCAGTGAGATGGAGGGCCACTGCCGCACACACAAACAACCAATCACCAAGGGACAGTGATTGATGTCTCATCCCGCTTTGAAATCTATCACCCTGGCCAAGTGGCTGTCGAGAGCTTGCCTCGCAGAATGTTAAACATGTCTTAATATGCATCACCCTGACAAATAGTTCATTAATTCTTTATTATGTAGACTTGACTTATGTAATATTGTCCTAATTTCTTCTAAATGAAGACGGGCTCAATGTAAATGTTTTTTGGGTGTTTAAAACACAATGTTGGCCGATAATCTTACATTTTGTTATTCTGAGACATTAACCACTTGTTCTGATATTGAACTTCATTACTGACAAAGCAGGGTGTTAGAACAGGGAATAAATTGAATTCTGATGTGATGATATACTCCAGGATTTCTCTCCTCAACACTTAATTAGCAAACTCTCAAGTACAAGTTTTCTCTCCAGCATTGTGAGACAACACTTTGGATTATTCTTAGATCTGTGAAATTAGTTTGCACTTTGCCAATGTCATTATTCCTTTGCAAGGAAATTAGTTCTGAACACGGGCGGGTTCTATGTTCTTGCCTTGTTTTTTCAAAGCAACTTATTTCTACTCAGTCCACCAAGGACCTGTTTTGTTTCAAATTCAAAAGACCTTGCGTTAAACTTGTTAACACGATTAACGCACTTGAGCTCATTCAAAAGCTTATGATGATGCCCTTGCAGACTAGATGATGCACGATCGTTCACTGCTTTGAACTAAAATACTACCAGAAAGGCCTGATTGATAAATACCAATTTGACATCAGTGGTATTCATTACAAATGTGGGTAAAGCTACCCAAAGGGGCTCACTTAGTTCCTCTACTCTCATAAATGGTTGTGTTTATCATTCACCATCTTGACACGTTGTTCCTCATCTCCTCATGTCCACCTTTGCTGCTTGTCCTCTCCCTGTGTTGGTAAATGAAATCAGAGAAAAGAGGGAGGAGTGGAGCTGTCACGGTGAGGGGTATTTTCTTCTCCTGATCTCTGTTCGATAAGGGTGTTTGTTCTTGTTGGGCTATGGGCGACGTTTATTCAAGAGCTGATGGTCAAATCGAATTAGGAAAAATTGATAATATTTCGTTTAGCATTTTTTAGCACATGTGGGATTACAAATGACGGGCAATCGGACCACATGATAGGGACTAAACTAAACTAATTGTGGCTCATCACTCGTCCTTTTCCCAATAGCCCAATTTAAAGAAGATTTTCACACACACAACAAAAAAAATGGACAATTTGTGAATCGAAGAAAGGATAGCAAATTTGAGGTCAATAAGGAACCAGCACCAACCCAATCAGTATCCAATCACAAAATTACAGGTACTAAAGGTGTTTAAAAAATCTAACCTAGTTTTATTGATAACGTGATGTTGGATTACAAGTCTCCGGAACGTTTTATTTGCAGACACACAACAATTTATGGACTAGACCAATGTGCTTTTAATTTAAGTGTCAAAACATAAAATCGATTTGCAGATGAGTGCAAAGCAGCCAGGTTGGGAATCAGCACCACCAAATCCCAAATTCTAACCCTTGTCTGAAAACAACTGCCCTCTACAGGTCAAGGGTAAACAGCTACTCCAAAGGGATGAGTTTTATTTTCTGGCATCTTGGGCAGAATTTGGTTGTTTCCAATCTGTCCAAACAGTGTGATGCTTTATGTGACATTTAATAAACTGAAAAGCACTGTAAATATCCAAAAACTATGGTATCTGTGAGTTCTTAATTAACATATCGCTTATTTGTCTCTTTGGCTAACGTCCACCTTTGTCCGTGCATGACCCATTTCTGGCGACCAGCTACAATGTCCGAGTAGGTTGTACTATTCTTATGCTTTGGAAAGGGTTTTCTTTTGATCTTGCGGTGGTTGAATGCAACAAAGAACCGATATCCTGAGTTTCACTGTAGAATTTTGGGGAGTTACTTATTAAAAAGTATGACAAAAATTACTTTCAAAACTAGCAAAAAACAGAAAAAGAATGACCAACTTCAGAAGGATCAGACCCATGATACATTCTTTCTCCATTGAGTGGTCAACAAACATCAACATACTGATCAAGAAGGTTGAAGAAGGTCCAGTTTGTCCTTGGCTGCAAACCAGACACTTCTGAAAAAGTGGCGTAGGGCAAGATTTTAATCTCGCGAGTGTCCATCTTGAAGAACTTACAGCTCTGTTGCCAGAAGGACAGATACAGGAAATCTTTTCTGTCAAAGGCAATATTTCTCTTCTACTCCTCACAACACAGCTCGAGGGTTATGCTGTGTTTTCTGCTTTTTTTTCCACTTTTAATGCTCCAGTTAAACAAACACCCTGGATTTTATTGTTTTGGAAAAAAAAAAATCAACTCATAATCAGTTTATTTATCTTAAAAATGTATTTAAAAACTTTAAAAACAGAAAATGATTACTTACTTAAATCAATTGCTTTTAACTGAAATAAAATTATATAATTTAAACTTGAGCATAGGCTACATGGTGGCGCCGAGGGAGTCACAGCAAGAAAGTCGGAGTCCCGGAGTGGGGACGAGGCTTTAAACGAGACTTTCTGTGTGGAATTTGCATGTTCTCCTTGTGTGTGTGTGTGTGTGTGTGTGTGGGGGTTTTCTCCGGGTACGCCAGTTTCCTACTCTCCAAAAACATGCATGTTAGGTTGATTGGCCACTACAAAATTGCCTCTAGGAATGAATGTGTCTCTGTATGTAGATGGATGTGAGTGTGTGGCCCCAGAACACCCTGCCTCTCGCCTTAAATCAGCCGGGATGGGCTCCCACACTCCCAGTAATCCTGTTAGGAATAAGCGATTCAGAAGATGGAACAAAACAAATTTTGAGCATAATGTCACTATTGTAACATTATTAATAAAGATAATATGTTTTGCACCTCAATATTTGATATTTTACAAAAATTTAGGGTCGTCATTTTCGAGTTAGATGTTCCTCGCTTGCTTGCGTCTGACTAGAAAACAATGAACATTCACATGAATTTCATCTCTATTAAACTCAAATTGGCCTCATCCTGATGCAAATCTCAGACTTATTGAACCAGTATGTTCCGTCCTCACCAGTGAGGCTCACAGATGGTGCCCTTTCTACTATTCCCAGATCACAGTTTGGAACAAGGGGAATTCTGGCACATACAAACCATCTCAGAAATACACTCAGAATAAAACAAAGACTTACAATTCTTCATTATACACCTTCTCATTTTACACATTACTTTAAATTTCCACCTTAATTCATTTATTTTGTAAAAAATATGTCATTTTGCAACCAATGGTGGCTCTAATGATTTTTAAGGCAAATGTAGTAAACAGATTACGTCATTGGTTACGTCAGCATTTCATTGTTGCTGCATTCAGGATAATTACGGCTTTTTATTTTTCTTCAGAAACACTTCAGTTAGCTCAAATTTGTACAGACATATACAAAGTGAAAGCAATGATAAAGGATGACAATCACCCTGGTTTTAAAACCAGGCTGTGGACAGTAATTTAACATTTCAAAGCCTTTCTCTGTTCCCAAAAGACTTTATACCTGTAATCACCTCTTCCAAATATATTTTTAGTCTTTTGAATTTTGCTGTCCCATATCTTCTGGATCCCCCGGGGAAATAACCATTCCCAGAGCTGACATCCATGGCGAGTTCTCCATAGATCAAACAAGCCTGGTTTTAAATTGCCATGGCCAAAAGGAACCACGACGCTTTTGTTGATGCTTACTATTCAACCATCAGCAAATCCTGAAAGGTTTTTACTTTTATTCGCTTACAACCTGCTGCAAAGCATTGCTTACTGGATAAATGTACAAGATAAGAAGTTAGCAAAGGCTGAGCTCATCATGAACTCAAGCAAAAAGCGTCTTGGGCCACTTAAAAACAAAAAAGCCTTTGTATTGCCAGAGATAAAAATTGAAATGGTCTTCTCTATCTTCTCCATACTTCTTATCTTTTAGATATTCCAATTAAGAGTAAAGTGTTTGTGTGTGGGCTCGTACTTACTTCAAACAAAGACTTAATCATAGAGCATCACAGGCATTTTGGAAAGAACAACACTTGGCAGAGGGGTAAAGCATTGGCCTGGATTCTGAGGGAAAGTTTGCTCCACTTTTTCTCCACTTTTCCTTGGTCTCACTTTGCTTTTTTCCCCCTCCACACACAATCAGAAATCATAAGTGTTTCATGTGGAAATGAACTTTTTATCCTGCCATGCTAAATTTAACCTGGTACAAAGCAACCTGTTTTTCAGGAGGGACTTGAATGGCGGTGTTTCTCACTTAGGGGAAAAAAAAAAAATCACACTGAGGTAAACAAAACAAAAAAGCCTGTTAAGTTTTATTTTTCCAATCATAAAATATTTTCTGCTGCGACTTCATCAGTGATGTTCATCACGGGCGTTGTCTACGAACATCAAACGGAAAATTTTTCAGACTGGTATAATTTACTGCTAAAACTAATTTATTTAAGAGGTTAAGTCTACATTAAAAAGTGACGGAAGCAAGAAGAAAACAGCTTTTTGTTTGGTTGCATGGACAGGAATTTTATAAAGAGGGAATATTGATATTATTATAATTGTGATCAAGATAAATTAACAGGAAAAAGTTGATGACAAGGGATCAAGAAATGTACCGGTCCCTGCAATTATCATTGACTTCATTGATACTAAATGGTTGAGGTCTTTGTGAAACTGGAATTAAGTTAAAGGATGTAGAAATGAAACCTTTCATGCCCTCAACTTACGTGATCATGACTTTTTGGCAGCATAAAACTGAAAACCCAAACAGTTTTTCTATAGTTAGTACCATTTCTGCAAAAATCCACCTATTTCCTGCTTTTCAGCAGCCAAGATGATTTTTATTTCCCAGATTGCCAGAAATATTGATCTGGTTAATAATGTGGAACGGCTTTCAGGAGTTTTTTCTTTAATTGGGCTCAACTGGCAAACTGTTCATTCCGTTGTCTTCTGCTTATCCGGGGCCGGTTTGCGAGGGCAACAGCCTCAGATAGTTAGCCAAGGCTTCTCTCGCCCCGGCTGCATCCTCCAGGTCACCCAGGAGCTCCCCAGCCAGCTGCGGGACATAGTCTCTCTGGGTCGCTTCCCGGTGGGGTGTGCCTGAGACACCTCACCAGCAATGCGCTCAGGAGACATCCTAACCAGATGCCCGAACCACCCCATCTGGCTTCTCTCAACTCAGAGCAACGGCTTTACTCTGTAGATGAAGGTAACCCTGGCGGTCAGACCACTGAATGGCTCGTGATTTTTTTTTTTTTTTTTTTTGAGTTCTTCACCAGAAATAGTCCCAGGAGTGATTTGGACCCGGCGGATTTCGATCCGTAATCTTCTGATTGAAAGAGGAAAATTCTTCCACTACGCCATCACTCTTGCGGCCGAGACCATGAATGGCCAAGATTACTCTAGGAACATAGAATGTCACTTCTTTGGCGATGAAGAAGCCCAAGCTGGACCGCGAGGACGAGCGGTTACGGCTAGTTATAGTTGGCCTTGCCTCGACGCACAGCTTGGGCTCTAGAACCAGTACTCTTGATGAAACTGACAAACTAATTGTATTGGGATTTATTTTTTGATGTCAAATGCCCTCATTCAATGTTATGAGAAAAATTGTACGGAATCTTGTTATAAGAAAGATTATTATGAGAACGAAGCCTTCAATGTGGGTTATTATGGGGAAAATTGTACGGAGAGAGAAACACGGAACCTTGTTATGAGAAAAGTTTGTTCATGGAATGTTGTTTGTCATGAGGTAGAAAAGCGAGGATTCCTCTATACTCGATAGTCTGCTGCGAGCTTTTGGATTAACACATCCAACTGGATTTTATGCACGCTCTACCGGGGTTGTGGGCTCTCCAACCTTGCTAGCGGTAAGAGATGGAAACTTAAAGTGCTATTATCTACTATTATGCTTATGCTTTTTATCTATCCACTATTATGTTTTTATATATATATATATATATATATAAAATCAGGCTAAATAAACGCATTTAATAATCAGGACGTGTTGTGTCATTCTTTGCCGACTTCCAACGATCCTAAAAAATTAATAAAAGTGTTTCACTACACTAATCATTACAAACATTTGATTCCAGATATCCTGAAACCCTTAAATACGACAGAATCATAATTAACCAAAGCAATAATCTTTGCATTATATTTTGGAACTCTCTGCAGAAGACCAATAGGAGCGGAAGACCAATAGGAGCGGAAGACCAATAGGAGCGGTAGACCAATAGGCGGATTGGTGGAGTGTCTGCAACAGTAAGGATACCACATCAATTCCAGATAGAGCAGCCTATATTCAAAAAGAGGATTTTAATTCCTTAATACTTTTCTGTCCTCAGAAATAATTTTTTACACATATTTACCAACTTAAACATGCTGCTCTCTGTGGATTCAAAATCGCCACAGGGATTTATAAAGCTTTACTCATTTTAAAAAGCAAAGACGAGTAGAAAGAAAGGCGGGTATTTTACCTCACCAACTGCCAGTCACATCTTCATATTGTTATTTCTCTAATGTCCGTAATGTTTTATGTATATTTTGTAATGTACGTCCTTCCTTTTTTTGTCACAGTCTTTATAACATGAATTAGTTGTCATTTTGATAGATAGATTCCGCTTGTAAAGTGTCCGCTTTGTGAATTAAAATGATAACATAAAAAGACAGGTTTTATCTCTTCATTAATATTTATTGGTGGAAATGACCAGTGCGCTTTTAATAAATTTACCACAAGGATTTTTTTTCACTTTCCCATATGAGTATTGTATAAGATGAATGCATATTTTTTTTTCTCACAACACCTTTATTATTCATTTGTTTCATTTTCGAGTGGCCTCCTCATTAATCTAGCCTAATTATGGCTGCTACAGTTTGGAGGGTGGATAGCGGAAGCATGATTGGAGAGAGAAATGCTCTCTTGAAGATGGAGAAAAACAACTACTGAGGCAGTGTAATTTGCAGCAAGCTGCCCTAGATAGCACACAAGCTTGTTTGTAGTCATCCATGAAGTTTACACACACACAAGAGTTAATTTACTTCAATCTAAATGTGTTTCAGATTTTTTTCCATGTACCCCTTCCTCATCCAACATCACCAATTTTTACTTTTTCGTTAGCAGAAGCAACTTTTTAAAACTTTTTTCCAAAATGAAAAGTGCAGGATACACAATTAAAACATCACAACACACCTTAAGAAGTGGTTCCTAATCATGCATTTTGCACATCAAGATGGACAAAGTGACAATGCGCAGATAATATGACGATGCTGTCAGATTGGTTGAGTGGATATTTTAATTGCTATAAAGTAAAATCTGGTTTTCGATGGACTATTTGTTGTGATAGAAGAACACAATTTAATTGGAAAAATTGTACAGGGAATTGAACAGATCAGAGAGCAAAGGAGTGGGAGAAAATATAAAGGAAGATGCACATACCGTCAGATGGAGAGAAAAACATAAAGGAACACAATTTAAAAAAGTGAGGCGATGTTGAGATAAATAGGCAAGTTGGTAGGTAAGAAAAGAAATGAGTGAGTGTTTGACTGAGTGAGTGAGTGAGCAAAGCGCAAGTGGACAGATAGATACATTGTAAATCAAGTCAAATCAAACTGAATCAAGCCAAACTTTAATTGTACAGCACTTTTCAAACAGGGTCACCATCTGTGGGCAGTGACCAAAAGAACAAGATCGAGGATACCCGCGGCCAAAATTAGTTTCCTCCACGGGTGGCTGGGCTCTCACTCAGACATAGAGGGAGGAGCTCGGAGCAGTGCTGTTGCTTCTCAGAGTTGAGAGAATCCAGATACGGTGGTTCAGGCATCTGGTTAAGAATCCTCCAAACTGTTTTGGGCAAGTCCCACCTGGAGGAGACCCAGAGGCAGATCCCAAATCCGCTTGAGAGACTATGTCTCACAGCTGGACAGGGAACATCTTGGGATCCTGCCGGTTGAGCTGAAGGTTGTAGCCGGGGTAGGAGAAGCATGGGTTTCATGTTTGAGGCTGTTGCCCTCGCGACCCGTACCTGGATAGGCAGAAGACAACGGAATGGAACAGAACGGTTACATAAAGGGCTTTGCAAATATTTCAAAATCCCACATAAAAATAAGAATCCCGGACGACAAAATTTATGCGTACATGCTGACTTCTATGCAAACTAAGCAATTTCAGAAAGTGGTCAGGGGAGGGGCCTCCTGAGTAATGTTAAGGCAGCTTAGCAGCTGCTGTACACAAATGTCAACATGTGGGAAAAAAGATGCCTTGTGGGTATAATCTGAAGTGAGCTTAAACCAGTGAAACGAAGCATTAAGAGCAGCCCGGAAACAATTGGAAAGCAATATCATGAGGAAAGCTACCGTCATGACAAAAACCAGACTACGTCACAGAAAATATGGTTAATTAAGATATGTTTACTTAGTCAAATCACCACATTTGAACTCATTTCAAAACCATGCAAATTTATATGCAATATTTCACATCCTATACATAAAGATAATTATTAAGAAAGACAATAATTATATCATTAAAAAAAGTTCAGAAATATTTTTTTTAATTCACCGACAGATCAACGTCTCAATAACAGAGTTGCACTGGTAATCAACTTCCACTCTCTTTTTCTTCTGGGATATGTTAAATCAATTGTGCAACAGCCACATGATGACATTGATCAAGGACATTTTAAAGTAACACTGGCTCATTTGAGAACCATATGCATCACATTATTTGCATGATCCATAAACGAAGTTATAGAGGCGTGGTTGGGGCAGGGTTCAGATTGCAAGTTGGCGTAGGCCTGATAGTCTGTCGCAGATGTGATTTATGAGGAGTGTTACGGGGGTTTCGATAAATCTCAAGTACGTATGTGTGGTAAAAGCATCACCATAGGACTACGGAACCTACTTTTTAAGATACATGCGATTCTTAGTAAATGAGGTCATTAAACATCAAAAACTCTCACAAGATCACGCACCTCAATCCCGCAACTACCCTGATGCTCTAGTTCAGAGGTGTCCAAAGTCGGTCCTCGAAGGCCGGTGTCCTGAAGGTTTTCATTGTGTTCTTGGTTCAATACAGCTGATGCATAGACAGTAAAATCAACAGCCAATAGAATTTGGCACAATGACTCAATTAACTGGATCAGGTGTGTAGATACAAGAACATATGGAAAACCTTCAGGATACTAGCCCTTGAGGACTGGATTTGGATCCCTGCTCTTGTTGCTGGCAAAGATCTTTTTAACAGTGTTAAAGATCAGGGGAGGAAGGAGATCCAGATGCAGGTCAATGACCACAAAAAAACAAATTTACTGAATAACAAAAAGTGTCCACATGGACATGGAGATGAGTCAGATAGGACTAGACAAACCCAGGAGTACTGGCTCACCACAGTATGTTCGAGACAGTATCACCACAAAGAATTTTGCTGAAGTACTGACAAAGTCTTCTTCTTCTTCTTTACCATTTAATAATAGTAATACTAATAATTATATAGCTCTTTTCAGGACTCTCAAAGACGCTTCACATACAGTATGCATCATTCATTCACTCCATACCAGGTGATAGTAAGCTAGTGTTGTAGCCACAGCTGCCCTGGGGCAAACTGACAGAAGCGAGGCTGCCATTTTGCGCCATCGGCCCTTCTGACCATCACCAACCAATCGCACACACACCATTCAGACTAGGCAATGTGGGTGAAGTGTCTTGCCCACTTCACCCACAGCAATTTTAATCTCAACAGCCGTCCCACCATGGCACCTGGAATTCCGGCGGTCTCCCATCCAAGTACAGCCCAGGCCCAGCCTGCTTAGCTTCTGAGGTCTGACAGGATCAGGCATTGACAGGCTGGTATGGCCTGGTATGGTTTAAAGGCGCGTGGCATCTATATAGATGCATTACTGCCATCTACTGATTTCCAAGTTGCTCAAATCCTTCTCACCAACTCTGTACATCTCAGGACAGAGTACAAGGCTCGAAAACTTGAGCTGAGCCTTGGTCTTAAATACAAAAGTGGCAGGCCACTCTTCCAATCAACAGCCACCAAGGTCCAGTAGCTGAGACTAATTGAAGAAACTGAAAAACACAGGGTGTCACACTACAAGCAGAGTTAAAAAAATGAAGTAAAATAAATTTCCAAATTAAAATTTCTCTTAAAATCACATATAAATCAATTCTTAAAATGGGTTAAAAGAAAATTTTCTGTGTGTGGTAAATCAGATTTTTCCAATAACATGTATCAAGTTGACACATTTTATAAAGACATTCACTTTTAAACCGATAGACAGTTACAATTTTAATTTTCAACAATTAAAAAGAGAATAATTAAATAACAGTGATTACAGTACATTTTTTTCCCCGTCCAGTCCACTGGATTCAATTCTAATGAAAAACCGACAGAAGATAAAGAAGTTAGGCTGAGTGTGTCTATAATTAACTTAATGCCTGTCGAGTTTCACCTTGGAGACAATGTGCACTTCACTAACTTATACAAAAACACAGTATTCCCGGTGAGACCTGCTGGCAGACTGCTACCAGCTCTTTGAAAGTAAGTTAGAATATTTAATCAGGCTGTTTGTGATCCAGTTTGCATGTTTAACTATTGATATTCAAAGACTTCTGCAACTGCAGACTAATTACAATGTGATATAATACTAATTATAATCCTAACGGTGACATGAAAGTCTAAGCTGTCATTTCCTGACTAAACAATCCTCTCACTGAACGTATAAAAAAGAAGCAAGAGGACGTTTCTAAAAGTAAAATACGTGATATTTGCAGAAAAATGTTGTTGCTCGAGTATTAATCCAAGAACCATGCGCATAGTAACGTTTACTTCATTTCCATAGTGGAGGGCCTTATTATCCTGGTTTTTCTCCATGACACTTCTGGGTTGCATCCCAGTAGAGAGCCTCACTGAAACTGGGTCGAATGTTAAATCGGCTGTTGAATCGAGAACAGAGCAGGAAGGTTCAAAAGAAGTCTTGATGTTCCGAGAAGAGGCATCATGGTATCAGCATTTTCTTCTTATTTAGAAAAAATTTCATCATGTTAACTTGCTTGATAGCAGAAAAGCTGATTTGGTGAGGTCTGAATAAGACCGCTAAAAAATATTAAATAATTTTTGTATCCTCATGAATTTAGTGTGCTCTTTAAGGTCAATGTTTTTATAATATCTCTGGATAATGTCACTGCTATATGAGGTAGTTTCTTCCTGGCTTATTGTATTTTCAGAGCTTATCATCTTAATAAATGGCAAAGACCTTTCAGACTTCTTTTTTTCACAAAGCAATTTGCCTGTTCTCAGTATTTCTAAAGCTTCTGATTTTTAGCAAAGGATGAACTTGAAAATATTCAAATATATGTGCACATAATTTCAGAACTATTCAGTGCTAGTCACCTCCAGATGTAACACCTCTGAAGCCCTATCTAGCCAAGTGTCATGATGTAAATTGGTCCCTGATGCAATGTCTCTCTCGCCTACTGGCGCACGTATTTCTCATCACCCATTTTGCCAAAGAAGTTTCGATAACACCTAATCTTTTCTATCAAAATCCTCCAAGCAGTCAAAGTATGATTTAAGAAGCATTTAAGAGTTCTTTAGAGTTGTGTTTTCTGTTTGAAGCAGAGATGGAGTGACATTTAACACATCAAACTCAGCAGGGAAAGCAGTCATTAGAAAGAAGTTGTGACAGACTTCAGGATGTTTTCGTAAAGCTACAACGTGTGCTAATTGCTACCTCAGGTTACGCAAGGGTGTTCGCAGCCAAATTTGAAATGAGAAGATTGATTTGTCGACAACAGTAACAAATCTGATTCGTGAATGATGCATAAGATACTTTTACTGATGCAATTTTTGCAAAAAGTTTGCAAAAAGTGTAATTTACCTGAGCCTTGTGGTGTATTCTACAAGTTTCAGCTTCAGTTTTTGTGTTAAAACGCTTGAAAATAACTTATTAGAAAAAAATGTAGTGGGGGATCAAGATTTGGAAAAGAAAAGCTGACGTTGTCATGATCGTCCTCTTTTTTTGTCCCATTTTCTTCTTTCATGCTGTGACCAAACTAATCACAAACAGTCTCAATTACCTCTCTTTAATGTTTGCAACTATGTTTTATATTCCTTTCTGTTTAAGCCCCAGCACCCTCCCCGTTTTTGTCTGGTCATTTGTTGTTTTGTCCACTTCTTGTCCCTCCAAGCCTCATTTTGCTCAAGCTTGCCAAGGACCCAAGCCCACCCAGGGTGTCTACCAACCTGAATTTGCCAGCCTCTATTTCCTCCAGCTGTGCATCCAGGTCCTAACTTTCACCCTCGCACAGTAAAAGTAATAGTTATTTTGAAGGATAAAAACATTAAGTTTTTATGTACAAAACCCTCTGACTTTTTAACAAACAAAGCTAATTAAACCTTTAATTGTTTTTTGCGGCTAGATGCACCTCATCTTTTTTGCAACAGCTACCCTAAAATAAGCTGGATGATAAAAACCTAGTCAATGCATTTAAAAAAGATGCAGATAATTAAATGTTGTGGATCAGCGATGCTTCACGCTGTTTGGCCCTTAAACTGTTGTGGTTCAACCTCTTAAGCGCTCTGCAATTGGCTATCCAGCTGGCCTGGTAGAACAGTATCAGATGCTAAGTAAAATTGTATTGACTCCATTTTTGTTAGCATTTAAAGACAAAAATAAATCAGACAATTTCCGGGTTCATCTGTTCAGTATTTTGATACTATTCAAATGCTCGGTCGCTCTTGGTTGTGTCTTTTGTTCTCTGTCATACTCATATTATAACATAGCCATGGAGTGTTTTGGTGCATGCACTCTGCTCATGCTTAGTTCCTCTGAGAGGATTGAGCGGAAGGGGGAATGGAAGCGGGAATCAGAATCAGAATGCTTTTATTGCCATGTCAATGAGAATATCAGAGACTAGGAACTTGCTTTGATACAGGTGTGCAATAATATACGATATAAATAATAAAAAATAAAATAAATAAAAATAATTTTAACAAAACAGAGTGCTCAGAAAGAAAAAGAAAAGTAGTGCAATGTCATAGAAAATAATAAAAAATAATAAAGATAGTAAAGTGACAAGAGGGAGGTGACCAAGAGATGTGGGGTTCAGGTTATAAAGTATTAATTAGACTAACGGCAGAAGGGAAGAAGCTGTATTTGTGGCGGGACGTTCTGGTCCGAATGGACCGAAGCCTCCTGCCCGAGGGGAGTTGCTCAAAAAGTCCATGTCCAGGGTGGGAAGGGTCAGCTGCTATCCGACCTGCACGCCCCCGAGTCCTGGAGACGTACAGGTCTTCGAGAGATGGAAGGCTGCAGCCGTCACCTTCTCTGCAGAGCGCACAATGCGCTGCAGTCTGTGTTTTGAATTCTGTGTTATGAATTCATGGGATTTAAAATGGAACTGAAACAGAATAGATAGTTTATGGGTTTTTTTTTTTTTTTTTTTTTAGAATATTCCATTTTTGACTCAACGAAAAGTACCATGTTTATCTACGTATGCTATAGAAAAGAATAACTACCCACAAAAGCACAATGCCCATCTTTAAGCATGAAAAAGAAGTGAGTAATGAAGAAGAAAAAAAATCCAGAGTGGCTTTAATAAAAGGAGAAAAAAAGATTTCTGAAGGAAAAAAGGAAGACAAGTCCAATTAAAATCTTGTGCTAAGAGAAATCTAAAGGCAAGGAAAAGTACCACTGAGGCAATAATTAAAAGCACAAGACGAATAAAAGAAGATTAAAAAGCATAAAAGAGCGACAGACCAAATTTGCTGCTTCGGCAAAAACAACGAGGTACTCAAACCAGCACAAGTGAGTTACTAAACATTTTAAAAATGATTAAAAAAAATTACTGAAATGGCACATAAAAGGCTGAATCAAAGAAAATAAAACACAAACGAGAATTTTATAGAATAATATCATTTGGAACAGAATGACCTGAGCACCCATTCTAGGAAGCAAGCAAGCTCAACTACTTTTTTGGCACATAAAAAGAATATGTTTTTGCTCTCAAAGACTTAGATCCTGCAAAAGTTAAAATAGCTTATACAAGTCTTTGTAATTCACACACATTCAGATGTGTGTGAATGAGAGGGATCCAAATGGAAAAGTGAGGTTACAGGGAGAAGAGATAAAGAAGGTGGAAGATTTTAAGTATCTAGGATCAACAGTCCAGAGCAATGAAGAGTGTGGAAAAGAGGTGAAGAAGCGTGTTCAGGCAGGCTGGAATGGGTGGAGGAAAGTATCAGGTGAGATGTGCGACAGAAGAGTTTCAGCTAGAATGAAAGGGAAAGTGTACAAAACCATGGTGAGACCGGCCATGCTGTTTGGTTTAGAAATGGTAGCACTGAAGAAAAGACAGGAAGCAGAGATGGAGGTAGCAGAAATGAAGATGCTGAGGATGTCTCTGGGAGTGACCAGGATGGACAGGATTAGAAATGAGTACATCAGGGGAATAGCACATGTTAGAGTTTTTGGGGATAAAGTTCGAGAGTCAAGACTGAGATGGTTTGGACGTGTGCAGAGGAGCGAGAGAGAGAGTACATCAGAAGAAGGATGCTGGGTTTGGAACCACCAGGAAAGAGGACTAGAGGAAGGACAAGGAGGAGGTTCATGGACGCAGTGAAGGAAGACATGAAGATAGTTGGTGTGACCAAGAGGTTGCAGCAGATAGGGTTAGATGGAAGAAACTGACTTGTTGTGGCGACCCCTAAAGGGAAATGCCGAAAAAAGAAGAAGATACAAGTCTTTGTAATCTCTATTTCGTCCAGGAGTGATCCATCGTTGTCTTCTGGAAATCTCAGAAGCCAACTTCGAAACGTTTTCTACGAAGTAACTCATACATTAGTAACTCATTCAGATTGAATGAATCTGAAGTCGTGTTACGTGACCAGAAAAGGGTGGAGTTTCCCCAGGAGGTGAAGAGTAAAGTCCTGGTCCATTTAGAGGAGTTCATAAAATTTGATATCTTGTTCAAAAGTGGAAATAAATGTTTGGCCAAAATGCAGCCGCACATTTTCTGTTCTGGTTTGGCCTTTCATGGCTCATTCGTGGCACGGGCAAGTGTTGAGCAAAAGTATGGATAAAATCTCACTTGCCAAACCCGGCATTGATTGATTTATTTTTTTTTTAGAATTTTATCATTATTTTCTGTTACAAATCAAATATAATTTGCATATGTTCTTTGTCGATAAAGCCTATGAATTAGACTACCTTAGCAGTTTTTCAATGTATCCAAAACCCGTCCTATGCCAACACTTTATCTTGTTATTATCGTTTTATTTCTCTTTAACTAGAAAGGACACAATAAAATTAGAGTTCAACACAACCAACAAAAGGAAAGGCTGTAGTTGGCATTTGGCAGCTCTATAGTGCTTTTGCAATAATCCGGGATGATAAGAAGGATTTAAATGTCACAGCACTTGATAAGATGTCTGCACACTAGTTGCATGGGTTTCCTTACAATGACTCGCTCCATTTCTCTTTCATAGTTATACATTTAAAAGTCTGAGTAAAGCAAGAAAAAATCTGTGACACATCTCAGTGACCACTAAGCTAAAAAGAAAATCAAACGATTGAAATGTGGTCAAATAAATACAAGCAAACAGGAGTGTACATATAATAAATAACTACAGTACATTTTATCTGGATTACATTCTCTTAGAAGGAAACCAATTATCTCCATATGGATTTTAAATCTTCAAGGACCGTCCTCTGTCTATTTTACAAGTACAAAAGCCTCTGCATCAACAGCCCAAAATGTAATTTCTTGCTCTACATTAAGCTAAACATCCAGATAAGAGCAGGACAAGGTTGACATAGGACATCACCACTGGTGATTAATTACACTGAGAGAGATACCAAGCACCATCTGGAAAATCCAGAAACAGACTCAGAGACAAATAGGGGAGTCAGGTAATTCCAAGGACTGACATAAGAAGCATATCATCCAGAGCTTATCTTTGAGGGAAAAACAGTTTTTGGAGCACTCACTTCAAGATAAAGGAAGCACAAATTACTGCACAGGTTCACAGCACAGACTCATTGAGTATTGAGAATGAATTTTGATGGTTATGTGAGGAGATAAATGGATTACTATCTCATGTAATGAAATAGCGGGCCCTGAAATGTTGAAATACCAGCATATTTCCAATTTAGTAATCCTTAGAGATTACCAATACACAAAAAACATGAGAAACATTTGGGTCAGTAAAACCAACTACCGTATTTTCACGACTATGGGAGACACATGAAAGTCTATCATTTGGTCCAAAATGTATGGAGCACCTGATGATGCAATGCATGTGATGTGTTGTAGCGTGACTTTGGGAAAGCAGACGTAGGAGAGGAATGCATGATAGCGGAAGTGGAAATTGTGGGCGTGAAAGAAGAGGGCAATCACACTTTTACTAAGTAGCACCGGGCGAGTTACGCCATAATTTGTGAATGGATTGGGGATGTTTAGGCTTACCTGTCCGCTTGCAATGTTCTTCGAGCTCTCGCTAAAGCCAACATCATTCATGAGAAGCCACATGGCAACAAAATGGACTGACAATAAGGAAAGAGAACCTCGTGTATTTGATCGAATTCTAGCTCTGCTGTTTATTTCTGATACGTAAGAAGAGAACATTGAGGATTTTTGGATGCGAATTGGTGATTGAAAATATAATGTGTGTTCTTGCTAAGGACGTCAATACTAGGCAACGTGCATGTATTTGAAACCACACATGCACATAAATAATGTCACACTGTTTCCTGTCTGCTATGTCTGCTGATCCATTCCCAAAGTTTTGCTCCACCAGATTGTTTCCTAAATGGTTCGGTATATCTGGAAGGCTGAGAAAGCAAGTCTTTTTTGCAAAAGAAATTAGACTTACAGATAATCATACTGCTTGTCAGAACTCTGGATAGGAGAGAGAAAAAGTTTTGCTCTTGCAAATTACTCATACTTTTACGTTTTGAGTAAAAAAGTATCTGCTTTTCTTCATTTTCCATTTTATTTGGCTCAATAACAACACTAATGTTTTTTCAAAAGTGTTGTAATTAGGCTGTACATCTCACAACTTTTTGAGTTGAAATAATTTAATAATACACATATTCAGTTGAGGAATCCATCTGTTTGTGGGGCGATGCTTACGTTTCGCTAACCCACACTTCAAAGTGGAAAGTTGTCTCCCAGAATCAAACAAGCAAATGTGGAACTCTCAAACAGGGATGGATGATGGAAAATAAAAGCATGCTCTTCACATATTGTTGCTTTTATCAAATACACAGCGGATAGCAAAGTACCTTTTTTTTTTATGACACTTGCTTTCCATAAACAACAGTTAGGGGGTGGAAAAAATAAAGATGTTTGGCTCGATATATGGCAGACAAAGAAACTGTCTCTAGTCGTGGAACTGCTTTCAAAAAGGGACTGTGTACAAGTGTACTTTAAGATACTGAAAAAGCTACAGTGTACCTTAAACATCTTTTTTTCTTCAATGTCTAGGCCCTTACACCTGACAAAAAAAGTATCCGTTTTGCTTCCAATTGGGAGGCTTTGAATTTGGATTATAATGAGGCACACAGCATGTGACAGCGTGCCGTTTCAAAAACCAACAGAGGGCCGGTTTGCATCTTTAAGCTTAATGGAGATATAGCTGTGATTGGGCGTATTCACCATGTCGACGCAGACTGCTGGACTATTCGCCCATGTTGTTTCGGGCTCCACTCCTGAATAGTGGGAACACATGAGAGTACAAATCTGTCACTAAAAGGCATTCATGAAAAAGCCAAGAAAGTACGTTCATTGTAGAGAGGACTGTGGAGAGCACATGCTTTTACCACTGGCGAGAGGTCCAAAAACACTCAGAGTTGGATTATCTTAGAAAAGGCCACCAGCTGTTCCAGCTAGTCTTTAACAATGCATCAGCCTGATGGCAATTTCCCTTCCATCATGCAGTTCCCTCTCCAAAGTGTGCTGCCAGAATATTTCATATTTATTGTGGCACTGGCAAGTACTGTTAGCTTCTGTTCTGAAACACACCGGCAGCCAAGACCCCACATTACTCATGTACCCTCAGTATGGTAGACTTTGGCCAATTCATTTTGTTCCAGAACATGAGTAATGGCTTTGCCATTCTTTATGTGGCCACAGGGGTATTTACTTTAGATTTCTTAGATCATGTAGAGTCTGGAATACAAACATTACAACTCTTTTCTTCTTTTTTACTTTGTCCTTTCTGTTCTTTTAATATTCACAGTGTTTAAACAGCTTTTATATAACATGCATATATTACACGCTGCTTTTTAAACATGAAGTTGTTTTAAAACAGGCAAAGTTTAAGTAATAAGAATTTTTGTGTTCAAGGTTATGTGCATGTGTAATGTTTTAAGTAGAAAACTCTCTCTTCAGCCGGAAGAAAATGTATTTTTTATGAGAAAAAACAAAATTATTTATATTTGAAGCAACTATTGTAATTTAAAGGATTAAAATAATATTGGCTTTCAGATTTTCTTTTCCGTGAATGCCCAGCGTAGCAGTTTAGCTAAATTTGTGCATATTTAAGGCTTTATCCTCTAGTGACATTCCACAAGCTAATTACTTCTTTCTGTAACATATCACCCCATCATCTACATTACACAAGCAAAAACAGCTGCTCCATCTCATTCCCTGCTTCTTGCCATTTAATCAATGCAGATCTACACTCTCAGTCTTCCAGGAATGATTACCAATCATTTTGTTTAGGTCTCTGCCAAGGGAAATCTAACTCTGAGGATTTATGTCCTGTGACATGAAGTAAGCTGAAGTAGAGGGATTTCCTACCTTTTTACTGATCAATGCATCAAGCAATTCTTCTTCAGGTTGTGTAAATACGGTAAAGTTCTGCAAACGTAGCAATACCACCATAATTTTAGTTGAGTTCTGACATTTCAGTCCAACTTTGTTGTCAGGTAAGGCCAAAATTTGTAGTTTACATGAAGGCCTTTATCATCCATTCTGTTTTTATTCCTCAAATGGGCAAATATCTGCGCTGCATTGCACTGCAGCAGGCAGCCACGATGGTGGCCACTGAGCCAGTGCCTCCTCCCAACCCTAATTTATAGGGATGAAACTTTTGATTCAACCAATCAAATTTTGAGCTGGTTTCTAAGCTATGTTCTACAGACATGTTGAATGAATGGTCAAAGGGCATACCTGCTAAAGCTAGCCTGCAGCGTCTGGGGTGAGATGTACGAATGGATTAGTTTTTTTTTTTTTTCCAGTTTTTACACCAACACTCCCTTTACTCTGGGGAGGGGACACAACAGAATTGGCAGTAGATTTGTTTCCAAAGCCAATTGCAAGGCAGATTTAAAAAAAAAAAAGAGGAATGAACTTAAGACATGTGTTAAACTTATGACAAACAAATAGCGAGAGAAATGTGACTTTTAGCATCAGGAAATAGGGAAGGATTTTATGTAAGTTAGGATGTAATGTAAGAAGTTTATTGGGTTATCCAAATTTTAGTTGATTCATATGTATCCATAAATCTGAAGATCACAAAAGTGAAAAGGACCTTGTCCCGGTTACTGATGAGGATTTAATGATGGCTGACAATGTGTCATGCTTTGACCTGCTTCTGGTGGATCTTAATGGTACTTTTGACACAGTTCATCACAACCTTACACCTCTTTCATGGATCAACACACCATCTTGCTGGTCATCACAAGAGTTTAGTTATCATTTCTCCTACAAATCATTTAGGTTAATATCAATCAGCACAAATGAGCTTTTCTGTGGGTCAAAAAACAGTTGAAAATTTTGATAACATTTGTAATTCAATGCTTGTAGTACTTCTTTATCTTGGAGTAGAAAGACAACCCATGAGGCTGAAATACTCCAAGTTTCTGCAATTATTATGTTATGGGTGTAATGGTACCAGCAGGGGAGCTTTGGGGATTTTTCACATCAGAGCCGGTTAATCTCATGGTTTAAAGAGAAAACCATCGTTTTGCCTTATTATATCTTCCTACAAGAAAAAAAATTAAACAATGGAAACATTTTACTCGTGTTCAAGCCATTGGTCTCAATCGACCTACCTGGTTGAATAAAAGTTAAATAATTTTTTTTTACATAAGCTCCAAATTTAGTTTCAAAACCTCACTCTAGAAATTCTGAAACCATTCTTGGTCTGTTTCATTTCTACTGCTGATATATTCCAAGCTCACAAGTGGAAGTTTGTCTGGTAGGAAGAGGGAGGCGAGGCGATAGCTTGGGGTAGGCGATAGCTCTGTGGTTGAATGCTCGCCGTTGGACCGGGAGAAGCAGGTTAAAATCCCACTTAGAATCCCTCATGTATAGAGATGTTTGAGGAAGACTTCTAACCTCTGGTTTCTTTCACCATTGGCACCATTCTGGCAGCCTGCTGTGGTGTAATGCAGCACACAAATTTCCCCGTTGAGGGATGAATTAAGTATATAAAAAATTAGAAGGATTTTAGTTATTCTAGAGATCTTGGTTCATGATCAGAGTAGCCAGAGCATTTGCAGTCAAAGCTTCTAAAGTCAAACACAAAGCGTGTGACAAGATCATGTAAGAGTCAACGTCTTTATTCCAACCTTTTTTGATACTAAGATCTCACCACTTGTTGATAGATATCATTCCCTAAAAGTATTTGAAACCAAACTTATTAACCCATCCTGTTTACATCTAGAATTCCTTTAAAATTTTAGATATCATTACTTGACCAAACTGCCACTGTGCCCTTGTATTGCTATTGCTTAAGTCAGAAATGGTGCATATATTTTAGTTCTCAAGCCCAACTTTGGATCTTAAGACCGTACTATTTTTAAATATAATTTCACTACTACTTAGAAATGACGCAAGTCTTTCCCAACATGTTTTTGTGACAAGTTGGTGACACCTGTCCACTTATTCCTCTTCCATTACTCACCCTGTTTGTGTGGCAAGTGTAATGTGTTTAGCTGAGCTGTCAGCAGCCTAAGGCTTCTGTTAACAGAAAAGAGGAAATGGGACAATATTGTTTTCAGAAAAGCAAAGTGGAGCTAATGCCAGCTCGAGAAAAAGAGCTGGAGAAAATTGAGCTAAACACAAAGCTAATGGAGTATTTTATCATTACTGATGAAAGATGATCATCTTAGTCAATGAAATCTACAAAACTTTGATATGTGAAGCTTAAAGGAACACGTCATTATTTCTCCAAACTCCAAAATATATCTTGTTCAATTCAGACAAATTGTTATGTACCTTTCTTGTCTCTGTATGCGGCCTTAACTTACAATGCAAGTCTTCAATGTTTGAATAGTGATTCGGAGTTTAGTCATTTATAACTTTCTGCTCAATGTTTCGATATCAACTTTACGTCACACGAACAGATGTAGGATATTGTTGTTTTAGAGCCAGTACTCATGCTTGTTTGGTTTTGTTTCGTCATCTGAACTGTTTATCCGGCACCGTCCATGACCAAATTAGGGATGGGCAGTTCAGAAGACGAAACGAAGATCAGAAGCCTTATTTACTGAGAATTTTCAGCTGAGCAAACTTTTTTGCTCAGCTCCGCGACGTTGCTTACTCCATGCAAACTTGAGATTATCAACATCGCTGTAACTTTCCTTACGCAAATTTAAACCTTGTAAATCACAGTTATGAGCCATCACAGGCACAAGCAAATTCGAACTCCATTCTCCCTGACCATGACCCTACAACTTCCAATATGGCTCATGCAAAAATGGCGTGTTGCAAATGCAATGGTCCTCAATGAGCCAGTGAACCTGAAATTGTCCATGAACAATCGCAAGGAAGTGTCACTGTGCAACCATGGTGATGTTGCCCACAAGCAAAAAACGGTGGAAGGCGGTCACAACGGCAACTGTGATGTTGTCTTCGATCAGTTTGTGAATTTAAAAAAAAATAATCCAAACTTATTGTGGTGACAAAAACAGAAAGTATCCACCAACCAGGAATCCCGGATATGTTGGGCGTGCAATGAATAAATGAGCACCAAGATGAGTATAATCGATACACAGTTTGTAAATTCACTAAATCCATTATCGATATTCACCATTCCTAATAGTCAAATTTTGGCATCGAACACTTGAAACTGCTTTGGATGTATTTATTTTTTGCCTCGTCACCACAATCTCACCAGTCAACTCCCTGAGGTGCCTATCTGTCAAGGTTATGATCAAAAAGTGTCTGATCTGATGCAAAATGTCTACTATCTGCTAAACTTCCACAAATGAGACAAACAACAGAGAATCACACACATTAAGGTTTCTTGATCATCTTGATTTGGCACATGGTCAAACTGGTCTTTACAGCTTAGCATTTAGAAAATTGAAGCAATCATTTAAAATGATCTAACTATTCAAAGTCCACCATGCCTGCCATGAAGTTAGACTCAGGCTACACATAGATTCATAACAACAAATCAATATTTTATTTTATAAAAAAATAATCCATTTTTTAAATAAAATGTTCACGTCATATTAATTAACACGAAATGGGAAGGCAGTAAGGTCAATTATTATAATGGAAAGTCCTTGGGAAATCTAACTAAACATTAATTACGAGCATAATTTTCCCACTAGCCTTACTCCCCGTGATGTTTGATAGATTTATGTGGGGTATTAACATAAACTCCTCAGATGAAATGAAACATTACCTGTTCAAAGCATTAAAGTATTACAGTGAAAACCGAGTTTCTAAACAGTGTGTCCCTTTATTGCACTACCGTGTACGATTACCTCTAAGGAACAATGTTTGCTTTAGTTTTAAAAAACGCTCTCTGCTGCATGCACACCTTATTAAAGACTTACACACTTCGATAAAACTAGAAAAATATTGCAACTTTCCAGTAGACAAATGACATAATCACCAGGTACTAACCATCACCAAGTTTAATTTTCATAAACAGCTCTTTGAAAAAACAACAAAAAGAAGAACTTTCAAGATCTTTCTCAACATCCTTTTCTCCAGTTTTCACAAAACACACAGTAAATAAAAAGCAGGTATGTCAGCAAGAAAAGGACCAACTCCGTAGAGTCCAGGTGGGAGCGATGAAAAGGAGGGGGGAAGATGCTAAGAAAAGAAATGGTGGAGGAAACTGTTAATGAATGGCTATTGGAAACTCTGGGCGGACACTGCGTTGAAATGCTTACTCGTCTGTGATTAATGACTACTAGGCTGCTGTAATAGGTACCACTGGGACCTCAGACACTAGCACCTTTTTATAGAATAGCCCCAAAAGAAAAGAGATGAAGTACCGTTACAGTGTTTCTTCAAATCTGAAAAAAAAAAAATCTTGTTTTAGCAGTATAGAGTTAAGAGTCATACTCCGGTAGCTTCTCTTCACCGGAGAAAAGTGTGTTGTCAAATCAACAAATAGAAATCTCTAGAGGTGCCTGGATTTTTTTAATTGTTTAGCCTGTACTTCTGCATGCATGGGTGGTGCCTTTTTTGGGTGTCCAGTAAGGAGAAAGACATCAAAATGATTTTGTACTTTTTTTTTTTCCTGCAGTGAGGACATATTAATATGTTTCCTTGTACAAAACCCTTCTCTTCATCTCTCTGGAAGGTGTTCCAGGTTGACAGCCTGAAACGGAAACTAACACCTGTATGTGTATGACCGCAAAGCATGCAATGGACAATAAATTATTCATATCTCTTTTGTTCTACACATTACCTAATCCTTAGAGTGAAGAACGGATCACTTCTTAGGTTTCTGTTACAATCCATTTGACTTTAAAACAACTTTGGCTGCGAGTCTGTTGATGTGTGCGTGCAAGTAACACTGTTCGCTACACAGGCCAAAGATTAACAATGTGTTATTTTTGCATTATTCCGAATGAATATCCATTCATCTTTGCTCTGCAAATTGTACTTTTGCATAAAATAATAATGGCGAAAAGACTTGAGGTCACACAATTAATCTCCCCTCGTTGTCCATACAAAAAAATTCTGAAATGAATTAATCAGCCAAACACAATTTTCTAGTTTGCATTTCCCAAGGTTATGTTCAAGTGATTTAATCAAAGTAGGATGGAATAAGAAGAAAATGCTTGTTTCTCTAGAAAATGAACTCAACATGCTTGGTTAGTTTTGTTTAGGTGCTTACATTTTATACTGATGGTGCAAATTATTAGGTTGCTTGTGCATTTCCTGGTAAAAAATAATCCATAAAACCAGCTGACGTATAAATGTGAACTCTCTTACCATCCAAAGGATTCAATAAATCTCCACACAGTCGTTTCTGTGAAATATTATTTTTCCTTTTAAGATAATGTGAAAGGCTTGCCATTGATATGGTTGAGTGGTATAATGTTACAATAGGTTTTTAATGAACTCGGAAGCCCCCCTGAAAGAGGTTTCTGTTTCATAGTGAAGAAAAATGCCTGCTTTGCTGATTCTGAGGTCGGACAGCAAACTGCGGTTTTGTTAAATCTTACTAATTCAAACAAAGATAGATAAATAGATAGATATTTTATATATCCTGACAGAGAGTTTTAGAGGTAAAGTAGACGTACTTAAACAAAAACCCATAGATAAAAACCATATGAAACGTATACTGTAGTGGCTGTATGACCAAAACAATACGCTCACATACATTTATAAACACAATGTGAGGTGTAAATCTACGCGCCAAATTGAGAAGTTGGGTAAATATTGTGTGAATGGGCACCAAAAGTCAAACAAGAACCGAAATAACAATGAAACTTTAAACTATGATATGGACAAAAAAGATTGTGCCGTTAGACAGCCAAATTTAATGCTGATCATGTACCTAAATTTATGTACGTAATAGCACCATTTGTAAGACAGAGTACGGGAATGAATGAGAGGGGTCCAAATGGAAAATTGAGGTTACAGGGAGAAGAGGTAAAGAAGGTGGAAGAGTGTAAGTACTTAGGATCAACAGTCCAGAGCAATGGAGAGTGTGGAAAAGAGGTGAAAAAGCGTGTTCAAGCAGGCTGGATGGGTGGAGATAAGTATCAGGTATGATGTGTGACAGAAGAGTTTCAGCTAAAATGAAAGGGAAAGTGTACAAAACCATGGTGAGACCGGCCATGGTGTTTGGTCTAGAGAAAGTGACACTGAGGAAAAGAAAGGGAACAGAGATGGAGGTAGCAGAGATGAAGATGCTGACGATCTCTCTGGGAGTGACCAGGATGGACAGGATTTGAAATAAATATATCAGAGAAACAGCACATGTTAGAGGTTTTGGAGATAAAGTCAGAGAGGCCAGACTGAGATGGTTTGGACATCTGCAGAGGAGAGAGCGCGAGTACATCGATAGAAGGATGCTGGGTTTGGAACCTCCAGGAAAGAGGCCTAGAGGAAGACCAAAGAAGAGGTTCATGAATACAGTGGAGGAAGACATGAAGATAGTTGGTGTGACCAAAGAGGATTCAGCAGATAGGGTTAAATGGAAGAAACTCACTTGCTGTGGCAAACCCTGAAGGGAAATGCCGAAAGGAGAAGAAGAAGAATAGTACCATTTGTCAAAGATAAAACTTCAATGACTCATCAACTTTCACTTCAAATTTTTAAATGAGACTAGAAGTAAAAAATATATTATTGGCAAATGTTAATTAGGTCATGTTAGAAAAAAATGCACAAATGCACGGAAACATTTTTAAAAACCAGATCAACAAAATCAAATTTGTCTCTTGGAAATAGTAAGATGTCATGTTGCATAACGCTTTAATTTATTATTGTCTGTATGCATTGGAGAAGGCAAAATGCAAAGAGTCAAGGTCTCTGAATGTTCATCCTTTCAAGCGTGTTCTATTATGTAAGACATGACAACAGAGCATCATCCAGACACAAGCAAAGTCACCCGGCTACATCCTTTTTCCCAGTTTACTTTATGTGACATAATCCCTCTTTGTTAGCTTTCACACAGAAGCCAAACTGTTCACGAGCCCTTTTAAAAAGGAGAGCATGGGGAAGATTTGGCTCCAAGATTAATTGAAGATGGACCTTTAAAAAGAAATGAGAGAGGGACAGTATGATTGTCCCAAATCTCAGACAGATAATGGTGTCTTGGCTGCGGGGATCCCATTGGAGTTGCTTCTAAGCCCTAAACAATGGGAAAAAATAACCTTGCGGAGTCCCATGGTGACACTGGGACCACCCAGCACAGATTGGTACCATTGTGCCATGTGGGCAATCTTAATTAGATTTGGCGTCACTATTTTGCCAGCCATTCACCTACTTGTGAGGTTTATCTCCTGAGATCACAATTTGTGAAAAGGACCAGTGGTTTGAGGTTTTTGAACCATGACCAATCATAGCTTTCTGGGACATTTCTTCTTTTTACGGTCACTAGAAGGATGTCTTTCTACAAAGTATATCTCTTGGGACCACAGACCATATCAAATTAATTAGTCTATTTTCAGTCACAATTTTAAGTCTGCTTTTAAAGAATTTGTTGAGCACTTATTGAAAAAGGTTTGACTTGATAGTTGTAGATCGAATATGACAAGTACAGTATCTATTCATGTTCTATTCTGTTCATGTTCTGGGCAGGTGTGGCCCATCAAAGGAGTGAAAGGCACCAGTGATTTTATAAACAGCAGGGAAACAAAATACTGGTGTGATGTTGTAGAGAAACAAGTGAGACCAGGTGTGAGGAATCAGGCTAAAAGACAGAACAAGAAAGAAGCAAAAGACCCACCCCCCCAAAAGAACAGAAATGGAAAGTTTTACGACACAGATAGTTTGAATGAAGGCATTTAAATCAAACTTTAAATGTACAAATGCGTTTGATGGTAGACTTTTTGTTTAATTTGTTATTTCAGAAGAATAGCAGGCCATATTTGATTTAGCTTCAACTGTATCTTCAGCACCAAATTATCTATTTCATTTTGTCAAATTCTCAAAAAGAGTTGTACGAGCAAGATTTCAAGGTGGCTACGAAAAGAATCAATGCTGTAAGTCAACCTGTTATGTGCCATCCGCATCTACGCTATTCCATCTTCAACAGCCCTCTCGGCCTCTCTAAACCCATTCCTTAGCTCTGAGATACTGTCATACATACTTTATGATGCTCCAATAACCATGCACACGATTGGTCAGAAACTCAGCTTGAGGGTTCGTGGGGGGGTTAGTGAGGGAGACAAATGCAATGCTATCAATATATCTTGGAAGACAGGGACAGATTTGGTGATGGGGGCCTGACTGAGAACAGTTTAAGCATCAGCAACCTGTTTGTACGTGGCGTGATCCTGACAGATAAGCAATCTGCCTCCAACTTCACCTCAACCCTGAAAGAATGTGATTCAGTTTCAACAAGACATGAATTGATGGCTCTCCTAGAGTGGATTGGGAACGAACCCAAATCAATTTGAGGACAAGTGTTTGAGGAAGGTGTTTCGTTGGAAACAATTTCACAAACAAATCCATGTGAAAAACAGATGCGTGAAATGAAAATCTTCTTTTTTTTATTTTAAAGAGATACTAAATAGATCTGGTACTTTTGGTACGTCTTTATATATGATTTGTGATTTGTTAGTGGTTTTGTTTGTGATTTGTAAGACTAAGAAAGCATCTGTTAAAATTTCTCCAAGCTGTGACTAAATACATGACGAACTCACAGTTGAACCCATAGAGATTACCTAGGCTGCCATCTTTGCCTTTTTGCAGACTAAGGAGGGCATTATTAGCAGCTGCAGCCTGTCTAATGGCAGCTGTATGCTAATGTCCTTTACTGAGTCAGCACACGCAGCTCAGTCCACCACAGCTTTCTGCAAGTCTTATTCTCCTACTAGTCGAGAGGGATTCATGACAGAGCTTTTTGTGGAAGTGTTTGCACAAATTTACAAGGTAAATTACCCAAATTAAAGATTTGAAACGTCAAAGAAATATAAAGATGCACAATGATAGACATGCGCACACAACTTCATATTTGTTTTTCTACACATCTTTTTACGGTATGTGTTCTATTTGTAGTTCATCATCAACACCCATTCTTTTTTTTTCACTGCAGTTATTCTAGATCTAATTCTAAAAGGTCAGATGAAATAATACAGAGGCATTGTTGATGGCTAACAAATACCAACTAAAACTGCTTTTTTTGTGCTTGTTTAAAAGTATTGAAGAAAGGGTTTCAAAGTGTCTTCCGGACAGTGTACCGTAATTTCACGGCTATAAGGCGCATATAAACGTCTTAGATTTTCTTCAAAATGAGCGGTGCGCCCTTTCGTGCGGTGCGCCTTGTGTGTGAGAAAAGGCGGACCTAAAAGTAAAAGCGGTGCCCGTGAGGCGGACCTGAAAGAAAAGGCATGAGAACGTTAAAGAGTGAAGTGTGGGCGTGTATTGTGTATAAAAAAGGTATGTGCTGTATGCACAACATTGCTGTTTTAACCCTGAAAATGGCAAAGAGACACGCTTATGACGCTTAGTTTAAGCTGAAGGCAATCAACTGCGCGGAGGAACATGGGAATCGAGCCTTAGAAGGGTGGAAGGCAGCGCCGGGCGAGTTACGCTACAGTTTGCCAATGGATTGTAGATGCTTGGACTAACGTGTCTGCTGGTACTATTATCCGAGCTTTCGCAAAAGCTGGTATCCTTTCTGAGGAGCCGCACAGTACAGACAGTGACTTTGACAGCGAGGAGCGAAGTGGACCTGCTCTGTTGGATTTTGCGCAGCTGTTCGATTCCGAAACAGAGGATGAGGACTTTGACGGATTTGAATAAAGACTATTACCGGTAATGTGCTTGTTTAGTATCGTTTCTACTTAAATGAAGCACAACCAAACTCAGTTTTGCTCCCGATCTATTTTTTAATACGCACATTTGCATGCTTGCGTGTGTGTTGTTGTAAGGCGGTGTGTGACTGAGACTGTACCTTTTCGTATGGTGCGCCTTATGTGTGTGTTAAATACAGCAATGGCGCACAAAACTGAGGCTGCGCCTTTTCATACAGTGCGCCTAATGGTCGTGAAATTACGGTATTTGATTATTGCAATGTTCTGAAAATAATTTTCTATCGCATTTCCGGACTGGACAAATGAGGGATTACACGGACACGTTTAAAAGTACAACAAAAGAATGGGAGGTGAACTACACAAGATCAATATTAATATTTAAAAAGTTAAGAGGTGGTCCTATGTCCATATCGTTACATGCTTAGCTTTTCACTTTATCGTTGCTAATTTGTCAGTTTTCAAAGTCAAAATAAATGTCTTAGTTTTATAATCGACTGTCAGATGATTTTTGCAAATTGATCTTCATTTGCATGCAGTTAGATCTCATGTAGTGTTTGGAAATTTTGTATATTTCTTCTTGCAATGTATGAAAATGAAAATGAAAACATTCAAGAGACAGATTTTGAAATCTGGAAGAGTACAAAAGTACGGTACCATTTCATTCCTTTTCAAGATGACATTTTAATTTAAATTTCAGAATGTTTAAATGCTTGCGTTGGGATCACTTTCCATTTAAATATTTTAAACATCATTCATGGGTATGACATAATTGCACAAATCCCACCGTTACGGTGCGACTAAGTGGTTCTGATTTCAGCATACTCAAAATACCGCACTTGTTCATGCACAAAACAACTATGTCTCTCGCTTTGTAAAAGAACTCCACGCTCACACACCCACAGATGATTGGTTATACATCTCACTCGTGTCCCTCATCATTTACTGTGGTCCGTGCAAATATGTGAAGAGTAGGAGAAACCACTTCACCTTGGGTGCCCCATTAATCAAAAGTCCGTGCACACAGTCTCCTGGTAGCCTTTTTGGTCTGAATGCTCCATCGAATACATGTACACACATGTGCACTGTGATATGTAAATCCAAGCAGATGCTCATCCATAACATTTGCAAGTCATGCCTTGAAATGAACGTCCATTTGAAAATGGAGTTGTACTGTAAAGCGTGTGCATCAGCTGCAGTCAGGTGAATGAAGTGGATATTATTATGATGGTGTTCAAGTAAGGAGAAAGATTTTTTTTTTTCTTTCCAAGGCCTCTGGAAGTCTTCATGGTGAATGAAGAAATGACATATCTTTTCTCTTTTTGGACAGGATTCTATTTAAAACGCAAATGCCTGCTGGCTTCCTGGCTCTCCTGAAAGCCATCAGGGAATCCAACTCCAGCTTCATTTCTATGCTTGACAGCGAGATGACACTATGTCAGTCAAATCAATTTCAAAAATGCTCTTTATTTCAATCCAAAAGTCACGAGATTTCCTGGCACTTTGTTGCAAATAAATACACCAAAGTGTTTTGCTTTTTCTTTAAATGTTGACCATCAACTGAAGGGGTTAAGAATTATTCCAAAGAACTGTTGGAAAGACCTTTTATCATTTTTGTGTCATGTAATTTAAAATAACTTGATTTTTTGCAAATAGGTCTTCATTTGCATGCAGTTAGATCTCATGTAGAGTCCCGGGATATAGTACCGTATTTTCCGCACTGTAAGGCGCACCTAAAAACCTTAAATTTTCTCTAAAATCCACGATGCGCGTTTTAACCTAGAGTGCCTTATATATGGATTAATATTGAGCTAAAATCAGGTGTCACAGCCGCCGACTCCATTTCCACGCACAAAGAAGTAGTGCGCGGTGCTAGGATATATGAAAGGACGTCTCATTTCCATTTGTGTGTTTGTGTGAAGACCAGGAAATGGCTCCTACCAAGAGACACTGTTACACCGCAGAGTTTAAACTCAATGCGATCGGTCACGCAGTAGAACACGGGAAAAGAGCCCCAGCGAGAGAGTTTAACATTAACGAATCAATGGTGAGGAAGTGGAGGAAGCAAGAGGATGCGCTGAGCCAAGTAAACAAGACTAAACTGAGTTTCCGCGGGAACAAAGTGAGATGGCCACAGTTAGAGGACAAAGTTGAACAGTCTTTACTGTAGCGCCTTATAATGCGGTGCGCCTTATATATGGAAAAAGTTTTAAAAAATGTGTCATTTATTGAAGGTGCGCCTTATGGTGCGGAAAATACGGTAAATCACCAGTCCAAAAAAGTCTATTTTATGAGGTTACTATAAAATATAAGAAAAGAAAAGTGTGAAAAACATTCAAGGAAAGGGTCGAGTTCAAATGAAGTTGTAAAGCAAAAATCATTCCATGAACATTTATTCATCCGTTCATCTCCTGAGCCGTCCATCCCTAACAGGGTTGCGATGGTGCCAGAGCTTATCCTGGCTGATTCATGGCAAGGGACAGGGTACTCCCCAGACAGGTCGTCAGTCTGTCGCGGGTCCACAAGCACGCAACCATACACACACACACACACACACACACACAATCATTCTGAGGGGCAACTTCATAGCAGCAAATGACAAAATCCAAAATTACAAAAACGAAAACCTACATCAATTTGTTTTGTTTCGTCTTCTGAACCGCTTATCTCTGATAGGGTCATGGGGAGTGCCAAAGTCTATCCTGGCTAATTTCAGGTGAGAGGTAGGGTTTGCCAGTCTGTTGCAGGGCCACACCCTCAGACAACCATTCATACCCTCACTCATTCCTAGGGGCCAATTTTGTAGTGGCCAATTAACCATAATGGATTTAGCTAAAGCCAAATCCTGAGACTCCTTTGAGACTATGAGATGAACCTGACACACTTTGCCATCGGACAAAAAGTTTCTAAAATAACAAACTCTTGAGATGTATTTTCCCACTGTAACAAGCGACTTAAAATACGGATGTCAGGGTGATATTTCCAAATCAGGGTCTTCCGGCAAGGCTGTTCTTGAGCAAATTTGAATAGAGTACAACAGGAATTTGTATTTAATGCTAATCTAAAAAAGACTACACGGCTTCTTGTAGGCGCATTCGTGATATCTTTTTATCATATGGTACATATGGTTGAAGAACAGCTATCAAACTACTCTTAATATTTTATAGAACATGATCTGAAAATGCTTGCAAACGAGCTGTCTCAGGGGAGTTTACCCTTATAAATTTAAAATGCATTAGACAGTACACCTGACGTCATCAAACATGGAATCACACTCAAAGCCTCGTGTTTCTGAAATCTTTTCTCACAGTTTCTAAAACTCATGTAAAATGCAGGAAGGATGTATCTTTCAATAATTTTTAAAACTCATTCTGCCTTGTTTTGATGTTTCAATAAACCGATTAGTCCACCAGCGATAATGTCATTGTTATAGATCTTATTCGTGTTTATGCTAATTACAGATCCATAAATCTTTACAAACAGATTTAGTCAGTGGTGGAATTAATTGTCAGCCATTTTTCGGCTTTTCCACTGCAAGGATGGGTGGCTATGTTATGGATTTAATGCTGCTAATGATGGATTCTGTTGGCAGAGTTTGCAGAAGATAACTTTTTTGTGTAACTGTGTTGAATGTATTCATTTTTTATTACGGCTGACATCCTGCAGTTGTTACCGCATGTAAAATGGATGCATTATTCAATCATGAGGCAGCTAAATATAAACAGATTAAAATTTGAGTGTTTGTCAAAGAAGTTTCCAGAAGAAACTGTCAGCGTAACCCAGTTTTAATGTGTCTCTTGTGCAATCATTTCATCTCATTACACAATAGAATTGTGATAAAAAGGGTTGCAGACTTCAAACTAAATTCTTTTTTGGTTTTGACATCTCTGTCCAGAAAAGGGAGTTTTTAAGTACCGGACGACTCTTTTTTTACTTGTGTATTAAGACACAAATCGATGTTTGGTGTCTTTTTGAACTCATCAACTATATTTTTGATTTTGTAATGAATAAAAATGTTGTTAATTTGAACTTTGTAGCATTTTAAATGTATTCACTTCTGAGCTGTTAGTGTTTGATTAATAATTGAGAAATTCTGAACATCACTGGCCTATTCTTGGTTGCAATGCATTAATAATCACAATGGGAAAGTTTTATTTATTTAATTGGGTTTAAAACTTTTGTGCTAAAATGCATTTGGGTAATTTATGATGTTTTTTGTGACATCTGCTTTGGATAAACTTTTAGTTTAAAAATAATGTTAAAAAAAACTTCTTGGCTTTCAACAACTAGAGAAAAAAATGAACATATTTGAAATGTTTGTAGCCAAACAGAATATCTCGCTTTCTGGAATAATTTTTTCCATTTTTTGAGATGTTGTAATTAGTGCACAAAACATCATCCTGCAGAAAGATTTTTAGCCATATCAATGCTATCGCACACAGAGAATGTTCGTGTCCAAATAGCTTGTTTTGAGAAAATAAAAACAGCATGCACACCTAATTAATTTATGCATATGCTCCCAGTGGTGCGATGAAAAGTTATATTCATCTGGTCCCTCTGAGATATTTTCACTGTGTGCACCACATGTAGGCCCATGGTGTACAGACGCTGTTAGTTTAAGACATTTTTTTCCCCACTTTTTGCTCTGGCTACTCTGTTTGTTTTTTTTGTTTTGCAGGTATCTTATGCTGTGATTTGTATGTCATTTGCCAGATTAAAAAAATAAAATAAAATACAGTGTTTTGTGTGGGTAATGTTGCGTTTTGTTTTAATTTGAGATGGTGTTTCTTTTCTGCATGCTTTTTAATATTCCATTTTTGGGGCGGGGTTGAGATACGATTGGTCAAATTCTCTTATTTTTACCCTAATCTTCTAGCAGGAAGCCACACATTAGAATCAACACAGCAATCAAAAAAGCCATAAAAGACCACGGCAGACCATTTTGGAAATATGGGATCAATATTAACAGGAAAAAAAAAAGATTAACACTCGTTCCAAAGTGTATTTAGAATTACTATGCAAATTGATTTAACGTGTCAGCAATATTGTTGCTTTGGTTGATCTAAAATGTATTGTACATCAGAGTTTTTAGATTTCTGAAATCAAATTTTTATATTATCAGTAATAAGCAAATCTATATATCCAGCCAACCGGGAAAGAAAAATTTATTTCTGTTGCTCGAAAGGAGAAAATGTGCGGATGAAAACGTTGTTTTTCACAGAAATGTAATCATTTAAAGAGATTTAAAGAGCCCTTAAATAGATGGAAGGGTCCACCGATGTGTGGCATCAGAAATCAATCTCAGGTGTCCCTAATCAGGGTGATGAGGAACATCCAGGGCTCCCTCTGGTGGCTGAAGAGGGGATCATGACAATCTAACCCAATACCTGATCTTATCTTTTTTTTTTTTCCATTGAGTTAAATCTGTTCAAATTTCTTGTTCTGTTGACTGGGACATGCAGGGTTTCTAAGATGATTCTGGCTGACTTGTAGGCAGCGTACACACTGCACAGGTCACCAGTCTGTCAGAAGACTAAACGAAAACAGACAATAAACGATGTGCACACCTACATTATTCACCTATTTATTTATATTGGAAACCTTACTTTTTTTAGGGTTTTTTTTTTTTTTTTAATGCCCACTTGGTGTCAAAAATGTTGCCATATAAACAAGCTACCAGCGTCATAATAATTCCAAACTCCCCGTTTTTTTTTTTTAACATTGTGCTTTGACTTTAAAAATACTGATATTACTTTTAAAGCTGTAGGCTTTAATGGCTGTAGCCTTCCATCTCTCGAAGACCTGTACGTCTCCAGGACTCGGGGGCGTGCAGGTCGGATAGCAGCTGACCCTTCCCACCCTGGACATGGACATTTTGAGCGACTCCCCTCGGGCAGGAGGCTCCGGTCCATTCGGACCAGAACGTCCCGCCACAAAAACAGCTTCTTCCCTTCTGCCGTTAGTCTAATTAATACTTTATAACCTGAACCCCACATCTCTTAGTGTTGGGTAAATTTTTATATACTCAAGATGTTTGTGTATTTTTCAGACCTGTGTTTTAATCAGAGGATGTTTTTAAGACTCCTGATTTGATTTGAGGATGTTCTTCAGACTCCTGTTTTTATCAGAGGATGTGTGACCTCTGTTTCAACTACAGGATGTGCTTAAATTAGTTCACACCTGTATTTTAGTTGTGCTCGGCAATACACTCAAACGTGTCTGAAGACTCATAATTTCCTGTTTATTTCAGTAGTCTACCAATGCGTTTCCTTATGATGACAATGTAAATGGGCATGTTCTTAATGTTACGATAAATACGCCCTGAAGTGTGAAATAAACCAGAAGAAGGCAGAGAGCCGAGCATGTGTAACTTTCACATCCTTAAAACCTTTCTTCTCCACTGCAGTGGATAAAACTTATTAATAAGCCTCTATCTGGTCATGCTTTGGTCAGCCAAGGGGACTTTAACGTCTGTATCTAGTATCTCTAGACCTAACATTTCATTGGTGCCGAAATCCGGGAGATCAACTTTGGACGGACGACCGCCACTGGACAAAGGACGCCGAAAAACTGTCGACAGCACTTCCCCATTGAAGGAAGTGGGCCTCCTGCTCCGGTCCCGGCCGCTCGCCCGAATTGCATCTCCCATTGATCCAGGCTGACCTAGGCACCCAGGTATTGTGCTGTTTCGTGTTTATAGAATTGAAATACATAAAAGTTGTGAATAATGTTTTAAGAAAAAGTCATTTAAGACAGGAAAAAGGGGAAGTGAGAGAGACCAAGTGCACTGAAAAGGGCGTTGGCCCAGAGAAATAAAAATCCTATAGGTACAAATAATTATCCGTACACCCAAGAGAGCAAAAGAAAAAGAATTAGGGGTGCTCTGTAAAGACTTTATAAGATAAAGTAGGGATCGGGTGTTCTGGGTCGAGGAAATTAAACGTTGTATAAGTACGTAATAACTTATAAAAAGGGTGGTCTCCTCATTAAGCCTCAACTTAAAACAGGAAATGAAATACAACATAACATAATAAAAACTTGTAAAAGGAAAACAGAGAATTAAAGATTAAATGAAATTATAACAGAATTATTACTAAAATCAAAAGGAAAAAGAAAATTAGAATAAAATAAAAAGAGAAAAAAGGACGACGGAGTCCTCTGTACAGTTATAATCTGTGAAATAAAAAGGTACCTAAAAAAGAGTGAATGTGAAGAGTGACTGGAAGCAAAATTTTCTAGTGAAAATTTTGCTTCATACTAAAACAACAGGGAAGTAAACAGTGAATTTTTGTGGATGCAGAGGCAAGAAACCTTCACCTGAAATACGGTCTAAAGAAAGGTTTACCACAAAAAGAATTACCACTGTCCTGTTGATAACCTCTCCGGTACTAGAATATCCTATGTGTTGAAAAATATCGGAGCAGTTCAAATGGGAAAAGGACAAAGCAAAAATAACCCCTTTGATACTTTGGAGTGTAAAAATTGGAAATTTATTCAAAACAACTAAAGTAAAGTATTTACTAAACTAAAGTATCTGTCAAAATGGATAAAAAAAATACAAATCTGATGGAAAACTTAGTTCTACTGACAAGGGTGTGACTGTCTGCGCAGAGTGGTTGTGTGTGCGTGTGACTCAGAATTGGAAGAGAAAAGAGATATACATATCTGATCAAAGAAAATAGTTTGATCCTGTTAAAAGGAACATCAAAATGGGTCAGAAATTAGCTAAAGAGATCCAAAACCATCCAGATGTTAAATTTATGGTTAAAACGTGTCCTGGTAGTTGTGACTACTTGGAGAAGTGGGTTACTAAATACAAATTCAAACCACCATGATGAAAACCCTTTTCGAAAGGAGAGATGAAACAATGCAAAAATACCACTGGAATCAACAATGTGCTTCTAGCCCTTAAAGATTGGGCAGACCAGAGTAAAAAGAGACTTTAACAGGTTAAAGACAAAAAAGAGAAAAGTAGGGTTAGAGATCTTAGAATTAAATAAAAGAGACTAAATAATTAGTTGGGAAAATTTGTGTGCTGCATCACACGCAGCAGGCTGCCAGCACGGCACCAGTAATAATAATAAAATAATGAAAAGACGCACGCAGATCTGTAAAAATTGGCACGATATCTTGCTGAATGACTGTCCACAGTGTTTATAAAATTGACCCTGGCCAGGTTAATTTTTGGGACTCAGAAAGCCGGTTTATGGTGCCAGTTTTTGAGATCAAAACAAGTTTATAAAATCATTAGCTCATTAAAATCAAATTAGTGAAAATGACAAAACAGTAGTAAATGAATTAACTGTAAAAGTTTGAAGTAAAAAAAAAAGAGCCTTGGATTTGGTTAAACTGTTCTGTTACAAATTCATTCTGAAATGGCTCAAAAATGCTAGTTTTTCACTAAAGTTTGTGATTGTGAAAAAGATTGATGTTTGTGTGTCTCTGTCCTGCTACAGTTGAGTGCGGGTGTAAATCTGTGTGTGTAAGCATGTGCACGATCGTGGAAGGTCTGTGTTTCTTTCTTTCTTTCTTTTATCTTTTTATTTCGGTCATATTGTACAATCACAATAAATAAATTTACATTTTTTCTGAACTTATATATAACAAAGGGACTGAAAAGGTATTGGCTGAAGCAAATGATTGTTATGCCGACCCTTTTTTTTTCAGATCATCATGAGGACATTATGATGTAAATATATAAACAGAAATTCATTATGATACATAAAATGAAAAGAGAAGAGAGAACGAAAGGTAGTACGTCAAATGAAGAGTGTTACAATTACTACTTTAAATTCTTTACACATATAAGCTTGAATATAAACATCAAGACTTGCATATTTTTAAAGAAATAATAACTTAAATTTCTTCTTTAAACAGAAAAGTTCAGAACAAAATTTAAGTTCATCATCACAATTATTCCAAAGATCCACACCTTTAATAGAAACACAGAATTTTTTAACATTTGTTCTAAGTTTATTTTTACTGAACACATCATTTCCTCTTAGATCGTATGGACCTGATGTTAAACATATTTTGTGGAGAGCGTGACTTGTGTGTGACTTGACTTCTTTGTCAAGCTTGTTTGTCTAAACATTGTTTGGTTGTATGTATGATTTTGTAGGACTGGTTACATATGATTGTTCTTAACAGTGGGATATATAGTTTGTTTGTTTGTCTTGAAAGAGAAAAAAAAATAGGAAAATGTAAATGAGAGAAACAGATTAACATTAATTGTTTTTATATTTAGTGAAGATCATTTCTTTATATTTCTTTTTGAACGTCATCAGGCTGGAGCATTTTGTTAGGATTTAGAAATACGGAAACTTTTGGTAAAGGGAAGTTAGTATTGCTGTCACTAAAGATCACTGTGGTGGTAGATAAAATGTTTTTGGATACTGAGACAGCTGCTTTTTGATGAACTCGAAACATAATTTGAACAATTTTAAATTCTATATTTTAAGATCAGAGCATTAGTTTGATCCAAAACTTCAGCCTTAGCAACAATTATGTTTTTTCTCTAATCAAATAATTTGCAGAGTTGATTTTTGAAACTGACATCCCATATTTCAGCACAGTAATTTAGATGAGGTCAAATGTGAGAATTGTACAGGATGAATAATGATTTTTGTTAAGAAAATATTTTGTTTTATGCAGGACTTTGTACAATTAATAAATAAATAAATTATTTAATTAATAGCGGTAATGATTAATAAAGTAAGTTTAGATCTGCAGATAAGTGTTTATTGTTACTTGATTTCTAAAAAAAAAAAAAAATGTGCGAGGAGGTGCTCAGATAGAAGATGTTTGGAATCAAAGCCCTGCCCCCTGTAGACTAGAAAAACTGATGTTAAACAGATGTTTTAATCCCAAAAGAGACATAAATTAATTAGAAATAATAATAATTAACTTTTGTGATCCTCACTCATCAGACAGGCATAGAAGGAAGTTTTGATGAGCTAAATAATACATGATTGGAGGTGTGGTGAGGCAGATCTCCAGTGGAGAAAAGGAAGATTGCATTTCAGGAAACTTCAAGGTCACAGAACGAATGTGTGCATAAGTACAGTAGCTTTTTCAAGAAGCAATATTTGGTGGGGACTTACAGTTAAGAGATGAGATAACGTTGGAGCCACAGGTAGAATAGGCCTTTGTGTTATTAAATCAGCTACAAAAGATAATTGGGGAGCATAAATTTTGATGTGCTATGACGACAGAAACAGAAATCATTGAATTAAAAACTGTTTAGCATAATTTGCAGAACCTCATGCAGTATTGGGAGTTTGGGAATTTTTATGGGACATGAGATCACCACACGTACAGTTAGGCCAAGTGTGATTTCAAACTGTAACTATAGTGAGCCATGGGGTTCCCCATGTCTCAACAGGGGGATGGTATATTTAATTAGAGTATATTTCATTAGAGTATTTTATTATGAAAAAAAAAGAGAAAAGAAATTTTTTTTTGTCAATGATCTGCTATAAATATAACAGTCAAGGTCATTTAGGACCAAGAGAGGCAATTTCCTCAAAGAAATCACCCCATCCTATACAGGGGTGACACCATTTGAGGCCGGTTATGGTAGACCTATCAGGAGAAAGAAGGCCAGTTAGACCCTATGACTAACTGGCTCACCAGATTATTTGGAGAGAAAAATGTCCGGAGAACAAATAATCTGCCGCCTTCTCTGTCGCCCACACAGGAACTGCTGAAACCTGGAGACCTGATCTTGTTGAAGGTGATCAAAAGGAAGTCCTGGTCCTGCCCACGCTGGGAAGGCCCATACCATGTCCAGATCACCACACCCACTGCTGTAAAAATTACTGAGAGACCCTCCTGCAAAGTTCGACTTTTGCTTGTGCCACGACGACCGACGGGGGTAGCAGTGGAAGTCCGTGTTCAAAGGGGTTGGTAACCACTAGGGGCCAGCGTCTCAAAGCGGTGAAGAAATCAGCTGAACTGCGCCCTATTTATAGATGGCTTAATTTGGTCTTTTGCCAGAGACGTGTCCTCCAGGTTCTCTCACAACCCACAGAAATTTTGGGAGTCCTGAAACCGGGCAACCAAATTAATTAATTAATTGGTTGATTTATTAATTCGTTCTCAAGTGCTTCTCAAGGCCATCCTCCCCTTCGTCGCTATCATCATCATGTTCGTTCTCCTTTGCCTTTGTTGTTCCTGTTACATTGTCCCTATGACAAAGAAAGCTGTTCCAACACTGTTTGTTGCCCAGATCTACCAGTACAGCCTACTCCCCATTCACGACATCGCTCTGCAGGACTTTCTCGCCACCCCTAGGGACTAAGGCCCCAGTCCCTCAAGGAGCAAGTGCTGGTAACCTCTGCTCCTCTGTCCCCTGTTCGGACTGTTTGCACAATAGGTGCATTCTCAGGGCGCTCAGCCCCCTGACTGAGGCCCTGCTCCGTGGTAACCCCACCATCAAGCACCCGCAGGATTGTACCTGTTGTGGTGCCCACAGCTAGGTTCTTACTAATCACTGTTGGTGGTATTATTGTTATAGAAACCATTCTTGCATTCTATTATCTCTCCACCACTTATTCCTGATGTTTTTGGCCATGAGGACGTCGCCCCGATCCGGAAGGCGGATTGGGAATTTTCCCGCGCCTTTTGCGGGTTTTTCGCCCAATCCTTAAACATCAACCTGTTGTTTTATGTTTTCTATGGTGATATATTTCAAAGCTAATATAGTGGAACTACATTTGATGTCTTCAAAATCCACAACAGGGGGGAAATGTTGGGTAAATTTTTATATACTCAAGATGTTTGTGTATTTTTCAGACCTGTGTTTTAATCAGAGGATGTTTTTAAGACTCCTGATTTGATTTGAGGATGTTCTTCAGACTCCTGTTTTTATCAGAGGATGTGTGACCTCTGTTTCAACTACAGGATGTGCTTAAATTAGTTCACACCTGTATTTTAGCTGTGCTAGGCAATACACTCAAACGTGTCTGAAGACTCATAATTTCCTGTTTATTTCAGTAGTCTACCAATGCGTTTCCTTATGATGACAATGTAAATGGGCATGTTCTTAATGTTACGATAAATACGCCCTGAAGTGTGAAATAAACCAGAAGAAGGCAGAGAGCCGAGCATGTGTAACTTTCACATCCTTAAAACCTTTCTTCCCCACTGCAGTGGATAAAACTTATTAATAAGCCTCTATCTGTTCTTGCTTTGGTCAGCCAAGGGGACTTTAACGTCTGTATCTAGTATCTCTAGACCTAACACTTAGTCACCTCCCTCTTGTCACTTTACAATCTTTATTATTTTTTATTATTTTCTATGACATGGCACTACTTTTCTTTTTCTTTTTGAGCACTCTGTTTTGTTAAAATTATTTTTATTATTTTTATTTATTTTTATTTATTTTATTTTTTATTATTTTCATCTTATAATATTGCACAGCTGTATCAAAGCAAGTTCCTAGTCTCTGAAATTCTCATTGACATGGCAATAAAAGCATTCTGATTGATTCTGATTCTAAATAAAATTCCATGGTGAAGCCAAATTCCCACAGGCCGTGAGACTGGCTAACAGGTGAAATATAAAAAGCCGTCGTTCATTTGGGAGTGACAAATTTTACACCATTTCTTCACTTCTGTAATGGATTTTTTCATGTAGCTCTGACAACTCACCACTGACCTTGACACTGAGCAACTGCCCCTGGTGGTCATTTTCTCCATCTGTCTCTCTAAGCTATTGCTACATCAAGTAAATGGTGGAAGTGAGATTTGTTTTGACTGGTTTGAGGTCAGACTTGATTCATGGTGAACATGGATGCAAAAGTGAGAACGTATTTCAATATTTTTGTATCAGTTTTTAATGAAAAAAAAGTCTTATAAGTTTAGGTAAAGCTTTATGACATATTTAAAATCAAATAACAGCAAAATATCATCTATTATTTCTGGTTTCTCCTTTTGCCCGTGTTTTAAATCTCAAGTGGGATAGCATTTCTGCTTCAGGACTGATCTCACTCTCATAATAGGACGGAGGACAAACAGGCGGATGACCTGACATGTATGAGAACTGCTTGTAAAAGACAAATGAGATTGTCATGGTGAATGGGTGATGGTGCTGCTCAGATAGGAAGATATTTGAAAAGGTAAAGGGGAGGCTGGTAAAGCAAAAGGATTTAACATTCATGTAATGGATCTTTCTTTTTTTAAATCATTATTTATAATAATGCTTTTAAAGCTGATATGAGATCTTTAATCCGGAGCTTACACCGCTATACTCATAATGAGCTCAACAAAAATAGTTTATGGAGATTATTTTGCTTGTTTGGAAATCTGATTTTGTTGAGCTGCGAATATTTAATTCAGCATTCTTAAACGTGATTATCCCAATGTCTAGATTATCTTTTAACAAACAGATAAACTGTATAAACAGTTTATAAACTATGCATTATTAACAATTTTCCATTGTTGTATGCTTGGTTTTGAATGCACAGCTGCACAGAAAGTCTGAACACACATGTTGGGCTCTTCAGATAACCTTTATAAATGACTCTTGATTTGCTCAATGTGCTTTATTTGTGTTGACCTATTTTCACCATTTTGGACACTTGAAACTGTAGTAACCCTCTCATGAAGAGTAATTTGTCTCTATCATCATCCTTGTGTTAAAGACAAACTGGATGCGTTCATGTGGAGCCTTGCACGGGGAAAAGCCCACCAGCCGAGTATTATCATGTAATAAGATGGATTGTAAAATGACACCAGAAACAAAAAGGAACATCCATCTCTTTATGAATAACCTTGCTCGTTTCAAACTAGTGCAAACTCAGGGGACAGTTTGGATGTTTATACACAGACAAATCAATCTGTGGCCATGTGCAATCTGTCGGTAGCTTTGTTCTTCTAAACAAAAAAAAAAAGTTAAATGGACATGAAGAAATGTATTCAATTCCATGAGTAAGTATGTGTAATCCTTCATTTGCCCAGGAGTGATCCATTGTAGAAAAGGCTTCAAAAATTTTTCTGGACAGTGTATTTGATGATTGAGACGTTCTGGCTTCCATCCGGTTTTCTACAATAAATTCCATCAGTAACACGTAGCTATTTAAAGACTCCTGGGTTTTCATTTCAGACTGTTTTTTATTAAATTGTGACTAATTTAAAGGCAAGGGAACAGCTGATCTATGCCAAAGAGGTCTCTTTATTTTTTTCAACTTTTCCTAAACTATTTGTAACAAAATCCAGCCACCTTTACTAAATCCATGTCTCATCTTCCTTCAGTCATTTACGCCAACAAAACAATATTCTATCCACGCAGCTCCAAACAAACTGCTAACATTGGCCTCTGATCGTCCAATCAGCTGGTCTAGATAATATGATACAACCTGGGAAACACTGGTAGACCAGCAAAAACAAGTTGCAATTTGATTCGCTGATGCAAAACATTCTTTCCTCTTTACCTACGCACAATTTTTCCAATTCGGAGAAGATTGTAGAAAAAGTTTCGACTTCCATCCGGAAATCATTTTCAATCTGATAGAAATGGACTGAAAACTGGATCTATATATACTAACCTAAGTAAAAGGTAAAAAAAAATAGTAAGAAAGGGCTCGACCAATGAGCCTGTATTACCTATGATGGCCGTGAATGGCTCCTATTGTAACCACAGACCAGTAGACGATCCCTATTGTAATAATGCTAAAAGCCTAGTGAGTAGAAATTTCTGCTAACGAGAGGCGTGAATCTGGGTCACGAGGTGTCCTCTTTGGTCCAGGGCTTCAGAATGCTGCTGTAAATCCCGGGCAGAATGTATCTAACGCCTCCACTCCGATTCAGTGAGGGATTTTCTTTCTTCACAAAGATGGCTTCCTTCACACCTCTTTCAAACCAACCTTTCTCTCTACTTAGAATCTTCACCTCACTGTCCTCAAAAGTGTGTTTGGTGGATTTAAGATGCAGATGTACAGCAGACTGTGGACCACTTGAGGCTTCTCTGCTGTGTTGGTAAAGTCTTTTGTGGAGTGGCTGTTTTGTTTCCCCAATGTAGTGTTCTTTGCAGCTACCTTCACTGCACCGGATCGAATAAACTACATTGCTCTGTTTTTCCGTAGGCATCTTGTCTTTAGGATGTACTAGTTTCTGCCGTAATGTGTTGACCGGTTTAAAGTCTCGACGTCTCGATCAAGAATTAAACTGTCCAGAAGACTTTTTTGAAACTTTTTCTACAATGGATCACTCCTGGATGAATGAGGGACTACACGGACTAATTCGGAGAAGATTTTAGAAAATTGTTGTGGCGGTCACAAAATTTTATTTCAGAGCGATGATGATGAGATCTGTCACAAAAGCCCAAAAAATTACGTGAACAATGTTCGATGAGTGAGATGGACACTCAAATTTGCCAATTTTTTCCAAATCGACGCGTCACCGACCCATCATTTTTTAGGTGAGCAGGGTTGTTGTTCAAATCAGAAAGGTTGTGATAGGAAGAGGACTACTATTTGTAATAATTTAATTAATATACAAGGTCAGGATGTATTTTCATCAGTCTTGTTTTTTGGATTGTTTCAAGGCCAATAAAGAAGACTTTGAAGACCTTGACGTCTCACCACTGAATTTGAGCCCTAAAAAATGTTTTTGTGGCAACATTCTTTATGTGTCTTCATGTTTATGCTTATGGTAGAAAAAGTTTCAAAAAAGTCTTCTGGACAGTTTAATTCTCGACCGAGATGTCTCGACTTCCATCCAGAAATCATTTTCAATCTGAATGAAATGGACTGAAAAAGGGGTGAAGGAAACCATCTTTGTGATGAAAGAGAGTCCCTCACTGAATCGGAGTGGAGGCGTTAGATACATTCTGCCCGGGATTTACAGCAGCCTTTTGAAGCCATGGACTAAAGATGACACCTCGTGACCCAGTGCCACGCCTCTCGTTAGCAGGAATTTCTATTCACTAGGCTTTTAGCATTTTTATAATAAGGTTCGTTTACTGGTCTGTGGTTACAATAGGAGCCATTCACGGCCATCATAGGTAACACAGGCTCATTGGTCGAGCCTTTCTTACTATTTTTTTTTTACCTTTTACTCGGGGTAGTATAAATGGATCCAGGTTTCACTCCATTTCATTCAGATTGAAAATGATTTCCGGATGGAAGTCGAAACGTCTCGATCAAGAATGAAACTGTCCAGAAGATTTTTTTTAAAACTTTTTCTACTATGGATCACTCCTGGATGAATGAGGGACTACACGGACTTGTTAATTTATGCTTATGATTCAATCAAAAACACAAGTGAACTGTCATAGTGGTACTTTTCTGAAATGGTAAATTTCGGATTGAAATGACAACCTAACAATGCTTTGATACCTTAGTGCAATTCAACATGTCGTCTGAACTAAAATAAATTTATTCCTGATTGCTATTATAATAATAGAGACGACCTCAGAAAACATTAGAATTTCTTTAAGTGCTGAGAGGATTTTATTTAGACCATAAAATACTGAATCTCTGCGCAAAAGATGAAATCATTAGTGCGTAGACTCTCTCTCCAACACGTCATGTAACATTAATGGCTTCATTATTTCATTCCAGCAGTGATATTTGACACTGGTGTTTTTGTGATTATTGTCCAAAGAACATGGGAAATATGTCATTTCTTCCAGACGGGATAAAGCATTAAATCAAGTTTAATAGTCTCCCTGGTGTCTCACCTCCACATGTCACATCAACATAACAATTCCCAGACGAATACTAGGCATGTACAGGCTGCTCTACTCCTTGTAACAATAGATGCTGTTTTGTGACTTATTTTGAGCTTGTTGAAGCATGAAAGGTCTGACTCTTTATGCTCAAAGAGTAACTGATGACCAAAGGATGTTCTGGTTGTCGTGACTACTTTCCAAAGCAGCATTTTCGTGACATGAACATATTTAGTTACCAAGAGAATAATAAAAAGACAAAGATGTCTCAAGAGATTGGACAAATAAAACCTTGTTCCTATCTCAATGCAGAGGTAGAAAAAACAGAAAAAAACACGGATCTTTTCTGCAGCCTCAGCACATTCGATCATGTGGAGAAACTCACAGAAAAAAAGAGAAAATCCATCAAAGGAAGCGATATAAAGATTTTGCCACATTTCGCTAATCTCTTTTATCAAGGCAATCAGTTATGTAATCTGTGCCAGTAAAGTACATGTAATTACCAAATGAAAAAAGGCCATGCTTGTTAAAGACCTTGTAACAAGGCCTTAGGATAAAAAACAATTTTCATAAAAGAAACTTTGCTTAAAACCTTCATAGCAACATATCGGCTAGATAAAAGTTCTGGTGTTGGATTTATGGCACTTTGTAAAAAGTTTTCCGAATTAAAATCCTGTGTTGCATGAAAGTAAAACATATTTAACCCAAGCATAAAATACAAAATCTTCTGCATAAACGTAACTTAAAAATGAATGAATAAATAGCATTGAAAAGGAAGCGAATAATATTAAAAATATTAATAAATTATTACTTGCAAGGACGTTTGAGGTAGAAACTTTTACACGTGTTAAACATTTTCTAAACACCAAAGCGGACAATTAAGATTCATTGTAATTCATCTCAGATTTGTAGCTCCTAAGATTACTGGTCAGAAATAGTCAAGCTGGTAAGGAAATCAAACAAAAACATAGATTCTAAGCCAACTTTGCTTTATAGAGTATTTGTGTGTGTGTGTGTGTGTGTGTGTCAAAATTGCAACCTTTTCCCAGTCAGTCACTCTCTAACTTGGTTATTTCCTACATTTTCATCATCATTTTCTTTTCACCTTGTTCAGTCATAATGTCAGAGAAGCTGAAAGAATCCACTATTAAATACATACCGCTGTCTTCCAAAGACACCATTGTGGAGGTGATTAAGAAAGAACAATATGAAGAAATTGATCGCCACTCATGCAACACGCGGGGTTTTGGCTGCTTGCTTGCTTAACTAGCGCCGAAGGCCTGGAGGTATTGAATGGAGCCAATCCTCTTTGTTACCCGAGTGGATCAGCCAGTAAGCTCCTAATTACTAAGAGGGGCAGTTCAGCACCATTATTGGTCATGAAAATAGATACATAGACTCACACAAGTCATTAGGATGAAAAAGTATTTGATGGATGTATAGTATTTTGAGAGGCCCCAATTACTTCTCGTAGGCACTTAAAAAAAAAGTAGGGGTGCATGGCACTGTGATGGACCTTTCTTGAAGAGGGATACTTAGCAAAAAAACATTTGGTCATGTAAAAATATTTTTTTGCTTTCGTCTATTAGGGGTCAGAACATGGGGACATCAGCCTTAAAAGCAAAGTCCAGACTTCCATTTTTTTTACCCCTTATTTGTACTCAAAATCCCAAGATTTTTTTAAAATTTTATTTCTAACATAGTATATTCATCCCTCACTGGGGAAATTTCTGTGCTTCATTGCACCGCAGCAGGCAGCCACAATGGCGCCGATGGCGCAAGAAACAGGAGTTAGGTGTCTTCCTCAAGTACACCTTGGTATGAGCTCTGCTGGGATTCGAACCAGCTTCTCATCTTGTGGAAAGACACAGTCTTCTTCTGTTTTAATTACAACTAGGGTTGACACATACAAATATTGGATATCTAAAAATCTGTATAAACAGGTGAATCTAACCCAGCTAACAATTTTACCAACTTTCAGTGCAATGTATGACCAAATGAATAAATCTGAACTGAACTGAACGTCAATTTGTAGACTCTACACAATCTCCAGACAACAACGTTGAAACCATTATTGCCACTGAAGTCAAAGGAAACAATTGGTACATGAATTTGGGGAAGTAATTAAATGATCTGAGTGTCTGAATGGGAATTCCTTTAAATTCCTCAACATATTTTTTTATTAACATAAACGTTATTACAACGTTGCAAAGGCGTCATATCCAAAGGGACCACAATACGACCTGCCCACAACGTTGCAGAGACATTGTGTGTTAGCTGGCACAGACAGCTATTTAAGTAAGATAGTATAAGCTATTTGTTATCCATACATTTAGGCCATGTCCACACGTAGCTGGGTATTTTTGAAAACTCATATCTGCTGTCCTCCGTTTTTAAGAAAACGCTCACGTCCACACGTAACCATTTTCAAAATATCCACGTCCACACGGAGCTGTGTAAATACGCTTCTGAGTGCGATTATGAGCATGCCAGACCAGTAGTGGGCAGTATTGATGTAAACGTAAGTTCTGAGCTATCCAATCAGAGCACCTCTCTCGTCATTTCCTCAGCATGAATCCATGCTGCCCACTGTCTGCTTTTGGAAACAAGGACGCACACGAATGATGTATGTGCATTACTTGTCGCAGGTAGTGACGCATAAAAACGCAAATCTCCGTTTTCGCTCGTCCACACGCAAACACAAAAACGTAGTTTTCCAAAATCTCCACTTTGCCCTGAGTTTTCAAAAATGCCGGTTTTGAGTGAAAAAAAAACTCAGTTTTTGTGTGGACAGCAGGCCAAAACAGATAAAAAATATATGCGTTTTCAAAAATACCCAGCTACGTGTGGGCCGCAGCTTAGCCATATATAAATAGGTATATATATTTGCTCCCAATTAAAGCATTTTGCAGCGTATAATTCACAGACAAATGTTACTCAGGGGGCTTTAATGTGATCTTTATTTTCCTCACTCAGTTAATTTACTAGCTACACATTAACTACACACATTAACTTTGTTACATTGAAAACTTTAAAATCCATGTTTTTAGAGATTCAAAGATGATCCTACATCCTCACTATTTTATGATGACAGTAAAACCTGTTGTTCAACCTCCCTTTCGGCAAAACCAGCTAATCTTTTGTTTGCTAATTGCTTATGAAAGCATTTAACCAAAAATCTTTCTAACAGCTAAAGTTTTCATAGCCTTGAAAAGCAAAAATGTCCAAAAGTGCCATGATTGAACATTTTGAATTGGGTACACCACATATCTCTTAATTGTTCCTGCAGGCCATTCACTGTGGAACATTTGGTCATTAATTATTCATTTTATGATATGATGACAGGTGTTCATTTGTAGTTTTGTTTTTTTTAAAGAATAAAAGGTAAAAGCATGCTTATGAAGAAATGGAATATCCGGAAAGATCAATTGTGTGCTGCGAAAGGTAAAGAGGGATAAAACAGCTCATCTAAATATGAGTCACTGCCGGTTGCACAGTGATGAAGTGAGCCACTTTATGGTAATAGCTTTGGCCTGCGTCTAACTTGTCTGGGTCTCTTTTTAGGACAGATAAAGATGTTCTCTTTTTTCCAAAGTTTGTATTCAGGATGCAGGTGTTTGTGTGTGGGCAAAGCCTGGCTCACTTCGGAAACATATTTCCAGACTGTGGTGCTTGAGCTATGTGGGGGAAGAAGAGAAGGGAGATTGAAACGTAAGGAGCTGCCGTGATGGCGCCACAGTGATCTGAGAGGTGCCACGAAGACGCCTGTCATGGGTGGGGGTGTCCTTAGATGTTGACGTGTCTCTTTCTGCAAAGGCTGACAATCTGCTAAAGTCACACTCTTCAGATGAGTGCTTCGTGCTCGTCTCTGTGTGTGTGCGTATACATTCAGCAAATTTGTGTATAATCTGTCTGGATGAGTGTGTTTGTGTATACGTTTTTTCCTCAACGCGTAGGTGTGTGCCTGCTCTTTGTAGATGCCTACTTTGATTTGAATATATCCAAAGAAGGTGGTGCCTGCAGCACAGTAACAGGTTCAAAGAGAAAGCGACCCAATTAGGACCAGGAAATGGTACTCCCATATCGAACCCATGAGGATAAGTAGATGCTGCTTCTGAATTATAATACAAGCATATTTCCATTCTCATGCCAGTTGACAGACAAGAGGAAAAAAAAAAGCCATGCATTGTTATGCATCACAATTTGTGCAAAAAAGTTCATTAACAAGTACGTACTTCAGCTTTAAATGTAACAACTATGGCTAATTTTTGCATTTAGTCTCTAACATGATTCATAAAACAGCTAAGAGATTAAATTTGTCCTTCAACTAAACCACCAACGTCTCATCTGTTGCAAAATCTTCCCTTTCGGTCACGATTTAGTCGAGTACTACCTGTTCCTGAATGTTCCCAAGACTTGATTTGTAGTTTGATGTACTACTTCCTAACTCCCGGCCAATCTCCTCCATACTGCTAAATCAATACATCTGCTGATGAATCTTCACCCTGACAGATCGTGGGTGACAAAAAAATCAACTCAAACATTTGCTGCGTGTCCATTCAACTATCCATTTGTATATAGAAGATGAGGTGATGGGACCGGACTTGAGAACACCATCCCTGTTTCAATTACTGCAGGAACCTCCAGAGGATTGGGTTGAAACAGAGTTCACCCAAAGAAGTAAAAGGAAGAAAAGACTTCTGCTTTGAATTATGGGGCGCTGATGTCAACAGTTTAATGTAAAAAGGCATGTGTTTGTGTTGGTTTGTATTCAAGACACGGTAACCTGTAAAGATCGGTATTTGATTTACTACAAATGCTTTAATAGCGAAGAACTGAGTTAAGCTGGGAGACATTTTGTTCGCTCGCAAAGTGTCCGTTTCTTTTATCACAAAAGTCTTAAGCAGTGGTGGATGAAGTACTCACTTTTTGTACTTAAGTAAAAGTACAGATATTTAGGCAAAAAAATACTTAAGTAAAAGTACCAATAAAAAAATCTACTTAAGTAAAAGTACAAAAGTAATTGGTGTAAATTTTACTTTTTAAGTAAAAAGTAAAAGTATTCGACAAATAATTCAAATGTTATTTTTTGTGCTGTAGGGTCACAAATAAATACTCTGCAGGGGCGTGACCCCTCCCCTCCTCTCCCGCCTCTTTTGGTCCGCAAAGGAAAGGGGACAAGTCAAGCTGTCCCCTTGCAGGGCCAGCAAATGGGCCACCAAAATGCAGGAAAATGACACTTGTTTTTTAAATGTTCTGCGGGGCGGGGGAGAGGCCCCCAGTCACCCTATATTGGCTTTGTCAATGACCTCACGTCCCAGCCCCCCACGCCCACCCCATCTTCAGAAAATCCTAGAACCGCCCCTGAATGCGGAAAATGTTTACTCTCGACTCTGATTGAGCCTCGATTCATACTGTAACTTCTTCTCCCGATCAACTGCTCCTTTTGATTTTGGCGATGCAGCTCCAAGACGCGCTCAAAAAACTTTATGTTTTTTAAATTCCTGAATAAAAATGTAACAAAAAATGTAAAACACACTTTTAAAAGTAGCGGCGTAAAAGTACAGATATTTGCTCTAAAAATGTAGTGAAGTAAAAGTAAAAGTACCGGTCTAAAATTTTACTTAAGTAAAGTACAGATACACAATTTTTTTTACTTAAGTACAGTAACGAAGTACATTTACTTCGTTACGTTCCACCACTGGTCTTAAGACTAGTTTAAAATCGCTGCGTGGGATATGGGAGTGTTGTGGGTTAAGAAAAGAACAGATTTGACGGAGAACGTGTGAGAATCGTCGGGAGGAGGAAAGTTGTCAGTGAGAAATGGTTTTTATTTTTAAATCTCTGACTCATCTCTATTTATTTGTAGAGCGTTGTCCTGTGTGACAGCAAATTTAAAAAAGTATAAACGGCATAACTCTAAACAATGTTTTTTGTCAATCACTGCAGTAGATTAGGCCACTGCTGTGGAACCATTCTTGTTGTTGCTAAAAGTGGCGTCAGTAGACTAATGACGTATTTATGAAAATCCGTCTGCAGTGATTGTAGGACCAGACAAGCTGTGACAGAAACATTTGAATGCATTTCTTTGTTTGTGTCAAAAGTATTTTTTTTCAAACTTTCATTTAGTCGTGAAACATAACAAGGTTTAATAAATGAATAAATAAAAAGTGAAAGCTGAAGCAGAAGCCGCCTCCTACGTGACAATGCTGCTATCTGAATCATAAGGGAAACCTGCTAAATCCGGCTCTTTAAGGGACTCAATACCCATAGCCAGCAAACAGAATTAGACACAATACAAGAGCTAAAAAAGCTGCGGTGTGACTGCCAAAAACAGACATAGTTTGCAGGGGAGCTTGTGTTTTACAGCATAAGCACATCTCTGTATCCTGAAGGGTTCCAAACTAATGTTGAGAGGCTTCACAATGAATATAATCATAAACCATGAGTTCACGATTCATAAGAGGAAAAGAAAGGTGTCTCTCAATTGGCACTGTTGTTGTGCAGTACAAGCTAAAATATTTTGAATCAGGGCGGGATGGTCGTGCAGTGGTTAGCACAGTGCAAGAAGGTCAGGGTCTAAATCCTGAGTGGGGCGAGGCTTGAAACACTGGCCTTTCTGTGTGGAGATTGCATGTCCTCTCCCTGTGTACGCGTGGCTTTTCTCCAGGTACTCTGGTGTCCTCCCACTCTCCAAAAACATGCATTTTAGGTTGATTGGCTGCTATAAAATTGCCCCTACAAATTAGAGTGTGTGTGGCCCTGCAGCAGACTGGTGACCTGTTCAGGGTGTATCCTGCCTTTCAGCTGAAATCTGGTGGGATAGGCGATGGCACTTCCCGCAACCCTGGTAGGGATAAGTGACTCAGAAGACAAAATGAAACATTTAAGTCACTTTAAACTTAACAATAGGAAAAAAGTGCCAGCATCCAAATTGTTTGGAGAGATGGTATTCATTTTGCTTGTCTTCTGGACAGGAGTTGTAAATACACTGTTGTAAAGATAAGTGTCACAATGCTCAGCATTTTGAAGATTTCGGGATTAAAAACTTTGAAAACAATCAAAACGTAACCATGCTAGTAGGTCAATGAGGTAGCATTTTGGCATTGTTTCCCATTTATCGCTATCAACTAAAGTACATATGAAAGGGGATGTTACCAAAAAGGTAGTGCAAGTTTTACTTTGTGAAATTCAACCATTTCACATTATACCTCTTTTGTTGAAACAAAAAACTTATAATAACACAATAAAACTCTAAATTAAAACTGACTGAACAACATTACTTATTGAATATACTTAGAAGAGAAATTTGGGTGCTGAAGTGCAAACACCTCATTGCCCCCTTGGCCCTTATCCACCGACGTCCCAGTCCGGTCACACTGTGTCTAACCTGGCAACACAAAAGCTGGAGTATTTAGAGCAATTTCCGTGATCGCAGAGGAGACAATTGGTTTTGTGTATTTTCTCAACAGCCCGAACTGCAAAGATAAACTTACACATTAAAAACTTTTTAATGTTTACAGATATAAACACAGCATATTCAAGCAATTCCATCTTCTCTCTGACAATACTTCCTGTGACTGTCTGGCAAACCTTTTTATTCCAATTTTCCATAATATTTTCTGACACAAGCATTTCTATAAACATCTCAAATCCACAAATGAACTCGAAGGTGTTTTCAAGAACATCATAAACCAGTCACACCATGCTATCACTGCTAAGTGTATGGCAGACTAGCACGCAGCATGGAAGGGAGCAGTCCGGAACTACTTCATGTCTCACACTCATCTGCATCTGTCACAATCCCTGTTTACAGGCCCCCTGGTCATTTCACACAAGCGTGTGAAAATTGTTGTTGAGAGCAAAGTGGATTGGGAGAAGCAGAGAACAGGAGCTAGCAGTGAGAAATCAAGCAATGATGAAATGAAAGCGAGATAAACAAGGGAGCGAAATAAAGTGAGAAGTGAAGGCAAGGTGGGAGGTATGAGAGACACCACGAAAGAGAAGTAAAAGAAGATGAACTCAAACTGACAATAAATCTTGATAGCTATTCCACTTTCCAATTTAAAGGATCTGAGTTTTCCACCTTAAAGGGGGGGGGGGTGACGGTCGCTCAGTGGTTAGAGAGTTCGCCCATGGACTGGAAGTCAACCGGAAGTTCGTAGGTTTGCATCCCACTGAGTACACGTCTAACGTCCTTGGAGAAGACACCTAACCCCCTGTTTTTCCCACCATTGGCGCCGTTGTGAGCAGCCTGCTGCGGTGTAGGAGAATTTCCCGAAAGAAATGAATAAAGTGAGTAAAATTTTAAAAAACTTAAAAAAAAACTTAAAAAAAAAAAAAGTAAATGTGAATACTTCGATGTGAATAAAAGCTCTCGATTTACAAGTCGATCTACGTTCCAACCCTCACCTATGGTCACCAGCTGTGGGTGGTGACCGAAAGAATTAGGTCGCAGGTACAAGCGGCCGAAATGAGCTTCCTCCGCAGGGTGGCTGGGCTCTCACTCAGAGATCGGGTGAGGAGCTCTGCCATCTGGGAGGAGCTCAGTGTCGAGCCGCTCCTCCTCCAGGTCGAGAGGAGCCAGATGGGGTGGTTCGGGCATCTGGTCGGGATGCCCCCCGAGCGCCTCGCTGGCGAGGTGTTTCGGGCACGTCCCACCGGGAGGAGACCAAGGGGCAGACTCTGGACCCGCTGGAGAGACTATGTCTCACAGCTGGCCGGGGAACGACTTGGGATCCTTCCAGGTGAGCTAGAGGATGCAGCCGGAGAGAGAGGCCTGGGCTGTTCGTTTGAGGCTGTTGCCCCCGCGACCCGACCCCAGAACAAGCGGAAGATGACGGAACGGAACGGTAAATGTGAATTAAAAAAACTCAAATTCATTGAAAATTTTTTTTTTCAGTTCAAATTGAGTTTTTTATAATACAAGTCAAATAATAATAATAAAAAAAAATCAAACATTGACCAATAGCAAATCAATATAGAAAAAAATGTACTTGTAGCAGAATATAATTTTATTAAGAATGGTTATAAGACGTCCTTCACTTCATCAAACACAGAAATTACACAAGAAAAGAGGAAAATCAAAAGTCATCAATTGATCTCTTAGATCACTGAGCAAAAGAAAAAAAAAATAAAGCCATATTGACACACCAATTAGAAGAGTCATGTAACACCCTCCGGTAATACCAGCAGACATAATTGCAGAGCTAAAATAGAATGATGACAAGATCAATACTGAAAACCGAAGAGGGAGAAAACGTCTGGTGTGTGTATCCGCTGCTTCATTGTGTAGACTGGTTGATGTGTGTGGAGAAACGAAGGCAGGTAGAAGGAGAGTTCCCGGAGGATACCGCCATTTCATAGCACAGTGATCTGTCCTACCTCCTGGGCTGGAACTAATTGGTGCGAGATTAACTTTCCAGTGCCATGTACTGACCCTGAGCAACACATCTGTGGATCGGTGACATGGGACCAGGACTTCTTCCACGCCGTGTGCTGCAACTGATTACCTGGTTACCTGGACAGTCTGGTTACCGCTGTGCCCTATTGGGACAGATATACATAGCTGCTTCTGAAATGCTGCTACTTTAAGATTTGAATTTATGATGCAGTGTTTAGGAACTGCTACGCTTGGAAATGCAATGTCAACATTATAATCAATACCTAATGGGATCAAAAGACGAAGGAAGATGGATTTAGTGGAATAAATTTGTCTGCTCGATTTTGAAGAGGGGCTATTGTGCTTTTTTTGGGTAATCTATCTTATGTCATTGTCTACATGGATAAACAATGAGCCTTTTGTTAGCTCAAAATGCAATATTTGCAAAAAGAAAATTCATATTTATATTCACTCCTATTTTGCCAGGAGGAATCCCCCACCCCCTCCTCTGCTTTTCTGTTTAGGCCCTTTCCTAGATTCACAACAAGGTAAATTTTTTTTGAGGCCACAAATATAGTATAAAGTGCATATAGAAAAGCCATTGCGCATTTCTTCATACTTTTTTGTTTTGTTTACATACCCAGTGGGTATGGCAGGACCGAGTGTGAGCAGAGCGCGTTTACTAAAACACATTTTGCTTTGGTTAGAATGTGGGCGTGGCAGGGAACAGGTGGCATGGCCATAAAAAAACTGGCCTTTGAATTGTATCCCCATACTAGACAGAAAGCTCACAAATTGATCAAACGTGCATGAATGAAGCAACAAACCTCTTCAAGTACGGTTTTGATTTGGGAATATATTTCAAACCACCAAAAATTATCTTTTTTTTTTTTTTTTTACAATCCTATTTTTGTGTAGGTATCAATTTACGAAATATTTGAGAGTCCGCATCTTTCAACACACTTTTGTTTTGTGTCTCTTTACACGGTTCAAAAACTATTATGATTGCTAATTGCAATCGTAATAGCGCCTGTGCCCTATTTGCATAGTGCCTATGCTACCTTTCCCCCCCCTGTATAGGAGGAATAGGGGCTGGTGCCATTACTGGTGGTGCAGGTGCGGGCATAGGTACAATTGCAATTAGCAATCGTAATAGTTTACAACCGTAATGCAATCGTAATGCAAATTAAAGTTCCATTGCGTCATCTTCCGGGTTGCGAGGGCATTAGAGTTACCAAAGTGAAAAATATCATTTGTCGACAACATGGTCACTATTGCAACTTACTATGCAATGATTGTTTGTCTATTTCAAATGCATTTTGGATACATCATGTTGCATCACTGTGATTGGCTAGTAGGAATCTCATAGGTAGCACAAGGCGATTAGTCAGCTCGTGGTATATCACTTAACGTCCCACCTTCTCCCAAATGCTCTAGCAGGATGGTTACCAGTTGTTTAGCATGAGAGAACTCATCGCAGAGTTCAGCACAAATCCATCCAGCGCGATGGGTCGTTTTATTGCCGTTTGTGCTTCGACGGCTTTGTTTCCCCTTCCAGGTCTCACGAAACTACTGTTTGTTGTCTTTACACACACATCCACTGTCATGTCTAAATGTTGACAAAATGAGGGCGGCATCAGTCAATTTCTTTGTGTAACTAGAGGTTTGTAGGGGACCAGCTTTGTTGTTTGCATACCGATCCCTTTCGCCATCAATCCGGCCTCTGTTTGATTATTGGATTACAGTTTGTTTGGACAGGATTACAGCTTTCATCTGAGACTTCACCTTGCTATGATACCTTCTCCGCTAAGTTAGTGAAGACGTGCTGAAGACTCAATATATATTTTATTTGATGGCCAAAAGCAGAACAATTGCTTTCAGCACAAACATGCTCGTGTTCGATAGATGCTTCTGACTTCAAAGCATTTAGAAGCTTTGCTGGGTGTGATTTATAATCCAAACATGGAAACAAACAGAAGCGTTCAAATGAAAAAAAAAAAGCATGACTTCCATCGAGATGGTGAAAAATTTCCATTTTTCTTTCATTTAAAACGGTCATGCTTACTCTTGCTCCCCTCTGTGCTTATTTTCTTTCTCTCATTTCTTGAATTTTAATGAAAAGACCCATTTGTTCAAAATTATGCCTGAAGATTGTAGTTTTATGCCATTTTTATGTTTTCGTATTTTCTCTTCTTCATTCACTGAAAAAGACAACATTAGTTTCAAATAGCATTGTTTTTCACATAAAAGGCCTTTTTTTCTTTTCCTATGAAAAGTAATGGAGGATTCCAGCTGTGGTCTTCTGGGGAAATCATCTTAATGACGCAGGTTTAATTTTTGGAATGAGGCATTCTGATTTGACAAAAACTGTGATGAGACCAGCAATGCTGTTTGGCCTAGAGACAGTGCCACTGAGAAAAAAACAGGAAACAGAGATGGAGGTAGCAGACATGAAGATGCTGAGGATCTCTCTTGGAGTGACCAGGATGGACAGGATCAGAGGAACAGCACATGTTAGAGGTTTTGGAGATAAAGTCAGAGAAGCCAGACTAAGATGGTTTGGACATGTGAAGAGGAGAGAGAGAGTACATGGGCAGAAGGATGCTGGGTTTTGAACCACCAGACAAGAGGCCTGGAGGAAGACCAAAGAGGAGGTTCATGGATACAGTGAAGTAAGACATGAAGATAGTTGGTGTGACTGAAGAAGATGCAGCAGATAGGGTTAGATGGAAGAAACTGACTTGCTCTGGCGACCCCTGAAGGGAAATGCCGTAGAAGAAGAATAATTCTGATTTGACAAATAAAGTCCTGTTAAACTTTCAAAAGCGCCAAAAAAAAAAAATTGTGTTCAATAGAACAGTCCAATACCAAAGGATTACTTTTATTTAAATACAAAAGTACCTAAATTTCAAGCCTGATATGTGATCATTGAAATATCTTTAATACTTGTACAAGTAGTTGATCATGTCAATATGTAAATATTAATCAAATAAATTATCTGTCAGTCGAGATCATGATGATTTTGTCATGTTATCAGTAGCTTTTTGAAAGCTTGTGAGCACCCCTCCAACGGAGGGAATCATCTGTAAAGCAACCAGGCGTTTGTGGGTCATATTCCCATTTAGGTTGTTTTTACATAACACCTCCCAAAACCTACTTTTAGTAAAACTATAATGTCTGACTTTCATCATGAGTGTGTGTCCTACATAAAAATACCCTACATCAAAAAAGAAGATGAGCCAAAAACATGGGCTTTAGAAAAAAAAAAAAAAACTCAAATAGCTGTAAAAATGTGTCCATTTACACCACAGGTGTCAAAGTCCGGTCCTCGAGGGCCGGTGCTGTAAAGATTTTCCATGTGTTCTTGCATCTACATGCCTGATCCAGGTTATTGAATCAATGTGCCAAATTTTATTGGCTGTTGATTTCCCTTCATTTGCATCAGTTGTATTGAACCAGGAACACATGGATAACGTTCAGGACACTGGCCCTTGAGGACCGGAGTTTGACACCCCATAATGAACACTTTTCAGTCAGTCACCTTCTTAACTGTCTATCCCAGGGAGTTAGACAGTTGTAGGTGGTGCTTGAGCCCATCCCAGTTGATACAAGGGGGAGGGTACACCCCAAACAGGTCACCATTTTGTCACGGGGCCACACACATACACACTCCTATGGGCTATCATGTAGTGGCCAATAACCTAACAAGGATGGAAGGAAACCAAAGTACCTTGAGAAAACCCACACATACTGTATATGGGGAGGACATGTAAACTCAACACATAAATGCCAGTGTTCCAAGCTTTGTTCCCACCCAGGACTTGAACCCACGACCTTCTTACTGTGAGGCCACTTTGCTACCCAATGCGCCACTGTGCCACCACATTAAACTTTTGTTTCATAAAAATGTTTCATCTGATATCATTTCGAATTTGCATTTAATTTCAACCTCTGGTTCAGAAATACATTCACATTTAAAGTACAACATTGGTGTGAAATATCGGATCATGTGTGATTGCAAAATTTTTAGTATTTGCAAAAAAAAAAAACATGGTGCACTGTAATTTTTTTTTTTTTTTTACTTTTCTCCAATTACTAAATAATAAGTGGGAAAGTAAACTAACTTTGTCCAATCTCATAGATACAATGAATTAAATATATTTGACTATAGTTGGCTCATTTATTAATTATGAGGTTTGTCCAATTTAACCACACAAATACATTTTATAATACATCTCTCATAAGGAGCTGTTAGTTAGTATTACATAATGTATGTACATTTAAAATTAGGTGACGTCAAAGTCGACAATGAAACATCTAAAATAACAAAAAAATCCATTCAATTATTCAAGTTGAATTTCATTTCTATACTCTGGAAGCTTGTGTCTGAAATCTGTGTGTGCTCATTTGAAACTCCTTTGGCACACAGCAGGAAACAAAATGCATGCTCCCAGATGTGAATAATTCACAAGGCTTCCAAACATAGCTTATTGGGCTTTGTTTTGATAATCTTTCAAACCACAGGAGTGGGACTGTCACTGTTAAAAAAAAAAAAAGATCCAAAATTAATTTTTTGGCCATTTTTCCCAAGTTTTTTCCCCCAACAATCATTTTAATAGTTATTATTAAATTTGGTGAAATGTCGGTCACTTTATTTTTAAAGCTCCAAAATTATTTATAATTTGTGAAAAGATCTTTGCCGGTTTGCACAGTGGCTTCACAGCAAGAAGGTCAGGGTTCGAGCCACACGTGGGGCTTGGAACATTGGCCTTTCTGTGTGGAGTTTGCATGTTCTCCCCATGTATGTGTGGGTTTTCTCCAGGTACTCCAGTTTCTTCACACTCTCCAAAAATATACATGTTACTGTAGGTTGATTGGCCACTACAAAATTGCTACTACGAATGAGTGTGTGTTTGTGTGGCAGACTGGCGACCCTTTTAGGGTGTACCCTGCCTCTCATCTTAAATCAGCCGAATTAGTCAACTCCACTGGCGGTGGTTCAGAAGATGAATGAATGAATTAAGATTTTTCAAACAGACATTCTGGCTAAAAAAAATTCAGTCCTTTTTTCACATTTCTTTTTCTTTTCAACATTCAAATATTTGCTGCATCCTCTCTGATAAATGACATGGAAACAATATCAGAAACAGCAAATTACGGGCAGGCACACGCCTGGAATACACAATCAGTTTTGCTGATACGGCTGTATGAATAATAGAACACCCACACGCCACAGAGAGGTTTACCAAGGTGCTGATGTTCAGTCCCAAGTGTTGACTTTTTAAGGTCAAAACGAGTCAGTCAAAAAGATTAAATTGCAGAAATAATGTCAGTCTAATATTACATCAGAAGAGACCGCAACAAATTCAACACTAACATGGTTTTACTTCATTTTTTTGTGTCTCACAGATTCAAAACACTCTGTTACTTCTGTTAAATTTGCAAATTGAGACGCAAATTGGGAGACAGTGGCTCAGTGGTTAGAGCGTCCGGAAGTCAATCGGAAGTTCGCGGGTTTGCATCCGACTGAGTGCATGTCTAGGGTCCTTGGAGAAGACACCTAACTCCCCGTGTCTATCCCTATTGGCGCCATCGTGGGCAGCCTGCTGTGTAGGAGTGCAGCACACAAATTTCCCCGGTGAGGGATGAATAGAGCGAGTAAAAAAATTAAAAATTAAATTAAAAAATTGGATACGAACTACAGAATTTTTTAAATCATCTAAATTTAATGTAAATTTAAACTCAATTCATGACTTTTTGTCATTTAAGAGAAAAAAATACACAATATTTCATCATGTCCATTTACACACAAACGTGAATCCATGATAGCCAAGAAAAAAAGTTATTTTGGTTCCAAGAAGCAAAATTTTTCACCCTAGAATATAAAGTAGAAATCAAAACAGAATGATTTCATGCTGTGTCCTCTTGATGCTGACAATTGTGCACAATTTACAAAGTACTTTAAATAAATGACCTCTTTTTAAAAAATTTTTTGTCTTTTCCATGCTGTACTGGGTCATATTTTTTGTTTCTCGTTTTTATTTCTTGCACACTCCATTAGTTTACTAGAAAGTACTACATGCATGTACGTGCTCGTTTGAGTCTGGTGGAGAGCAGAGTGAAGATAGAGAAAGAGTGTGCAGCTTTCCACCTGATTTTTATGCCGACAGGGAGTTGCTGTTAAAAATAGCTGCAAGCTGAACACACAAGTTTCCTCCTACTTGCCTCGCACTAAAAAAAAGAAGAAGAATCACACCACACTATTTCCCACTGAAATACACGAGGCACTTCTGTAAAGACAAATATATCCTCAAACTGCCCTGGTGGTGATTTAAAATTGCTATCTGTGTTTGGTTTTTGTGTTCGAGTCTACCTGCTGTGAGTGGATCCATTTCGAGGTCTGTGCTTCCTAGTTTGGCACAGATTCCAAGCAGGAGTTTCATACTGCATGAGGAAAGTAATAAAAACTACCCCTCAGGCATCTGGTGAATCTGAATAATTATGATAGAAGCAGATTCTGCTTTACACTTCTATATCTGAGAGTTTAAAAAGAGAATGTCAATAAAACATAACTAAATGAATGGAACTTTCTCAATTAATGATAAATATTTTTTAGACTGTTATATGAAAGTATTAACTTATTTGAGACTATGGTCCTCACCCGGAAAACGGGGTGGAATGCCCCCTGCGGGTCAGGGACAGGGTCCTGCCCTAAGTGGAGGAGTTTAAGTATCTCGGGGTCTTGTTCACGAGTGGAGGAAAGATGGAGCGGGAGATTGATAGGCGGATTGGTGTGGCGTCAGCAATAACTAGAACGCTGCATCGGTTCATTGTGGTAAAGAAAGAGCTAAGCCGAAAAGCAAAGCTCTCGATTTACAAGTCAATCTACGTTCCTACCCTCACCTAGGTCAGCAGCTGTGGGTTGTGACCGAAAGAATGAGATCGCGAATACCAGCGGCTGTAATGAGCTTCCTCCGCAGGGTGATCGGGCTCTTACTCAGAGATCGGGTGAGAACCTCTGCCATCCAGGAGGAGCTCGGTGTTGAGCCGCTCCTCCTCCAGGTCAAGAGGATCCAGATGGGGTGGTTCGGGCATCTGGTCAGGATGCCCACTGAGCGCCTCGCTGATGAGGTGTTTCGGGTACATCCCACCGGGTGGAGACCAAGAGGCAGACCACGGTCTCGCTGGAGAGACTATGTCTGACAGCTGGCCGAGGAACAACTCAGGATCCTTCTGGATGAGCTGGAGGATGCAGCAGGGGGGAGAGAAGCGTGGGCTTCCCGTCTGAGGCTGTTGCCCCCGCGACCTGGCCACGGATGAACGGAAGACAATGGAACAGAACGGAAGTATTAACGCTTGTTTTAAATTTATAACAAAAAAAAAAAAAAAATCAAAAAGTGGTGCTGAAATCCAGTTTTCAATGCTAAATGATTAAATTTAATCATATTTGCACAGCAAAGAATCACAAAAAGTTCTTCTAAAAGCTTCATTCACAATTTAAAACTATAAATAAATAAATCAGATGTAAGACAATCAATAGAAGTGCACTAGTCTGTGGTTAATCACAGGAGTTATGTTCCAAAAATCAAATTGGCAGAATCTGCTAATTTTTTATTTTTTATTATCATGGACATTTTAAGGTTATGAAACACCTCACTACACAACTTTTTTTTGTACTCACTCTATTCATCTCTCACTGGAAAAAATTGTGTGCTACACCACAGCAGGCTGCCCACGATGGCGCCAATGGTGGGAGAAACGGGGGGTTAAGTGTCTTCTCTAAGGACACTAGACGTGCACTCAATGGGAACCAACGTTAACCCACGAACATCTGGTCCCCGGGTGAACTCTCTAACCACTGAGCCACTGTCTCCCTCCCAAACAGACTCTACTTACAGACTCTTCTGAGGCAGACATTAAGATTTTCACAATTTCTATTTTTTGATGTGTTCCAAGTTCAAAACTTCATTGAAAAATAATACGATGTTAAAACAGTGACAAAATCAAATAGATATTCTGATACTATAATGTAAATATTTGCCTAGAAATCTATCAAAACAAATATTTAGCAACAGTTTATGCAGTTTTAAAGTATTTTCTCCGGTTGGGGAAAATTCAGCAGTCACATGACCTCAAACCAGTCCATCGAAATGAATGGAACAAAAAAGAAATTTCAAGCATGAAAATGTAAAATATTTTATATAAATTTACAGGCAAAATTGACTTTAGAAAAAGTTACAGGATACAAATGTTCACTAGAAATATTCACCAGATGTAGCCATTGAGCTCAACACAACCAAATACTTGTCATTAACGAATCAGCGTCTTTTACTGATTAAAAATACTCAGAACGTTGAAATGAGTCAGGTAGTAAGTATTAAACACATGCAATTAAGAAAGTGAAAAATAAAATAGAATGCAAGAAAATTACCTTGAATTGAAAAAAAAAAATCAAGTATTTTTCTTCAATACTAGATTTTCTTCAATCTAGTATTGAAGAAAAATAAACTTTCCACCTATCGGTACTAGTTGATTTGAACTCCTTAAGTCAAACCCGATGGTCTACAAAGGCTTCTCATTACAAAGGAGCCACAAAGGAAAGATTTTATGATGGAAAAAGAACTCGCTAGATTTTTAAATCTTACCGATGAAAAGCCTTTTGGTGGGAATAGTTATTGGCACATTTCCAGAATGCTGAATATTCCTGGGAGCACAGTCCGAGCCATTGTCTGGAAATGAAAACAAAACAACCATCAGTTTACCTGAAACCACCAAGGTGCTTCATGTAAGATCTCTATTTGAGAAGTCAAAAGAATAATCAGGAGAGTTCTCCAAGAATATCTCAGACAGAAAACTGTGAGAAATTAACCAAGATGACACCCATACATGCTTGGCACTTCATTCGTTCACTTCATTGCTGAACAAAAAACACGTTGAAGTTCAGTTGAGTTTCCAAAATTTTATTTGGAGATGCTTGTGGATTATTAGGAGACTATGGTATGGTTAGATAAAATTGATGATTTGGTCACTCACATGATGTTTGGAGAAGAAATTAAATAAAAGAATTATCAAGATGCATGCATATTTTTAAATGGCGGGGGTTCCAACCATCACTGGTCTGTATTGTTGGATCTGTTGTGGAGATGGTCCCGTCACACAGGTTCTTGGGCGTCTACATCAACAGTAAACTGGACTGGTCCACCAACACAGACATGATCTACAAGAAGGGCCAAAGTAGACTGAACTACCTTAGAAAGCTCAGGTCCTTCAACGTCTGCAACAAGATGCTCTCCATATTTTACCATGCCATCATGGAGAGTGTCCTGTTCTTTGCTATGGCCGCCTGGGGAGCCGGTATAAAAACAAGGAATGCCAACAGACTAGACAAAGCTGGATGGCTCACACCTTGCATACGTGGAGGAGGTGGCGAGGGACTGAATGAAACAAAAACTGTCATCAATTATGCTTAATTCCTTCCACCCTCTTCATAAATCTGTGGACCATCTGAAGAGCAGCTGCAGCCACAGACTCCTGCAACCCCGCTGCTCAAAGGAACGGTACAGAAAATACATTCTGTTGTCCTCCATCCAACTATTTCACCTTTCACTTTCAAACCTGTAATTACTTGCCATTCACAACAGTTAAAGAAAATGTAGTTGTATGATTGTAGCACTGCAGCACTCAAATTTCCCTTTGGGGATAAATAATGTATTTTCAATTCAATTATATGTATGCATATATGTACACACACAAAGTATATACATATTATCTTGGTTAAAAAAATAGAAATACCCTTCAGCAATTCCAATCAGTCTCTTGGAAAAAGTCTTTTGTAGTTTACCACAGTCTTGTTATCCACTCAAATATCTGGGTCTGTGTTTTCTCTGATTGGGAATAGAATTATTGACCTTCTAGTCTGGGAAAAGAAACTATTGCTCATTAACCACTACTTCTATGTGTCCAGAACATTCTTTATGTCAACTCAAAACGAATTTTCTCTCAGACTGTTTCGTTGTATCCATGGCACTAGCACATATGATGAAAAACCTCAATGTATCCATTTTATCTTGTTGCTTAAAGGGCAAGAAAAGCCTTTGTTGCTTTGTTGAAAATTAGATAGACGAGAATATAACCCTAACCTGGGAATGCTGAGGACTGACATCGAACCCTAATTTAAAATCCCAATCTGACATTTTAGGGACTGAAGCAGACGTCACCATTATATTATTTAAAAAAAAAAAAAAAAGCTGGATTCATTAGTCTGACAGCATGTCAGAGATTTATTTCACGTCCTTTTTTCTAGTGATAATGATGACATCCCATCATGTAAGGGATAGCTACGTCCTTGAGCCATGTTTAAGACTTTTCCATACCTATGCATCCTTTTGCTGATTTAGTTTGACCTCAGTTCAGCAGCTACTTGCAAGCACCACAGACAGTTAAAAAATATACCTGTTAAATGTTAGTATGCATACATTTATTTCAAATTGAGTTGGAATTTTCAACAGTTCCGTTCTGATGTCTTCCCCTTATCCGGGGTCAGGTCGCGGGGAAATCAGACTCAGACTTTTCTCACTCCGGCTGCATCCTCCAGCTCACCCGAAAGGACCCGGCGGAGTTTCCCTGTCCAGTTGTGAGAAACAGTCTCTCCAGTGGGTCTGGGGTCTACCTCTGCATCTCCTCCATGTGGGATATGCCTGAAACACCTCACCAGCAAGGAGTTCAGGAGGCAACCTAACCAGATTGTCGAACCACCCTCTCTGGCTTCTCTTGACCCGGAGGAGCAACAGCTCTACTCTGAGCTCCTCCCGGATTGCAGAACTCCTCACTCTATCTCTGAGTGAGAGCCCAGCCACCCTGCAGAGGAAACTCATTTCAGCCACTTGTATTAGGAATCTCGTTCTTTTGGTCACCGCCCACAGCCGGTGATTATCGGTTACAATTTTTTTTTTTACACCAACATGGACAATGATTTTACTTGAACTTTTTTAAGTCAACGTTTTGTTGACGTTTATTAAGCAGTCGCTTGACGAATGCATGGCAAAGAAAGAGAGTGGAAGTTAAAAACTAATTAAATGATTAAAATGGCTCATATTGCATATAAATTGAATTCCAAAGAAGTCATTCCTCACACAGATTTCGTCTTCTTATACAGTATGTTCAAACTAATCCAACTATTGCGCATGGTAAAATAATACCCAAAACAGAATGACTAGTTACAGTAGAAACTACAAATTTTATAAACAGATGAATATTATTTTGAAATTAGTAATTTGATTTGATTTAAAAAGTAGCTCCAGAATGAAAAGTTTTGAATTCAACCATCTAATTTTGTTTAGTGTATTTCTGACTGAGCTTCAAATAGAAACGTGCAAGTCAATTTCTTTGCTCCTTTTGTACAACTCCTATCCTCCCCCTCCTCTGTTCCTCTCACACACATGCACCATACATCAAACTGTGCATTTATGCCAAGCAATTGAATTCTTATTGGATATAAATCTGGGCGATGACAAATGAGGGTCTTCGGCCTATAAACTGACGTGCATCTCTCATGACTGATACCTTTAATTAGCAGAGCAGTCTCGGAGATCCATGACTCTGTTTTTCACCTCTGGAACCAAGACACACTTGCTGAATGAAGTCACTGATAAGAACTATCTTACTGCTGAGTTAACTGGAACAGAAAAGTACTTTTAGGTCTTCGTATCAAGAGCTGACTGGAAAAAATGTGGTTTTTTTTGTTTTTTGTTTTTTTTTTAGAAAAGAGTGGTGTTATCAACATAGATTTGAATTCAGTTGCTATTTTATAATAACTGAGAAAAGCTGTTTAATGACTTTGAAAGCTGAAAGGTCACCAAATTGACGTGTAGCCTAGCATACAAGCAAACACTTCTGTAAACAGTAGTGTCCAATGGGTCAACATCACATTGAGTAATCAAGTATTCCATTATTGTCCTCTGGTGTTGTAGCTGTTCCATCCAAGATCATTTTTTACTTGGGAAATACGTTGAAATGAAATAAAGTGCTTTTCCAAATACAATTTTTGGTAAAATATTACCGGCGTACATCCTATATCACAGCCTACTAGGATAATCGTTATGTTCTCTTGTGATGTTATTGAGCGTTCCGATTTTTCTTGAATCCTTACAACCTTCAGAGACTTTTTAGATGACAAACTAGAAACACATCAGGTGAAAAAGTTTGTATTTGGATGGAAGAAATCATGAGAACCAAACTCAAAATGCTGATTTTTTCCCATCACTTCTAAGAGAAGTTTGAGAAGAATACGAAGGATGAGAAAGGTTGTAATCAAAGATATGGATAAACAGGAAACATTTTTTGCCTCAACCAATCAAATGGGGAATCAGCTCATAAATACAATGAATAAATTTCAAACATCAACATCACAATGACCAGGGTCGCACATTCTCGTAAACGCGTTAGATACACTAAAAGAGTTGCAATGAAACTGCCCACAGTTACTCACTACCAACCACAGATTAATTTATGGAATCAGCTCCATGTCATTCTACGATCCTACCCTCACCTTTGATCACAAGCTGTTGGTGGTGACTGAAAGAACGAGATTGCAGATACAAGTGCCCGAAATGAGCTTCTCCCGCAGGGTGGATGGGCTCTCACTCAGAGATAGAGCGAAGAGCTTTGCTATCCAGGAGGAGCTTGGAGTAGAGCCGTTGCTCCTCTGGGTCAAGAAAAGCCAGATGGGATGGTTTGGGCATCTGGTTAGGATGTCTCCTGAGTGCCTCGCTTGGGATGTATTTCAGGCACGTCCCACTGGGAGGAGACCCAGGGGCAGACCTCAGACCCGCTGGACAGACTATGTCCCATAGCTGGAAAGGAACACCTCGGGATGCCCCCGAGTGAGCTGGAGGATGCAATCGGGGGTTGGTCAAGCCTGGGCTTCTCGTCTGAGGCTGGTGTCCGTGCAACCCAGCCCTGAACAAGCGGAAGACAATGAAACTGAATTTCCATGATCCTTTTGTATCAACATATTCTTGAAATCCAATGCTTTTTTTGTAAGAAGCAGACTTTTTTTTTTTTTACCTATCTCACATATTAACATGTTGCACAAAAAGGCTTCTTTTTAACTTAGCCATCATCCTAGACGAAGGTGCCAAATAATCTGCTTTATACAGATGTGTCCTTCAGCAGAGACAGCAAGTGAAGCTGAAAGCTGAACCCAAGAAAGATGGAAATGTGCTGCTTAGAATTAGATGTAACATTTTTTTTTCATTATAATGGTTTATATCCAAAGCAGATCTTTAATTTTGTTGTATCTTCTTCTTCTTCTTTCAGCATTTCCCTTCAAGATTTGCCACAGCAAGACAGTTTCTCAAATCTAACCCTATCTTCTGCATCCTCTTTGGTCACACCAACTATCTTCAGGTCTTCCTTCACTGTATCCATGAACCTCCTCTTTGGCCTTCCTCTAGGCCTGTTGCCTGGTGGTTCCAAATCCAGCATCCCTCTTCCAATGTACTCTCTCTCTCCTCTGCAGATGTCCAAACCATCTCAGTTTGGCCTCTCTGATTTTATCTCCAAAACCTCTAACATGTGCTGTTCCTCTGATCCTGTCCATCCTGGTCACACCCAGAGAGATCCTCAGCATCTTCGTCTCTGCTTCCTCCATCTCTGTTTCCTGTCTTTTCTTCAGTGCCACTGTCTCTAGCTCAAACTAGCTCTCACCACGGTTTTGTACACATTTCATTTCATTTTAGCTGAAACTCTTTTGTCACATATCACACCTGATACTTTTCACCATCTGTTCCAGCCTGCCTGCACACGCTTCTTCACCTCTTTTCCACACTCTCCATTGCTCTGGACTGTTGATCCTAAGTACTAAAAATCTTCAACCTTCTTTATCTCTTCTCCCTGTAACCTCACTTTTCCATTTGGATCCCTCTCATTCAGACACATGTACTCTGTCTTGCTCTGACTAATATTCATTCCTGTTCTTTCCAGTGCAAACCTCCACCTCTCCAGCTTTTCCTCCACCTCTCTCCTCCTCTTACTACAGATCACAATGTCATCTTTTGTTGTATATTTTTAGAAATGACAAGAAGAGACATCATATTGTGATGTCTCAAAAGTGAAAAAGATAGATATTTGTTGAGACATTTGTATGAAAATGAGGACGTACGGGTTGTTATTAAATTTTCAAATTTATTTTTTACTATTTCTTAGAACTTCATATTCTTGTAAGTTAAAAGAAGTTCTTCTGATGTGCAATGGTTGTTTGCTCTACTTTTAAATTAAGTGCTAATAATTTGACACGTGCAATTTGTCATCAAACAAAAACCCAACCCGAGCATCTCAATTATTTAGAGAAAAGAAGGAAAGCATTTTACTGCAACCGAGGGCACTTAAAACGTCCATTTAGACGAGGAATACATGCTATTTTCTTTTGAAGTCATCATAACACAAGTTTTTTATTTATTTAATCTTTCTTACTGTGCGTCAAGCAAAGCCAATGTTTTGTGTGATGCATATTGGGTGCACAAACACATATCTAAGAAGAACATTTTTTGCTATTATCAGTGGAGATAACAAATGGCTTTAACCTTACAAGGACTTGTGGTTTTGTATTTCACTCCGCTAAAAAGAAAACAGCTTTTGTGACTTTTTTCATCTAAGAAATTTACCAATTTCAGTCAAATAATAATACAAAAAGCCAATTCAATAAGCATTGCAATATTCTGTGAGGCATTTAAAATAGATGGAACATTTTTGGGGAATCTTCCATGGATTTTGGAAGGTTTTTTTTGTGTGTGTAAATAATATATATCTCTTTAACAAGTTGGGAGGTCATTTAGATTCATTCCGTTCCATCATCTTCCGCTTGCTCTGGGGTCGGGTCGCGGGGGCAACAGCCTCAAACGGGCAGCCCAGGCCTCTTTCACCCCGGCTGCATCCTCCAGCTCACCCAGAAGGATCCCAAGTCGTTCCCCGGCCAGCTGTGAGACATGGTCTCTCCAGCGGATCCGGGGTCTGCCCCTTGGTCACTTTCCGGTGGGACGTCCCCAAAACACCTCGCTCGCGAGTCGCTCGGGGGGCCCGACCCAGATGCCCGACCCACCCCATCTGGCTCCTCCCGACCTCGAGGAGGAGAGGCTCGACACCGAGCTCCTCCCAAATGGCAGAGCACCTCACCCGATCTCTGAGTGAGAGCCCAGCCACCCTGTAGAGGAAGCTCATTTCGGCCAAAGCTCATTTAGATTGTGATCGAAAAACCCCATCGGAGATCATGAGTTTGACAGATTGAACCCTGTTTTTGAAGAACACCACTGATAGATTGTGTGTTTTTAAAGGATTTTTAAAGATCGTTTCTGAAAACAGAAGAGTTTTAAACAATTTAATGAATGTTGTAATTAGCTTGTGATGAACGCTGCAGAGAAAGAAAACGATAACAGACAGTATGGTGCTAATTTGGCTAATTTAGACAAACAATCACTGAGAGATTAATACACAATATTGTCATTGCGTTTTTTATTTTTGTTTCGAATTCGCAAATTTTAGAGAAAACACCAAGAGAGATGCCCTTCAAATGACTTTAGAAAGGAGAGTAACATTGAAAAAAAAAAAAAAAAAATACAGAAAGTGAGGTCAAAATTCAAACAGCGGAGGAGTGAACATCTTATCTGTTCTGGTTCAGCTCCTCGTCTCAGCTGGGTCCTTCTCTTCAACCTCTTGAATTTCGTCTTCATTCACATTCTCTGTCCTACTTTCCCCCTCATAATCATCCTCTCTACTCCTTTATGTCTCCCTTCTTTACACCTCCAACTATCTCAAACATGCGGTCTGTACACTGAAGCACTGATGCTCCCTCTCATTTACACGGGCCTTCACAGGGCCAATTGTAGCCTGACATTTTGTCTCACAGTTCAGTGCATGCCATTCCCAAAGGGATCTATTAAGTTATGGTATGCAGTGAGCAAAGGAAAAGGATGGCCAGGCTTCCAACCGGATTAGTTAATCAATAAAATGGGGAGGCATTAAAATAGATGCATTCAAATGCTGATGGTGAACAGAAGTAGGTGGTAGTCTGGCTTTCACAATTCCCTGAGGTATTGATCATACTAAATTGTGGGTGGACATGTTCTATGAATATCATCAAAGGAGTGAGTGTTTGGTGTTATATGGGTCATACAGTTAGTCTGAGATTCTTTACTCTGTTGGAAAGATTTAAAATCACTAGGTTAAAGAAGAAATAGGAAACATTTATAGTATCGAGATATGTTGCTGCAGTTTGGGGACATTTTTACCCTAATTATCTTCTTCTTCTTCTTTCTGCATTTCCCTTCAGGGGTCGCCACAGCAAACAGCAAAGGACTCAGAGCAGATCCTTCGTGCAGTCCCACCCCCACACTGAACTCCTCTGTCTCACCTACAGCACACCTCACCACTGTCTTACAGCCCTCATACATGTCCTGAACCACTCTAACATACTTCTCTGTCATACCAGACTTCCCTCATACAATACCATAGTTCTTCTCTGGGTACCCTATCATACGGTTTCTCTACAAAATGTTTTATCCTATTAATGATTCTTCAAAATGCAACCATTCAGAGTCGGAGTTCAGATCGGCTCAACCAACTTGAAATAACTCTCATGTTTTAGCAATTCATTACTCTAATTCTTATGAATTTTTAAGTTTTGAATCTGAACCAACTGGTTTGCTTTGGAAAGAATAACTTTCAAATTGAACCCCTATCCACACTGTATGACTAAATCTCCACAATTTGAGCCTCATATTTTCAATGTGAAGACAGTAAGCTGCGAGTGAACCACTCACTCCATACCAGCAAAATTTAACTTATTCTACAAGATTTGGCTGTATGCTCTCACGGTTGTGGTTACATGTTTGGTTTACTTGCAACCTAATCACAATAGAACCCATTGATCAGGAGAATGGGTCTAAGTGCTGGTTCTGTGGTGCTGCTTGTACGGTGCTGCTTGGGCGAAGAATAGCTAGTAGGCAGGGTACTGGTTCAATCGCCTACCTGGAGGTCATGCTGAGGTGTCCCTGAGCAAGACACTGACCCTGGAAATACTCCTGTTGGTGATTTGGTTATTGCATGGCAGCTTCCACCATCAGGTATGAATGCATGTGTGAATGGGTGAATGTGAGCTCAAATGTAAAGCACTTTGAGTGCCAACGCGGAGGAATGTCTTTTGTAAGTGGAGACCATTCACCATTTAAATAGAGACATTTATCTGGAAAATATGTATTAAATTACTTTAAAAATATGTCATTATCTTGGTTCAAGGGTTAGGGCTAGGGCTAGGGTTAGTCACCAACTGTTTGTATCAAGTTGTTTTTTTTTTTTAGAAAAATTAGACAAATATGGTGCAACTAATGGTCCAGGCTACCAAACAAAGATGAAACAGTCTTTCTTCCCACATACTTTCTTTGGGAAAAGTACAACTCTTTCAGCTATTATGTTATCCACTACATCTAAAATAAAAACTAAATCCTCAACAATGACTCAAACTCAACATCAAAATTGATAATGTCAGATTTAAAGACATGGTATTTTGAAAGAATTCAGCTTCGGTTAAAAAAAAAAAAACATCAACTAAACTTGTTAAGTTTTGCTTTCAAACTCTCTTCACACACACAAAAAAAATTCTTTTAGAAAAAAACAGATTGTCACTTCTCAATATTCTCACGAGAAAAAAAGTCTGGATGCTGTGAGACGCCATGCCGTTTCAGCTTCCATTTTATATCTAGTGTTTGTAACACATGAAAAACACTCTTCAGTCTGGTATTCTTTGTGTTTTCTGACAAGCAGTCTTCTATTGTACATGGTCTGGACAGAAAAATAAAAAGGAGAAAACACTGGAATGAGATGGTATGTTTAAAATATGCAGTTAGTCATAAAAGCATTTGATTTAAACGATGAGAACATTTTTCAATGAATTTGATTCAAATTTGTGTGCGTCTCAAATAACAGACGGATCTGACTGTACAAACAGCCATCAGGTTACCATTTACAGTTTAAAACTACATCAGTGGAGAAAGGGAAGCAATAATGAAGCCACCCTAACATTTATGGAGACCATTTTGAACTGATCTAAAATCCTACCATTACCCTTCGTCGTCCCTGCAGTTAAATCCAGTAAAAAGGCTGCTATTCATTAAATGATGGTATTTGAACATAAAACTGCCGATAGGTGTAACCTGTGACTCTCAGCTTGGAGTATTTCCAGACCATTTGGGAGTGTTATACTGCTGCAATCTTTCCATTAGCAGCCTCAGGGAAAAATCAATGTCGGTAAAACTTGCTGGAATTACAGTTACTGTTATTTGTATATATTTAAACACATACAAGCGTCACCCTCCGCCCCAAACAACACAGTACCCAGACTGTTTGATAGACGCTAAAGTGGGAAAAGTGGCAAGTTAGAAGTACAGTAACATGAGAGAAAAGCATCACTTGTACAATTTGGAAAAAGTTAGTTGGATTGCAGTCTTGTTGCAATAAAAGCAGCTGGACACACTCACAGAATAAATATAGAGAGTCAGAAGACTGTGCGAACTAAAGACTTTAATGAGCATAGAATATAGAAACTTTGTCACAATAGACGGGATGTCATAGACAGGACAAGACGGATGCGCTCAAGAAGGGGAGACGATTAATCAGGTGTTTTTCGAGAGTCTGACCCAGACTTTCAGATGTAAGACGGGAGTACAGGGGAGTTCCCACATGCAAGTGTGAAAGGTGGTTACCCTAAAGCTAAACCTGAACCTACCAGCCCCAGGACATCCAATCCCCAGACTCTGCTGTGCAGTTAGGAAAATCAATGAGTGGAAAAATGAGAAGAAACCTCTTGGAGATCCAGTTGGAGGAGGGATTACCTCCTGGCCTGGGCAGACAATGATCCCTGGACTGGAAAGACAGGACAGTGAAAATTAAACAGAGGGGCCAACAGTAGTAAAGAGAACGTTGTCAAGAGGAGCCAAGAGTGCTACTCCGTCCACCATGCGAGTTGGAAGCGAGATTACGATGAATGGAATGCCAAGAGAAGAACTGATGAAATATTGGCTGTCGATGGAATAGAGTAGGGCTGCCGAGGTGATTCTGAAGGCAGCTGGTAAGAAGTACTGCTTTACTGTGATGGGCTAAGCATGCCAGTAGAGCAGGAAGTGCTCTTAATTAATCACCTGACTAGAAGAAGACGGTGGCGGGATGAAGCAGTGAACAGCAAAAGTCACGAGAGGATAGAGGACACGGCCGGACGAGGTGACAGATTAGCTTTCCTTATGGAATTTTCACAAATAGCATTCTTTTTGTAAGAAACAATACCAGAAAATAATAGCCATTACCATTTTATCACTTTGTAAGCATTTAAGGTGATTTCAACACACAATTTACTGATCGTTAGTAATCTTTTAGTAATCTTTAGTAATCTTTTCTGAACCCACAATCCTAAGGCACAACTCTGTTGCGGCCAATCAACCCACCATGCATAAGTTTATTGAGTGTATGAGGAAATCGGCGCACTCAGAGAAAACCCATATATCCAGAAAGGAAAAAAAACTCCACACAGAAAGGCCATTTTTTCAAGCCTTGCCCCCAATCCAGGACTTGAACCCAACCTTCTTGCTGTGAGGCCAGTGTGTTAACCACTGCATTACCTTGCAGCCCCTAAAAATAGTTTTATAAAATCAACTAAAGGTTTAAACTTTGTCATTCATTGTCTTGAGTCTTTTTATTGATCCATTAGATTTTTGTAAGAAATAATTACAGTTTTAATTGAGTGTTACTAGATTGGAATAAGCTTAGCGCCTAATGAGAAACTTTGTCATTAGTGCACCTCGATTTTGCAACAAGCGAGCAACTGATGGATAAAAAGGATCTTAAAACACAATTATATTTTTTCTTTTTGTGGGATCAATTGTAAGCTCATGCTGAAGCGGATGAGCAGAAGATGACGGTACGGTACAGATAGAATTAAGCTGATTTCTTTTTGGTTATTTTTGGACAAAAGCAGAAAGTTATGAATGAAACATTTATTTACATTTAAAAGTCCCTTAATTTATTCTCTCAAAGCCCGGAGGAGAAAGTATTTTTATTTACTTTTCCGTTTTTGATCAAATATCCACGCTATTCTCCAAATGCCTACTAGCCTCAAGTTGGGATGAAATTAGAAATCTATAATTCAGTTCACACTTTTAGAAAGTGTGCCCAGCAGAGTAAAGTTTGGCATAAGAGAGACACACATGCACATGCACACAGAGGGAGGGACAAGTATAGACAGAGAGGAGGGAGGAAAAGGGGGGATTTAATTTCCTTTGCTTCCTTCGATCACACTGCTTGTGGCATTGTAAAGTCCCTGAAAGAAAAACACAACCCTGAATAATGAACTATACGTGCTTATGAATATATTGCTTTTTCATTTTGAAAATCATATCCAAAAAAAAAAAAAAAAAACAACAAAGAAAGCAAGTGGGAAAAAAAGTAAATCAAAACCAACTCCAAACAGTAAGCAGTGATCAAATCTTACCCTAAAGAATTCAATGTTTGAACTTCTTTGAAAATGTACTGATTTAATTGCTCATAAATAAAAATTGTGTTTAACGTGTTAAGCTTTATTTTTATATTTTCCATCTTCCCAAACCTCACCGAGCCTATGATCAAACTTACTGGGATGTTATTGAATTTTCTGCAGGGGTTGAGGGCAAGCTGGAAAAGATATTGCTTGAGTTCCTTTTTCTTTTTTTTAACCAACACTCAGACCAATTTTATCAGACATTAAACGCAAGACGAAATCACTGGCTTTTCGAAAATGGTAGAGAACAAATGGACAAAGGAAAAAAAACCAGAAGATATGTTACCTCAGATCTTCACAAAATATATACTGTAGTTCAGACTGAGAGGCGTTTTAACCAGATTCAGACAAATAACGCCTATCTTTTCATTCTACAGTGTTGTTGTGAACTCCAGAACAGCAATGGATGCTTCACTGCTAGACAGAAGTAAATAGAGTCCATGCTTCTGTGGATAAAATAATGAAATATATCATACTTTGAGGTGGCCATTTGGTTCAGTGGTGAAACTGGTGCTAAAGCTAAGTTATATAGGATGATTTCAATTTCAGTCATGAGGTTGTTCCATTGTGTTCCGTCATCTTCCGCTTGTTCAATTCAATTCAATTTTATTTGTATAGCCCAAAATCACAGAATTTCCGTCTTAATGGGCTTCACAAGAAAAAGAGGAATGTATTAATACAAATACACAACAAGAAAACTAACTAACAAATGCTAACTAAACAAGACTAGCACATTTATGCCCGTAGGCTCTCCTTCTCAGTGAGGAAAAACTCCTAAAAAAAAAACCATCAGTGGGGAAAAAATAAGAAACCTCGCGGGGATCCACATGAAGGAGAGAGCCCTCCCCCGGGACGAGCAACCAATGTATCAAAGATTATTGTTTAGATGTTAGCTTATTCTACTGTACAGCTAAATATCTAAAGAAGTCAATAGATGTTCTTCATACTGATGGAAACATGAGAGACTCCTCAGCCGGGAGATGTCCAGTATGGGGATGAGAAGATGTTTTTCATTCTGATGGCTACACGGGGGACTCCTCAGTCCAGCGATGCCCTGATGTTCCGGGGTTTGGTAGCGGGGGCAACAGCCTCAAACGGGTAGCCCAGGCCTCTCTCACCTCGGCTGCATCCTCCGGCTCACTCGGAAGGATCCCAAGTTGTTCCCCAGCCAGCTGTGAGACATAGTCTCTCCAGCGGGTCCGGGGTATGCCCCTTGGTCTCATCCCGCTGGGACGTGCCCGAAACATCGGGCATCTGGTCAGGATGATCGGGGAGCATCCTGACTAGATGCCCGAACCACCCCATCTGGTTCCTCTCGACCTGAAGGAGGAGCGGCTCAACACTGAGCTCCTCCCGGATGGCAGAGCTCATGAGGTGGGTGGTGGTTGGCTCATCAGGTTGTTTTAATTGTAAAATTGACTTTCGAGTGAAAATTCGAGTGAATTTAAAATGATTTGTGGAAAATATTTCATTTTACTTGAATTGAAAAGCGTGTAAATGTATTCACAGCTAATCGCTGTCCTTGTTGCAGTTGAGCTGCTTGTTCCACTGATGTTGAATTAAAGTGGAGATTTTTATTGATGGCATTTATTATTTACTAACAACATTTTACCCTCGTTGTAGGTGTTCTACTTTTAATAAAAAAAAAAAAATCCACCCAGTTTATCAATGAGCATCAAACTTAATCCCCATTAGATTTGTTATAGTGCACATAATTGCAAAAAGGTTCTGGCTCTTCTAACAGAGGAGCATGAAAGGATCTTTTTAACTGACTTGTCAGGAGTGAGACAGATGGATTTTGTTTTTTCCCTCCTTTCTGCTCTGATTTAAGATAAAAGCAAAGAGCACAAAGCGAAGTGCAAGAGGAGGAGTTTGTCTTTGTACTGCAAGAAAGATTTCTCCTACTTTGTAGGTTCGGGGAAAACACGACTCAAATGTGAAAATACCAAAACAAGTCCAATCTTCAAAGTGTTAAGTTAAAAAAAAAAAAAAAAGATTGAACATGATACTTAATTCTTTTTAACAAGGTAAATAACTAGTGAAATGCTATACTTTCAATCTGGAATCTTCATCATTAAAAAACAAAAATAAGAGCGATGTCATGGCGACTGTCTGCTAGGTTTTGTGACCACAAGCCAAAACAAATGAAACCTAGGGAGAGTTAAGTGTGCACTGAGAATTGAAAGGAAAAAAGTAAATTTAATTTCCTTTGACTTTGCATAGAAGTTTTTCTAAGCGTGCTTTTTACTTCCTTTTAGTTTATACAGGTTATACGAAGCATGACCAGCATCAAATGAAAGAAAATGCACAGGCGACATGCATATGATGTTTACATTTAGGGCTTGATGAAATTGCAATATTCAGTAGTCATAGAAATATCAAAAAGAAAACATGCAACATGATTTTTTAAGATAACCAATTGTGATCGCATTAATTTTACTTTTACTTGTAAAGGGCTGACATTGACGTTGCATTTTGAAGAAAGCAAGAAAGTCTTGTGAGACATTAGCATGTGCCCGGGACGCACAAAAAATGATCTATGCCTTAAGACCACCATAAGCTTATCAGGAAGTGGTGTGCAGGTGGAAAACATGGTTGGTTTGAATTTGGCAGTCCATTAATACTGTGAAAAGAAAAACAAAGTTTCAGTGGCATGGCAAACGGTTATTGTCAGAATGCCTTCTTGGGCAGGCAACTCGGGGGCACCTGGCTGGACGGGATGGTATGACCCAACATGGAAATCCGGGATGATTGCCCTTGAATAGATGGCAGGGTCCACAGATGTGTAGAATCAGGAATCAATCTCAGGTGACCCTAATTAGGGGAATGGGGAACATCCAGGGCTCCTTCTGGAGCCCTTTATTAGGTGAGGGGATCCTAATAAAGCTTAGTTTCGTCTTCTAAATTATCTATTCTTAATGAGGTTGTGGGGGTGCCAAAGCTTATCCCGGTTCATCCTAGGCAAGAGGCAGGATACTCCCCGAACAGGTCACCAGCCTGTTGCGGGGCCACACACACTCATTAGTTCCTAGGAGCAATTTCATTGTGGCCAAACAACGTGTGGCATGTTTTTGGAGGGTGAGAGGAAACCGGAGTACCAGGAAAAAAAAGCCACGTACACACAGGGAGAACTTACAAACTCAACACAGAAAGGACAGTGTTTCACGCCTCGTTCCACCCAGGACTTGAACACCAACCTTCTTGGTGGGAGGCCACTGTGTCGTTCCCTACCTGTAGTGTAAAAGCTAATTTAGGTCGTACTAATGATTTTGTTGGCTGCTGTTTTTTTTCCAAATTGAACTAAAAAAATACCCCCTTTTTTTTTTTTTTTTTTTTTTTTTTTTTTTTTTTTTTTTTTTTAGCAAAATGGGACGAATATTGTAATTTCAAAGGACACCTCTGCTTTATACAAAATGACTGGGTCTGTAAAAAAACCCATTTAAGATATAATTTTTGGTGCCTTCGCCCACAGAATGCAACACTTTTGTGGACGCAATACACCACTAACCAGTGAAGGAATTAGAATGAAACTGCCTATTTTAGTACCAACTATAGATAAACTGAGAAGGTTTTCAGAGTAATGTGACCAAGGGCCAAGACCACAAAGGTCAGTCAGTCAGTCATCTTCTTATCCGTCTAAACCTTTCGAGGTTGCGGGGGGTGCCGGAGCCCATCCCGGCCAATTCAAAGGGCAGAGTACAACCCGAACAGGTCGCCAGTCTGTTGCGGAGCCAGACACATACAACCATCCAGACACTCACTCATTCCTAGGGTCAATTTGGCACCGGCCAATCAAACCTAGCATGCATGTCTTTAGAGGGTGGGAGGAAACCGGAGTACCCGGAAGAAACCAACGCAAACACGGGTAGAACTTGCAAACTCCACAGAGAAAGGACAGTGTTCCAAGCCTCGTCCCCACCCAGGGCTCGAACCCACGACCTTCTTGCTGTGAGGCCACTGTTCTACCCACTGTGCCACCGTGCTGCCAACCACAAAGGTGACGATCAAAATTTATTGGGCAGACGGAAGCATATTACTTGGTGCCTTGGGGTTGCATTAATCTTGTCTAATATAGGTACGGTTTTCATTTTTCTTGAGGGATATGTCGTCCTCTCATATGTATTCCATGATATAAAGTAATCAATCTAACAATAAAAAAATACTAAAATACCACAAAGATGAAAGCTATTAAATATTGGAAATGTGTAAATTCTGAGTGAATTTACTTTAGATATTTTTAAGTCATTTTTGAAAGCGGCATATAAAGCTATAAACTCACACAATTACGTGACTATCTAACTAGTTTGGAATCCAAGACTTTTCTGTTATAAGATCATTAAATAGTCCAATACTTTGGTCATTTGTGGACTAAGTCCACATTATTCCTGAAATAATGACACCAATGTGAAATTGATTCTGGCTTTCTGAAAGGTGCAAATGTTAAAAGTCTCGTCTCTTCAAGGACACCGCAGTAGACCACTTTGGCTCTATAATAAATCAGCTCTAGATCTTGTCCTTCTTCAGTTATGTTCATCTCATGTTCATCTTTCTGTCGCACTATTTGAATTCATAGTTTTTTGTTCTGTCTGCATTGTGTATTTTTGCTGAAAAAGTGATGTGTAATCTATAATCGATGACTTAGAATTTGATGTTCCTGGAATCTTGGAATTGTATATTTTTAGCTTTTGAATTATTTAGTTTTTAAAACTGCATAATTCTATTGATATACAGATTCAGTCGGGTGTTGTGTTTCACTGTCTTTTCTCTGGATTGATCTTTCTTCACAGTGAAGCATCACAAACACTTCAAACTAAGCATTCATGAGATTATTTCATCTGAAAGTATACGGGGATCAACAAAGCTTGGTATACATGTTTTACGTGTGGTTTACAATTGTTATTGAAGCCCTGAGGCACTTTTTCTCATTGTATTCAATGACTCAAATAAGAATTGTGACGTATATCTAAAGTTTCAGAACACAAACCACAAAAAGCACCACAGGGCAAGTAGTCACATCATATCACCCTGCAGGCCATCTGCCATGGCATCACCTGAGAGCCATATCTGACAGGCAATCAATAAGACAACCCCAAGCTGTGGTGGACAATCTCTATGGCATATGTCGCTCTGATGACACCAATTTGTTTGCCATTTTTCACACCACACTGAAGCAAGACAAACATATGCATTTTTATTTCTGCCTACACTGGATTCTTTATTCTTGATCCAAGAATTTACATCTGACGGAGAGGGAGATTTTGCAAACGGAATGACAAACAGAATGACGGATGATGTTTGGCTCTAATTGTTATGAATATTTTATTCTTGCATTTTATTACAAAGACAAACACATCACTGAGCAGCTTGACTCAGCTTATGCAAAATAGATCATATGATTGCCTTTTTTTTTTTTTTTTAACTCGTCTAAAAAGTGCACACGGCATTTGCTGGCTTCACAGAAAAAAGATGAGGATGTATTTTTAAGCAAATCAGATTAAAAATAAACCCAAATCTTTTTAAAGTGAGTAAATGTGGAATTTGCTTTGGGCATATGCTTCATTAGGTTGACCTCAAGCAGTCGAAACATTCTTGATTATAGATGACATGAGTAAAGCTGGATTGCTTACTCAGTTTGTTGGTGACAGAAGGTCCAGATGTTGCCTCCAAGCCATTGCTCTTGATATGATTGCTGAGAATTTAAGCCTGGCTTAAAAGGTCATGTTTGTCTATGATGAATATGTGCCCCGGTCAAGTTTGTACCACGTGAATTACTGAGTCGGTCATCAAGACTTCAACATGCATTTGAGAAGGGAAAATTCAAGAAGACATCATCATAATAGAAGCTTCTCAAGAAAAAAAAAAGTCAAGTGTTTTTGTGTCCCTTTAAACATACTTTGTAATTTTGGTCAAAAGATTAAGAGGTTTCAGACCAAAGGGATCAAGAATAAAAGCAATCTGTGCACAGCATTGACTTGTACGACTACAGTAAAGATACACAGCAAGTCTTAATACCACAAGATTAATGCTTGCAGCAAAACTAAAAAATCAAAAGTAACCCATTTTTCTTCCACCTCAGCAAAATGACCATTCTTCTATTTGATCTGAGTTCATGCTCAAGATTCAGAGAATATATTTCACTGTGATGCTACAAAGGTTTTGCTTTAGGAGTAGATGAACATGAGATGGTTTGCAGGGTTGAATAGCATGCCTGCATCAAAAGGCTGTGGGGCACTGGTTCCACGAGTTGTAAGGCAGACGAGACCGGAGGGTGGAAATAATTGGTACACTGGCAAAAGTCAAGGCTGTGAATGGAGCCTACTAGTTATGCTGCAACATCTATAATAAGGAGGTCAGCGGTGTTCCAATATAAGGTGAGAAAGAGATAAGGACAGAAACAGAGTCTTTGTGGGTGGGAAAAATAAGTAGAGACGAGATACTCAGCCATGCTTACTTAAGTTGTCTTTAAGAGCTTACACACTAGCCTTTACTGGACTACAGTAAAGAATTACAACAGAAATGGCAGGTATTTATGAGAAATAATCCATGTAAGAGAATTCTAACTTTAATTTTTCTTTTTTTTAAATCACTCTATTCATCCCTTACCAGGAAAATTTGCGTGCTGCACTCCTACACCGCATCAGGCTGCCCACAACGACGCCAATGGTGGGAGAAACGGGGGCTTAGGTATCCTCTCCAAGGACCCTAGACATGCACTCAGTGGGATGCGAACTCGCGAACTTCCGTTTGACTTCCTGTCCGAGGGCAAACGCTCTAACCACTGAGCCACAGACTCCCCTATGACGGGGGAGGCGTTATGCCATGCCTGTTAGTCTTGGTGTTAGAACAATTTATTTAATGCATCCAATCATATGGAGACTTTTTTGGTTAAATTTGAAAATAAGTTAATTTTACACTGTCATGTAGAATTTTGTTTTTGTTTTGTCTGTTGAACCACTCGTCCCTAGTATGGCTACGCCAAAAAGTACCCATTGAAAACTAAGGCATACACGGGGAAAACATGCGAATTCCACACCAACAGCCCAGTGATTCAAGCCTTGCCCACACTCCAGGACTCGAACCCCAGAGGTCTTCTTGTTGTGAGGCCACTGTGCAGCCCGTAGAATTTTGTATTTTTACATATGCTAATGTGCAAATAGAGAGGATGTCATGGTCAGATCTGTTTGTACTTAGTCACCTTCTCATCCGTCTATCCCCTACGGTGTTCCGGGGTATGCCGTATGCCGTAGTCCATCTCGGGCTGTATTAAACGTTTAACAGGCCGGGCCGCATGTGGCCCATGGGCTGCAGTTTGCCCATGACTGGGATAGACACTACTGACTGAGAAAACTCAAATTCTTCAATTTCCACGCATCATATTAACCCATCTGGTTCCTCTCAACTGGGAAGATCAATGCTCAACTTCGAGTAAATGTTGATGGCAGAGCTTTTCATCCCATCGCTGAGCTTGGTTCCAATGAAGATCGATTTCCTTTTGCCAACTTGTATTCAGGACCTTGTTCTTTTAGTCACCATTATCTGCTGGTTTTGATAGGTGAGGATTACAAAGGAATTTGTGACGTTTTGCTAAATGAGAACTTTGATTTCGGACTCAGGTCATTCTCCCCCAAAATATACCAATCTTCTTCTGCTTTCAACATTTCCCTTCAGGGGTCGTCACAACAAGTCAGTTTCGTCCATCTAACCCTATCTGCTGAATCCTCTTCAGTCACACAAACTATCTTCATGTCTTCCTTCACTGCGTCCATGAACCTCCTCTTTGGTCTTCCTTCAGTCCTCTTTCCTGGTGGTTCCAAATCCAGCATCCTTCTTCCGATGTACTCTCTCTCCTCCAAACCATCTCAGTCTGGCCTCTCGGACTTTATCTCCAAAACCTCTAACATGTGCTGTTCCTCTGATCCTGTCCATCCTGGTCACTCCCAGAGAGATCCTCAGCATCTTCATCTCTGCTACCTCCATCTCTGTTTTCTGTCTTTTCTTCAGTGCTACTGTTTCTAGACCAATCAGCATGGCCAGTCTCACCACAGTTTTGTACACTTTTCCTTTCATTTTAGCAAAACTCGTCTGTCACACATCTCATACTTGCACACCCGATACCAATGCAGTATCCTAATTATTGTGGATGACACATTTTTCTTTTAATCTTTGGGCAGGCCTTCTCACATTAAGTGAACACACTTTGTAATAAATATCTATTCTCCGTGCTTTTGATATTTAATATCTCAAATAAATAAGAATCTTTTAAAGTTCCTTTCTTGTTTTTCTGTTTTCTGTGTCTGCCTTTTGGTTGAATGTACGATTTGTGACAGCGACTCACAATTGATCCAGGGGGAATTGCTACCATTATTTATATATAATTATAATCTATACTTTTCTGTAAAACTCATAAACATAGGTCAGACTTGTGAAGCTAAAGCTTTCAAAACTACCGCTAAGATAATTGAGATTATAGTTCAGACAATTATCAAAATCACAAACCATGCAGCTGTGCATGCAAATGATATGTTTGTACCAAGAACCATATGTTTCATGTTGCTCCAACGCTACTCAAACACTTTAGCATTTTTTTTTAAACCAAACAAGACTTCTTCAACCTTGCTCTGGTTAATTTGTTTTTGCATTTATACAGCTTTTATTAAATCTTTGAACCCAACCAGACATGCTTTCACCACGATATGATTTTAACTCGCATAGCGTTTCCATATAGGGATTGCTATGAGTCGATAATTATTAATCAATCATTGAGATGCTTTGGTATATAAAAATAAATAACCCCTCGCTGTTCAAAATGTATGTAATGATTTATCAACTGTTTGACTACTCTTAACAGCTTTCTAATAAGTGGATTTCTTCAAGTGTGCAACAAGGTTTGAAACATATGTACATAGAAATGTTTTTATTGGTGTTAAACCGTGTAAGCTAAAAGCTGAGCAGATGGAAAGAAAACCTGGAACGGTAGAACAACAAATGTAAAGTTAGCAGATAATAACAATATACACACTCACAGATAACTGGCAACAGAATATGAGAACAATAGTTTTATGTAAAAGATTCCTCAACACACCTGCTTCATTTGTTTAGTTTCGTTCCGTTGGCTTCAGTTCTGGGGCCGGGTCGTGGAGGCAACGGCCTCAGACAGGAAACCCAGTCTTCCCACACCACGGCTGCATCCTCCAGCTCACCCGAGAGGATCCCAAGGTATTCCCCAGCCAGCGGTGAGACAGTCTCTCCAGCGTTCCGGGTCTGCCTCTTGGTCTCCTTCCGGTAAGACGTAGACGAAACACCTCATCAGTAAGGCGCTTGGGAGGCATCTTAACCAGATGCCCAAACTACTCCATCTGGCCTCTCTCGACCTGGAGGAACAATGGCTCTACTCCAAGCTTCTCCCAATTAAATTAAATTCAATTTTATTTGTATTGCTCAAACTCACAGAATTTCTGTCTCAATGGGCTTCACATGAAAGATTCACGGCGATGAAAAACAAGAAAAAGAGGAATGCACATACAAATACACAACATAAATAACTAAAAAAAAAAAAAAAAAAAAAAAAAAAAGCTAGCTAGACAATACTAGCACATTTCTGCCCTTAGACTCTCTTTCACGGTGAGGAAAAAACCTCCTTAAAAAACCCATCAGTAGGAAAAAAATAAGAACCCTCGTGGGGATCCACATGAAAGAGGGATTCCAGATGGCAGAGTTCCTCACTCTGAGTGAGAGAAGCTCATTTTGGCAGTTTGTATTCATAATATCACAACACAGAAAGATCTGTTACTTTTAATCACTAATTGTTGGTCATTCATTATTATAGATTTAGTTGGATGATAATGGATAAAAAAAAGTCATCCTAATGTGTTTATGGAACTAAATACCCTAACACTTTTTCTGACAAGACACTGCCTTTCACTGCCAGCTGCTTGCGTGACCATGTCAGAAAAATGAGGAAAAACTTTTTGATCTTCAAGAAACCTTTTGGAGAAAGAAAGCATTGCCTGAGGACAACTCTCATTCAAGTTTGGTGGTGCTCTGAATCCATTTCTCTAATAAATTAGAGATCTTTTGGCTCCAGTAGAAGACTATTTCAGTGTTACACCATTTTTTTGCGTTATACTTGACCTATACAAATAGAGTGTATCGAGTTTATTTTTTCTGTTAAAAAAAAAAAAAAAAAGTTTTTAGTCTGTCAATACAACTGTGTATATTAAGCATTTTTTAAAAGTAACCAAAAACAAGCTCAAAATTTAAATGAGAACAAATCCAACAGTTTACACCGGAATAGTTTCCAAATGCAAAAAAAAAAAAAAAAAAAAAAAATCAGATGGATGAATTTGACAACATACACACGCACACATCACATCATATTGTCCTCAAAAATCTTGTCACACAACTTAAGTTCTCAAAAAAGTTGCCTCTTTCCAAAATCATTAGTTGTGACTGGACATTTGACTTTGCTAATCGCAGCATGCCTGCAATAGTTGGCATAACATCAGGATGATATAGTCCAAGATCTGCCAGAAAGTGAAGGTCAAGCACTGCGTTGAGTTAAAAGAACTAATTTCTTGTCTTAATACGTAAACATGAAAGTTTTAGAGAGCAAGGAAGCAAACGGTACCAATTGTTTGCAAGGTTTTGTCAGTTTGCACCTCTCAAAAAAAGTTATGCAAAGTTATATAAGTTATATCTCGCTGATGTATATGCAATGTATATTATTTGAATAATTGACGAGCATAATTTATTTTGATGTATTGCTAATGCCAAACCAAACACAAGATTAAAAGGCAGTTCAGTATCCACTGTCCATTTAGTCTTGGCTATCTTTTCAAATCTAGATAGAGGCATCATATTTTGCAAACTACCATAAAACAACATCATTAATTTGATCACCATACATAATTACACATAAAAGTGACATCCAGCCACACCAAAAACACTTTGTTAATTACTGATTTAATAATGATATAAGAAAATGGGCATGAAGCTGTGTTTTACAGTAAGGTTCTTTGACAGGGTGAATGATGAGTTAAGCAGAAAGTGCCGCATGACTAAGATGGACGTATGCATGGCACATGCAGTGTAACAAGTAAGATAGGGATGGTCAGCTTCTGCTTGGGCTGAGCCTAACAGAGTGGCACAAAAGTGTAGCAAGAATTGCTCCGAAACTGTGCGCCGGAATGTTTAACATCACGCGACCCAATCCCCGAGCTACTGTTACGCGGAGCCAGGTGTCGAAGAGCTCGGACATGTTTTCTCCATCAATTTTTAAAGAGGGGGTATTGTGTTTTTGTGGGGTAATCATTCTGATCCTTTACTAAAAACAGGTAAACATGGTATCTTCTGTTGGCTGAGAAACATGATATTTGCCAACACCATAAAAGAACGTCCCTTACAAATACAATTATTCAGTTTCAGTTCCATTTTTGACAGTTTTGTAGCCTCCTCTCAATACCCACCCAGTGCAGGTTCTTTTATATTCTTAGTTTTGTGCAATTAAACAAAAAAAAAAAAAAACATGAAGGAAGGGACAGTATTACCCGAGAGGATCGACCAACCGTTTACACTGATATTGCCAAAACACAATGCTTATGTTAGAATGTAGGTGGGATGGAGAAAAACAATGTGTGGCAAAGAACAACTTAAAGTTTAATTAGTATCCAAACACTTGACAGTAGTAATCACAAATTGCTCAAACATGCATAAATGAAGTAGGAAACATACACTTCAAGTGTGTTTTTTGACGTTACAAATAGGGCCCGAGGGCCATGTGCAGCCCTATTAGGTTTTCAATCCAACCGAATAACCATAAAGAAATTTCAATGTTTTTATTGTTTTTCCTTCCTGTAATTCCAGATTTTCCCAGTAGATGCATTAACCTTTTAAAGTTCATTCATTTATCGTCAGAATATTAAACTTGGAGTTGTTTTCTCCAAAAGTTGGGGTGTTTCAAGTCAATTTTTCCCTGGTCGAAAAGTAATTTTTCAAACTTTTTATGGCCCACTTTGAGTTTGGTCCTATGACCACACAATAGGACCCTTAGTGGCCCACGAGTCAAAAGAAAAATGTCCCACCCTTGTGTAATGTCTGAACATGCTATAAATAAACCCAAAAAGATTATTTTGCAATGTACCTGTCATGCTGGGCTTGTAGTCTCAGAAGACACCATCATGGTAAAAGCACAAGAGGAGTACCAGGACTGGAGTTTAGTTGACATAAAATTTATTCAATTTTTTTTTTTTTTTAAATTCTTCTGCACCAATCAGAGCTGGATGTCCAAAAACTCCCACCTTTATATGATTCCCCCTTTGGAAGCTACCACTATCCCAGGTTCCCAGAGTAAAAACTATTTTCACAAAGATTAAAATATTCACATTTAAAGTTTTTCAATTCCTATAAAAATAGATATTTACACATTCAAAAATAGAACTCAATTAAATATTCCCAACATATTTTAATAATTCACTAAAAAAATAAAACCATTAGATTAAGCCTCCCCTCTCGACTTTCTATGATTTTGAGTTCCCTCCCCGAAACAAAAGAAGGTTGTTGAACCCTTCGGTACATCTTTTGCTGGTGGACCAAACAAGAGGTGAGTCACCACAATCATAAGACATTTAATATAAATTGCTCTTGAAGACAAAGAATGGTTTAATTCTCATCGATGAGCGCAAACAGACAAAACTAACAACCAGTCTGAGCTTAGAGAAAAAAAAATCATCTTAAAGAATCCAAAGGAAATTGTATTTGGAAGAAGTTTTAAATTCACACTATAATTTCATGCTTTAAGCAAAAGCTTAAACTTTCATTTATGAATAAACATAAAAGGGTTTTATTTTTAAGTTTTATAAATGGTTTGAAATTTGCAGGAGGACAAAATATCAAGACAAATTTAAAGAGCATCAACTTGCAAAATAAAATATTTCTGGGTGAAAATACTCCAAACCTTAAATGCCCGATGTGTCTCATTATTTTTCCATTTCACTCTTTCCAGCATTTGAGTATGAACTTGTCTGACATACTGGTCAACAAACAAAACCACAATCCTCTGGGTTAAATCTTTCAGCATCATCTTTCAGTTTCAATTGGTTGAGGTAAAAGGCAAATACATGGCCCCTTGCTCTCTATTTGTATTTCCTTTTCGTCGTCTTCCGCTCATCCGGGACCGGGTCGTGGAGGCAACAGCCTCAGACAGGAGGCCCAGGTTTCTCTCTCCCCGGTTGCATCCTCCAGCTCACCCGGAGGGATCCTAAGTCGTTCCTCGGCCAGCTGTGAGACATAGTCTCTCCAGCGGGTCCGGGGTCTGCCTCTTGGTCTCCTCCCGGTGGGACGTGCCCGAAACACCTCACCAGCGAGGCCCTCGGGGAGCATCCTGACCAGATGCCCAAACCACCTCACCTGGCTCCTCTCGCCTTGGAGGAGGAGTGGCTTGACACCGATCTCTCCCGGATGGCAGAGTTCTTCACTTGATCTCTGAGTGAGAGCCCAGCCATCCTGTGGAGGAAGCTCATTTTGGCCGCTTGTATCCACGACCTTGTTCTTTCGGTCACCACCCACAGCTGGTGACCAAACGTGAGGGTTGGAACGTAGATCGACTTGTAAATCGAGAGCTTTGCTTTTCGGCTCAGCTCTCTCTTTACCACGACGGATTGATGCAGCGTCCTAGTTATTGCTGACGCCACACCGATCCGCCTGTCGATCTCCCGTTCCATTGTTCATCCTCTCGTGAACAAGACCCCGAGATACTTAAACTCCTCCACGTGGGGTAGGACCCTATCCCTGACCTGCAGAGGGCATTCCAACCTTATCCTGGCGAGGACCATGGTGTCATATTTGGAGGCGCTAATTCTTTTTGTATTTGAAACTGGTTTTAGCGTTGTTCCCCCCTCCCTAGTAAACTACTTATGAAAATGTGCTCACGCCTGAAATCAGCCGGGATAGACTCTGGCACTCTCTGCCAGACCGATAGGGATGAGCAGTACGGAAGATGAATGAGTGAATAAAAATGTGCTCCTTATTTAAAGTTTTGTGTAAGCTGAACATATTATGTCACCCTGCCATTAATAATGAATCTGAATTAGATTGCATTTTTCCAGTTATCCACGTTGCGTCACATTTTATCCATTATTTAGTCACTTTACATTCATGTTGGTGCTAAGGTTCATGTGCAGCTACAGCGATCTGAGGGTATGTTGATGGTAACATGTAGTAGACCTCCAATAAGAAGTTCAATAGTCGTATCTAAGATAGAAGGAACGATAAGTTATAGGGGGAAAAGAATCTGCAAATGTAATCTTTTGATCATCGGTCAATGTGCTCTCCTATATAAATGTCCAGGGGTGGATTCAAGAAAAATGCAGGCTCTCTGATTGGTCATACTTATATGAAACGGGTTTTATAAAAAAAAAAAAAAAAAAAGGAACAAGACCAATGGAATAAAAATTACATCAAAATTTCTGCCATGTTTGGCAGAAGTGCAACGTTGAAAAGAATTTATTTTCCACCGATAGCTGATCAAACTTGATTGTTTTAGAAACAATTTTTCCGTCACTTTATTTCTCCGCAAGGCTGCCCTTTGTCCCCGATTTTGTTCATCACTTTTATGGACAGAATATCTAGGCGCAGCCAAGATGATGGAGAGATCTGGTTTGGTGACCTCAGGAGCAGATCTCTGCGTTTTGCGGATGATGTGGTCCTGTTGGCTTCATCGGACCGTGATCTACAGCTCTCACTGGATCGATTTGCTGCCGAGTATGAACCGGCCGGGATGGGAATTAGCACCTCCAAATCCGAGACCATGGTCCTTGCCCGGAAAAGGTTGGAATGCCCTCTGCGGGTCTGGGACAGGGTCCTGCCCCTAGTGGAGTTTAAGTATCTCAGGGTCTTGTTCACGAGTGGGGGAAGGATGGAGCGGAAAGATCGACAGGTGGATCGGTGCAGCATCAGCAATAACTAGGACACTGCATTGGTCCGTTGAGGAAAAGAGAGAGCTGAACCGAAAAGCAAAGCTCTCGATTTACAAGTCGATCTACGTTCCAACCCTCATCTATGGTCACTAGCTGTGGGTGGTGACCGAAAGAATGAGATCACGGATACAAGCGGCCAAAATGAGCTTCCTTCACAGGGTGGCTTGGCTCTCACTGAGAGATCGGGTGAAGAACTCTGCCATCCGGGAGGAGCTCGGTGTCGAGCCGCTCCTATTTCAGGTTGAGAGGAGCCAGATGGGGTGGATCAGGCATCTGGTCAGGATGCCCTCGGAGCGCCTCGCTGGTGGGGTGTTTTGGGCACATCCCACTGGGAGAAGACCAAGAGGCAGACCCTGGACCCGCTGGAGAGATTATGTCTCACAGCTGGCTGGAAAATGACTCGGGATCCTTCCGGGCAAGCTGGAGGATGCATCTGGGGTGAGAGAAGCCTGGGCTTCCTGTCTGAGGCTGTTGCCCCCGCAACTCAGCCACCAATGAGCGGAAGATGACGGAACGGAACGAACGGAAGTTGATTTCATATCTTAGTTTTAAAGTTTAATACAAAAACACTCAGAAAACCAGTTTGAAAAAGTGATGCACTTTTAAAATAAAACAGTACACTTTGTGTCTAGTCGTTAATTTTTATGCTATATATAATTAATGACAATTATAAATGATACCAAAGTTAAGTTTGTCCCACATTATTTAAAAAGAATGAGCTCTTAATTGGAGATCCCATCCACACTCGCATAGGTTTTCATTTAGCTTATTCAGTATATTTGCTGTTGATGGTTTTTTTTGGTCTTAATTTGTTGTTTAATTTACCTTTCCTTTCATAAAATAGTCTTTAAAATGTCATGATGATAAAAATCGTCTTACATTGACATAAACATTTCTCAGAGTTTCATTAAGAATTTGATGTTGAGTGGCTCCACTAAAACATTCCAATTAACATCAATCACATTCTCGACCTATTTCTGTACAGTTCCTTTCATGTGGAACTCCCATTAGACCAACAAGTCCCTTGGCTTAATCAAAAATTCTTTTGGCAGAGTGAGCAGTAATAAAATGTCACTCTTTCCAAACTAATAGTCATTGCAAAAAGCCACTGAAAGTGTTTGTCTTATTAGAAAAGAGAATGTTGATGGCACATGAATCTCCAATTTTGACACCTTCAGAAATAGATGGCCGACTCCTTCACAAAAAATTTGAGCAATTCAAAAGTTTTAACTACTAAAAATGTCCATTTTAATTAAAATATTGTGTATTCATATATTTATGTAAACCTGTGTGTACAAAATCAGCTCATTGGCCAACATTTTCCATTCCGTTAATTTCTGCTTATCCAGGGCTGGGTCGTGGGGGCAGCAGCCTAAGACGGGAAACCAAGGCTTCTCTCATTCCAGCTGCATCCTCCAGGCTATGCGAGAGGATCCCGAGGTGTTACCTGGTAAGCTGTGAGACATAGTCTACATGGCTAGTCCGAGCCTGCCTCTGGGTCTTCTCCCTATGGGACGTGCCTGAAACACCTCACCAGTGAGGCATTGGGGAGGCATCCTGACCAGATGCCCGAACCCCCCCATCTGGCTTCTCTCAACTCGGAGGAGCAACAGCTCTTCTCCAAGCTCCTCCCTGATGGCAGAGCTCCTCATTCTATCTATTCAATTCAATTTTATTTATATAGCCCAAAATCACAAAAAAATTTGGTCTCAATGAACTTCTCATTGTAGACTAAAAAAAGTACAAAATCAAGGAAAAACAAGAATGTATAAACACAAATATACAGTTAAAAGATGACTAACAAATGCTAGCGAAACAATTTCAGCACATTCCTGCCCTTAGACTCGCCTTCACTGTGAGGAAAAACCCATCAGTGGAGAAAACAATTAAGAAACCTCATGGGGATCCACATGAAAGAGAGATCCCTCACCTGAGATGAGTATCCAATGTCTCTAAGACTATTGTTTAAATATTAGCTTATTCTAATCTACAACGTCATATCTGAAGAAATCGATGGTTGGGCTTCATCCTGATGAAAATGGCATAGTTAACCAAGCATGGAGGGCTTCTCAGCCTGGGGACATTCTGGATGTATATGAGTAGATGGGCTAATCCTGACGAAGATGGGATGGTAGATAATGCATGGGAGCCTCCTCTCTGAGTGAGAAACTAGCCACCCTGTGAAGGAAGCTCATTTTGGCCACTTCTACCCACGATCTCATTCTTTCGGTTAATACCCACAGCTGGTGTCCATAGTTGAAAAAAGAAACATAGTTCCATTCCGTTCCGTCGTCTTCCACTTATCCGGGGCCGGGTCGCGGGTGCAACGGCTTGAGACGGGAAGCCCAGGCTTCTCTCACCCCAGCTGCATCCTCCAGCTCACTCGAAAGAATCCCGAGTCGTTCCCCGGCCAGATCTGAGACATAGTCTCTTCAGTGGGTCTGGGTTCTGCCTTTTGGTCTCCTCCCCTTGGGACGTGCCCAAAAAATCTCACTAGCGAGGCACTCGGAGGGCATCCTAACCAGATGCCCGAACCACCCCATCTGGCTTCTCTCGACCTGGAGGAGGAGCGGCTTGACACCGGTCTTTTTTTTTTATTTTCAGTAGATTTATTTAGAAGTACGAGTCAATCACTGAAGTTAGAGTTAAGTCATATTGCAAATATTAAACTAAGTTTTACAGGTTACATTTTTTGTCACGTGTTTCTTTGTCACACACACAAAATATAATTATGTTCAATGAAAACAACTGGGTTACAGAAACCCGACCATTTTCAACAAAAGTTATTTTTGTAAGTCTTAACAAAAAACTCAATTCAGGTCATGGCTCAGGTTCCAGAATTAAAGATAACAAATTTTAGATTTTTTTTTTTTCTGTCTCAGAACTAACTATCGTTGCTTTGGAGGCTGAGCATTGTCTGCAAGGCCAACAGAAGGTAGATGTTCATACCAGGAGTTTAGAGATTTTGAATGATTGTGTGACTGTTCTTTATTTCTTTTAGCTAGAGACCCTGAACACATTATCTCTGAGGACGGGGGCACATCAGTCTACTATAACTGTACGTGACAGGGAACTCCATGTTTATTGTTGCCCCATAAACTCAGCCGTCAATGTGAAATTTCACTTTTGTCAAAACGAACATGTTATGTTTAAAAATCGGATAGAGCAAGAAAGAAATTTCTATGGTTGCTTTAGCGTGGCATACCGCCAACTGATCTCTCAGTTTCGCCTCATCTTTCTTCCTTTGGGCAGGGCCAGCATGAGGTTAGTTCTCTAATCTGAAGAGCTAATGATAGCATGGCAGGGGTAGTGCACTTCCTCCTCTTCTTCTCTCCCTGTTATGTGTCTCCTTCTACTTGACACTACGCTCGCTGCTTTATCTTGTTGCATTTTACAGCAACAATTACTTAAAAGTGTCATGAATAATATAAATAGACGTTATACTGGCATGTGGAATACTAAAAATGTACAAATTAATTCATGGAGAAATAAAAAATATGCTAATCTGATTTTGTTCTATAATCCAGCAGCAATCACAAAAGGTACCCTAAGTGGCACGGAGGCACAGAATTCTGCTACTTGAAATGAATATTAGCAGGAGAAACTTACAAGTAATTCCTGTCTCCCAGAATAATACAGTGACTCATGAATATCACCCAGCTCCTGCAAACCAAAGTGAATATCAGATACAAAGCACCAAGCACAGCTTCACCCACTCAACTTTTATTTATATTGCATACTTGGCAGAATCCCAGACACATACTTTTGCCCAGTTTGTACCAAGAAGAAATACGACTTTAAAAGAGGATGCTTATGCATTTATCCTTCTTACTGTCTTATTTTGTGGCTAAACATGCAGTCTCAAAAATATTGTCTTTGTTGAATTATGTACATTATATTGGATAAAACATTTAAAAATAAATTTGGGTAGTTTGAATGAACTGTTTTGTTAAGTAGTAAAAAAAAACAGAGGAGGGGTTGTTCTTGTTGCTTGAAACAAATTATATTAATACAACATGCAATCAACAGGTGTTGTTTGAGGCGATGGCAAGTCCTGATAATGAAACATTCACGAGTCACAACACATCCGGAGAAGGTCAAGAGCACTTTCGTGGCAGCGTTCTTTCTCAAGGAGAGTGCGAACATCAGCATCAGACACAAAGGTGACGTTACCCTCATAAAGCCAGCTGATTGTCTGATAAGTGGAGAGTGATTTCCACAAGAACTTATTTTTATTGCAGAAATTATGTAAAGAAAAGAAATAATTGTCTTACAAAGAAAAAAAACTGTAACTTTTCGATATGTGTGATTTTATATAAAACAATGCCAAATTGTTTCTGTTTACAAACCTTTGAAAAAGATTTTTGAAAAGCATGGCGATCAGTCACAAGTGAGAGAATGTGACACAAGTTTTACAGGTTTAGTCAATTTTTTTTATTTTATTTAATATACTTTATTAATGCCTCACCGGGAAATTTATGTGCTGCATTGCACCGCAGCAGGATAGACAGCCCCCGCAACCTCATCTATCCTTTGCAGGGTTGCGAGGGTGCCAGAGCCCATCTCGGCTGATTCGAGGTGAGGGGTAGGGTACACCCCGAACAGGTCGCCAGTCTGTTGCAGGGCTACAACCATAAAACCATGCACACAAACACTCATTTCTAGGCGCAATCATGTAGCGGCCAATCAACCTAGCATGCATGTTTTTGAAAGTTGGGAGGAAACCGGAGTACCCGGAGGAAATCCACGGATACACGGGGAGAACATGCAAACTCCACACAGAAAGGCGATTGTTCCAAGCCTTGTCCCCACTCGTGACTCGAACGCAGTTATTTATTTTTTTTTTTTTTTTACAAATAATCAGTAACTCAAATATACAGATATTCAATATTTGACTTGTAAAAATGTCGAATATGGTATATTTGAGTTATTGTTGTCTCAAAGATTTACAGTATAATTCTTGTACAGTTTTTAAATTGCTTCATTTGGGGTCTATAGAAGAAGATCAATGTGTCACAAAAACCTATCCAGGGGTTCAATTTGAGCACCTGTTTTTAAAGTATTCCAACTTTCAGACAGAGGATCGGTATGGTGAATATATTCTAAATAATTATTAATCAATGACGTTTTGGAAAAATGCCTGCTAATCTTAAACCATGCTGAATCATTCTTGTCATAAGACTGCCGCAGACCACTCAGAATTTAGCCGGAGTGTAAAATCTGCAGCATCTACTGTCCTCCTTCACCAGTAAAATCAGCTCATCATTTTGATTGTAATTGTAGTATTTAATCTGTCACTTTCAGGACATTATCTGTTTTAAAATTTTGTTTGGAATCTAAAAGCAATTTGTGAATTGATTTTGTCATGTATTATGATAATTTCTCAACCCAATCAGATGCTTAATCACTGTAAAAACTACAAAACAAAATTTCTGAAAAACAAATGAATGTTCATTAGTTAAAGGGTTGAGTAAGCATTCTGTAAATTACAACAGACAGCACGGAGAGGGCTTTTGTTTACATGGTTATGTTTTTCCAATAAATCTAAATTGTGTTAATTTTTTTCCATGTGGACTATTTTCTAGAGATGGTTTATGAGAGCACTCTGACTTGCTCTAAGTCAAAGAAAGTGTCCAGGTTCAATTTGGGCCAACTTAAAGGTCTCATCTCGTACTAAACCACTGTTTTCTCATCTTCTCATTGTATTCTGCGTACATGCGTAATTTGGGTTTTAAGAACATCCATCAGACAACGAACAATCGTGAAATCTTACTGGTTTATAAAGGTTTATCAAATGCCAAGAAGAGTGGAAGCCTGACTATTGCACATCTATCAGTGAATCATTTTGAAAATGACTGGTGACATAATACAAGCCCTAGAAGCCCACCATTGGTGGTAACCTCTGCTAACCTTTCATACATTAAACTATATTGTGCTATAAAACCTAGTTGCATTATATTCAAGCACAAGATGTAGTTGAGTTTGAGTTCTGGTTCCTTTTTTCGCTAAAATGATTTTTTTTCATCCTGAACACTAGGACCGCCGCAGCTGTCAATTTGACTGCACGTCACTTTAACATGCTAATTAGAATAAATAAAACACAACCTAGGAGGTTGACCTTTTATAACTTTTAATATGAACATGTTTTTATTTTATCATGTATTTTTTGTGTTCAAAAAATGAACTTTTCAAAATTTATAAGCATTTTATCTCCTCTAACCTGCTGCACCCCGCAGCAGCTGAGAGGAAGCGCGCATTGCCACCATAGCAACATAACAACAACTTTTATGGGAAGTTGTCTCTATGTTGCTATGGTAATGTGTTTATTGACACATTACCACACATAAATGTTTGTCTGTGCTTATATTTGTGGAGAGAGACAAGGGGGTCTCTGACGCCATTACAGAAACATTTTAGAAAGATTGATCGAGATAATATTGAAGAGATACCATGAAGAGAGTAAGAAAATTGTTGTCTGAATAAAGTATGCCATTTTTTCTAGATAAGTCTTTGAAAGTTCAGGTCAACATATTGGAAAATAGCTTATGCCCGATTTTTAACACGGACATTTTTGAAGCAGCAGTGCAAAATGCGGAAAAAAGTAGACTATTGACAAATTGGATCATTTCATTTTGATGTTTGCTTTTTATTCTAGGTTTTAAAAATATTTAGTATTTTATTCACATGGGGTTTTTTTTTTTATTCCGGACCTAGTTTTACGCTGTATAGACTTTTAGCGTAAGTCCATCTTTATTGAAAACCATTGATTTTGAATAAAGCATAAGAAAAACACAAAATTTGTTCGGTTTTTAGTATTTTTTTTCAATGAAACAGATCATTAAACCAGTATGAATGGTTGTGTTTAACACAACGTTTTTGTTCAAACTCTTGATTTTACTTTTATACCTGAGAATTCCCAACTAGAGTTCAACATTTGAATAAAATCAACTTTAATTTTATAGTTGTAATCACTTGAATATTTTTCAGCAACTTGAGCAAAAACAACTCAAGAAAAATACAAGAGCTACAAATAGATTATTATTCCTCTGTTTTCTAACTTCCTATTTTTCTTGCTTTTCTCTCCCATGTTACCGTTGTTGCTAACTTTGCGCTTTTGCTGCCAGATTTAGGTGTTTTTCCTCCACCACAGCAATTTTTTTCTTCTCCTTTTAAAGCAACAAATCTACCCACTTTTAAGACAAATCTTTGCTTCTTTAGAGAAAAAAAAAAAAGTAATTTTGCTCCAGGGGCACAATACGTATCTGCAGGTTGTGCATTGTATGCACTACAGCTTGACAAGAATGTGGTCACCCATCTCGTGCTCATGCTCTATATGTCAGATGGAGCAGAAGTGAGGCAGCGAAACTCGTATTTTAAACCGTGGTACAGTCATTTTAAAAGTGGCTATTTTAAAAACAATTAAATTGTCAAAATGCTTTTCAACTGAATAACCTAATGTAATTGGAACCTGCCTCGACAAAGTTACAATTTTCTAAAAATCTCGCCCCTCAATCGGATTTCAGACCAAAGAGTGGTTATAAAAGCAATGTTTCCATTTCGAAAAGTTAAGAACACAAACAGAAAATGCAGAAAATTAAATTTCTGCATGTGAAACAATTAAACACTATGCTAACATGAGTCAAAACATTTATCATCATAGCATTTGTCATGCTTTGCTGCTGTTTGCCATTTTGAAATCCAAACTTGTTTTGGTTGCTAACATCAAAAGGATTTTTGAGTTATCCAGTAAAAATTACAACGTCTCTAATTTCCATAAAACATAAAAGTAAGATAAAGTCTACGTTATTCGGAAACTTTGCTACACCTTCTGAACTTCTCATCCCCAACGGAGTTGCAGAGGTAGCCAGATCCCATCCCAGCTGATTTCTAACAAGAAGCAGTGTATACCTTAAAGAGGTCACCAGTCTATTGTAGAACACACACACACACACACACACACACACACACACACACACACACACACACACACACACACACGCTCATTCCTCTGGGCAGTTTCATAGTGGCTAATCAATCTAACATGCATGTTTTTGGAGAGTGATAGGATACCAGAGTACCCAATGAAAACCCGTGCTTACACGGGGAGAACATGCAAACTTCACACAGAAAGGCTAGTGTTTCAAGACTCGTCCCCAATCCATGACTCAAACCCCAAGGTATGCAGCCCTTAAATGGAAACTACATTTTAAAAAATTTTCAGTCGTATAAAATCTTTTTGTTAGCAACAGGTGAGGAGGGATGTGCCCGAAACAGCTCTTTCTTCACCACGATGGATCGATGCATTGTCTTGATTATTGCAGATGCTGCACCTATTCGTCTGTTGATTCTATTCAATTCTGTTTATGTATTTCACATTAGCACATTGTGAAAAGAAGTTGTGGAGATGAAGATGCAGGACCGAGATGCATAGCCAGTTTTAACCAGTTTATCGCAGGTAATCAGGTGTTGGTGAAGAGGGGTAGACATGTGCAGTCTGGAAACACTGCTTGGCATGCTTGTACATCCATGGCAGGCTTTAGGCCACCTGGGCAGGCTTTAAGTAACCTGGGCAGGCTTTAAGCAACCTAAGCAGGTTTGGCAGGACCAGACGACATGGAGGGGACCAGACAACGTCAAGGGGGACACCATCATGGCTACAACAGGACTGCAGAAGAGCAAATAACCGGGCAATGGAATGATGGACCCCAGCAATTAAAAATCAAGGGGAAGAGGAGACACAGGTGGAAACATCATGGACCAGCTGTGCAGAATTTGGCCAAACAGCCAGATTTGGAGTGAGGAAATGTTCCAGAAGAGCAAAGAATCATGACGCTTTGTGCTACTTTTTAAATAACAGGTGCATTATGAATAAAATTTTGTATGAATAATTTCAATATAAAAGCCCCAAATGTTTAGAGCTAACTCCAGCCTAAAAATCTTATTTAAGAAAAACTTGGAGCTTAAATTAGAGTCTGCTTCTTCTCTCTAGCTGGCCATCAAGTGGTTAGAGTGAAAAACGCATCATCCCGGGGTTTCTCCTCTCCTCTCTTCTCTTCAGCCATCTCCTCCAGCATCGGGTGCGCTCCTCTCAGAGTGAGCTGCTTGAAATGTGACAGCACGCTGGGACTGCATTTCTAAAGAAAGAAAAAAAAAAAAAAAGCTGTACTCTTTCAGCTTTCTGCTCATCTTTTTAATTTTTTTATTTTTTTGCTCCCTCTCTCCGCTCTCATTGTCTTTCCCGACAGTGATAGAGAGCAGGTACCATCTGTCCGTTCCGCCTGTTTATCACCACTTACATTTTTCTTTCACACATCTCATGCTGACTTTTTTTTTTTTTGGGTGAGAGTCGCGTTTCTAACGGATTTTTTTTATTTGTGGCTCTTTTCTTCCAGTTTGATCACGGCCTGGGTTTTTTTTGGAATAAGAAAAGCATTGCTGTTTTCAGACTTTGGGAGAAGATAGAAGAGACTCCTCTGGAATTTCCCTAGGAATTTATCTGGACTGCTCCAGTAAGTACATATTTTAAAATGATTTTTTAAATTTTTTTTAGATCATTTTTATTAGTTTTGAATGCATGCAGCTGTTGCTTTCTAACTTAACTCCAATTTGCTGATTTGTGCTTTTTTTTTTCTACTTTATTTTACAGCCACATGGGGCTTTTTGCATTCAACACCTGGAGTATTTAGTAAGTGGCTCTTTATTATTTAAAAATGAGTTTTTATGTGGATTAATCTGATCGTTTAGCCATCATTGGAGACATCTTTGCCTTTAAAAATATCATTTTTTGTCCGGTTGGCTGCACTGGGACATGTGGTGAAAGTTTGCTTAAAGCTCTTGTATTCGATTGCTGTGATTTTTTTTTTAAAATGATCTAATTGGAGAAATAATTCAGTTCAGTTTATGCCTCATATTTCAGATTTTATTATCAAAAATTTGAGAAAGTCCTCCCAGCTTTGAGTAACTGGGATAGATTGTTCTACAGAGCTGTGATTGCTGGTCAGTCTGGTTATAGTGCTAAAAAAAAAACTAAGATTATTTCCATTTTCCGCTTTTGAAAATGTCTGAACAATGAAGGGGTCCTGACTCAGGTGATGTTGACAGTGGGTGGGTTGTGACTCACTCAGTTTACCTTTTTTTTTCTCTGCTCTTATCTGTCTGGCTTTGATGGCAGATATGACTGATGATTGGCAGCCAGATCATGCCAAGCAAGGTGTCAGCACATGCTCGTGTTTTTCCTCCATCTCAGTGCCAGCTAAATTTGGATGTTCTGTAAATTACACGACGTCCTTCTTCTAGATTCACGAGTTTTTGCCTGAATGCCACTGACAAGTGATTCACGTAAAGCCAATTACCAGTGATTTTTCAGTCACACCTTGGGTTTTGCAGAAGGAGGGATGTTGGCATGTGTGTGTGTGTGTGCAGAAAGCTTCTGAAAAGTTTATGTCTCAGTGTTTGTAGCGAGCCGAACTGATAAGAAATCGCAAATGAGGGCAAGGACAGCTCAAACAGCCAGAAACAGATGAGTCTTCCCTGACCAGTGTAGAATGACAGAGGGCTAAGTGAGCATGACCATCGGGGAGAGGTAATAGCATTACGCTCTGCCAGTCATGAGGCTCACAGAAGATAGGCTTCAGTTGCTTTTGAAAAGGAATTAAACCTGAGATGAGCTGGTGGGGGGTACGGGGCTGTGGGTGATGCTGCACAGGAACCACAAAACACAATGCAGTTTATAACAAAGGAAAAGCAGGTTTTTCATTTTGTGTTTTGGGATTGTTTTTTGAATCAATCTGAGAGTGATAATCAGGACAGAAGGTCTCCTGTTCAAACTACAACAAACTGCAGGGATTCTAAGATGGAGAGATAAGTCTACTAGCTCACAGTCACACACACACACACACACACACACACACAAACACACACACACACACACACACACACACACACACACACACACACACACACACACTCCTCCTCTGTGACCCCAGGAGCACAAGTCAGCAATACCAGCTGGATACAAACATTTCCTCAAATTACTCTCATTAATTATGCTTTAACACAGGCTGCTCGACTCTGACCACGTTGACAGTGCACCTACTTTATTTCCCTGAGAGCATCAGGAGTAGAGTGTGATTACAGTTTAAAAACTTCATTCAGGTGACATAATTGGGGCACGGCTGGGATGGCATCAGGCCGGCGGAACAGTTGCTAATAAATGAATTGGGTGGGGTTTTTTTTCTCTCCAAAACTCATTTTTTTGGGGGGCTTGTAGTTTTGCATTGATTCATACTCAGCTGATGCTTCTCAGCATGTTCAGCTGAGTTCACATAAACTCTGAAGATGGGCCTGGAGAGAGTTTTAAGATGGTGTAACGCTGTGCGTTTCACAGTAAAACGGCGGTGGCAGTACATCCATAGAAAAGCTTTGGCTATATTGTGTGTTTTTTTTTTGCTCTAAGAAAACCCTTGATGGCGGTCCAGCACCGAGCCAACCGAATACTTTGCTCCCCCGGGCCGCTTTATAACGAGGCTATGCTGTCAGATAATTAGATACACCTGGCACGGGCGTTTTCAGAAAATTTCGATTCATCCTAAAATAAACTGGTTGTGCCTGCCAACATGAAAGCAGAAAAAAAAATCCTGCTGTCACATTCCCTTTCCTCTCTATGTTTTATTTATTTATCCACATCTTAATGCTCTTGGATGAAGCGGGCTTCATTTTGTGCGAACTGATGCGTTTGCTGCCAAAGTTTCTCATCTCTTGGAGACTGAGTCGCTCACTCACAAGGGTGTCTCTGTCCCTCCGTGGACACAGTCTCTGAAAGTGGATGTTCCGGTGCCGCTAAATGTAACGACTCCCCAGACGATGCACAATACCAACAAACATCTCTTTCTGATTTTTAGACAGTTGAACAACTGAATAATGTAACCCTAGTAACATGATTTTGAATGGAACAAATCTAAACATAGTGGAGGTGGGCTCTTCACACATCCGAGGTTATAGTTGTGTCTAGTCGTGCAACTAATCGGCCATTTTGTGCCTAGTGTAAACAGCTAGCTGTGAAGGATGGGCTGAATTGACTACAGAAACACACACTGACACACTTATTATGCTCGTTCAAAAATAGAACAATTCTGAAGCCGTTGTGTACGATGAAACCTTCACGGTTTATTTATCCAGCACATTGCTCAGGGCATGAGTACGACACTCATTAAGTTATTAAACAACAACTCGTGCCTTTCTGTGGGAGACATCAGTGCTATTAAATCTGATGCATGTACAGTAGTTGGAAGGTGAGCCATTGCAGATGGCTCATGTTATCTAATTATGAAATGCTAATTCCCTTTTTTTTCTGTCTGTGGTCACATTTTAATTAAAAATAAAACGAATGGAGATTCAGAAGTTGGTTAGTTTCAACTGATAAGCAGCCCTCGTAGACAATATTGAATCTCTCTTGTTAGAGGTGAGAAAAAATTTTGTTAAAATTTGGAAAAAAGCGTAGAGAAGCTCTATTAAAAATTGCTTATCGACAAGTTGGATCAGATTGCAGAGTCAGAAAAATTATTTGCAATCTCTCTTTTTTCTGGAAAAAAAAATGCATAAAAACAACACTTGAGTTCAAAAAGGAAACATTGTTCAATATTCATGACCTTTTTTCTTTAAAATATTACTTTCTCATAGTCTGAGGTACCACCAACTTTGACCAAAAGTCATAATTTAAAGCTGTGGAAATGATAACAGGCTGGAGTCGGACAGTTTTCAACTTGATTTACCATGACCAGCGACCACTGTGTAAGTGGTTGCTGCTCGTAAAAATTTACACACACAAGCTGCCTATTTGTTCCCATCAGGTGTCCAGACTCTACCTTCTCACACACACATACACACATGCCAGCAAATAATTGCTGTGGAATTTGTTCTGTGTGACTGAGGAAGAAAACAACAATAAATAAGTCTGGGGCAACAAATTCAATCAGTCTGAGAAAACCTGTGAAGCCAGTGGAGCTGGTAGATTTCCAAACACACCGGGTTTTCTTCTGTAAAAAATATGACAGTCTGCGTTGTCTTGCCTGAAAATTCTATTTTTTTTCTTATACAACAGCCCAAAATAAAAGTTTTCAATTTGACAAACGGCATGAAAAGATTCAGTCGGATAGTGATTCTACATTTATAGTCAAAACGAGCACAGAATTTTGCTAAAAATGTGCAAAACAGTGTTTGGTAAATCAATGAATCATGAGCTTTTCATCCATAAAACAGTTTTTAACCCAGCAAAGTTTTTTACTCGGCTCATTAAAAATCTGACAGCATCATCAGATTTGGCGTTTTACACTTCTATAAAAATCTTAGTATGAAGAGGTTTTTTAGTGAAGCAGATTTATAAAACAGTTTGTCATAACTATTCATTTTAAATTGCAAATTTTGAACTGTGGGCTGTTTCAAATCAAATTTTGGAAAAAAAACAACAAACAAAGACTCAAAAAGTTCAACAAATTGCTAATAAAAAGTAAAAAATCCCTTCATTAGATGGCAAAACCAAAAATTACGGAGCCCAGGTTGCTTAATTCCTTTCGTGTCTTTTGCAATTCATGTATCAACGATGCAAAAGTATGCAAATTAGTTTAATCTATCCACATAATGAATAATCACTGCTTAAGTTACATTTTTCTCTGTTAATTGTTGTGCAATGTTTATATTGGGCCTTCATTTTCTTTTTTAATTTGAAATTGATCCCAAATATCAAGAGCATAAACGTAACAATTTGGGGGAGACGGTGGCTCAATGGTTTGAGCGTTCGCCCGCGGACCCGAAGTCAATCGGAAGTTCGCGGGACTGCACCCCTCTGAGTGCATGTCTAGGGTTCTTGGAGAAGACACCTAACCCTATGTTTCTCCTAACATTAGTACAGTTGTGTCAGCCTGTTGGGATGTAGGAGTGCAGCAAACAAATTTTCCCACGAGGGAAAAAATAAATAAATTAACAACCGACTAAAAATATGCCTCAATAATGAATAGATCAAAATACTTACGATGTTACACATGCTAGCATAAAAGCCCAAACTTACAAAACAATGGACAAAATGACTTCAAATTTATTTTTACTAAGATGGAACTAGTTATAACAAATTCATTTAAATAAGTCTTTCTTTTATTTATATCGACTAAGACTCTGTTCCAAATTGTGGCGCAGACTTGTTACTCTGATGTAAGCTGTAAAGCCATTGATTAAACAACCTCAGCACATTTCACATGCTAAAATAGCAAGTCTCACACAGTCCAATACATATTAGAGAATCTTTTCAGCGGTGGATACTAATACTTTGCGGTGTGACCAGGACAAACGTCCGTGTCGTCTTACAACTTGACCTTTTTGTTTGCGTTGTTGTTTGGTATTTTATTCCCATTCATGCAAATGCTATAAAATTCCTTTGCTGTCTGGCACCTGGTGATATTTCAGAGGACATTGGTATGTTCTACATTGACACCAGGGCCTATTGGGATATGGAGTCAGAAGAAGAAAGCAAGAAAGGAATAATGCAGGCGTACTGGAGCCAGGGCACTCTGCACAGCTCGATGCTGCTGCCTCTAACTGACACGAACAAGAGAAATCAATTAAACTTACTCGGTTGCTATCCAAGGGACTTCCACGATTGGATAGGGTAGAGCGAATCAAAGCATTAGGAAAAAAACAAAGGTAACAGAGGAGGAATGTAAGTGCTAGCTTGTTGTACTCTTTGTCAGTTCTGTCACCGCTGACCTCAAGAAAACTTTATTTCCTATTGTGTTTGTACTGGGTTTAAAAGTTGTTGTAGACATTCTTTTACTACCGAGCTGATGTTAGAAATCGTTTACTCTTCGAGGTCTGTAAATAAAAACATAGGAAGAAGACTTCATTTAAACGGTTGCAACAACTTTTGACATGTTCAAAGGCTGGTGAGGTGGAGGTTTGGACTAGAAAGAAGAGGAATGAAGATTAGTCAGAGTTGGATAGAGTGTATATGTGTGAATGAGACGGATCCAAATAGAAAAGTGAGGTCACAGGGAGAAGAGATAAAAAAGGTGGAAGATAAGTACTTAGGATCAACAGTCCAGAGCAATGGAGAGTGTGAAAAAGAGGTGAAGAAGCATGTGCAGGCAGGCCGGAACGGGTGGAGAAAAGTATCTGGTGTGATATGTGACAAAAGAGTTTCAGCTAAAATGCGATGGAAAGGAGTTTATTGGTCTAGAGACAGTGGTACTGAGAAAAAGACAGGAAACAGAGATGGAGGTAGCAGAGATGAAGATGCTGAGGATCTCTTTGGGAGTGACCAGGATGGACAGGATTAGAAATGAGTACATCAGGGGAACAGCACATGTTAGAGATTTTGGGAATAAAGCCTGAGAGGCCAGTCTGAGATGGTTTGGACATGTGCAGAGGAGAGAGAGAGAGAGAGAGTACATCGGAAGAAGGATGCTGGATTTGGAACCACCAAGAAAGAGGACTAGAGGAACGCCAAAGAGGAGATTCAAGGACACAGTGAAGGAAGTCATGAAGATAGTTGGTGTGACCGAAGAGGATACAGCAGATAGGGTTAGATGGAAGAAACTGACTTGCTGTGGCGACCCTTGAAGGGAAATGCCAAAAGAAGAAGAACAACAACAACTTTTACATTGTTTAATCTTGCTTTTGGAGTTATTTCAAATTTGTACTAAAACGGAACTGAATTTAATACATGAATATTTGGCTTAAGAGAAAAAAGAACCAAGTTGCTCAAAACAGAAAAGGTAAAACACATTTTTGAATGAAAAGCAGTGCAACTTCAAAAGCACGAAATTTAAATCCATAGAAGATTATTTATTTAAACAAACCTACAGCAAGCAAATGTATAATCTCTTCATTAATAGCCTGTTTTATGTAAATACATATATTCTTTCAAATCTGACCAAACAGATATTTAATAGCTTATTTTGCAGAGGCACTTTAAAAAGATATGACGATTGATGAGATATGCATATTTTATTGAACGAATCTGAGCATTGTACTGTAAGTATGTCTATGAGCCTGAAAGAACACCACACGGATTTCAGAAGACCCTGAGGCCTCATTGTCTTTGATCAGACTGAAAGAAGACCGTTTTTGATCAAGCTCTACTTTGGACATTTAAATCAAACCCCCTGATGAGCTCAGCAGCTGTGAGGCTAAACTGAATATGTCTACACGTCGGAGAATGTGAACATTCCCTGAAACCTTGAGTATGTCTTTGTTAAAAATTGCCTGGATAGATATGTTGAGATTGAAATGAGAGTTCTTTTACTTAATGAATATTTGAGTCGCCACATGAGACAAGCATAAGTTTTAAAGTGATTGTAGTTTTTTTAAATCTGCAAATTCAAACAGAAAACATATCAACATGCAACCCTACTCTATAATTCTTTATGTGGTATTTAAATTAACATAAAGTAGTGACACGGAGCATAAGCTCGGAGTGATGTGTTGTATATAATCGTGTATGCACACACAGCTCAGTCCTCCAACAGAGTATGAAAGTAAACATAGCACACCCCCCTCACTGGGCTCTGCTGTAGGTTTGGCTGTGGGTGCTCAGCAGATCCTTCGGCATCATGCGAGAATAACAATGAGGATTTTCGGAGGGATCAGTTCCCCAGCATAGAGCCATACTTGGTGGGGGTTTTAATGTAAGACCCTGGCTCCCTCAGCACTCTTCTAGTCTAAGACGACAAACAAATGGTACTAAAAAGAACGGACTCTCTTGGGCTGAGGTTGTTGAGGGAACGAATCTTCTCATGTTATAGCTTACAGCTCCATTCTCTCCATACACACAAGCATCCTTCCTCTGCTCATACACCAGCGTAGTGATATGCTTGGGCTTGTGACATCAAATCTCATGTGTATCCATGTAACTTGATGTGTGTTTTCACACAATTTGTTAGTTCCACACCAATGTGGCCCACTTTGAAGCCACCACCTGCCCTAATTCTCATCTTCCTTCAGATGCTGTAAGGAAAGAAGACAGGATTCATCCTTTCTTCTGTCTGGTTTTGTCCAATTTTTGGATGTGGTTTGCTGGGTAGATGCACACAGGTTCCAAATCCCAACAGCTTCTCAAATGTCAAAACAAGTGATGAAGTGTTGTCTTTTCTGAAGACACAATTTGTCTTTTATCATCAACTAAACGGCAGGGATCATTCAATAATATGATCACATTGTGCATAAATGGCAGCCTTTAAAGGATAGTTGTATCATTAATTATTATAGTGCAAAGAGTGAAATGAATCATTTCTCATCATTTAATTCACCATATTTAATAAATGTCCCAGATTCTGACTCAGCAGAAGCGGCACTGTTGCTACAACTATTAAAATTAACAAGCTGAATGGTAATTAACAAATTAAGTATGAATAATTTGGTTTAAAGATACAGAGCCATTGCTAATTTGCACAGAGAGGTACCCGTTATTTGGTTGGTTGTGAAGTGAAAGGATGGAAAACAGCAAATTAGAACAAACTTCACAAACTGTGAGATACTGTAACTATCCATGGATCAAACCAATAGGGTTGGGCGGTATCAAAATCGTAATACCGTTAAACTTCCTCCACGTTTTATTGTTGTGCACAATAATTACCATAAGTAAGAAAAACTATGACGTAAGCTTCATGTGGTTTGTGTCTTTACCTTTCAGAAACAGAATACCAAATCTTATTATTTAAATAATATCAATCTAATCGAATACATGAATAACTAAATAATTGAACTAACTAATGAATAAATGAGTAATTTATGAGTCTATGCTTGGGGAGTCTCATCTCCACTCTTTCTTGTGACGTTCACTTTGACGGTGCCCGTTGTGTCTAGCAGCGTAGTCTGAGGGTTGAAATTCTTCACGTATTTACAGGCTCTCTTCTCTGGTTGGCTTTTAAACCCAAAAGTGCAGAAGTAGTGTTAGTTTTTAATTTAGTCTTTAGCCACTCAATCTGGCATGTCTGTCTTCTCTGTCAACAGTACAGTGCAATGGAGAGTGTGGAAAAGAGGTGAAGAAACGGTGAGGTGATGGCATTACGTTCGCAAACTATTATCTTGTACTAATTTCAACCACACATGAGTGCTTTTGAACATGTAATCGACTTAGGGCAAAAATTACTCATTTGCATGCCTTAACAAGAGGGAGCGTTCAATGATAGAATATGGCCGGTTCAATTCGCACTGAGTCTATGCCAGATACCTAACCCCCTAGTTGCTCCCACCATTGGCGCTGTTGTGGCTGCCTGCTGCGGTGCAATGCAGCCAAGTGATTTCCGCTTTGAGGAATCAATACAGTACGGTAAACAAAAGTGCATTGCATTTTTCAACGATATATTGAAATTGGGCGGCACGGTGGCGCAGTGGTTAGTACAGTGGCCTCACAGCAAGAAGGTCGTGGGTTCGAGTCCCAGGTGGGGACGAGGCTTGGAACACTGTCCTTTCTGTGTGGAGTTTGCATGTTCTCCCCGTGTTTGCGTGGGTTTCCTCCGGGTACTCCGGTTTCCTCCCACCCTCCAAAAACATGCATGCTAGGTTGATTGGCCGGTGCCAAGTTGCCCCTAGGAATGAGTGTGTGTGTGGACGGTTGTATGTGTGTGGCCCTGCGACAGACTGGCGACCTGTTCGGGTGTACCCTACCCTTCACCTTAAAATTAGCCGGGATGGGCTCCGGCACCCCCCGCAACCCCGCAAGGGATAGACGGATAAGAAGATGACTGACTGACTATATTGAAGTTGATAGTATTGGGAGTTTTAAACACCACCAGTACCGGTATCACCATAATTCCGCTTAAGCATAAAAGCCAAGTTTTTGACAACCGGTAATTTAATTTTTTTTTAAAAAATAGATTTTGGTGAGAACGCCCACAACAAGAGCGTTGCTTGAATTCTCTCAACTTTGAGACGGTAAAAAAAGACATAATGAATGCAGCGCTTTCGAACATGTAAAAGCACAGGGAAAAGCTGATTCCTGCTTAGCTCAGAAATACACCCAGACAACATTAGGATCCACTGAGTAGGGAGTAGGAGGAAAATCAATGGGAGGTGAAAATTAAATTTGGCCCAAAGAGCCTTTAGGCAAAGTGCAATTTGAAAACAGATATTTTATTTTCCCCTGGGTGTCTGCTTGGAACTGAGATGTGATGGACAGTGAATTTAGTCATCACAGAAATAAAAACACATTCAAATATACAAATAAAAAAAGTGTACTAAATGATGAAATGGGAAACACCCTCAGCATTGCCCTTTTGGTTTTCTAATTCAGTTGGGGCTGTGTGTCCTTTATCGGATCATATCAAAGGTCAGAGGGATCCTGTAGACAAATCAATCTGCCTGTCTGAAACGGTTCGGAAGAAACTTAGACTGAAGGAGAGCTGATCCATCTAGCTGGTCTTTGAGGGTGAACGGGGAGAAAGGTCTAGAGGCAAGAAAAATGAAGGCGTTAGTTGCTCAGGTTAAACAACAATGCTTGTTGTGTAAGAAAAAGTATCTCCTACTGATACATAATAATTTAGTTAAAAAATCTAATCATTAAAAAGAGCACGGGTGAAATGTTTAGGTTTATTGAAAGTGTATAGTAAAATTTTGTGTATTAACTGATAAAAAAATGAGTAGTTGAATTGCGTCATGTAATTTAGTGTATTCTATCTGAATGAACAGGAGTGGAAACGGCATAACCAGATTTTACGGAAAGTTTTGTAAAAGGTCAAAGCCATAGGTAATACAATGTTTTGATAAACGTCTTCTCCTTTTGGCATTTCCCTTTAGGGTTGCCAAATTTGATAAACTAAATTTTAAAAAAAGAATGAAGAATTGACAAACTGCCGTCAAGTGTAAGGTTTTTGATTTTATAAATTCCTCATATTCTTTAAAAATGTAATTATTTTCAATAGCAGTTTTGAAATTATCGGAGAATCAATAATTTAAAAATAATCTAATATCAAAGTTCAACAAGTAATACAAAGTATTTAGGTGACTATAAATCATCCACAGTTTAATGCCGACAAAGTGCTTATTTTGGTCTTCTTGAATCAGTAATTCATTCAATTAACCCTAATTCTGCAATTAAAAGCACATGTGGAATGACCCAGTGTGGCCTTTTCGCTGTCCCTCGTAAATTGCAGCTATGGATTTGCTTCTCTAAGAGATTAAAAGTCACTGTGTAATAACTCACCAACGCCACTTTTGTAACGGTTCAGTGTGAGATAATGTTTGCTCAAGCTACTCCCAATAAGATTCAGCGCTCTGGTGACACTATTACTCTAAGCTCATCTCCTACAACGTTGGGTGGGTCCAGCCTGCCTCAGAAACTTAAAGCACTAGGCGCCAGAGGAAAGAGCACCTCTTGAGACAGATTACACGTCTGTGGATTATCAAATAGGCTTACACTTCATCTCTCTTTCAGGCAAGTCTTATCTTCCTGCATCAGTTTTTCGTTCTTTTTCTCCCACTTTATTGCCAGTCATGCAATGCATCGAAGACTCTGAGCTTCCCTGATAGACCGAGTAGGTGTACGACAAGTCAGTTTACACATTTTTACTAATAGTCTACAACCAGTGAACATATCTGGAATGAAGATGATGGTGTGAGCTTGTAGAGCAGTCATAGCAGCCCAGATCAGAGCGTTTTAAATGGATTACATTACTGTGTCATTGCGATTACACGCTCCTCCGAGGGACCGTGACAAGATGAATTGTATTTTATAGCTTCACTTTGGATCTTTTTTGTTCCTTAAAATTGAAAGCACCTCACTCTTTTCTGTATGAGTCTGAATATTCAATTTTTTTATGCCTTCAAAGTAGCCCACAAATATTGTAGATACTTTGATTTTTATCGTTTTTTACTTTAGATATTTTAACATTTTCAGCTATGCCTTGTACCACTGATCATGGAAATATAAATTTGAAATATACCGTCTTGATGTGTATTTTTTGCCTATTTTTACAAAAAAAAGTTGCCAAATCTATGAACTTAAAGGTCTTTTATAAACCATCTGTTCCATTCTGTCATCTTCCGCTTATTTGGGGCCGGGTCGCATGGCAACAGCCTCAGACGGGAAGCCCAGGTTTCTCTCACCCCAGCTGCATTCTCCAGCTCAACTGGGACGATCCCAAGTCGTACACCGACCAGCTGTGGGACATAGTCTCTCCAGCGGGTCAAGGGTCTACCTCTTGTTCTCTTCCCGATGTGACGTGCCCAAAATACCACATCAGCAAGGCGTTTGTAAACCATCCATCCAAATAAAATATAGAATCCCTTTCTCTCCTGCCAGAATGACAAACCAAAGCAGCAATGCAATGTGCATGGTTATAATTTGAATTATAATTGCAGCAAGACGTTAGATAGCATCAGAACTTTTGTTTTCTTAAAGTAGGCGGCTATAACCAAAGTGAGAGTGAGCAAATCGGGAGTTATTAAATCTTAGCAGTGAGAGCGAGATTGTATGTGTTTGCAAGAGGTTGCATCACGAGGGGGTCTATTAAGAAGGAAAAGGGCAGGGATTTAGAAACCATAACTCTCAAAGTTGACCTACGGGATCATATGTTCAAATTTACAGTCATGATTTTCTTTAGTTTAAAAGGTATTCCTCTAATCTGTGAAAGATGGGCCTCCAAAACCCCGCCGAGAATTTCAACGCTTTTCAACACTGTTAGTGTTCTGCAACACTAAGAAGATGTTTATGGATTTTCCATGCTCATGTAGACCAAGTGTATATTGGATAGACTCAAAGGCTTCCATCTATCTTCTGTGTCTTTCACATTAGGAGTTTAGTTAGTTCCAATGGATTTGTTGACTCACCAAGACGGTTTGACAAAGTCGCTTCAAATTTAGAATGCAAAAAAGATAAAAATGCATCTTTTCAATTGCACTTATTGGTCAAACCAGTCTCACCCTCCTCCTCTCACAACCAGGAAATCGTCGAGGTGTGCTTCTTTATCCCCTTGGTGGTTCCCCAGTATGTGGGTTTAGATGTGCTTTATTTCACTTTAACATTTTTGGTTAGAGTTAAAAAAACTCTAAAAAACTCCACCCTGGAAAGGTTTCTGTCTCTTACTTTTATGTTTCTTGTGTAAGCAAACACAACCACATTGAGAGAAGCCAGATTAAGGGTTCAGGTACCTCATTCTGATACCTCCAGAAAACACAGGAGGAAACGCACAGGTAGACTAAGGTCTACATTTCACAGCTGACTAGGGAGCAATTCAAGATCGGCATGGATGAGCTGGAAGACGTGGCATGTATGGGGGAAGTCTGGGTTCCCCCAAACCTTAGAACTCGCAACTGATTCCTCTCATCAAATACAAGTACAATTGTCACACTAATTCAGGAAGTATTGCTTTTGAAATTTGAACATCCTTAATGAAGACCACTGTCTTGAAAACTATACAAATTACTTGCTGTGTTTGTGGCCACTAGGACAATGTATTCTGTCAGTTTTATCTGATCTTGTTCCAGCCCACTATTAATCTTGTAGAATGAATGAGATGAAATAATACACTGAGGAGCTTGTAAGGCTTGTGATAGAGATTGCAGCATCTGGCCATGAAGTAGAATTGGTCTCTGAAAGCAGTTCCAACGAGCTGTAATACAATTTAACTTAAAAAGACTGCTATGACAAACCGCACCATTACTGTCTGTCTGTTGTGCATGATAAAATATCATTACTTACCCATAAACTGCTCATCTCGAAAAGGTCTAGAATGCAGTTGCAAGGAATGGAAATGGCAGAGACTCTTTTTGCTCCACCAGTCAGTTGATATGACGATATGTGACATTAACCAGTGTGCAATTAAAAAAAAAAAAAAAGTTAGTTAGTAGGAAAGTTGCATTTATTGTCATTATTTTCCAAACTTAACCTCTGTTTACATTTACTTTTAGTAATCCCGCAAACATTTCATTCAGCGTCACCTACAAATGTGGTGCAAGCCAAGCAGAAAACTAAGTCAACAAGAAAACATCGAAGAAACGTGTTTACATCTCCCGTCACCAAGAGCTGCTTTTGTTATTTTAGCGAGCCACGATAGAATTAAACTTAAATGTCACAATTGGGATGAATCCTCTCTGCTGAGAAGTGCTGGCATGAATAGGAAAGAAGTTCATATTGTCAGCTATTGACATTTTACCTCAGCTAAGCTTGCACCAAACTCAAGTGGAGGCTGGTACCAGACAATAAGAAAAAAAGAAAAAAAAACAAACAATAAACAAACAATAAAAGCCGAAAGCCCATAGAGTCTATGAATGTTTCATAAGCAAAAAGTTTCATAAACATCAAGAGGAAGTACCCAATTTTCGACTTGGAAAAATGTTTTTTTGCCTTTGCTACAGAACTTACAGAGAGGTGCTGGTATTTGCAGCTGCCAATGAGACTGAATCATTTCGATGTTTCTCTGTGCTTAGAGCTGACCCTGCCATCCATTTGCCCCTGCTTTATGATTACCACAAACGCCTGAATTGCCTGCATAAAACTAGAGTGGAGACTAGCCTCACTTTCCATTAGTGGCCTCTTTTTACTGGAAGGGCCAAGTTTGTCCCCTGGGTGAGGCCAAAACTCTCACTGTCCTCTGCAGTTTGTCAAATAGACTGTAATGAACGACTAAGCTAAGTGGATAGCTGTGCTAATGGAGATGTTCATAAAGCGATTATTCATCAGGAAAAGAGTGAGTGCGTGTGTGTAAGAGAGGCAATAAAGGCCACCACTGTTTTCATACAACTGGATCATTAAAAAAAAAAACTCCATAATTTGGCATAGTTTCTATCTTAATAAGTTGTTGAAAAAGATACAATTCACTTTTAGTGTTTTGATTTCCTACCTACAAATAGAAGGAGGATGGTGGTATTTTATGGTTTGCAAGGCAATTTTAAAAAGTACATCAATAATGTAAAGAACGTACATCACATTAAAAAGTAAATACACATTAGCATTTGGCTTTAAATAATGTTCGATGGGAAACAATGAGGGTAATATTATCTAACCAAGTCAACGGCACAAGCTCTATTGTAATCTGCGGCTCATATATCTTTCAGGTCATTTAATCATTTGGGAATAGAGTTCGACTCTATTTTAATATTAGCAACTTTGCACAAAAAAAAAAAAAAAGACCCAGGTGCTGCAGTGAGTTAAAGATTCTCACTGTACTAATGTGTACAATAAAACTGCCTCAAGTTGTTAGTAGTACCCGCAGATTTATCTCATCCTGTTTATTTTAAGTTTTGAACTTACTGAACAATATAGTTTTAAAAACATGAATGTAGAGCATTCCTTACACACCAAATCAGTGTTTTTCTACCTCTGAAGAACTCTAAGTGTATTAATTTGCACTGCCATTTTTCAGTTACTTTGGGAAATAAAGGTCGTGAAAATTTAGTGACTTTAGAAAAGTTATACTCTACGTTTTTCTTGGTAGAAATACTTCCTTTTAAATCGAAAGTCCTGCCCTGTTTTTGTAAAGTTCCAGTACATTTAGTCTCTTTTTAAACAGTAGCTAATATACAATCAATAAAAACCGTTCCGTTCCATCGTCTTCCACTTGTTCCGGGGTCGGGTCGCGGGGGAACAGCCTCAAGCAGGAAGCCCAAGCTTCTCTCACCCCGGCTGCATCCTCCAGCTCACCCGGAAGGATCCCAGGTCGTTCCCCGGCCAGCTGTAAGACATAGTCTCTCCAGTGGGTCCGGGGTCTGCCCCTTAGTCTTCTCCCAGTGGGACGGGCCGGAAACACCTCCCCCGTGAGGCGCTCGGGTGGCATCCTGACCAGATGCCCGAACCACCCCATCTGGCTCCTCTCAACCTGGAGGAGGAGCGGCTCGACACCGAGCTCCTCCCGGATGGCAGAGCTCCTCAACCGATCTCTGAGTGAAGACAATAAAATACCAGACTGTAAATTTCTTTGAACGGTAGGAGTTCATTCATTCATCTTCATTGATTTATGAAGTCCCGGAGGGAACCAGAGACTATTTCAGGCAAGAGGCTGGTTACACCCCAAACAGGTCACCAGTCTGTTGCGGAGACACAGTTTCTTTTTTTTTTTCTTTTCTATTATAAACATTATTTTTCTTACATTAGATTAGATTACTGCATATTGATTTGAAATAATCTGTGTATTCCAAGCAGGGGTTTAATATTATTATTTAAAACAGATTAGGAAAAAAAAAAAATTGAGTTGAATTTTTTTTTTTATGTATATCTTAGGGTGTCCTAGTTACCAAAGTGAATAAAAATTTTACAAGAGGGATGTGTACAAATGAAATATAGTTCTTTATATACCTCAAAAATATATCAGTGCAATATGAAATAAATTCAGTGGCAAAGTCTGGGTTAAAAATTGCACAAAATGTTGAGCATTTTTTATTTAGCGACCAACTTCAATTTATAAAAATAGAGCCAGGGCAATTATCTCATATTCTAAACTGAAAACAGAGTTTGTTTTCATACAGCGAAAACAGCATTGCAGGGATAATAACATCTATTTCTAAAAGATGAATTTTTGTGTATTTTTGTGTGCAACTTTTGCTTTTGGACCCAAAACTAAATGAATCCAACTGAACGCTCAGATCTGAAATGCTGCAATTTAGTGTTTTGCCAGTTTAAGACTTACACTCCCAAATCACACCTTCTAAGGCATGAAACTAGATTTCAGCACCACTTCGGTAACACAGAGCAAAGCTTGCAAATCAACTTTACCCTGTCAATGTCATTCTCTGTTAATGTCTCCAGCTGCTGCTACATACCTAATTATATACAGAATCATTTACGCATCCTGCTTAAATTGGGTTTCTTAAGTGTTTATGACTTGTTTACACACTAAAGTAGCTTTTTAGAATCCTTGCAATATTGGTTGACAACATAGCATTGCTCTTTAAAGAACAAAATAAAGCGGTAACCAAACCAGGGACTGACTCTTCTCGCAGATCTCACACATATAAGATTGGTATATTTTAACAGGGACGTGATTCACTCAGTCATCTGTCAAGTGTTCTGCAAAAATGCATGTTTTTTCTTACAGACCAGCTCCCAGATGGTTCTGTGTACCAAACCATCTGGCTTATCTGGAGAGGGGATTTAGTTATAAAGTTTCCTCAAGCAATGGATTTGCTTGCTGTTTTCATTAAAGCTAAATTGGGTATCGTTAGCAAGGATAATTTTGCCATGATGAGCTTTGTTGGCGTTGGATTTCAATATAAACAGTAGAAGCCCACGCTCAATCGTCATGTTTTTCTTCTCCTATAACGAATTAAGAAATGCATACCTTGGATCAGCTGTCAGTAAAGACTCTGCGATCAGCTATACATCATACTTAATGTTTTATTAATTATAATTTTGCTTCTTCAACAACACACTAGTACATTAATCATAAGACCATCTTTAAAATAACATGTAGAACCTATTCTCATGTAAAAACTGTCCCCGAAGTGACCAAGATGAATAAACAGCATGATTCTAAACAAGCTGATATAACACCATCGATTATAGCATCGATTATTGCATCAATTATATCATCGATGACACCATCAATGATGGCATCGATGGAATCATCAATGGCAATCATCAAAATCAAATTAAACTTTATTTATAAAGCGCTTTTCATACATGAGATGCAACGCAAAGCGCCTTACAAATTAAAAACCCCAGAACACAAAAGCAAAATAAGTCCCCCCACCCCAACAAATAACCCACATCCATACTTGTAAAAATACAAATAGAGCACACACCCTCATATATGTACACAGGCACACATACACACTCACTTAAAAATGCAATAGGGTGGATGCAGATGGAACACCTGAGAAAACAGTATCTGAGGAGCCACCGCAGCAAGAGCCGAGGCACACCTGCGATCACCGGCCATGATCCAAGGCCCCAAATAGGAGATGAGGCTGGAGCCAGATCCCCACCAGGGCCCCGAAGCCAAGGACCAGCAGTCACCGATGACCGCAGGCTCCCGCTGCAGAGGCCCCCCAAAGGAAACACTGGAGATGATAAAAGATTAAATGACATGGATAAAAGTAACTAAAGCTAATAAATAATAATACATTTTATTTGTAATGTGCCTTACATTTTAAGAAAAAATCCCAAAAAATCCCAATAAGAAATGTTCATGTAAAAACATCAATTAAGATCAACTAAAACTAAGAATAAAACTAAGAATAAAACTACATATGACAAACTTAGTTAAAAGCAAGACTAAGACGACCCTGATGATTAGCATCGATGTAAGCATTGATGAAAGAATCGATGATCTTCTTCTTCTTTCGGAATTTCCCTTCAGGGGTCGCCACAGCAAGTTAGTTTATTCCATCTAACCCTATCTGCTGCATCTTCTTCGGTCACACCAACTATCTTCATGTCTTCCTTCTTTATTGGTTATTTGTATATATATTATTTATATATATATTGATGATAGCATCGCTGACATCATTGATGATAGCAATGCTATCATCAAGAAAAAAAAAATTGATGATAGCGTCAATGACATCATCGATGATAGAATCAATGACATAATCGCTTACCTCATTGATGACATAATTGATAGCATCATTGATTACATAATCGAGGACATCATTGATTACGACATTAATTACCTTGATAAAAGGGTATTTTGTGCATCATTTTCCTATCTTTTTCTTTTTTACCGTTAAAAATATATTTTCCTGAGTTCATTTGATCAGAAAATCTCACTTTTCTGCAGACTAAATAAGAACAGCCCAAACTTAGTCGTACAAATCTCATCGATTGCTCTATTTTGGACAAACTAGATAGATCTATCAAAGTAGCAAGACATCGACTAAGCATCTGGTTTAAGTCGGTAATTCGGTAGTTTAGTCAGTTTGATTTCTTTGGTGTCGGTCAAATTTGAACACTTTCAGACTGTAATATGTTACTTTTCAACAGTTGCCTGTTCATTATTTTCAAAAGATTTCACACTTCTTGACAGGTGCCACCATGGCGAGATAATCTGTGGTGTGAACTTCAATGTCTGTTACTTTGATGTTGTGGTATATGGAGGAAATCGTTATTTTTGTTCTGTTTGTTTAAAACAGATCATTGAGGTGTTCTCGTTTCCCAATTTCACTCACGATTAGACACATTTAGGGAAGCAAGGAAGGTCATTTAAAAAAAAAATGTGCTCATTCTTGAATAGAAAGTTGTTTAATTGTGCACTTTTACTTCCACTGCCATCACTTGCTTTTGTTTCACAAACAGCTCTGTCCATGCCCGTTTACGCTGGCCTTGTGTAGTTAGACGGGAAGGAAAGGAAGAGGAAGTTGGCAAATTAGAGCTAAAGAATGACAAAGATGCACAGGCAGGAAATAAAAAAGAACAAAGAACAGACAACGAGAAAGGAGTGTATCTTTCAGGATATGAATAATTCAGGTGACTCCAAAAAAGAGTGTGTGCATCTACATTAGTGGCGCTGTTGTGGTTTTCATTCCTCAATTTTCATTTTATGTCTTTTTCCACTAAATGTTTTATATGCTTCGATTTCATTTAGATTTCACTCTAAAGCAGGGGTGTCCACTTCACATTCTCAAGAGTCACAGACTTGTAGGTTTTAGATGTCTTCCTGTTTCAACATATCCGAACTAAATTGAATGGTTTTCCTAAACAGGTGGCTGTCAAGGTGTGTTCAAGCGTGCTGATGTATTGATCCTATTCTGTTGTGCTAAAAGAGGAAACATTTAAATTGTGCTTTAGAAAGGTCCGTAAAGACCAACGTTGGGAAAATGTTCCCCAAAACAATAAAAAAAAAAACCCAAACAGGAACAAAAAGAAGGCTTTCTACTTTGATTTCCCAAAGAAAATGCAGATTGAACACAGCAGGGTTTGACTAAACGATTCCCTTTGTGAATAAAAAGACTTTAGTAACATTATCATGACTGATTTGTTCCCCTGCTTAACCTGTTTTGCAAGCTAATGTAACATTCTTAATCTGTACACAGCCTATTCCAATGAGTTTAGTCTAACGAATTATATAAATATATGTCATTATACTTTATAGAACATCTATTTAATCATCATAAATTAAGTTTGGTTGTTTCAAATAGCTTCTTTTTCTTAATATTAAGGAATGGATGGCCTTGTTTTGGATGGTAAAGAAATTGGTGAAGTTGTCCATAAAAATAAAAGAGGAGGATTTTGGGAAAGCAACTATACGCAAAACTCATCGTTAGTTCTTCTTCTTTCGGCATTTCCCTTCAGGGATCGCCACAGCAAGTCAGTTTCTTCCATCTAACCCTATCTGCTGTATCCTCTTCGGTCACACCAACTATCTTCATATCTTCCTTCACTGCGTCCATGGACCTCCTCTTTGGTCTTCCTCTAGTGCTCTTTCCTGGTGGTTCCAAACCCGGCATCCTTCTTCCAATGTGCTCTCTTTCTCTCCTCTGCACATGTCCAAACCATCTCAGTCTGGCCTCTCGGACTTTATATGCATGTGTATTCATGATGATATTAACAAAGTTTTATACAACGGCAAACCTTTGGATCTTTTAAAGCCCTTTTTTTTTCCAATTTTTCTGAAAAAAAAATTGCTTCCATCTAAACTCAATCAAAACTGAATCTTGACTCAGTCCAGGTCAATCTAGGAATAAAAAATAGGGCAGCTAAACCATACTCACCTTAATTTAGAGTTTCATGACAAACGTTGCAAATACTTACGCACATTGGATTTTTTTCTTCAGTTTTTAAATTTTAGTAAATTTGCCACAACTTCAAAAGAAAAACTTATTTCTGTCATTGCTGAAATAAAGAGCAGGAGTTCAACAGTCAGCTTTTGAATAGGTTCCCAAAAACTCTGTAAAAACAGGATTCCTATCCAGCAAATTTGAATTACAAAAACAAAACCCTGACCTAAATAGTTGCCATTGTGGTCACTTGAGTACTTTCCGTTCCGTCATCTTCCGCTTGTTCCGGGGTCGAGTCGGGGGAGCAACAGCCTCAAACGGGCAGCCCAGGCTTCTCTCACCCCGGCTGCATTCTCCAGCTCACCCAGAAGGATCCCAAGTCGTTCCCCAGGCAGCAGTGAAACATAGTCTCTCCAGCGGGTCCGGGGTCTGCCCCTTGGTCTCCTCCCGGTTATCACGTGCCCGAAACACGTCGCCCGCGAGGCGCTCGGGGGGCATTCTAACCAGATGCCCGAACCACCCCGTCTGGCTCCTCTCGACCTGGAGGAGGAGCGGCTTGACACCGAGCTCCTCCCGGATGGCAGAGCTCCTCAATAAATCTCTGAGTGAGAGCCCAGCCATCCTGCGGAGGAAGCTAATTTTGGCTTCTTGTATCCGCGATCTCATTCTTTCGGTCACCACTCACAGCTGGTGACCATAGGTGAGGGTTGGAACGTAGATTGACTTGTAAGTCGAGAGCTTTGCTTTTCGGCTCAGGTCTCTCTTACCACGACGGTCCGATGCAGCGTCCTAGTTATTGCTGATGCTGCACCGATCCGCCTGTCGATCTCCCGCTCCATCTTTCCCCCACTCGTGAACAAGACCTTACACTTGAGTACTATCATTTAATAAAACAAAAGGTTAGTTGATCACCTATAAGAGGGAGAAGGGACAGTGACAGAAACTGAAAAAGACGGGACTCCTAGTGTTAAAAGTGTTTTAATTGGATGCCAGGCATTTACACAGCTGCTGCAAAAAAATCCTAAAGATTGCATAGCTCTACATGTTTATGCTTGCATGACAAAATTATTCAGGTGTATGTGTGTAAATTGGTTCTCTTAGTTATTGAGTATGGATGTAATTACAAAATGTGTTTGCATTTGTGTATACAAACACAAGCACTCAAGTTTGTGTCTGGAGCACTCACCAGTCATTAGCATTGATTTTTCCAGAAGATGCCTCCCGTTTCATCTCCATCTCTCTCAACCCACCTCCCTCCCATCAACTCTTCTCATCACTCTCCCGCGTGCAAATAGCTATAATTCTGTTCTCACGGTCTTGCTTATCGTGGGCCCTGCCTACCTGCAGAGTAAAAGATGGTGACCATCGACTAGATGCCGGCTCTGTATCTCTCTGCATTGACCGGTACCTCTGTCAATAAGAACGCCAGGTAAGTTATGAGCACTCCGGTGAAGATTCCAATTAGGAAATACAGTACCAGGAAACTACATGCATAATAAATATAAAAAGCTATTTGTTTTGCTTCGTTTATACAGTTTAATTTTCTTTTTACCCGGTTATAAAATGCTGTTTCATTGACAAATCCTGCGAAAGATCTTCCTCACCTTGACTGATGATTATCATTCATATCCGCCATGACGTTGTAATCATAAAGAAATAATTGCCTGGCCGTTTTTTCCATGGACCATCCTGTCATAAATGCAGAGGCTGTTCCTTCAGACGTGATCGCTCAGGAATAATTTGGCTCAACCACCGAGGGTACTATTTTCAGGGTATAAGGATGATATAACATGTGATTTTCTCAGCTGTGCTCAAAGATCACTTTATAGTTTGTTGTTGAAAAAAAAGTTTAGAATCTAAAGTTTGATTTTGTGAAATACCAAAAAATTAAAAATATGTCGAATTAACTTTGTTTTGAGCACCAGCGCATGTGAGCTTTTGGTTTTAGTTTATCTAAATAATGTTCTTCCGTTCCATTCTGTCATCTTCCGCTTGTTCCGGGGTCAGGTTGCGGCGGCAACAGCCTCACCCCGGCTGCATCCTCCAGCTCACCCGGAAGGATCCCGAGTCATTCTCCGGCCAGCTGTGAGACATAGTCTCTCCGGCGGGTCCAGGGTCTGCCCTTTGGTCTCCTCCCGTGCCCAAAACACCTCGCCTGTGAGGCGCTCGTGGGGCACCCTGACCAGATGCCCGAACCACCCCATCTGGCTCTTCTCAACCTGGAGGAAGACCAGCTCGCCACCGAGCTCCTCCCGGATGGCAGAGCTCCTCACCCGATCTCTGAGTGAGAGCCCAGCCACCCTGCGGAGGAAGCTCATTTCAGCTGCTTGTACCCGCAATCTCATTCTTTCGGTCACCACCCACAGCTGGTGACTATAGGTGGGGGTAGGAACGTAGATCGACTTGTAAATCGAGAGCTTTGCTTTTCGGCTCAGCTCTCTCTTTACCATGACGGACTGATGCAGCATCATAGTTATTGCTGATGCCGCACCGATCCGACTGTCGATCTCCCATTCCATCTTTTCCCCACTCGTGAACAAGACCCCAAGATACTTGAACTCCTCCACTTGGGGCAGGACCCTGTCCTTGACCCACAGGGGGCAATCCACATTTAAATAATGTATAAATTAATAATCAATACATATTAATGTGTAGGTAATCTTTAAAATCAGTATTTTTAACATTTTATGACAAAGAAAGTTATTTCATCTGAATGTTTGGTGTAGGAGTATAAAAAGAAAGCAATTCAGTCCAAATTTTCTTTTGAGATGAGATTTAGTAAATCCAACTGTTATTGCTCGGAAGCAAAAGCTACTGGATTTGAACTAATGTAGCAAAAAGAACAAAAATAAATCAGGCGAAGACTGCAGAGCAAAGCAGCAAATGGACAGAGAAAATAATGAAAACCTTCACAGTTGTATGCCCACAAAACTTAAACCCAGTCTGCTCAAGCTGCAATTAATATTCCAAAACCATGGCTTAACCACTGCAGATTATTTCAAGTGCTATTGTTTTTTTCCCACCACTGAAGAGACTTAATCATCTTAATCTTTCAGAGCGGTGTATTAAGAAGCCCATTTCTGTTTTTCTTCCTTCACTACTATGAGGTTGGAAAAGCTTGCAAGAACTAGCATATTTTATCCTGAATATTCAGATTTTTAAACGAATGTTACATCAAGTCATACTTTTAATCCCACAACTATCAAATGAGCAGCTGTTTTCTGCCATGATTTTCTTTCTAAACCTTTACAGTTTTCCAGTTTCCTGTTTGTTCGCAAGTGTGTGTGTGCCCGTTCCGAGTTAGAAAGGTGAAAAACTTTTGCCCTGTAAATGGTTAAAATTAAAATTTAACTTGCTGTGTAATAAACGACTGATGTTTGGGATGAAAAACAATCTCGCCTGCTTTCTTCTACCTCTTTAGCCCTTCTGCTGGCTTTTTCTAATGTTTTCAAGGCGGTTAAATTAGAATAGGTGCACTAAGCTAAAAGTTTACATCCAAACAACACCGGCCCGACGCTGCTGCTTTATTTTTATCCGCCAAAATAATAGTGCATTTTGAGTTTACATGACCTACATTATAAAAACAACGCGCTGCATATAAAATCTGCTCAATTTCAGTGCCATGTTGGGTTATTGCGTTATGAAAAAAAAAAGCCAGTGGGATTGTGATCACAGACTTTTATTCCTGCTCTTTTGGAATTCCCGCCCACGGGCTACCGATTTCATCAGCTCTATTACAGCACTCATTACTTTCGACAAAAAGAAGAGAGAAAAAAAGGGGTTCATGATTTGAACGACTACGTTTTTATGAGCTTCCGTTGCCTTCAGCATCGATCGTATCTGGCTTTTATTGTATCACTATCGCCTATTTTGCTTGTAGGAGTTTTCTTTCAAGGGTTTTAAAACTAACACAGTAATAACACAAAAAACAACGTGAATAAAATAATATTGAAACTTTAGATTATACATTTTAAATTTAGATTCGTAAATATGAATTTAAAATATGAAATAACTCTACTTTGAGACCAGCAAACAAAGAAAATTGCACGGTTCATGTACAAAGTACTATGTATAGAGCTTTTTGGTTTTATTGCCTGATAAAAATTCACTTTACTTATTACTGTTATATCCATCATTATGAGATAAAGAAGGTGGAAGATTTTAAGTACTTAGGATCAACAGTCCAGAGCAACGGAGAGTGTGGAAAAGAGGTGAAGAAGCGTGTTCTGGCAAGCTGGAATGGGTGAAGGAAAGTATAAGGCGTGATGTGCGACAGAAGAGTTTCAGCTAGAATGAAAGGGAAAGTGTACAAAACCGTGGTGAGACCGGCCATGCTGTTTGGTCTAGAAAAAGTAGTACTGAAGAAAAGTCAGGAAACAGAGCGGAGATGAAGATGCTGAGGATCTCTCTGGGAGTGACCAGGATGGACAAGATTAAAAATGAGCACATCAGGGAAACAGCACATGTTAGAGGGTTTGGGGATAAAGTTCAAGAGGCAAGACTGAGATGGTTTGGACATGTGCAGAGGAGAGAGAGAGTACATTGGAAGAAGGATGCTGGATTTGGAACCACCAGGAAAGAGGCCTAGAGGAAGACCAAAGAGGAGGATTCATGGACACAGTGAAGGAAGACATGAAGATAGTTGGTGTGGCCGAAGAAGATGCAGCAGATAGGGATAGATGGAAGAGGCTGACTTGCTGTGGCGACCCCTGAAGGGAAATGCTGAAAGAACAAGAAGAATGAGTACTACTTCTCGAACCTTTCATCAAATCAACAACTAGCTAGTTTTGTGACTATTGATAGCATTATCTTTAAGTAAATGTTATGAAAATATTATTCATCAAAAATTGAATTGTTACGTACCTGACGGACACTTAAAATGTGAAACATCCTTCCGTTCCGTTTCGTCATCTTCCGCTTGTTCCGGGGTCGGGTCGCGGAGCAACAGCCTCAAACGGGCAGCCCAGGCCTCTCTCACCCGGGCTGCATCCTCCAGCTCACCCGGAAGGATCCCAAGTCGTTTCCCGGCCAGCTGTGAGACATAGTCTCTCTCGCGGGTCCGGGGTCTGCCCCTTGGTCTCCTCCCGGTGGAACGGGCCCAAAACACCTCGCCCGCGAGGCGCTCGGGGGGCATCCTGATCAGATGCCAGAACCATCCCATCTGGCTCCTCTCGACCTGGAGGAGGAGCGGCTCAACACAGAGTTCCTCCCGGGATGGCAGAACTCCTCACCCGATCTCTGAGTGAGTGCCCAGCCACCCTTCGGAGGAAGCTCATTTCGGCCGCTTGTAACCGCGATCTCATTCTTAGAAACACTCTAGAAACATCCTAAGAAACAAAATACAACAATCAAATTTGTCTATTGAAATACAAACTGTTAAGTCCTTGAGTTTTTGGTGGGGGTTTTTAGATCATGAGACAAGAATTAATCAATAAAAAATAACTCAGTAACCAAACGCAAAATCTCAAGACAGGAACAATAAGACTCGTTTTCTTTTTATTGTTGACCTGTACCAGTGATTCAGACAGAATTATTGATCTTTGTCTGTGGATGCGAGCTAATTCTCTCAGCAGAGTCTACCACTCCATCAAATAACATTTTGTTTTTTATACTTAAAATTCTAGAAATAATTCTCAAAATTGCCTAGTAGTTTCATCATAAGATCTGCATGGTGATGATACTTCGTACCTAAAATTTATATATAAAATGTATGTTACCAATTATGTCTCTTATCTACTTTTGAAACAATGAAAGTCTTGATTGTAAAACAGACCTGCATCAGGATCAGGCAAGATTTTAATTTCCAATTACACATTGAGTTATAGTCAAGCTACACTCACATGACTAAGATCAGTAAAATGTCATTGACAAAGGAAGAAAACTTGTTAATAGCGAAGACAAAATGAACGTGAACCAAATGAGCAGGTGACTTTAAAACCCGTTGAGGAAAAAATAACAATGGTATTTGCAAAGTACAATCTAAACAATAAAAATCAGATATTTCATATCGTTTCCACTTTGTAGTCATCAAAGATGGTGAGTTGTTGGATTTTGTTTGCTGCAAGAGCTGTTGAGAAGCTTTGTTGTATACGAGAAAATGAACAACTAGAAACAAACGACATTCTTTGTCTCCATACCTGCTTAAAAAAGTGATTGTGTTTACAGGCTGGTCTTTTTTTCTTTTCTTTTTTTTTGTTAAAATGACATTTCAGCATCTTATTCAAATATGTTCTTTCAACATCTTAACCCTTGTGGGTTCTCGCAATATTTTAAGTTTGTACATTGTGTAGAAGTGACATACGACGCCTCAAAGTAAATATCACAAAAAATTTTCTGCAATTTTTTTTTGTAAAGTTTCTTATCCTTAAAATATACAGATTAATAAATAAATAAATAAATAATATACACACTATTTTGGCATCTCATGTTTGAAAAATAAATTGATAAAACTCGATGTGATATGACTCAAGGAAGTAACAACAGACCTATAAAATATATAGAAATGAAGCCAGAACTCAAAGTTTGTTTTTTTGGTGGAACCTAGTGAGAGTCTGTTGGGATTGGGTCAAAATAGGCCGGGAGATTTTAGGATCGGGTGGGATTTAAAAAAGAAAAAGAGTCCTAGCTAGGTTTCTAGATTGCAATCAAATCTAGAAACTTGTCAAACCAATCAAACTCTTCTGTTTGATCACTGTCCAAGGTCCTGAACAGTACAATAGTGCATTTGTAATATTTTCAATGGGAAATAGATGGTAAATTTGTTCTGTTTCAGTTCACAGAACACAAACATTTTATTTGATTATCTATTTGTAAAAATGTCACTCCAGATTATTTGCAGTACCCTTTTCGCCATCTGATCTGGCAGAAAAATATGTACACCTCATGTCACAGCTGAGGTCACAGGTCATTTGTCATTTTTGGTGCACATTTCTTTTTTTTTTTTGTTGTTCGTTCATTGAGGTCTTCTGTGCAGTCTAGCATGTAGACCCGGGGGAATCCTTTCTTCACTATTTGATGTCCTTTTTATTATTTCGTAAATCCAAAATTCCTTTCAGTAAGAAGTTCAGGTTCTGTGGCCGAAGACCTTCATGCACCCGACACAAAACCTGCTCATTCTCGATACGAAGGCAGAACATCGACAAAGTTGCGGCAGCTATTTTCTACACATTTCATTGACTTGAATGGTCCATTGTTCAGAGACATCATCAATCGTATTCCGCTGTGTGTTGCAGTCCTCCACAGTTTTAATTCAGTACAATGTGCTGAATGGGCACCAAGCCTAACCCTATAATCCTCTCACACATTTCCTACGTTCCTGTATCCGTGATCATGTTTAATATCAAACAACAATTTATTTGCGTTGCCGTGCAAGATACACTAACTGCAACACACTGCTGCAATTCGCATTACCTGGCCTACTTAGGAACAGAAAAATATCCACCTTCATTATGCATAGGGCTCTTGACAATCCCCTCTCAGGATTATGCACACGTGTGAGAGGAAATATGTGAGCAGGCAGGGCTCAGCCAAAAATGACAAAATATAAAAATATACAAGGTAATGCGTATCGGCTCTGTCTTCGTAAGCTTGTTGGTATGCTGTCCCATTTGGCCTAGATTGCATTATATACATGAAACTGCCTGCATAAGCCCAAACATATTTTATTACCTGATGGATAATAAGAATGTCTTTGTGATCTCCATATAGGGGCTGATATCAATCTGTATCCAGGGGTGCACATTATTTTTTGCTAGAGTATTCAGGGGAGCACCTGGATATGTTAGTTGGTGCTCACACAGCATCGAGGTTGAAACCTGCCTTGCAGGATGGTTAAATAAAGGTCGAATAACTTATGGAAAAAAATATAAATATTTGTTAAATGAGTTGATAAAATATACCTAATAATGAGAATTGATGTTGTTTGGGTACTGAAAGAGTAAAAACTCAGAAGCAGGTTCCCACATTATTATCAGGATCGTTACATCACATTTTTATTTTTATTTTCACATACTCTATTCATTCTTTCTTTCAGTCACCGCCCACAGCTGGTGACCATAGGTGAGGGTTGGAACGTAGATCGACTTTTAAATCGAGAGCTTTGCTTTGAGATGAGATTGCGGGTACAAGCGGCCGAAATGAGCTTCCTCCGCAGGGTGGCTGGGCTCTCACTCAGAGATCGGGTGAGGAGCTCTGCCATCCGGGAGGAGCTCGGTGGCGAGCCGCTCCTCCTCCAGGTCGAGAGGAGCCAGATGGGATGGTTCGGGCATCTGGTCAGGATGCCCCCGAGCGCCTCGCAGGTGAGGTGTTTCGGGCACGTCCCACCGGGAGGAGACCAAGGGACAGACCCCGGACCCGCTGGAGAGACTATGTCTCACAGCTGGCCGGGGAACGACTTGGGATCCTTCCAGGTGAGCTGAAGGATGCAGCCGGAGTGAGAGAGGCCTGGGCTGCCCGTCTGAGGCTGTTACCCCGCAACCCGACCCCGGAACAAGCGGAAGATGACGGAACGGAACAAACTCTATTCATCTCTCAGCCGGGAAATTTGTGTGCACCACTACTACAGGCTGCCAGGACTGCACCAATGGTGGGAGAAATGAGGGGTTAGGTGTCTTCTCCAGGGACCCTAGACGTGAACTCAGTGGGAATCAAACCCGCGAACTTCCGGTTGACTTTGGGCAAACGCTCTACCACTGAGCCACTGTCTCACCAAAATAAAACAGAAAATGTTTTTATGAGAGCTTAATGCTTGCCCACAATCAAAATTACATGTCAGTTCAGTGTTGTGTTTTGACTCTTTTGACTTTCTATTGGTTACCCAAAATTGCTCTAATTCGTCTAATGCGTCGCACAGCATGCGATTTAACAACCCACTTGTGCACCAGTAATGTTCACACCGGACTGTATCTTCTTTTTTATGATACATTTAAATCACCCAAAACATTTTATGGCTCCTGAAAGTGAAAATGAAGATCTAATAATTTAGCACCTTCTGTTTTTGTCTTTACACTAACGCTCTCACTCATTATCACTGATAACTGCCATCTTTCTTTTCTACTCACAGCCTCAAGCTTGAAAGTTTTCATTAAGCTAGCATTTTAATTATGAAGGTGTTAAAATTTAATTAATGAAAGAAAAGACCAACTCCATTACTCTGACACATATTTGACACCTGCTCAGACAAAGAATGAGATCTCATTTTAGGAAAGCTGTGTCCCTGTAGCTTCTTTTCCCACATGTCTCTAACCTATAGAACTCATCTTTGTAGTTGCTAAGCTTGCACCTTGCAATCAATCACTTCTTGTTCTGTCAGAAGACTTGACAGCAAGAATTTTCCATCAACTGGGCTCACTATCTTACTCAAAAAAAAAAAACTGAAACAGATTGAATAATGGTCTTCATTTTTGCTGATTCAAACTTTCACAGCAGATGTCATAGATTTAGACAGGAAATGTACATATTCCTGTCAGTTAACAACACAAAATTTTATCACCTGAGATAAAAAAGTATCCACATAAGAAAAATGGAATAAAACAAACTCATCGATGGGATGACTTTTCAGCTTCTAGACAAAAGCATAAAAGATTATTTTACATGATCCTGTATTAACTATTTTGTTATTAAGAACTCACATCAGTCTTCCTTTTGAGATCAAGTTGCGCGTATAAGATAACAAATTATCAAGTGGCTTTAACACTTACCAGAAGTCTGACCTCCCTTTTGTTATGCATCTACTTCCAAACTTTTTGTTTCCTGTAGGGTCAGACATCGGGGCTTGAGATCGATACAACATTGAAATAAGATCTATTTAGTTTCTCATCCGTCAGCAATAACTAGGACGCTGCATCGGTCCGTCGTGGTAAAGAGAGAGCTGAGCCGAAAAGCAATCGACATTCCCACCTTTACCTACGGTCGGTCACCAGCTGTGGGTGGTGACTGAAAGAATGAGATTGCAGATACAAGTGGCCGAAATGAGCTTCCTCCGCAGGGTGGCTGGGCTTTCACTCAGAGATCAGGTGAGGAGCTCTGCCATCTTGGAGGAGCTCAATGTCAAGCCGCTCCTCCTCCCGGTCGAGAGAAGCCAGATGGGGTGGTTCAGGCATCTAGTCAGGATGCCCCCCAAATGCCTAGTTGGTGAGGTGTTTTGGGCCAGTTCCACCGGGAGGAGACCAAGTGGCAGACCCCAGACCCGCTGGAGAGACTATGTCTCAGAGCTGACCGGGGAACGACCTGGGATCCTTCCAGGTGAGCTGGAGGATGCACCTGGGGTGAGAGAAGCCTGAGCTTTTTGTCTGAGGCTGTTGTCCCCGCAACCCGGACCTGGACAGGTGGAAGACGATGGAACAGAAATTTAGAAGTTGATGGAGAACTTCAGAAAAGTGCCTTACAAATGAAATATATTATTATTATTAACAAGAAACAAACTATGATCTGATTTTTGTTTCCCTGATTCTGAAGCGGAAAACTATTCATCTTTTGATTTTTCAATTCTCATCTCAAAACAAAAATTGAAAAGTGACCAACCGTCCTGTCTTTGCACCTTGTCAGAGATACACTGTTTTAACAAAGTGTACAAAACTGACCTCTCCTCTTTTAACCTCAAAATAGCTGAGGCACCAGACTTTGCATTAAGTTTCCACAGCTTTGTCCTTCACATCGATAGGTGTTGCTTGCTGGACACGTCGGGGCAAAGAATTTTTCTTCCCTTTACAAACTTTGATGGAGATTAAAGAAAAGTCTGGAGAAACATTTGCCACAGCAGGTTTTCCTGACCCTGTGTCTATCATAAAATATGGAAGCAGGGGCGTGCTGGTGTGTGTCAAGCAGACAGGGCTTCGGACAAAGGATAATGAGACCGAAATAAGAGAACAGAGTTTGTGGCTTTCCAGTTTCACTGCTGGAGGTTCATATAGGGAAAGAGCATAGTTAGCCCTAAGAGCAGTGAACCCCGGCCAGCTCAGCCAAATCTGTGTCACAGACTCCCTTTGATGTTGTCCGGCAGTACAGAGGGAGGAGAAGAAGAAGGGAGCAGGGATGAAGAGGAACAGTGAAGGTTGAATAGTCTGCAGCTGTTTGGCCCCCTTTATCGCCACAGCTGACATGGCAGGAGCAAACAATAATTTCTCTATAGCCATTAACTTGGAAATAACCAAAACTTTGCACACTCAAGCTTAAAAGGAATCCATAAATCCACTTTTGACTTATTCGTAGAGGCAAATGTTAATCTGCAAAGAAAAACATTTTCCAAAAATCTACATGCAAAAATGGTGCTGAGCGAAATGTATACTTAAGCGTTGATGTTCTTTGGAATGATTGAGGGTGTGTACCAGAACAGAAGAGGAAATAACTTATTGGAATTTGGAAAATAACCTGTGGCATGTGCTTTTAAGAAAGAAATACACTTATTCATCCCTGCAACACCACAGCAGGCTGCCAAGATGGTGCCAATGGTGGGACAAACGGGGGAATTGGTGTCTTCCCCAAGTACACCAAGACATGAGCGCCGTATGATTCGATCCCGCAAACTTCCGGACCAAGGGCGAACATTCTACTACTGAGCTATCGCCAAGCAAAACATGGCAACCAACCAGAAAGCAGATGATGTAAAACAAATAAGCATTTTCACCGAACAGATGTCACTTTACCATGTGAGTCCTGCTTCATGCTAAAACTCAATTTAATATCAAGCTTTTTGTTCAACAAGTCGACTTAAATTCATTTTTTATTATTACCTTTTTTAAACTGTCCATAAAAATAGACCTCTTTGTGAAACAATGATTCCGAGACGCCCTCTTTGAAGTAAATTTTTAGCCACCCTGTGGATTATCCTGCACCCACCGGACTAGGTTAAACGCATCCAGATTTACTGTGAAGAAGGGAATGAAACAAAGATGTGTTTTATTGTAATCCACAGATCATTTTTTTACTTTTTAATGATGCCCCTTGGCTCCTTTAGATCACTCAACTACTAACAGCAGCACCCCCATGGCATGATGGGAAAAGTCAACTTTGTACTAATGAGAACTGGTTTCCCATAATGCTCATCTTTGCCTTGTTTAGACATTTAGTAAATTTGGGATTTTTTTTTTTTTTACCAGCACAAGTGCATGACAGACAACTCACAATAAATTACAAAGAAATATCGAGCTAACTTCACATGAGACGTGTAACACTTATTGATACAGAACAAAGGGTTTACAGCTTGAATGTTTAGTAATCTCTAATTATTTAGTTAGGCTTTAATGTAGCCTAACTAGCAGGGCAGATTGTTTTCATATTTTCCATAGTTAATGCTGTACAATGGTTGCGAAACAGCATGTTAATCATCTAATCGTAATTAGAGATGTGTCCCCTATTGTGCAGCCCTACTGTAGATTGATGTTTACTGTTTTTTTTTTTTAGATTAATTCAACTATTTAAATTGTTTTTTTTGTAAAGTGGTTATGTTTTGGTATTCCTGCCATGTTTCTCTTCACTATCCCAGAAGGAGGTTCATGCATAATAGATTAATTGTTGCTCACTTCCACATGTAAAGGGTCTGCAGGTTAGTATTCCCGAAGTCTACCGCTCAATAGGTCAACCAAATGGCCATGCCCGGCTATATCACTGCAAATCTGTGGAAATAGTTCAATTAAGTGCACAAGTGCTCCACGGTCCCCTGTGAATGACTGCTTTAGAGGACTAATAGGTACACTTTGAGAATTCCCTATTTCTGAGATGGTCAAAATTGATATAATAATGCTGTGTTGGACACATACACGCACACATATGCAAAGATTTTGGTCCCAGCAGAGAATGACTTTGTGAATGTCAATGCGATTCAGTAGTGACAGCAAGCCGTGTCAGCAGTGAAATGAGCCCTATGTTGAGCAGAATGTAATGACTCACAAGACAATTGGAGTCGAAAACGGGATGGCCTCGACTTTGTTATCACGGAAGAAGGGTGACAGGCAGACTAGAGATGAGCCCTCTAAAAGGTGGTGTCCTCTCTTCCGCACCACTATGTTCTACTCCGGTATATCCCCTAGAACAGGTGCCCTTGTTTTTATGAGAAAACTTTTATTAAAGTAAGTTAAAGGTCAGTCCTCAGCCTCCACGGAAAGGTCTATCCAAGGGTACTAGAAACGAGTGTCTATCAGATAGTTGAGTCTCGGATTGAGGAAGAGCTGTGTGGTTTCAATCATGGACATGGAACTACAGACCAGCCACACACCCTCTTCCGTATCCTGGAGGGATCATCGGAGTTTAACCAACCAGTCTACATGTGTTTATAGTTATGGAGAAGGCATTTCACAGTGTCCTTTGGTGACCCTGGGAATCTTGGAGCTATCGTTACAGGCTGTCCGTTGCTAGAGCTCGGCCCGTACTGTCAGCGGTATGTCAATTCTATTTCCGGTGAGAACCACACTTCACCATGGCTGCCAAGGTGTCTGATTCTCTTCAATATCTTAATGGACAGAATTTCTAGGTGTAGCCGAGGTGGTGGAGTATGCTGTATGGTGACCACAGGAATGAGTCCCTGGATATTGCAGATGATGTGGTCCTGTTGGCCTCATTGGGTCGTTATCTCCATTTCTTACTGAACCAATTTGCTACCATGTGGGACAGGGCAGAGATGGGAATCAGCACCTTCCAGATCCAAGATCATTGCCATGAATAGAGTGGGGTGCCCCCTGCAGGTCAGGGGCAGAGTCTTACCCCAATGGGGGGACTGAAGTATCTTGGGTTCTCATTCTCGAGTGGGGGACAGATATAGCAGGCGATTGATAGACTTATAGATGTGGCGTGCAAAATAGTTTGGACACTGCATCTGTCTGTCGTGGTGAAGAAAGAGCTGAGCCGAAAAGCAAAGTTTCCTAATTACCAGTCCATCTACGTTCCTGCTCTCACCCATGGTTTTTTAGGTTCTTCTTTTCAACTCAGCCGAATTGAATTGTTACGTAGATAGAGACCAAATTGTAAAGTTGACATTTTATAAATAATCTTTATCACCCGGCACACAGATACTTTTCTAGAAGCATTTATTTTATGAATGCAAAAGAAAACACACCGGTACTTCCAGTTCTCTCTGAGCAACACAATCACAGAATGGTCGATAAAACTCACACAAGAAATCTGTTTATTTCTAAAGTCTCTTTGATCATTCTGCTGACAAGGGCAACAATTCAAACCTGGCTTTCAAAGTAATGAGCAAGGTGGAAATTCTTTTATTTTTTTAACCATTATACATCCCTGCTAGGTGTCAGTCAGAAGTGTAAACTCTGCTTTGTACAAAAAATAAAGTTAGATATTAAAATTCTCACTAGTAACAAAGTAAAACAAAGTCAGGACATGGTTATCAGGAGGGAAGGGGTTCGCTGGCATTTTGCCCCATAATGAGCTAATGATGAACATCAGCACGCACAAGAAAGAAGGCTGGTAAGCTCTCCCTGAAGTCTTTTGAGAAATAAAGATGCTGATGTTGATGGGGACGTTTTTGTCGGGAATGGATTAGCTTGTTTTAGAAATATACACCTGCATTTTTATTGTCTGGTACAGTCCAGAGCAATGGAGAGTGTGGAAAAGAGGTGAGGAGGCATGTGCAGGCAGTCTTGAATGGGTGGAGAAAAGTATCAGGTGTGATGTGTGATAGAAGAGTTTCAGCTAAAATGAAAGGGAAAGTGTCCAAAACCAAGGTGAGACCGGCCATGCTGATTGGTCTAGAAACTGTGGCACAGAGGAAAATACAGGAAACAGAGATGGAGGTAGCAGAGATGAAGATGCTGAGGATCTCTTTGGGAGTGACCAGGATGAACAGGATTAGAAATGAGTATATCGGGGTGACAGCACATGTTAGAGCTTTTGGAGATAAAGTTAGAGAGACCAGACTGAGATGGTTTGGACATGTGCAGAGGAGAGAGCACATCGGAAGAAGGACGCTGGATTTGGAACCACCAGGAAAGAAGAAGACCAAAGAGGTGGTTCATGGACCAAGTGAAGGGAGACATGTAGATAGTTGGTGTGACCGAAGAAGATGCATCAGAAACTGACTTGCTGTGTCGACCCCTGAAGGGAAATGCCGAAAGAAGAAGAATTATTTTTTGTTATCTAGTACCTTCTTTTTCATTCTATAATGTGTCTAATAATGTGGCCTTCATAGCTCCCAAGGACATCTTAGCAGAAAAATCTGGTTTTGGGTTCTTTTGATTAAATTTTATTTTAATATTTGGAAGTAGCGAAAAGTTAGCCAGCAATATCAGCGTAATTCTAATCATTTTTAAAAACTTTTTAGAGTCTATTATGGTGTGGTTTGGCTACATTTAAATCAGAGCTGGCCAGTTCTATCATATTTATTTTTTGGTAAATAATAATTTGAAAACAATATTTCAAACCAAAGTAACATTTTATTTTTGTAAGAAAACAGATCGAACCTCAAAACAAAAAAGGGAAAATTTATGGGAGCCATTAATTTGCTTTGCACATACTGTAACTGGCGTGCATAAAGTTCAAGCGTTGTCAAAAGGCATCCTGTGCAGCTCATCAAAAAGTCGCACCAATGTGGCCAACCAAAGGAGTCAAAAATAATTCTGGAGAACTCACTGTAATAGAGTAAACCATTCCTCTGGATTAGTCAAAGTAGTTTTGAAATATTGCACAATAGAAACCTTGCATCCCTTGTTTAACTCAGTGAGCACCAACATCTCAAGGTGCTTAATTGAGAACCCCAAAAAATATGTGCACTCCTTCTAAAAATCAAGTATTTTGTTTTTTTTGCCAGATTTAATTAGATTTTCTTTTAGAAAAAAAACATTTAGAAACCAGTAAACAAATCTGCACTTATCCGTAGACTTCAAAGTAGATCCACGCCTCAGTTCTAATTTCAAAGTGACTGAAACTTTCATTTAATTTATTATACAGAGTTAAACCTGAGGTAAACTGGAGCGTCAAACATCCCCCACTAATACCATGTTTATCTTTAGGCTTCTTCGTTTGCTTAAAAATACACAAAAGGCAACCCAGCGCTACTAATTCCCTTAACCCCCCATACCCGCCATGAGTCCTACGGATTGAAATGTCTTTTAAGTGCTCAACCACAGTCAATTATTGTTGACTTAAAGTGAAAGGCAAATCAATTCCTTTTCTTTCACTGTGTGTTGTTGACTCCCGCTGAGGCAACACAATGGTTTGTTGAGAGGCGCAAAACAGTTTAAGCACTCCATTTCTCTTATTTTCAGCAAGGACAATTTCCTGGTGAATGTCTTAGAATATAAACCATATGCACTAAACCACCAAGCAGGTACAACGTACGCGTCAGAGAAATCTATAACTGTATTTCCTTCAAAAAATGTGTAATAATGAGGTAACTGAACCAGTGTGCTATATCTTTTAAGATTTTAAAATGACAAATTTGTCAAATAATTAAGGGACTAAATTATGAGGTAGTTATCAGGTAAAACAAAGAAGACATAGTGTTGCAAGAAATGAGGGTACTTAGTGCCTCTTAAAAATGCTCCTGGCTGCTGAACAATTCTGTGATAGCTTTTAGTTTGATGCTTTAATTTCTGTAAATTGCTCGTCCCGGGGGAGGGATCTCTCTTTCACGTGGATCCCCATGAGGTTTCTTATTTTTTCCCCACTGATGGGTTTTTAGGAGTTTTTCCTCACCGAGAAGGAGAGTCTAAGTGCATAAATGTGCTAGTCTTGTTTAGTTAGCATTTCTTAGTTATTTTTCTTGCTGTGTATCTGTGTTAACACGTTCCTGTTTTTCTTGTGAAGCCCATTGAGACGGAAATTCTGTGATTTTGGGCTATACAAATAAAATTGAATTGAATTGTAAAGCTGCACAAAAATCTCTGTCCTCTCTTTGTTTTAATTCCATATGCGACACGCTACGTTACAAACGAAGGTAACCTTTCTTTGCCAAATTTATCTTTAATGTTCTGCACAAAAACGTGCATCTTCGTCCAATGAGACATTAATAATTGCTCTGTAACTCTTTACTCATTTTTGACAAAGTGAATGATCACTCACATACCGAACTCTGTTATAGGACTGACCTGTTTTTGAAGTGCCAGTAAGGGTCAGTTAATACCTCAAAAAATTGCTGGGTGCGGTCACACATCATGGCTTCCAGGGAGAGCCACAGGGAGCAGCTTGTATTGGTCGATGTCACAGGAGCACTGCTTTGTCTTCCTCTCAGCTGAATATTTTATAAGTTCAGAATAGAGAAACTCCTCGCTGTACTCTGGGCAACTGACCTTTCACCTTTTACACTACTACGTATATAAAACTCTACAATTCTGGCCTTTTCTGTCGCTGGAGCTGTTCAAAAGTTAGAAACCCCTAGGAACTCTGTTTAGAAGAGATGGATGATTAAAGCTTTTAAAAAATAATAGTTTATTTGACTTCCTGCTGCTTCAGTGTAGATGTTGAGAGGACAAGACAGATGCAGATTTATACATGCCCACAGGGGCGAATCCAAGAATTTCTAAAGGGGGGGCATGAGGTTATAGACAAAACGAGCAACTTTGGTGCCTACCAATATAGGGGAATCTGGGCACATTCCCCCAAAACAGTTTGAAAAATAAGTAATTTATCTGCATTTTGGTGTATATTTTGCCCAAAGTTTGTAATAATTAAAGTAGTAGAAGCATTTTTTTTTGGACCACAAAGGGGGGATGACCGGGAGGCGTCCGCCCCCACGCTGGATCTGCCTCTGGTCTACAGAATGAAATATATGTTAAAAAAAACTAAATCCCATGTCTAAAAAACAATACAAGACTATTTTTCAGTCTTTTTTGGAAAAAAAAAAAAAAACAATTACAGAAGGAATTTAAAAAAAATGCCATTAAAAAAACACACAAAAAAGCAAATAAAAAATAAATTTTTTTTGATAATCAAAAAACTCTGAAGAACATTTAAAGATTTTTGACGTAACAAGACTAATTATTCTTCCCATCTCAATTCTCGAACCTCTTATTAATTGTATCTATGCAATTATACGATGGCTCAGTGATAGAGCGCTCACCCTTGGATCAGAAGTTCGCAGGCTCAAATCTAACTGAGTTCACGTCTGGGTCTTCGGCGAAGACACCTAACCCCCTGTTTCTCCCACCATTGGTGCCGTCATGGCAGCCTCCTGCGGTGTAATGCAGCACACAAATTTCCCCATTGAGGGATCAATAAAGTATAAGTATAAGAATCAAACATTTTTTCGCTCTGTGCTGGTGTGAACCCTGAAATATGACAAGAAAAGGGAGCTCATGGTATGAAAAGGAGGGTCTTGGAAGAATGAGTGTATCCATCAAGTTCGCCCCTGATTCATTTAGCCTATAGTGTAGATCTTTCTTCCACTGCTTCAGTAACTTCTACTATTGTAGCAACCTACAGAGTCAATATAATCTCTGACTTTTCTTTCTGAAAGAATCTTTATTGTAGAGAAAAGGGAGCGAGTAAATACGGTGCAAAAGGGGGAAAAAATAAGATAAGACTATATATCACCACAATACAAGGAGGCAAGCTTTTACTGTTTGTAAGGGAGGCATGCAGGAGAAAAACACGTTTTTATGCCTTTGGATGCACTTTGGAAGGGTCATTAATCGAGGAAGCACTGCTGCTCTATTTTTTTTTTACCCCTTACTCTTTGAGGACAGGGCAGAATAATGTGCAAATGATAAATTGAGTTTATGCTGAATTGCTAAATTCATTTCTCAAGTTAAATCTTTCCTTCCTTCCTGCCAACTTCTCTCTTCGCAAAGCGTTTGTCGGTGAATCTCAGTGGCCATGTTAATATTTGAAATAGATCAGTTTTGACAGGTCGGGATCCCTTTAGAATCGTGCCCCCTAAAAGAGGTCAGTAATGGGGATGAATGATTTATTCTATTCCGCTAAAAGAAGACGTATGCTGAAATGATCAGCTAGAAAAGTCTTGATTTAGTCAAAAATAAATAAATAAAGCCGACACAGTTTGACTTCTGCAGCAATGTTCTAAACATGCACACATTGACTGTGAATACACTGTTGGAGTCTCTGAGCGTGAAGGTCACCTTTCTATCCCACTTGACAAACTCTCAACATAAATCTCCTCCAATAAGGGAGCAGGAGTCTATCTTAGAAATGATTCACGCTTATGTGCTCTGAGTATGTGGTTCTCCCAAAGGTCATTCAGGGCTCTGTGCTGGTGAACTGCTTTAAACATACCAAAATACACTTTGAACTGATGTATATCATATTGAAAAGCACAGAGCTTCATTCTGCTAATGACTCTAGTTCCCTTAAGACCAGTCTGGTTGATACAAACTAACCTGCTTCAATTGCTCAAAAGCACTTCTGTTGATAAAACATTTAGGCATGGTGCATAACCCTAATTAGCAGCATATAATAATACAGATTGTAATTAAACTCTGTTTGCATTTCCATTGACTGCTCAGTGCTAGCCTCCCCTTATCGGTTTATTTTTGCAGTTAACAAACCCTCAAATTCCAGCAATTATTGAGGTCATGTCTCATTACCATCTGTCCCCCGCTGCATTGGGAGTAATCCTTGAGTGTGACCTCGTAACCTCACTGAAGAGTTGAAGAGAGGCAAGCAAACACTATCTAATTTAGTCACATTGGTAAAGGAAGTAAATAGTAGATCTTATTTTACGTCCAATCTACTAATGCTGTAACAGCTAGCTTGTGATAAATAACAAAAGAAATCGAGGGTGCTCATAAATAAAATGGGTGTCTTGCATATAAAGAAAAAGGACCATAGTTTTTAAATGAACCCACTATTGTTTTTCTATATTTCAAAATTTCAGTGTTTCTTCGATTTAGACAACTTGACACATACCTTCCGAGTGATTTGCTATAGAAAGCAGTGTCACTAAGTTTTCATTTCGCTTTGCCCCAAAAAGGCATTAGGAATCAACCAACAATGCAAGTATACAAAAATATGGTTGGCGCATCTCTTGCCTGAGTGGAGGAGGTGGCAAGGGACAGAATGAAAGCAAAACTGTCATCAATAATGCAAAATCCCTCCTACTCTCTTCATGAATCTGTGGACCATCTGAAGAGCAGCTTCAGCAACAGACTCCTGCAACCCTGCTGCTCATAGAAACGGTACTTGCCATTCAAAACATTGTATGAGATTGTATGAATGTAACACTGCAGCACTCAAATTTCCCTTCAGGGATAATTACAGTATATTCAATTCAATTAAATCCTTTCACTAGAGTCATTGAGGCTTGTACTGTAATGAGAGAGGCACATATCAACTCATTTTAACAACTAAGAGAAAACAATTTTTGAATATGAAAAAGCAGTGGCTTATTGCTTTAACACACTTTTTGACAAATTATTGGAAAGTTCCGGATAATTTTTTTAAAAAACGTACTGTCTTCATCCCTCAAATGGGGATATTTCTCTGCTGCATTGCACTGCAGCAGGCAGCTGGAACGTCACCACTTTTGGGAGAAACGGGAGGTTAGGTGAACTTAGGCACTTACGTTAGGACAAATAGGCATGGGCCAAGTGGGAATTGAACCAGACTCTCCCAGTCTAATGGTGGACATTCTACCACTGAGCCAATGCTCTTGATTTTCAAATATTATCACACCTTTTAATGACTCACTATTTCAGTATCTTTGAGCCGGAACTCAAAAAAATAAAAACGTAGTTTGTCATGTCTGATGAACGTGTGTAAAAGGATTACATCGTTTTTTTCTTATCTTTCCAGAAGTAACTATAAAAGAAACCTTTATTTTATGAAAAAACTTAATTTGCCTGACCAATCAACAAGGTTACACAATCAGGGTCTCCCTGATTTTGATGTACAAAAGTACATGTAAAAAAAATTTATTGGCAACAGTGCCAATGGTTGGAATGGTACGAATGGTATGAATATTTTAAACTGACTTAAATACATTGTGAAAATAATTAGTTTTTGTGCACCAACAAGAATATTTTTCATCTAAATGGGGGTGAATGGAGACACTATCAAAATGTCCCTAATGCATTTGGATTCATTTACTGATTTAGCGAACAACAGTCAAACAAATGTTGTCAATCTTTAGACAAATGCACACCTCGACATTAAGTTTCTGGTTTGACCCAAAAGTTTGAAAATACATACACATCTAATAAATTTGCGAGGTAATCAAAAAAGTTTCAAAGTCCTAAAAAAGTATTTAAAATGTATTTCCGTTTTAAATGTATTCCTGGGGGATTTAATTGAAAGTGGAATTACCGACCCATTTATGTCTACTAGGTGAAAACCAAGTCAGATTTGACTTATTTTAGAAATAATTTTCTTATTTTGTAAAAAAAAAAAAAAAAAAAAAAAAAAAAAAAGACTTTACCTTCCAGAATTTTGGTTATCTGCAAACTTTTTAACTTATAATTGTCACAAACTCAATGTGGTATTAAACAAATTCAACACTTAAATAAGAAAATATGAAACAGGAAGTAATGCAGATTTAATTAAAACCAAAGACCACATGCTGGCATAAGGTAAAGACATGTTTCCCCTGTTGGAGCTTTCTGGAATCCGTATCAGGGATATTAATCTACCTGTCTGCAGTTTGATATCAAATGTGATGAATGACGACGAGCCAATGCCAAAGTCAGCTATTTCTGAGTAGCTATCTAGTTCAGACTCAGTCAAGCACAAATCTGAATGTCACAGTCCTGCTCACATCAAAGGATCCTTTTTTGGATTCATTAATCCAAGGAGATGAGACCACATGTCAATTACAGCCATGATTAAAATGTTTTTGAAAAATCACAACCGGCTCTACAATATTTAAAAATACAACTTTAATTAAGGATTAAAGTAAATACTCATCTTCCCCAAAACAATGAAAAGTTGCAATTTTTATGAAAACAATTAGATGAGAAAGTGAATTTACAAAGAAAGTTTAGCAGTAACAAAACAACAGGTGAAAACACACACACACACATACACACACGCTCACAAAGGTCTGCTGTGGTTTCAGTGGTTTAAAGACAGAAAGCTGTTAGCTACATTTTATTGCAGATAATTCATAGTTTAAAAGACAATTTCATAAAAGTCTCCCAAATCTTGTTTTATAGCTGCCCGATTTTAACGGCCAGCTTCAGCACACAAGCTACAATAAAATGGCCAAGTTAAAATGATGTATTGAAAATGAAAGATAAAATTGGTAGGTATCACAGACATTGTACAATATTAACAATATGTCAATAGTGACATTAATTCATTCATTTATTCATTTGTTGCTTGCACAGCTTAAAATTTAAATACGATGCTTAAAGCCAAATTATTTTTATTGTATGATTGATATCAATTATTTAAAGTAACTCTGTTACACTTGATATTTTTTTCACTATGGAAAGTTTTGCATAACCACACCTCATTTGTGACATTTGCAGACTTGGTTCCAAATATGGACCCTGTGTCTGTTTTTTTTTTATAAAACCAGAATGCATTTATCACTTAATGTTGCAGAGAGCAACAAGGACATGAACTAGATTGCACCCTTCCCAATTTTTTAGAAGAGGTTTATGCTGTTTGGTTGCCATAGTTGGAGTAAAACAGGTCCATAGGTAATAATTCTCATTTGCATAGCCTTTCCACATGCAAATATAATGACAAAAATCCATTTTAAGTTAACTAAAGGGCTAACGTTAGCTTAAAAAGTTAATGTTTGCTTAAAAAAAAAAAAATCCCCCCAAAAAACTAAAGTTAGCCAAAAAGCTAAAGTTAGCCGAAAAGGCAGAAAATCTGAAAAAGCTTAACAAAAAACCAAAGCCCTAAACTGAATCATTAAAACACTCTGGGACCCAAATGGTGACCCCCAAAATTGAACCCACTTCTTTATCTTTCCATTGTGGATATATCCTGAACTATTTTTTTGAAAATTCACACACAAATAGATACGTACGCATGCATGCACGCATGCACTTAACATTCCATATCACATGAGATTACAGTATTTGTAATGAATTGAATAAACTTTAGATATTTAAAAAGTCAAGAAAATGTAGACACTTGTCTCACAAATATAACTAGAGCTTTAGAAAAGAACAAACACAAAAACAAGATTTTTTTTTTTATAACAGCAAGAGAACATGAAATAGTAAAAAAATTGCAACCTACAAACTGTACACCGAACAAATCTAAAAATGTCTTTAGAACCACTTGTTCAGAAAAACTCCCATCTCACAAAAAACACACAACTCAGACTCATTTTCGTCATCCACCCATTTGAAAGACCCTTTGAAGGAGGTCTTTGGAGCTTGTTTATAGTGTTTATTTTTGTAGTGCACTGGCACCACTGCACATTGATTCAAATGGGAGCAAGAATGAAATTCACTGATTGCAACTATGTTTTCAGTTTAACGAGGCAGTAGTCAGTGGCATTAGCTTTTAAGAATATTTTTTAAATTGTTCTTACTGTTTAGTATTTTTTCACAAGTTCCGTTGCATGGTTAAAGCTTTTAAACACCCAACATTTGTGTAGAGTTTTTGTGGACAGGTAAGCAACTCTTGGACCGTGACGCTTTTGATGTTTGGATTTTTTAATAAAAAGTTATGCATTGCATGCGAAGAAAAGACGTTTGTTCTGAAGTGCACAGCTTTGTGTGTATTGTCTCCCGTGTTGGCGAACTGTGTGAGGATGCCATCTTTTATTCTCAGAGACAAGAGGATTTTCCGTCTTTGCCGAGTGAAACTCTGCACCAAACCTGTCAAGCTGCACAGGTCAAAACCTAATGCTTGTAAGAACACAAGGCACCTCAAACTCAATCTTTTTTTGCCAGGAGTTTTATGTTTATTCTTGGTAGGAGTGTGGAAGATTTAGAGTGCTGTTTAGAAAAAAAGGTTAAACTGGTACCTTGTTGTTTGTAACCTGCATTACTGCCCTTGTGATTGTCGGAAACCTCCCATTAAAATCCCAAAACTCCACCGAAAAAAGATGGACTCGTTTCTTCTCTGCTCCCGCCTTCTGGTTCTTACCTCAGACATATTCCTGAAGGCAAGCAATCAATACACCTCTCATACTGAAAGGCTGTAAACCTGAAATAGTACCCGTGACAAGCCCTTGCAGGTAATAGGTCAGGTGCATTGATTGATCTGTTCATAAACACACATTTAGGAAGGTTCCCTGTAAAATGTAATGCCCTTACATAGCCTAGTCAATTTCTACCCACAAGGGTGCAAATTTATGTGATTTACACACATCCAGTTAAATTTTTTAATGTCTTACTGGCACCTAATTTATGAGGAATGTAGCGAGGAGCAGTCTGTTAGCGTAGAAGACGAGCTATGGCAAATAAATTATTGTTGTCTTTTCTTTAGTCCTTCTTTTTCACCTTTCAAGTCACATGCTGGTTATTTTACACCGAGTTCTATATTGTTTGAGATGGTGTTTGGCGTAAGGCTACATGTTAAACGTTAACGTATGATTTGCACTTGCTTAGTTCTAATTTCAAAATCTTAACAATAAGACAAAACTTTCACAGCAAAAACTCTGCAAATATTTTGAATTCCTCCAGAATTTGGTTATTTTTGGGGGTTTCAATAAATTATCAGACTCTAAAAGTACAAAAAGATTTAAATACTGAAGTCAAGACACTTACACGAGTTAAAAAAAAAAAAACTCCATAGGATGATCTACGATGCTCTGAAAAATTCACCCCAAAGATATTGTTTTCATCAATAATTGTAAATCCTTCTCTTGTCTGTTGCAACAAACTGTCAAACTAAGGCCCCGTCCACACGTAGCCAGGTATTTTTGAAAACGCATATTTGCTGTCCTCCGTTTGAAGAAAATGCTCGCGCACACACATAAACGTTTTCAAAATATCCGCGTCTGCACGGAGCCGTATAAATACGCTTCTGAGTGCGATTATGAGCATGCCAGACCAGTAGTCGGCAGTATTGTTGTAAACGTAAGTTCTGAGCTATCCAATCAGAGCACCTCTATCGTCATTTCCGCAAAACCTGAAGCATGGCGCCAGGCATCTTGTGTGGACCGACAAAGAGGTGGAACTGCTTTTAAAAGTTGTCATCGACTATAAAGTTAATAAAACACAGGAAAATATATACTGGGTCCATGCTGCCCAAACCTTGTTTGCAATCCAGACATGGACGCACACGAATGACATATGTGCATTACTTGTCGCAGGTAGTGATGCAAAAAACCGCAAATCTCCGTTTTCGCACGTCTACACGCAAACACAAAAACGGAAATTTCCAAAATCTCCACTTTGGCTGGAGTTTTCAAGTTGAGTGGAAAAAAGCTCTGTTGTCGTGTGGACGGCCAAATCGGATAAAAATACATACGTTTTCAAAAATACCCGGTTACATGTGGACGGGGCCTAAATGTGTCTTAAATTAATGTTGCACGTATTAGATTAATAAAATGCATTGCCAATGTTTTGTCATCCTCATTGTTATGCAGATTTGATGGGATCAGGTAAAAAGATTTCCATTTCAAGTTAAAAATAATTCCACATTTTATCTATGCTGGCAAAATCTCACTTCTCTCCCATCTGACTTGTCTCTCTGTCTCCATTCACTAATAAGCATTGCACCTTTCTTCATGCATGAGGGAGACTTTTATTCCTCTGCTTCAGTCAGACAGATAGTTGGGGAGATGGATGTGTCAGTGTAATGTCAGTGTGGTGCTCTCTGTAACTTGGGTTATTTAGAGGTCTGGGGAGCTGGTGAAATGCACACAACTCATTTCCTAATGTTCTTAATTTGTTCAGAGACTATCCGGATCATTCTGATTAGACATTTTCAAGCTGCTCACATAGTTGTATTCAGATTTGTTTGGTGTGTCGAAGGCCGTGCCTTAAATATTAATAGCAATCAAAATAATTGGTTTCAATAGTGTTTTTGCTATAGGGGGATATAACCAATACATTTCCCACAAAAGCTGGAATAGTCAGTTCAGTACATCTTTCCATCTGACGCTCTGCGGTGTCGTGTCAATGAATAACAAGCACCCAGCCACAATATCCAATTATGTAAATGAATAGTGAGATCCAGCTATAGGGTCGTTTGCAGCAGATCTAAATGCAGATCCTCTGATGGTTTAAAGTTTTGTCATATTACAGCCATGAATAAGGGGCAAATGTCCTGCGGTATCTGCTCAGTAAATATTGTACACTAGTGAATGCTAGAAAAGAGCACATTTTTTGGAAATATGTATTTTTTTTCAAACCTTGTTAGTTTAGTCCGTAAGGTGACATGTTGATTAGCCCCCTTTGAACACAATCATTCCTAATGAAGTCCTCACTTTTTAGGCAAGCCCATCTAATCAGCTTTCCTTTGTTTTGAATAGTCTATTTTGGAGACTATCCGCTGATGGTGGTAATCTTCAGAAAAAAATGACTTCAGTAAGTCTTCTTGAGTAAAAAAAAAAATGAAATACAGTTTTTCAATTTTATTGCCCTAAAGAGAGATTTGGTACCATTCAATGGGTTAATATTGTGGATTACTGGTTTTACAAGTTTAAAGCCTCGAGAACAAGTGATTTTTTTAAATCTCAACACCACGACACAAAACCACACACATTCCCTAATTTCCGATGCATGTCACATTTCTATGCTTTTTACATAACCAAAAATTGTGGCATAAAATCTCAGCATAAGATGCAGGTCCTACCTTTTTTTATACACAAAAGGACAGAAAAATGTCATTTAAAAAAAAACTTTCATGCAACCCTCCTTTGCAATGTTGAGCTAATCTCAGTTAATGCAGATTAAATGTTTTAAAAAGTCAGGATAGAGAGAGATTCGCGGTAGTTCCTGTCTTTTAAATCACACAATCAGGCACCACAGCTAGTCCTTTCAAATATGGGTCACTACCATGGGGGCTCTTTTCTTCATTGGCAGTGCAGTCACACTGATGCATTTTGATGTGGAAGTTCACTCACTATTCACTCCCCATGAGTTAGCCTCTGTTAAAATTTGAGCATCTGAGCAGTGAGATTTTTCAGAATACCCATAACCTTGTTTAAATGAAAAAAAGGCTTCACGACAATTATATTTTTCTAATGAAGGTTTTCCATCATGTCTAAATGTTTAAACGGACATTGTTAAATGCTACTTCCTACAGATGCAGCTCATTTAAGCATGCAAACCGCTCTGAGGCTAGCCACAAAAGACTAATTGAAATCCTTTTGAGTTTATGAATGAGAGAATACCCGTGTGTAGAGGATGACAGAATGTCTTTAACAGCCTTGCATCATTGCAAATGCAGGCCATGCCGGGCGGTCTTTTAACTGGCCTGTTACGTAACCTTCCCCCACTGCAGGTGCAGCTCATTCATAAATATGGAAGACGAGCAGCAGCTTTTAAGTGACCATAGCAAACAACAAGTGATTACATATCACATAGTTATTGCAGTATTTTCTGAGATTTAGAAGGTGGACGCTCATAAAATATGCACATTAGTTGAAGCTAAAACGGCACAGCTCTTTTACAGTTCATCTGAATCAAGCGAAACGAGTAGCTCTTTTTACACCCGAGTTAGACTTTGTAAAAGATGGATGTGATGAGGGAGTGAGCCGCCACACCTTCTCAAAGTTGCTAGCAGCTGTTTAGGGTAGGGACTTGGCAGGTAGAGATCGCGGGGGAACTCGCTAGCAACTCTCGACTCCCCTCCTCCTCCCTCAGCCAGCGATGGCCTCATTTATCTGTCACCACCCCCACTTCTCTGCCTTCATCCGCTTGAGACGTCTTTGTTTAACACGCCTTTGCCATTGCCATTAAACTGAAGCAACTACCCCATCACTTGTTTTTATTTAGTCTCCGACTTTCCTGTCAAATACCCTGGTGTCCACTCTGAAAACAGCTTCTGCCTTAACAACTTCAGATCTTAGCTGCCACCTAATTCCTGTCATTTTGCAGCCACACACCAGGTGCGGTATTTTTTTTTGTATTTTGAATTACTCTATTCATCCCTCACCGGGGAAATTTGTTTGCTGCACTCCTTACACCGCAGCAGGCTGCCCTTCAACGGCGCCAATGGTGGGAGAAGTGGGGGCTAGGTGTCTTCTCCAAGGACCCTAGACGTGCTCTCCATGGGACGCGAACCCGCGACCTTCCGGTCCGCGGGCGAACGCGCTAACCACGCGGCCACCGTCTCCACCCCACGTATGAAGACTTTATTAGTTTTTCATTTCTCAATTTTCCATTGCAACTTTCTCATGATTGTGGGGAAAAAACAAAACACTTCAATTTTATTTGGACTTCGTGTTGCTTCCAGAAAAATGCCTTCAATTGATGTCTCATGGAGGTGTGTAAGTCATCTTTTCCCATTGCTACAAATGACGAATGTGATTTGGGCAACAGTTCACAACATGACTGATCGCTTCCTTCAAAATCTTTTATTAGTTAGATGTATCATGTTCTTCCATCAGAAACTCATTGTTAATCACCACTTGCTCTGATGATGACCAACTACACATGTCCAGAATAGGACTCAGAAGCATGGCACAAAAATAGTTTATTGACGCAGCGGCAAAATTAAACGTAAAACTTGTAATCCACAACTTTCCAAATGTTTGCAATGCAGATTATTTTGACACGACTTACGACAAAGGAAAGTTGTTCCTTCTCTTTTTGGACCAAATCTACAAAAGTATATCTCGTACTCAGACTGACTTCAATAGCCTTTTTTCTTTTCCATAGTACTTTCTGATGAAAGCAGAGTGCCCCACCATTTGGACGGCCCACGCCGATAACAGAGCTTTTCGTCTAACAATCGGGCCAAGCAGGTGTTTGGCGTTGTGCTGAGGGAATAGAGCAGCTCAACAGCACATTGGAGGATCAGAAGAGGCTTCTGATGCACCTGGTTATGTGCCAAGGCCTCCCTCCCCACACAATCTGGCCTGTTCTGTTCCTACTCAGTGGCAGACGCACCTCCGGTGGCAGCTATGATGGACGCTAAACTCTTCTGGTGACAAATGTAGAGATCATTTGCTCCTTCCCACACAAATGTTTAAACATGATGCATTGCTAAATGCTAATCACTCTCATTTTACACCGAGAAGAGTCCTATAACAGAAAGAAAAACGGGTTTCGGAAAGGGTACGATTAAGTTCAAAGTCTATGGTTTGAGCAGAGTCACATTAAAAAGGGAAAAAATATATAATCTAAGAAGTCGTGGAGCGTTTTAAAACCACGACACGTCTACTGCCACCGACATAACAAATAAGCATGAACATCCACGGTTAATATTTGAATAAATCTGTGTTGCATATGCAGCTTTGCTATTTTCCATCTGACTTGTGTGCAGACTGTAAGAATTTGCAGTGGGGCATGTTTATATAAGATAGACTAAAAAATGTAGCAGACAATAATTTTAATGTTAAATCTTACGTAATTACGCTATTGTAAATGGAAATTATTCATGTTGGCTCCTCATGTGTTTTAGCTGAGTATATATTTACCTTTACTGTATCTGTGCATACTGTATCATTTTTTATTAAAGTTATTCCCAAGTTGAATTCAGGAGAGGTGTAAAGAATATCAAAGGCATTCTAAGCAATGGGAATGATCCGTCCCACCGCGTCTCTGATCCAAAATAAAACAGACTCAGACGTGCTCGTCTTGAGAGAGAAAATAAGCAAACACAAAAAAAAAAAAAAAAAAAGGACGCAAGAGAGGGATGCTCAATATTGTAGTTTGGATGTTATGAATTGACAATAACATGCAAAAAGAGACCTATATAATGAAAATTTGGATTTTTTTGCATCGGTGACTATGCAGTGTTTACCAGCTGTAAAATTCCTCTGCTTGATCATTTAGGCTGAGCTGAATTCTCTATATAAAAAAAAGTTAAACTTCTTTTGGGATAAAAATTGGTGCAACCAACGGTAATTTAGCAATAGTCCTAAAATCAATAGCAAACATATCTATTAGTTCTGACGCAAAGATGTGTTGTGTTTTAGTTTGGGAACATGACTAATCTCATTTTAGATTTTCTATTGACTAACCATCTAGATGAAAACTTCCGTCTAGATTCCCTACAGATCTAAATTTTACTAATAAAACAAGTTCTTCTAAAACACTTTTTTTAACTGTTTGATGATAAACACGAAATAAATCCTGTATAATTTTTTTTAAAAAAATGTTTTTATTGTTTATCTTGGTCACATTGTAAATTCCCATTAAAGAAAGTTACTTTTTTTTTTTCTGAAATTGTATTTTACCAATGGACCGAAAAGGTATCGACTGAAGCAAACGCTTATTCCGCCGACCCCTTTTTCAAATCACCATGAAAACAAAAACATATAAGTAAATATTCAGAAATCCATCATAACACATAAAATGAAAATTAGACCATCAAATGAAAAAGTAATACAACTGTTACTTTAAATTCATTACATGTAAGCTTGAATTTAACCATCAAGACTTGCACATTTTTTAAGCAATAATAACTTAAATTTCTTCTTTAAACAGAAAAGATTGAATTTCAAATCTATCTATTTGATGTACATGTTAGAGTGTACTCACACTAGATATGGTTGCCGCGAAACAGGCTTGAGTATTGAGCTTGAGCATGACTGAACTCCTTCTACTCTCTCTTGCTTGCCTGTACTCACATAGGGTTTCACCATTTGTACAGGAGCATGCTTATATTAGTTTGGTTCAACGTTTGAGTATAGAAACAGAAAGTGGCGCGCTCCTGCTAAATGCAATGCAGTTCATTGCTGTGGTCACTTTGACGCTAATAACCAAAAGTCGTTTCAGGCACACTGGTCCTCATGTAACACGTTTATTTACATCATATTTCAATTTTAACATCAGAAGTTCCCGGTTTATCAATGTATCAGTCTAACATCCAGCCCTGATTGAGTAAGGACTAAATTTTTTATCAAACTTTTACATATAAATAAATTAATTTAACGAAGCCCCACATCATGTTTTTTTTCTCATACAACTACAACTTTTCTGCCCTCCTCTCTGTCTTACTTGATGTCTAAGTCTTTGCTCATTTGATAAAGCTGTGGGACATCAAGGACCGTCAAGGTGATGCCCACAGTTAATCAGACTGGTTCTTTCTGCAAAACTCAAACCATTGCTTGTGGTAGGTACACTGAGAGAGCTACAGTGACAGCAGAGAGTTGTTGAAAAAAATGTCAAAGCCAAAGAGGATTGCTCGCATATAGCTCAAGAACATTTTGTGCTTTCAATTTTGTTTTTTTGTGGCTTTGACTTGAAATTATTGTTTTCATCTTGTTCTTCAATCTTAAAGTGGATTAAAACGCATGCAACCAACCATTCTTGTGTGGCACTGATGTGCATTCGGTTACTGTGAGCAGGCAGAGCGTCCATAAGGTGTTGAGCGACAGTACGAAGCAGCCAGGCTGTTTCTCGCGTGAAGCCATGATTGCTCAGAGGTGCGAACAGCAGGAGTGTGATTCCTGTCCCCGATTTACAAATGGCAATAACTGTTCCAAGATGGATGCATCAAAAAATGATATCCAAACTATAACATGAAGCAAAAACTAAAAAAAAAAATTGACATTTGCAGAGACATAAAACATTTACAAGATCCAGTTCTGTCAGTGATGTAAAAGAACAATCATTAACTTTTCTTCTCTTCACCAAAGCGAGCATTCGCCAGCAGGATTTGCGGATGGCATTCTGTAGATTTCATTATCATTCGGTGGTGATCTGAACTAAGGGGCAATTAGTCGTCAGAAACAGTAATCACTCAGAGTCTAAGCATGCATTTAATTACACAAGTATTAACAAAAAAATAATCGCTGCCGAACACCAGTCACGCAAAATGAGATTTGGCGAGAAGACTCTGAGATGATTACTGCCTGTAAATCTAGCCATAAAATTGAAGGCTATTATGTCTCCTGCTCAAATGGCTTGTTCAACAAAACTAATCGCATGCGTGATTTTACACAGTTCATTACTATAGTTCATTAAGATAGTAAGCACAGTAAAGCCTGCTCCGATACAGGATTATGTTGGATATTTACAGTGTTCTGCTGGCTTTTGAAACTTTGAAAATGACACAGAAAGTGACATTGCTCATGTAAAGATACTGCCAGCACAAAATGCGCTTTGCATGTAATTAAATCATACATATATATAAGACACCCCATTGCCATTTGATGCTACTAATCCTACCGACTTGTAAACATAAATTAAAATCATTAAATCATTTATACACCACGAAGGCAACAGTTTTTTTATTTTTTTTGTAGCTCTCAGTGTTCCGCATAATTTCCACTCACTTTCGTTTAGCAATAATCTGACAGCACGAAGCAATCGTGCCACGCAGGTGGCTGCTGGGTAATATACCGTCTCTCAATTGACCACCTCTTGGCAATCACTGACCTCGTAACATGTGCACAGATTTTTACACTCCGAACACTCCATGAGTCATCTACGGCCATGTAGCAACACAGGATGTCTGTTAAACATACTGAGCCGACAACAAGGAGGTCGCACAGAGGACATCGGTGTTGTACTTTGTAGATTAGACTTATCGACTTAACTTTGGCATGTAAATTTAAAAACAAAGGTGGTTAACAAATGATCATACAATTAAAAAGGAAAGAAAAAAAGTAATGTTCATTATATTAAAAATTGCAAAGATGTTTAAACCTTTTTACTCGAAAATATCGAATTTTTGTATTTCACAACGCAAAGGTTCAGATACGTTACCTTCATTTCCTCTGGTGTTTTTTTTTTTTAGTATTATGACCACAGTGCGCGTGAGTGCATCGACTATAAATAACAATTTTACAGACGGAGAGAAAAAAAAACAAAAGGAAAACTTCCCCCCAGCTACACAAATCAACAAAGATAAGTCCACCAGCAGTCATTTGTCTTCAGTTGAAATTGGTGTTGAAGTCTCCTTTCCATTCTTATCACAGTTGGCAGTTTGTGTTATGTTCATATGCAGTTATACAGGGCGAGTGCCCTTCTCCCTGACAGCTGAACAGCAACAAAACAGGAGGCACATTTTACAGAAATGGGTGCCCTTCCGAAGGCTCGGAGGCGTAATGTCACAGGGCTACATATAAGCTAGCTCCACTTCCAAGTGTAAGCCTAATCGGACACAAACGTGCCTAATTGACCGCATCGAATGGTAACAAACACAAAATTAACAACAAAAGCTACAGTATATTATAGCTTAGCCATTCTTTACAACGTTCCGCGTCTCCAACTATACCAAACACTCAATGGCAACATTCCATTGTCTTGCACTTATCCGGGGCCAAGTTGCTGATGCAACAGCCTCACATTGGAAATCTAGGCGTTCCTCACCCTGGCCGCATCCTCCAGCTCACCCGACAGGATCCCGAGGCATTCCCTGGTCAGTTGTGAGACTGGTGGTGGTGTGGATGGTGACCGAATCATCGAGATCGTGGATAGAAGCGGATGAAATGAACTTCCTCTGCAGGGTGGCCAGGCTCTCACTTAGAGATAGAGTGAAGTGCTCTGTTATCTGGGAGGAGCTCGTAGTAGAGCCGTTGCTCCTCCGGGTCGAGAGAAGCATCTGGTTAGGGTGCCTCCCAAGAGCCTTGCTGGTGAGGTGTTTCAGGCCCACCAGGAGAAGACCCAGTGCAGACCCCGGACTCTTTGGAGAGAATACGTGAACTCCATAGTTCATGATGTTTGGATTAAAAAAAAGTCAAAAAAGAAAAAGATCCAACTTACAATTGACGAAGTGCAGAAACAGTGTTTGCAATGTTTATTTGTTTTGCTCGAAATGCATTTAAAAAAATCTGTTTTGTTTTTATAAATGAACGTAAAAATTTTATATGTTTCTATTTTTATTCCGACCAAAAAGCTACCACACTGTGAGTTAGCAGAGCCGGTAATCAACACATAACTGTGCTTTTAAGAACCTGCACGTCAGTTCTCATTCATCTTTTGTTTTGCTCAGCTTTGGTGAGATTAAATGTTCCAGTCTGCTCTCATGAAAAAAATCTGAGACATAATGAGGCGTAATTAGCTTGTTTTCTTAGACAACTTAGACCCCGGGGTATTAAATGCTGCTTTTATGGACGAGACAAGCTACTAAATTATAAATCAAAATCCACACTCAACCATTAAAATACTACGAGGTTGAACCACAACTAAAAAAAAAAAAGATATATTGAATAAACTAAAATAATAATTAAGCCCGTTGGTATTTTAAATAGTTATCCATCAAGCTCAGTTCATTTTGATGCTAATAAAAACCCAAATAATGTCAAGTTAAAGAAAACAAAAAACCTTTGGGGATATCGTAAATATAACACCATGCTTGTACAATTATTTCTTTATGAAAGCAAATGTATGAATCTCGTCTTGTTTTGCCAACATTTGACCAATAATTGGAATTTAGGATGCTTTTGAAATCAATTTTTGTAAATATGATTGTCAATGAAAGAGCATTGCAATTTTCTAGTAATTGTTTTCCCGTTGTATTCCGAACTTTAAAAGGAACTTTTCTTCATCACTTTGTGTCACTAGTTCAAATAACTGGTATAACGATGAGTTGGAGCTGCAATCGGGTGTTCTTTTCTTCAGCTGAAATGATCTCACACACACATCTCTATTGGACAGTAGAAAAGCCTTGAACAGTGACTTAATGCACTCCGCTGAGGTTGCTTCACATCCCCTCTAATGGATCATTTTTCACCTGGCACCTCAGCTCTCTTAAGATCAACTAAGAGGGATCAGCTACATCGACCCCTTCGCTCTACACCGATTCAAATCAATAAGAATTTCTGTGTTATAAACCATCGGCATCATTTCCAGTGCTGCTGCTTCTCGTCATTATTCTGATTTTGTAAATTGGATTATTGTAATGGATTACACTGAAACGGGTCATTAGCTGAAGAATAGCACAGTGTGCTGTAAGACACAACAGTTGATTAGTTTGAATCGTCTTCTAATTAAAAGTGATTGATTGCATAAGCCGTGTGATGTCCATCTTTAGCGTCGGCTACAGCACTTAAAATGACAATTGCTTTAGTGAGTTGTCTTCATCAATGCCCAGATCTATTCCCAGGGTGTACATTCTGGAAAATGATTCATTGAAATGTTGGAATAGCAGTTGGAGGTCTGTGAGATTGTTGGGGCTTACTGGGTGGAAAATACATGTGCTCTATCAGTATGCAATACATCAAAGATGCTGAGATGTCTAAAAGATGACTTTGCTGGCATGATCAAAACAGCATACTTAAAATGCAAAATCTCTTCCTGCACTGGCTGAAATGCAAAAGTTACATTGATACCAAACTATTTTGAGAAATAATAATGAAAGCATCTTAATAAAAATGATGCAGCACTATTTTTTTTTCTTTTACTTTAAGTGATTGGCAAGAAAAATAGAAAAACAGAAAAGAAAACAATTTTACCCATGGCGCTTGTGGTCCTTTTAATGAGAGGCTGCATTGGGGTAATAACACCAGAATGGCACTACACCTGTGGAAATTATGTACGCTGCCACAAAACATTTGTGAATAGCAAATAATTGTCTTGGGGAATAACAATACGACATTAAGCTTGCACATGGGGGTTAGAAGTTGAACAAACCAAATTCTTCAGCTGTTGTTTAGTTTATGAGATGCATATGAGACCCGTCAACTCTTGGTTTATATTCATGATATACAGACAAAAATGCAGGTCAGGAAAGGGATTTCACACAAGGAAGCACTAACAGGGCAAAGCTGACATGCCTGTAGCACGGTGGTACAAACGCTCTCCCCTGAGTCAGTTTGGATTTTTGTGAATGAACCCCTCCTTATCTGCGCTGCTTGGGCTGCCGATCAGTAAGTGCTGCCTGAGGCTAAATCCTCTCTGCAGCAAAGATTCAAACACATTTGGAAATGAGACTATTTCTGAAATCTAACTACGCAAAGATAAAGAGGAAAAGATGTATGACACATGCAGATTATTCTCAATTATTTGGAATTGGTGGTTTTGTTTTAAATAGAAGCTGAAATTGTTACAATTAAAAAAACAAACTTCAGTTCGTATGCATTGAATTTATTTGATGCACAAGATTAAAAATTTAGAGTTTTTTGTTCTCCCCGCGTATGTGTGGTTTTTTTTCCAGATACTGTGTTTTCCTCCTACCCTCCAAAAACTTGCATGTTAGGTTGATTGGCCTCTACAAAATTGCCCCAAGAAATGAGTGAGTGTGTGGCCCCGCAACAGAATGGTGACCTTTTGGGGTGTACCCTGCCTTTTGTCTAAAAACCAGTCAAGATAGGCTACGACCACCCGCATCACGGCAGCCTCATTAGAGAAAAGTGGTTCAAAAGACAAAACAAAATATTGTAGATGGATTTGTTTTTTATTCATTGTATTTGAATAAAGCTTACATTTTGACCAGAGTTTATATAAAAAAAAAAAAAAAAAAAAAAAAAGAAAAGGAAGATGAGAAAAGGAATTGATGGGTTACTTCGTTCTGTAAAACAGACAGCCTTGAAGACAGCTCAAATTTTACAAGCTACAATATTATATCTTTGTGATATTTAATTCAAAATGTGTCTCAGACATTCAACCAATTAAATTCATTTATAGACTTTTGCAGAACATTAAATTTTTTATCAGTAATTACAGTCAGATGCAGAGTTCAGCATTTGACCTGGCCGTTTAATTAGACTATTGTCTGTGTTTCAAGAGACTAAATGAGATATTCACTAAGCTAATAATATCTTTTGCTTTTCAATTTTGTGCATGTGTGCTTATCTTATCTGCCTCACTATTTTGCATCGTTTCAGGTGTCGTTTTTTGTAATGTCCTCAGACGTAACAAAATTTATGCGCAAACTGTATTTTTTAAGTAATGAAAGGAATGTTACAGACACCAATTACCTAGCGATGAGGTCAAAGATTCTCCTGATGGAAGAACAGTAAAAATTTGAAGACAAACCTCTCCGTATTTGACGAAGTGTATAGTTGTTGTGATGGGAAAGGAGGGGGACCCAATTGCAGGACTTCAATCAAGGTTTATTAACTCAATCCGGGTAAGTCTGTAAAGCAAGAAGCACAGGATTAACTCCAGGTTTCAAAAGTCCAAATAATAACAAAGTTCAAAAATGGTCAGGTAACCAGGGTGGCCTGGCTGGAAGGGATGGTATGACCCGACTGGGAAGTCCGGGTGATTCCCCTCAAATTGATGGCAGGGTGCACAGATGAGTGGAATCAGGAATCATCCTCAGGTGGTGACCTTAATCAGGGTGATGAGGAACATCCAGGGCTCCCTCTGGCGGCAGGTGAGGGACCTTGACAATAGTCTCTTTAATTTACATAAACTCAGGATGTCTTTATTTGGATTTAGTTGAATCCTGTAGTAACAATTATGGTAACAATGGAGGAAAAAAGTTAATAAAAAAAGAAAAAGTAACAAGGAAAGAAATTGAGAGGGCAGGTTGCTAAACTGGGGTAATCAGTAGTTCTGATTAGTTCCAGCTACACTGGATCAAATTGAGACACACTAAAAATCTTCTGTACATTACCAGTAATTAAAACAGGAGATGTACACAAACAGCACACTTCTGCAAATGTTTCATGAATTCTGATTTGAATTTGTGGTTGTGAATTTGTAGTTGCTGAATCAGCAAAAAATTGACAACCTCAAACTATGGGATTTTGAGACGACTTGTTTCCCTCAAGACTCTACTGAAGTGCAAATTAACTTTATTTAGTTATTTTGTTCATTTCACATTCGAACATTAGCATTCTCTTTCCCAAGATTCAACGCTATGATGTCGTATATTCTTTTTTTGTGGAAATGAGCTTCTTGACAATTTACCGTCTGCATTGACAATGCTCAACAATGGTTTTACAAAATGAATAATGACCCAATTAAGTAAAACAAAAAAAGAGGTCTCTAATGTCATGTGTAAGTGTTCAGCTGTTACCTCACGTTACAAGCTGTCCGAGCACTGAAAACCTTTGTCAACATTGACATTATCTTGTTTATACCGTCAACCATATGATGCAGTTTTGACACTCTTGTCAAGGTTTTTTTAAGAGTTTCCTCTGAACACAAGCCAAAGAAAGGAGCAATTCAAGAATACATATAATAAATGCAATTTAAATATTCATAAGTCTCTTTGTCTTTTCCCTCCCTGGTGATAGAAGAAGATTGCACTTTTCCACTGTGGATTTAAACAATTACCTTCCTCTGTAACCTCAATGTGTCCAAAGCCACCTCTGTGCTCTGGAGAGGCATTGGTAACCTTAACGTAATTGTGAGGTTCGACAATGATACCAATAGTTTGGATTGTTTTCAGGCTGACATTATTTCATGTAAGTTGAATAGCGGTACATGGCTCATTGTTTAAAGAAAATTTATTTTAATGCCACGGCTGTTCCGTTAGAAAAAGATTACGTTATGTAATCCCACATCTAACTCTGGCATAACAAGCTATTCCAGAAACCCAACAGAGTGCCTTCATGTCAGGTTGCAAAAAAAATTGTTTTTATATGATCATACAAACCATCCTCTACTTTTCTAAGATAATAAATTAAAACCTAGCCCTCCAGCAATGGTTGCTCCTGGGCCAATTAATTCCTTTAAAAGTATGATGTACCTAACTATGTGTTGTGACAGCAGTGCCATTAGGGGCTTGATAGTTTAGATAGGATCTTGGCAAAAGGCTTGAGCTAAAGGCCAACTCACTGCCAGCTCTGTCACGCAATCATTTCACCGTGGACCATAGGGAGTCCACTCCCTAGTGTTTCTGTTCAGACTGCCAATTAAACCATCCAACTGAATTATGCCCTTGAGTGGGATTATTAGCCATTGTTGAGGGATCCAAACATTTGTATTCATTACAGCTCGTTCACAGGAATGACTGAATGATCAGCCAACCTAATTACCATTTCAGTAACAACAACACATAAGAAATCTGAATGTTAATTTCCTCCGTACTCTGCAAAATAAAAAAAAAAACAACAACAAAAACTTTTAATTCCTTTCTGGAAAGAAATCTTTGCTTTGATTGCAACACTGCAAATTATTCATACAATCCCAAACTGTATTCTAAAGATAGCCACACTTTGCATGGACATTGATTCATGCAGATGAGCTGTCAGTGTAATGAAGCTGTAAAGTGAAGATCGTCCTGGACATTCCCGGGTAACTTCGGCATCAGTAGAAACATATCTGAAAGCGTTAGACTTTCTGAGATTTCCACACTAAAGGTTTAGGCATTTGGTACCATTTGACATACAGTATGTAGTTAGTTAAGTTTTTTTAAATGTTGCATTAGGGTGCAAACGTCCAAGAAACGTGAGAAGAGGGAAACAGAAACTGAGAAGAGAAAAAATGGAGTCTCTATTCCCTACGTGTCAGGACTGTCCGAGAAGTTACAGAGAATCTTCAGACAGCATGACATCCCGGTTTTCTTTAAACCGGTCAACACATTACGGCAGAAACTAGTACATCCTAAAGACAAGATGCCTACAGAAAAACAGAGCAATGTAGTTTATTCGATCCGGTGCAGTGAAGGGAGCTGCAAAGAACACTACATTGGGGAAACGAAGCAACCACTCCACAAAAGACTTTACCAACACAGAAGAGAAGCCTCTAGTGGTCCACAGTCGTACATCTGCATCTTAAATCCACCAAACACACTTTTGAGGACAGTGAGGTGAAGATTCTAAGTAGAGAGAAAGGATGGTTTTAAAGAGGGGTGAAAGAAGCCATCTTTGTGATGAAAGAAAATCCCTCACTGAATCGGAGTGGAGGCGTTAGATACGTTTTGCCCGGTATCTATAGCAGCCTTTTGAAGCCATGGACTAAAGATGACACCTCGTGACTCAGTTTCACGCCTCTCGTTGGCAAGTTTTTTTCTATTCACTAGGCTTTTAGCATTTTAATAATAGGGTTGTCTACTGGTCTGTGGCTACAATAGGAGCCATTCACGGCCATCTTAAGGAACACAGTCTCATTGGTCGAGCCCTTCTTACTATTTTTTTACCTTTTACTCAGGTTAGTATAAATAGATCCAGGTTTCAGTCCATTTCATTCAGATTGAAAATGATTTCCGGATGGAAGTCGAAATGTCTCGTTGAAGAATTAAACTGTCCAGAAGACTTTTTTGAAACTTTTTCTACTTTTTTTAAATGTGTTTTTTATGTTTACAATCAGAGGTGTTTTTATTTCCAGGGTCATAGACATTTCTAGTTGAGTCCGTGTCGTCCCTCATTCATCCAGGAGTGATCCATAGTAGAAAAAGTTTCAAAAAAGTCTTCTGGACAGTTTCATTCTTGATCGAGACGTTTCGACTTCCATCCGGAAATCATTTTCAATCTGAATGAAATGAACTGAAACTGGATCTATTTATACTAACCTGAGTAAAAGGTAAAAAAATAGTAAGGAGGGCTCGACCAATGAGCCTGTGTTACCTATGATAGGAGCCATTCACGGCCATCATAGGTAACACAGGCTCATTGGTCGAGCCCTCTTTACTATTTTTTTACCTTTTACTCAGGTTAGTATAAATAGATCAAGTTTTCAGTTCATTTCATTCAGATTGAAAATGATTTCCGGATGGAAGTCGAAACGTCTCGATCAAGAATTAAACTGTCCAGAAGACTTTTTTGAAACTTTTTCTACTATATTTCTAGTTGACCAAATCAGAACAAAGTAACATAACTATCCATGGTCATTTTAACCCTGTTCAACACTAGAAGCCCCAAGATTTTCTAAACCTCGTGCCCGCCCCAGAATGGGGTCATTTGACCCCTCCGCCTGGCCTGCACACTGAGAAGCAGAATTGTTCAAAGGTTTTTGTTATTCATTTAGAGTTTCCTAGTCCTAGTCTCCTAGTTTTAAGTGCCTTCTAAAGGACTCTTAATTGTCTTGTTTCTAACCCTCCATAAAGCTTTCAGGTAGTAGTGTTCTAGTGTCAATGCCCACCTGGGGTATCCCCAGACCGAGAGGGCTTTTTGGACATGCAGTGTCTCCTTCTTCTTAGCCTCAGTGCTTCTGGGTAACCCTCGGCCCTTAGTTGTAATGTTCTAATGACATCTAGTTTGTGTTGCAATGGATAATTGGAGTCAAATTGTAGGTATTGGTCTGTGTGAGTGTGGGTTTTCATTCAGATTGAAAATTATTTCCGGATTGAAGTCGAAAAGTCTGGATCAGAGAATTATCTGTCGACAAGACAATTTTGAACCCTTATCAATGATAAATATCCATAAAAAATAGCATCATAAATTGACTTAATTAAATATTTTATGAATTCCTCCAAAACATTTGAAGCTGAAAGAAATGTGCAGTTTAGAATTTTCTGCGTTTTCGGACTATTTTTTTGGGGTTGTTTTTTTTCCAACAGTGACACACCTACTGTATGTGGGCTATTAGTATCAGGCATAGTGTTTAAAAAACCCCGTCTCAGTGGGAGGAAAGATCCAGTTGGCAGAGTGTTTCCCCTCAATGGAGCGACTGAGGTATCCACACGCCCCGGTAGTTCACCCTTTCTGACCACTCTCCCCCTACCTGAGCTAAGTGCATAGATCTGTTGTTGGACTTTGTGCCAGAAAAGCAGCTTTCACCTTCTTAAGTGTGAATGCAACACTATGGAAAGTAAGTCTTTTCTTTGCCTGATATTTCACCTCTCTTTGATAATATCCACCATCAGTCTAAAGTTCACTGGAGGTTGAAAAGCCAGTTTATATTTTCTTTGTATTTACTTGGTGGTTTCTCCTGCAGTCAGGATAAATGCCTATTCAAAACTTGTTCTCTCAAGTGGAAATTTATTGTTGGAAATAGAGCCTGCATATTTTCTGTGCAACCTACGTACATGGTAAGGTTTTTTTTTTCTTCAGTATCTTTAGAAAAATCTGTCAGTGTTTATTTATCAATTTCATTTCGAATATTTCGGTCAGGATCCCTCTCCATTCGCCAGAGGGAGCCTTGGATGTTTCACATCAACCGAATTAGGGTAATCTGAGGATGATTACAGATTCCACACATCTGTGCACCGTGCCAGCTATTTACGGGCAATCACCCCGGACTTCCCTATCGGGTTATACCATCCCTTCAGCCAGGTCACCGAGTTATCTGACTATGTTTGAACTTTGTTATTATTTGGACCTCCTTCCACATCACAACAATTTCAAAGACATCATTTTCAGAATTTGGTTTATCACTCATCCAAGCTAGAAGCTGACAAGTGAAGATCAGTTTCAGAACTTTTTTTTATGGTTGTCTCATGTTCAACTTAACAAGACTGAAACTTTATACATATTTAATCTTTAGCCTTTTTCTCCCTTCACGCTTATCTCTGTGCACATGTATATTTGAGTGGGATATATTTAAACAAGGTTTTACAGAATAAATGATGGGAACACTATTTACTGTCCTGCAGAGTGAACTACCCATTCCAAAGAAGGCAAAACAAATTACTTATATGCACAGATTTGAAATTTAGAACATGTCAACTTGAGTACAGAAAGTGCTAGACTGTAAATACTCATCCATTTTTCCCTGACAGAATGTGTGTGTGCGCTTGCATGTACATGACCCTGCCATCTCAGTACACTAGATAATCCACATCCTGGACATGCCCAAACGGCAGTCTTCCAGAACACTGCAGAAGGTAATTACAAATTAAGCCAGCCCTTGGATCATGTGGCAGGCTGCATTCTTCAGCACATCCCATCACCTAGACTCTCGCCGGCCAAAACTGGCTCAGGCCAAGTGAACAATGAATCACGACTCCCACTGTGGCAAAAAAAAAAACAACAAACCACAAGCAGGCATCCTGTAAACCTGTTGGGAGCTGCTGTCCTCTGAGAATGGCTTTCCGGTGAAACTGCCATAAGGGTGGAGTTTACACAGCGTGATAGATAAGGCGAGTTGTACACAACGGGCAGAATTTGGTTCATTTTAACAAGAAATATCTTGTTGATATTTGCATGCATGACATCCATGCACTGCTTTCATACCTCTTAATGACTTCCTATACGTGTAGGCAGGACAACAAAAAATACTTCACACTCAGGTGGTGGAAATCTACTTTACTGTGAAACATATCGCTGAATTTAAATATGAGTCTCTGGATAAAATGTACTGGACATTTGTGTTTGTTAGACTGAGGACGTGTGTATGCGCACACGTATGGGCCCCTTGTCGTCCTGGTTATCGGAGCAGATGATGCGTGCATGGTGCTAAAAGAGCTAGGACAATTCAGTGGAAAACACGGAGAGGAATACCCGAGATCGAGTGGTTCCAGTTCACGAAGTGTGCAAATCAGGTGACAGGGTAGCGATGGAGATTAGAGAAGGATCAAACATCGAGGCAACTGCTAGATCATCTCATCTGGAAAGTGAGAGTAGGATTAGAGGAATAGCAAAGAAAGGAAGTAAGAAAAGGAGGGGTAGCTACAATCGTACAAATTTCAAGAAAACGGCTTTCAATCGTTGTGACTTTTTCTCTCTGTGATTTTTTTTTTTTATTTCAGCGCTAGTTGCAGCATGAATTAATAAATATGCAGAGCAAACGTGATACATCATACATTCTGTCCTGCCTCAGAAAAGATAAACAAGTCAGTACAAAAACTTGTCATGCGTGTCATTTTAGTTTTTGCATAAAGAGGAGCTCCAGTGATAGTAGTCTGTTCAATATCAAGGTTACAAATGAGATCTTTGTATGCTGAATTTTTTTTTTCACCCTGTACCCTTTCTTGGTCTCCATAGCAACAGGGTTGGGGATTTGGTTAAAAAAAATATCTTCAAGAGTTGGCAACATTCAAAGACAAGTTCTTGGATCATCTTACACTCTATTTTTTTTATTATTATTTTTCTTTTCTTTGCTCGGTTGCTCAATTTTTCTATCATTTTTTTTTTTATTTAAAACGACCAGATTAGTATGAAAAGCTGTGCTGAAGTGATAGCAGAAAGAGGACAATCATGTGCTCTGAAATAAACAGGACACATTTTAATGTGGAAGTTTGGTTTAACTTTTCCTGCTGAGTTCTACAGGATATTTCGAAGGTCACATGACATATGGGTAAAATGAGAGAAAACCAAAGCTTTTATTTTCCGAGTCAATACTTAGAAGTGGAAGCTAGATGAGGCTAATTAGATCACTATTTTGTTTTCTGAATATTTATTTAAGTGTAACACAAGCTAGTCTTACATATTACTTTGCATGTTCTCCATGATGAATTTGTGAATGATGTGCAAAATTATGTTTTAAATAATTAAGCACCAGTTGTTTGATTTTTTTTTTTTTAATATACTTTATTAATCCCTCACCAGGAAATTTGTGTACTGCGTTACACCACAGCAGGGTGCCACCTCTGAGGGTGCCAATGGTGGGGTTAGGTGTCCTCTCCAAGGATCCCAGACGTGAACTCAGTGGAATGCGAACCTGCAAACTTCCCGTCCGCAGGCAAACGCTCTAACCACTGAGTCATTGTCTCCCCAAATTTGAACAGTGTCATTACTCCTCTCGGAGTTGTTCAGTGAAGTGAACAGTCGGACATAATGAGGCTAAATGTATTGATTATCATTTATTGCTAAACATAGAGGACTTGGATTCCGTATCATCATCCTCCGCTTATCTGGGGCTAGGTAACGAGGGCAACAGCCTCAGACGGTAAACCCAGGCTTTTATCACCCCGGCTGCATTGTCCTGTTCACCCGGGAGAATCCTGAGGTATTGCCCGGCCACTATTAGACATAGGTTGTCCAGCAGGTCCTCGGTCTGTCACTGGGTCTTTTCCTGGTGGGATACTCAGTGAGGGAGCCCGGAAAATCTCACCAGCGAGGCATTCGGGTGACATCCTAACCAGATGCCTGAAAAACCCCATCTGGCTTCTCTCAAACCAGAGGAGCGACGGCTCTACTCCAAGCTCCTCCCAAATGGCGGAGCTTCTCATTCTATCTCTGAATCAGGGGCCAGCCACCCTGTGGAGGAAGCTCATTTCAGCCGCTTGTATTTGCGATCTCGTTCTTTTGGTTACAACCCACAGCCGGTGACCATAAGTGAGGGTAGGAACGTAGATCAACTAGGACCGTAGCACTAGGAAGATTATTACAAATTTGCATTAGTTCTTTTCATTCATCGGTATGTCTTGCAATGTCTTTGAGGAGCACTGGTGTCTCCACCTTCCACTTAACCATCTCAGGAATCAGGAGTGAAACAAATGCAGTTAAAGAAGATGTGATTACATCTGACCCAAAATATCAAATTTGTAGGTTAAAAACAATTGTAGGTGTTATTGATCACCATACTGTATTGTTTCTAAAAAAACATTTGACTTTTATGATGAGCAGTCAGTTCGTCCAATCTAAATCCTGAATGATTGTCTTTGCAATTGTGAATGATAGAGGTGAATTTTCTCCCTCCATTCTTTCAAAAAGGAATGTGAAACTGAAGAGGTAGAAAGGCTGAGTGATTTGATCAGGGCTGCAGAGCAGCGTGTGTTTGTGTGCGTGTGTGGGTGTGTCTGTGTGTTGAGGGATGCGTAATGGTGCTTCTCTCTATTAGATTCCATGATGTAATCCATCTTCTGGATAATTAGCGGTGAGGGGATAAAAGGAAGGAGGTGCAGGAGCAGGCGCGCACTGTTATAGATGAAGGCTTTTTGCTTTTACTGAGGTGGAAGTTTTGTTTAATAAGTGTGAGCTATGTCAATGTCTCAAGGCAAATTTAGAAGCTTTTACATTACCTCGGTATTCCTACGCTCACTGGTAATACAAGAGCAACTACTCCTTTTATCATGTGGGCTTAGGCCCCAAAAATACACCTAGTAAGCTATAAAAATACGTTTTCATCTTTAAAATATGAGTAGAGGTAGATGTATACATAAACCTTGGTGTCCTGTAAGAGGCGGTGAACAACTAATTACGATATCAAGACATGATTAGTGCTATCGCGACTCTTTTTACTCTTTATTGCTTCTTATCTTCCCGTCCAGAGTGTAAAGCAGCCCGCAGGATCACAACAGTTGCGATGCTGGATTATGTGTGGCACAGTTAACTCTGTGGCATTTGCACACACAGCATGGACACACAGATGGATGTAGCTTTCCACACAAGCACAAAATGCAGTCCACCACTCTGGTGAAGATACATTGCAAACTAATTATGATTTGTTTTATATTCTTGATGCCTCACATGTTTTAGAAGCAGGAGATTATATGAATCTTTATGGGTTCCTTGGAGATTTTGGAGTGCAGTGAATACCACATGTGAACTGAATGCTAAAACGTATACTCTGCTAATCAAGACTCTAGATGTTACAACAGTTCCAAAAATTTTTCCCTGACATCATGACTGACCTACAGTTTGGGTTAATCACATACACCCAAGCTACATCAATACAGGACGACAGATTTATTATAAGAACCAAATTACAGCCTACAGAGATGGTGGAGTCCAGCGAGGGAATCAGGCTGTTCAGGAATATGGAATGCATGACTTATTTTTTTTTCTCACTAATCCTGAACAACAGGTGCATTTCAGGTCATCTATATTTCATCTGAACAGTCATTTCAAGATGATGAATGTTAACCAAACTGTACGCTATTGCACGCGTGCCTTCGGCAATGGCGACCAAAGTTGTTCTCTCTTCAATTAGAGCTGCTGCCATCCTTTTTTTTCTTTACTCAGTTCTTTTTTTCTATCAAACATGCCCATTAAACACAACATCATCCATCCACATGAGTTTAAGGGCGACCCAAAACACGGACATGCGCGCTTGTGTCTCTACCTGCTTTAGTAAGCAGATGCACTTTGTAATTGTGCTTGCGCCTGCTCTACAGTCAGGGCTCATGGGATGGGTCAGAGAGAGGGAGGGTATTAATCAAAACGGAAAGGAGCATCCCCCATGCGTACGTAGGATGAAAGTGTAACTGTGAGCTGTAGGTCCCACAGCCTGGATCTCCTTTTCTGATCACAGCTCCAATTAAGAGTCAGGCTGTTCCACTCCTCGGCAGAATCAGGGCTGACAACCTTTTGTGTCCCGGCCTTACAAGACTTTCCTAAAGCCCAAGAGTATTTACGTCCAGCTCGGTTTTAATAAAGCTGGAGGTTATTTATTCCTGATACACTTGAGATTTTGTGCCAACGTCTCTGTTTTTTTGTATGTTTCATTTCAGAATGACTTTATAAATGAATTAATTAAGAAACAACTGGTAAAGTCTAATCGTTGACAATATAAATTATCTCTGAAGGATGATTCCACGCTTCGATAGCGCTTGTCATACTGCCAGGTTTTTATTCAATCTTTCTTTCCCGTATTTTCCTCCTCCAGACACCACTAATGATCAATTCCAGCCCTCCGCATGTTTATTCATGAGTGAATTACACCTAGCTTCTCTTTGAGGCTGATGCATTTCCTCGAGTATTGTGCGACGCCTTACGTCCCACACTCCACACTTAGATGGCAGTTCTTTCCACTCCTTTTTTACCACCTCGCTTTGTTGAACTTCTCACACGTTCACTTTCATGTGAATGCACAGCCATAAACTCACACACTCACTTTAGTTCATTAGATTCCTCTTCTTATTTAGTGAGAGGGAGCTTTTCTATACATTTTAAAGTACTTTGGATTAATATTCACCGTTTTTTTTTTTACCTGTTTTCTTTGGCTCATGATCTTCTTGCTTCCATTTACATGAGAATTGTGTCGTGGAGAATATGAGTCAGCCTCTAAATGATTGTGACATTAAAGTGTCGAGTATAAATAACATCTCTCTGCTGTAGCCATGATGATTGAGGCTGCATCGTTTTAAAAAATAGATCTAAGTATGGCGGCTTGAAATTGATGGTCCAACAAAAGCAGGTTGATGAGTACAAGTACAACTAATGACTACACCAAATAATTTTCCAATTAACTCATAAAATATTGGACTAATTGATCTTCAATTTTTGCACAATTTAATTGACATACTGTATGTTCGACGTCTCATTTCTAAATGCCGATTGGCTGCGTATTTAAATCTTGTTTTCAATTGATGACATTGAAACATTGGAATAAAGATAGTGTCAGTACAAGTGCTGAACACAGGATGAAAAGGAAAAACATAAAAATTTATTTCTAATTAGGTAAAAAGGATTCTTCGAAGCAGGCAGGTTGTCCAAGGCAGGCAGGTTGTCTGAGGCAGGTGGGTTATCTAAGGCAGACGGCTTTCTTGAACAAAAGAAAAAAATATAAAACCACAGGCAAGAAAATCGGCAGACAAATATCTACTAAAGGCTTGTTGTTACCACATGGAATTCAACAATCTGGCACAGGGTGGGGGTGGAGGATGGCTTGTGGAGCTTGCTGATTGCTGATCGTCTGCAGGTGGTGAGCAAGTTGCCACGGACACAGACACCCTCTTAGAAGCATGAGCAGGAATCGCAACGAAACCTTTAGGGAAATAATTTTAATCTGGTTATGGTTAAACTCAGTGTGCCTCATAATGATTGCAACAAAAATAGCCGTTTTAAAATCAGTGGTCTGTGGGTTGCGTGACTGTGCTGGATTAGTTAAAAACAAGCCCAAAGGCAACATACTGTAAGTTTTAAATTAGATTACACAATGCTTTTTCTTTTGTAACCCCACTCAACCCAAATATTTTGTCTAGTTAAGCTAATTCAAACTCATTTGCTATGTGATGGAATGCAGAGTCCAGCCCCAAATAAATAAAGAGTGTCATGTGTGTACGTTTATAAATCTATCTATTCATCTGTGCATCTGTCCAGCCATATCTTTGACTCTTCCTTTTTGATGTCCTGGAGCTATTTCCTCTCTCAGCCATGTGGTCGCTGAAGAATATGAAGTTTAGATTTGGCTGTCTCGCAGGGGAAATATGAGTCGGCTGTCTATCGCATTACCATTTCCAGGCCTCAAATCAGGAGGTTATCAGATTCCCCGGGGTCAAAGGAACAGAAAGTGATGATACAATCTAGGTCAGGTTTTTTTTATTTTGCTTAACGTCGGCCCAGAAGAATGCATTTTGGTGCAAATGTAGGTAATTAAATATATAAAGATTTAAGAACCAATGCAATGCATCACAATAGAAACATTTCTTTTAGTTTTACATAATCTTCTCGTTTAAATTGAACTACTATTAAACTGTTTGTTTTAGCAAGTCAGTTGACTTTTAGCAATACAGTTGAGTAAATCCCCTGATTTCATCAAAATAACTTTACATTTCGGCTTGAACAACTCTGTGCTGTTCAGATTCTGCAGTCTTGTTCAACAAACTTGTGGAAAAGACACATTCAGCAGTTTCTGTGGAGAAAAATATCTTGTCACCAAAACTCAGAAGATGGGTCACAGCAAAATGGCCAGAAGTTTTTTTTTTTTTTTTTTTTTTTACATTTCAGCTACTAGTAAAAGAGCAAGTAAAAAAACAGGGGGAACGAAACGAAGTGCACACTGCCTTTGTTACTGCATTGACTGTGACGCAGAACTTTTACGACGCTGCAAATAGGTTAAAAAAAAATACGTCACTTGGTTGATTTAACCTGTGCAATTCCACATTGTCTTCTTTTTGCTCCGAAATCTTTCCAAAAACAGAGATTTGACAGACCAGTTTTATAAATGCCAGCAGAGGCAGTGCTAATGTTTTTATTCTCCTCAGTAATCCATTCAATAAGCTTCTGGTGACTGGACCTGTAATCTAAAATCTGCAAGGTCAGCACTTTACTAGTGATGCATCAACCAAAGCTGCCCAGGTGGCCTCGTCTTATTCTCAGGCCCCGTCCACACGTAGCCGGGTATTTTTAAAAATGCATATATTCTTATCCATTTTGGAAAACTCCATCTTTGCGTTTGTGTGTGGACGTGCGAAAACGGAGATTTGCGTTTTTATGCGTCACTACCTGCGACAAGTAATGCACATACATCATTCGTATGCGTCCTTGTTTGGATCGCAAACAAGGTTGGGCAGCATGGACCGAATCCATGCTTATATCAACTTTATAGTCGATGGTGACTTTTAAAAGCAGTGTCACCTCCTTGTCGGTCCACACAAACGAGATGCCTGGCGCCATGTTTCAGGTTTTTCGGAAATGACGACAGAGGTGCTCTGATTGGATAGCTCAGAACTTACGTTTACATCAATACTGCCCACTACTGGTCTGGCATGCTCATAATCACAGTCAGAAGCGTATTTATACTGCTCTATGTGGACGCGGATATTTTGAAAACAGTTATGTGTGGACGCAAGCGTTTTCCTAAAACGGAGGACGTCTGATATGCGTTTTCAAAAATACCCACCTACGTGTGGACGGGGCCTCAGTGACATGCTGGCATTTGGGAGTCGACTAAAAAAATTTATCCAACTATTGTGTTACGAACATTCTAATTACAGAAATCAAGCTTTTTTAGTCGTCAAGTTTCTCCAAAACCACAAAATGAAATATGAATTTTTAACAAATACGCAGGTTCACCACCAATTCTTTATAATTTAGCTCGCAAAAATAAAATAAAACAGCAGTACTCCGATTGCAGAGATCATTGTTTTGACACAAAGTAGCAATTTAATAGGATTATAACTGAGCTGGAAACCGAGTCAATCAAGCCGCATTGATTGACTTTGCAATAGGCCAGCTGACCATCACACTACCCAGACAACTCATTTTATTTTTCATTAAAGCTGTCATTATGCAGGGAGACATGACACAATCTCCAGACGAGTGTTTCCCTTGTAATTAGGACTGAAGTAAATCTAATTTGCATACAGTTTAGTTGATTTTATCAACTACTACATGCAGATCTTAAAACACAATCGCTTAGAAATAAGTCCATTTATTTGCATGTAAAAGGAAGAGATTTCTTTTCATTATTTTTTTAAAGAATTATTATTATCAATAAATTTGATCTTTTACTAAGACTTGGAAGAAATGATAAAAAAAATCAAACTTGAATAGATAAAAAACAGAAGTAATAGATTTGAGAACAATAAAAAAGAAATTAAATCAAAAGGACCATGACGATCGGATTAATTAATTCAGGACATCGACTCTGCATAATGTCATGGTATTTCTTTGAAAAGAAAAATGTTTTCAGTGACGGTACTCGAAAATTAATTTGTGATAGGATCCTCATGAGTCATGTGTTCAACAAAGTGAATGTCATCAAACTACGGCAGCTTGATGAATTATTGTTTATAGTTTTTTATAGATTAAAGATGTTTAAGAGACACTAATGATGGAACTCAATTAGGCGACAAAAAAATAAGCACAATTGCTCTTTTTTAAAAAAAAAAAAAAAAAACTTAAATATAAGTGCTTTGTTTAATTGTGCAATGTGAGCCTAAAAAAATCCAGATTCTTTACATTTATTTTTACAAAAACAAAAAGAGGCTGCACGGTGGTGTAGTGGTTAGCATGGTGGCTTCATAGCAATAATGTCGGGGTCCGAGTCCGGAGTCGAGGCTCAAAACACTGACCTTTCTGTGTGGAGTTTGCATGTTTTCCCTTGTATGTGTCGGTTTTCTCCAGGTATTGTGGTTCCCTCTCACTCTCTCAAAACATGCATACTAGGTTGATTGGCCTCTACAAAATTGCCCTACAATTACAGTGTGTTGGTGTCACCGCAACAGACTGGCAACTTATTTGGGGTGTACCCTGCCTCTCACCTGAAATCAACCGAGGTAGGCTCCAGCATCCCCATGGCCTCGTTAAGAGATGATCGGGACAGAAGACTAAAAATTCTAAATACTGTATGACTTTTAATAGTTGTTTGTGTGACAAAGATGCTCGGTTTCTCAGATAAATCAATAATAAGAAAAAGAACTCAGTTCAAGTTCATATGTCACTGGATATATATATGCAGGGGCGGATCCAGGGAGGGTATGGGGGGGCGCATGCCTCTCCCACCCCCCCTTTTTGGTCAAAAAAAAAGAAGAAGAAAGGCAAGGGGACTAGTCAAGCTATCCCCTTACAGGGCCAGCGAATGGGCAACCAAAATGCAGGAAAATGACTCTTATTTTTCAAAACGTTTTGGAGGGGGTATTCCCCCTATACTGGCTTTGTCAATGACCCCCACCCCTTTAAAAAACCCTGGATCTGCCCCTGATATGCTAGTACCACCGTATGATAATCTATGAAGCAGATTGGTTTGTTGAGTCTATGGTTCATTTAATAAGGTAGAAATCTGCAACTGGATTCTTATTTCCTTCAATAAATAAACTCTTCGGCTAAAAGAAAGTCAAGGAAAACAAAAGCAAATGTGTAACTTACACAGGTTAGCCGGGGTCTTCATCTCTGGCTGTGTTGTTGTATTTAATGTCATCTGCCTATCGAATATATTCATTCAATCCGTTTAAACTACACAGTTCCTCTCTTGGTTTTCGCCGCATGCTTGATGTCACCACTTCAGCTTTTCTGATCACTGCACTCGGCTGCCTTTTTAAGCCCTACCACCACACCATATTCCAACGGTTTCTGGGTCAAAAGGAAAAAGTTCACTTTTAACTTTTTTTTTTCCACTTTTATTAAGCCTAACAGACAGACTACATTTCTCAATCACAGTTGAAGTGCATCAATTCACAACTTGTGCGACTTATTCTATGTTTTGAAGGGTACTGGTTTGTCCAAATAACCGGTAAATAGACATTATTTTTTAAGTGTTATAAGAGTCTGGTTTGATTTTTTTTTTCCTTTTTTTTAGCAGAGTTTTAGCTGAATCGGTGGCAGTGTACAATGGAAATTTTTTATTGCACTTTGTGGTGACCTAAAATTCCCTGTTGGTTGTTACTACAAATACAGGTTACTAGTGAAAATCTAGCCGGAAAAAACTCTGTTTCAAGATTCAAAATATTCATTAACTCTCTCCTATGAGTCTGAGCTTTGATCACTCTCTCTGAGCCCTAGAAAGAACATAAAAAAGAGGAATATGGCCAAAAGTGAGCTACAGCTAACAAGCAAGTGAGGAATCAAAACGTGACCAACCTCTTCCAACATTAAATGTATGAAAAATATTAAAAACTTATTAGTTAATGGACATCACTTTCTAGCCTTTCGATCAACAATACAAGATAACATCTGTTCTAATTTGTTGTAACGAATGTCTACCCCCTAGCTTCGCCCCCACAAATGAGGATACACCTAACCCCCCGTTTTCCCACCAGTGGCGCCGTCATGCCAGCCTGCTGTGGTGTGATGCAGCACAGACATTTCCCCGGAGAGGGATCAAGATAGTATACAAAAAAGTTACATTTTTAAATAACTATTCACCATAAGTTATAAATCCTAGCATAAATGTGAAAATAAAACTAACCTGGTACAAATTCATCATATTCTCAAGTACAAGCGTTAATTTGGTCCGACCCACGCTCAGGGTATCAAGAAGTCAATATAGCTTCCCTGTGTCTGTGCTTGGTGGGCCTAATTGAAATGTATGAGAGAGGCTGGGAAATGATCTGTACAGGCAAGGCAGTCGGAATGATTGCAAACTTATGGAGCAGGTTTTAGACAAGAGAAACATTAGTACAATGGTGTGGGAGAAACAGACCGACGAGAAAGGAATGAAAGTGAGGGACAGAGGAAATAAAACAGATACTAAAGAAGTCGTCACACATTTCTCAGAGTGTTTCTGCAGCTGGATTCAGATTTTTCTCAAGGTTTTGACAGCTATTCAGTTGATTGCCCAAGTCAGCTAGAAATATGAAGTCTGATGACTGAGGAGACAGATGAGGGTGTTGGCACATTATCATCCTATTAGAGACAAATGAAGGCACAAACACAAAAAATATTAATCATTCGAGTTATGGGTGCTTACGTACTCAAACATAATCCACCTGGATGTATTTATTTTGAGTGAGAACCATTAAATTCACTTTAAGTTTGTCATTTGTTTTTTCTGCTTTTCCTCTCCAGCGATCCCTTTTCCATCCATCTCTCTTACCAAGCCTTTTCCAAACAGGTTATTGACATTTTCCCCAGTAATGACTGAAAGAATAAGGGCTGTTATATTGTCTAGAATGAGCAATGAGTAGAAGTGACCTTTTTCGACAACCGCAACAGATCGACAGCAGCTCCAATTGGGCACTTTATTTGGGCAATCACATTTGTGTAAAGACCATCATCTCTTGTGGATAGAATTGGCAGTCATACAATTGGCTGATAAAACACAATGCTTTACTTTATCCGCTATATGTAACTCTGTCATGTCATTGGCATTTGTTGCAATTCCTACATGCATTTGTCAGTATTTGACATTATCTATGAAGGTAATTAGGATTCACATCGCAATTTTATCAAAAGTAATAAGTAGGAGCCGTATGTCTTTATCAGGTTATGGTAAACCTAGATTATGATTACGATTTGATTATGATTACAAAATGCTTTTTTTGATGGATATTTTGAGAGAGGATGTAAAAGATAAAAATTTGACCATATTGGCTGAAATGGACTTTTTAAAGGATATGGATCAAGGAATGAATGGTATAATTGCATTTTTGTTCAAATTTTTATATTGTATGTATTGTAATGTATATATCTAAATTTCTATATTTGTAGATATTGTATTTGTGTGCTAGTGTTAGTCACTTTGTGAGAAAGAGGAATTCGACAGTTCGAGCATTCGAACAACAATTTCAATCTTTGAATTATTTTGCAGAGATTCAAACTGAAGGTTTCGAACGTGCGAAGTATTCTGGAGTCATTTCAAATGAATTTGTTTGAATTGAGTTCATGGTATGAATGTGTGTGTGAATGGGTAAATGTGAGCTTCACTGTAGAGCGCTTTGAGTGACTACACAGGTGGAAAGGCATTTTATAAGTAGAGTCCATTTACCATCTCCATTTCATTGCACGTTTAGATGTTGTAATTCTCTGAAACATCTTAAGGCTAACCATCCAAATGGTTGTGCAATGGGCATTCGCCCAGATCATCACAGGGGTTGTGTCAGGAAAGGCATCCGACGTAAAACTAAGCCAAATATTAATATGCAAGTCAGTTCTAGAAATATCCTACTGGATCGGTCGTGGCCCGGGTTAACAACGACCGCCATCGGTACTGTTGACCAACAGGGTGCTGGTGGAAATTGGACCACTGGTGGTCAAAGAAGGAAGGAAGACACGTACACAGGAAGAGAGAGAAGAGAAACATGAAGAGTCTAGGACTTAGGATGGGAACTTTGAATGTTGGGACTATGACGGGTAAAGGTAGAGCGTTAGTTGACATGATGCAGAGAAGGAAAGTAGACATCCTGTGTGTCCAGGAGACTAGATGGAAAGGTAGCAAGGCTAGAATTCTAGGAGCAGGGTTCAAGTTGTTCTATCATTGTGTCGATAGGAAGAGGAATGGTGTAGGAGTTATTGTGAAGGAAGAGTTTGTTGGGTATGTTCTGGAGGTAAAAAGAAGTTCAGATAGGGTGATGAGCCTCAAACTAGAAATTGAAGGGGTGGTGTTAAACAATTTAACAATTTAAACAAAGACTGGAAGATGTTACCAAAGTGGACCGGAAAGTGGCTAGGATTAGTAAGGTAGAAATAAAGAGGGCACTGAAGAGGATGAAGAGTGGAAAGGCTCTTGGCCCTGACGATATCCCTATAGAAGTATGGAAGTGTTTAGGTGAGGTGGTAGTAGAGTTTCTGACTGGGCTGTTTAACAGAATATTAGAAAGTGAGAAGATGCCTGATGAATGGAGAAGAAGTGTGCTGGTCCCTATTTTTAAGAACAACGGAGATGTACAGAGTTGCGGTAACTACAGAGGAATAAAACTGATCAGTCAAACAATGAAATTATGGGAAAAAGTTGTCAAAGCTAGGCTAAGGTCTGAAGTAAAAATCTGTGAGCAGCAGTATGATTTTATGCCTAAAAAGAGCATTACAGATGCAGTATTTGCCTTGAGGATGCTGATAGAGAAGTACAGAGAAGGCCAGAGGGAGCTGCACTGTGTCTTTGTAGATCTAGAGAAAGCGTATGACAGGGTACCTAGAGAAGAACTATGGTATTGTATGAGGAAGTCTGGTATGACAGAGAAGTATGTTAGAGTGGTCCAGGACATGTATGAGGGCTGTAAGACAGTGGTGAGGTGTGCTGTAGGTGAGACAGAGGAGTTCAGTGTGGGGGTGGGACTGCACCAGGGATCTGCTCTGAGTCCTTTGCTGTTTGCTATGGTGATGGACAGGCTGACAGACGAGGTCAGACAGGAATCCCCATGGACAATGATGTTTGCAGATGACATTGTGATCTGTAGTGAGAGGAGGGAAGAGGTGGAGGAAAAGCTGGAGAGGTGGAGGTTTGCACTAGAAAGAAGAGGAATGAAGATTAGTCAGAGTAAGACAGAGTACATGTGTGTGAATGAGAGGGATCCAAATGGAAAAGTGAGGTTACAGAGAAAAGAGATAAAGAAGGTGGAAGATTTTAAGTATCTAGGATCAACAGTCAATAGCAATGGAGAGTGTGGAAGAGAGGTCAAGAAGCATGTTCCGGCAGGCTGAAACGGGTGGAGGAAAGTATCAGGTGTGATGTGTGACAGAAGAGTTTCAGCTAGAATGAAAAGGAAAGTGTACAAAATCGTGGTGAGACCGTCGATGCTGATTGGTCTAGAAACAGTAGAACTGAAGAAAAGACAGGAAGCAGAGACGGAGGTAGCAGAGATGAAGATGCTGAGGATCTCTCTGGGAGTGGCCAGGATGGACAGGATTAGAAATGAGTACATCAGAGGAACAGCATATGTTAGAAGTTTTGGAGATAAAGTTCGAGAGGCCAGACTGAGATGGTTTGGACATGTGCAGAGGAGAGAGAGAGAGTACATAGGAAGAAGGATGCTGGATTTGGAACCACCAGGAAAGAGGACTAAAGGAAGGCTAAAGAGGAGGTTCATGGATACAGTGAAGGAAGACAAGATAGTTGGTGTGACCAAAGAGGATACAGCAGATAGGGTTAGATGGAAGAGGCTGTCTTGCTGTGGCGACCCCTGAAGGGAAAAGCCAGAAGAAGAAATCCGTTGTGCTTATGCCGTTTTCTAAAAAAATGAAGGAAATATTTCCAGACAGCCAACTGGAAATCATCATTGCTTCAGGCTATAAACAAAACTAGAGACCTGCCTAAGGCCAGGAAGATGTTGATGAGCAAATGTGTGCTAACACATTTCTTGGTTTTGCTACACAAAAAGTCCAAGTCGAAGAATAAAGTGTAAGAAATGTCGATTGTTCATCTAAAAGCAGACGGGAAAGAATTTTGATTTTGCTAGGGATAATAAATACAAGAGTAATTTATTTCAAAGTTTATATATTTGAGCAAAAAAAAAATTAAAAAAAAGATTTGTTCAGCTTTTTAAGAAAATAGGTAATTAGGACAAAGACACAACCACTAGAACCTACATTCATTCACTATGTTAATATCGAGTGAAAGTTTAATGTATTAAGTGGCATATGTCACAAATTTTTTAAATAAAATGAGAATATCAGATATAGTATTAGAGAAAATGTTTTGTTTTCCTAACCACTTATCTCTAATAGGATTGCGGGTGTGCCAAAGCCCATCCCGGCTGATTTCAGACGAGAGGCAGGGTACACTCCGAACAGGTTGCGCGGCCACACACACAGAAAACCATGCATATAGATATTTATCCAAATCGGCATTAGATATTTTGTTATTATTGTGCATCCCTTGTGGTCACATTTAAGATTTCATTCTGTTATCTTCTGCCCTATCTGGGGCCGGGTTGCGGGGACAACAGCCTTAGATAAGAAGCCTAAGCTTCTCTCCCGCCGGCTACATCCTTCAGCTCACCTGGGAGGATCACAAGGTGATCCCTGCACAGCTAATAGACGTACTCTCTCGAGCAAGGCCGGGGCCTGCCACTGGGTCTCCATCCGATGGGACGTGCCTGAAACATTTCACCAGCAAGGCATTCCGGTGGCAACCTAACTAAATGCCCGAACCACTCCATCTGGCCTCTCTCGACCCGGAGGAACAACGACTCTACTCCTAGCACCTTCCAGATGGCAAAGCTCCTCACTCTATCTTTGAGCGAGAGCCCAGCCACCCTGCAGAGGAAGCTTAATTTCAACTGCTTGTACCCGCGATGTCGTTCTTTTGGTGATCAAGCTAATGTGCTAGCTAAGCCAAGCTAGCACATTTCAGGTGAAAATTTTAAATGCAGTGAAAACTTTTCTGCGCACAGAGGAAATAATTTGTCTGTTGCAGACCTAATTTGCATTTTACCCACAGATGCAAAAGAGTTATATTTTCTGATGTCACTTTCAGGATTTCCCAAGTCATTTATTTTTTTTGTCACTGACAATTGGTAAGTGGCTTACAGCAGACCCGATCAATCCCTTTGTGTACAGATGTGGTAATCCATTTGTTTAAATACATCTGACATGTTCATTAAGCCGCTAAGTCACACACACCCACATTTTTCTCTTCTCTCTCTCAATCGTCCTCCCAAAAGCTGCTTTTTCTTACCGCATTGAGACAGTAATTACCATGCAGTCAAATGAGAGGATGGCAAGCAGAAACACAGCGCTTGTCTGTGGCCGCCTGCCAGCTAAGCTACTTACACTGTGGAGTGCACGGCGCCTAGGCATTACAGACTAGATATGGGATTCTTACTTTCTTAGGCTACAGTGATCACATCTGTGGCTGATGCTTGATGTGGCATTTTGACAGTGAATATGCTGATGGCCAAATTAAATGTCACAACAGTCAAAAATGCAACAAGAGCATGTGGAAATGTTTTTTTTCTTCATTTATTGTGAAGATACACACGCAGTCTTTTTTGAGTAAGACTAAGAAAGAAATCAAACAGTTATTGTTATATATATCACACCAGGGATGACACATGGATAATTCACAGAAGCAGACAGGCCTTGTTCCAGACTGTGACATTTTCATGAATTCTGAAAGGAAAATGAAAGGTTCCTCACCATCTTTCCTCTCCGTGAATGTTAGATACTCCCTGCTTGTTTACCCGCCTGCTTTCCAGGCAGCTCGCTGCCAACTTGGCATATAACCCGAGCGCTACACTGGTGCCGGCAACAAGCCATCCCTGCCAGCTCCATGATCACCATGATCTGGGTCGACGAGAGTATTACATGGCCACCTGGAAAGAGGCGAACACCTGGACCCAGCTTAGTGGCCAGCTCAGCCTTAATACAAGTCTTTTCACTGCCAGTAGACATCAATATCCCAACTTACTCTTTTCTACACCGTGCACACAAGTGATTAGCCATTGTGCAGGTCTACTGGTGAGCTGAAGTACTTTGTAGGTAACATTTTGCAAAAATCAAACTCGATTCAGAACTCAACTTGTTTGAAAGCCAGTTGGAAGAAATTGTGTCTGCCAAATGACGCATTGTGTCACATATAATGCAGTGGGAGATAGTTTGGACTTCTTTCTTTCATAGATCAATAAAACGTTAAATAGAGATACTATTTGTTTGAAAAATGGATATATTTCTAAATCTGGGTAACAAAAAGTTGCTAGGTTTTTAATTTTGTCAGATGCAGCTGACACCTTTATGGACAGAATATCTAGGCGCAGCCGAGGCGTTGGAGGGATCCAGTTTGGTGAGCTCTGGATCGGATCTCTGCTTTTTGCGGATGATGTGGTCCTGTTGGCTTCATCGTACCGTGATCTCGCTGGATCGATTTGCTGCCGAGTGTGAAGCGGCCGGGATGGGAATTAGCACCTCTGAATCCGAGACCATGGTCCTCGCTCATAAAAGGGTGGAATACCCCCTGGGTTGCCCCCCGGGTTGCCCGTTTGAGGCTGTTGCCCCCCGCGACCCGACCCCGGAACAAGCAGAAGATGACGGAACAGACGCAGCTGCACACTTTGTGTTCAAGAAGAGTGGGTACGACACACATTCTGTGAGAAAAACCCGTAAAAATACTGTTTGTAAAAGTGTTTTCAATGTAACTGCAATTTATTATGTTTTCACACTATAGATTTTTGAGGATGTTTCTTCCATTAATAGTCCTCTGACATAATGTACAGTACAGTATTTAGCCCCAAGACAGGTAGGTGCTCTGGCAAAGCGTTGTTTATTTGTTACATAATTTACGTCTGAAAACATATACATTTTCCCAGAAAAGCCTGAACTCATTAAGTCTACTTTCCTCGTCTGTACGTGCAAGAGTCATAACTCATGAACAGGAGGATATAAATTATGTCTCAGAGTGGAGGTACGAGTGAAACGCCCGACCTCCTCTGATCTTGGCAAAGGAGGTGGCCGGAGGCTATCAAATCCAGACAGCGCACACAAATGTATTCAGTAGAGCATCCCAGCTAGCTCTTTCAAACCATCCTAAACGGTGCTGTGCATGGTACGGGAAACGCTGATTAAACACAGATTCTTTGGTGTGATAAAAACAATTGTTGAAGGTTTAGTGTTTACAACACAACAGGGGCCGCAAGGAAAGGGCTAGCAGAAGGCATTAATAAAGAAAACTGAAATGCTGCCCGACTAATGAAGTGAGAAAAGCGGTGAATGAGTCGAGCATACCTCAGAATTTGTACTAATTACAGCTCCTGCGGGTGATTGGAAGGAAGGGATGTCCACTGCTCATGTGTGCTTATACAAGCAATCAATGGCTTTAATTAGACTATTAGGTGGGATTGGATCCCAGTGGACCTCTCCAAGGCTTAAGCAGCCTTATTGTTTACCTTCCTGATTGCTGAAAGTGTGTAATGTTGAAAGGTTGAAGGAGTGTAACTATTGGCATTGTTTAAACCCAAAAGAATGGTGCACCTCTGACTTAAACACAGCAGGAGTCGTTTCATTTGTTGTTTGGTGCATCCACGACGTAGAAGCACAAGTGTTTGTTTGATTATAGAGGAGGCCATATCGACTGCATGCATAATTTTTTATTTGTTATTTTGTGTTAATTTTATAATTGAATTGTAAAATGAAAGAACGACACACTCACAACGGTTTAATTTTTTTTTTTTGTGAAAGAAACGTCGAAATTGAAGCAGGTGTGAACAGAATGCAAAGCGAAGCTAGTATCCAGGGGCTTCACAGATATGTTTACCCTCTACACTCGCATATGCACAGATGAACAACGTGAAAGTTTTTTGGAAATGAATTTTACTAAACACCATTTCAAAATTTCTAGACACTTTTTTGAGAAAAAAAGGTAAACAAAGACGTCACGGGCATATGGTGCATCATCTGTTGCAATAATTGAACATTCAAAATGTGTACAGAGATTATTCATGTTTTTATTTTCTTTAATTAAACACACAATCTACAAATGAAATTACTAATTTGACGTGATCTACCAATAAAAGAAATGTGAATGGTCAGTCAGTCATCTTCTTATCTGTCAGTCCCTTTCGGGGTTGCGGGGGGTGCCAGAGCCCATCCCAGCTAATTTAAGGCGAAGGGCAGGGTACACCTCGAACAGGTCGCCAGTCTGTCGCGGAGCCACACACATACAACCATCCACACACACACTCTTTCCTAGGGGCAATTTGGCACCAGCCAATCAACCTAGCATGCATGTTTTTGGAGGGTGGGAGGAAACCGGAGCAAACCCACGCAGACACGGGGAGAACATGCAAACTCCACACAGAAAGGACAGTGTTCCAAACCTCGTCCCCACCCGGGACTCGAACCCACGACCTTCTTGCTGTGAGGCCACTGTGCTACCTACTGCGCCACCGTGCTAAATTGGTCATTTTTTGTAATTCTTTTCAAATTGTACAATATGCTTGAATTTAAATTATTTTCTTTAATTAAAAGCAATTATGTTATGCAAGAATAAATTAACGTTCTTACACTACTTTTAGCATGGGTTTCCTCCGGGTACTCTGGTTTTCCCCCACCTCAATGCCAAAATGCCCCAGGGAATAAGTGTGTGTGTATATGGTTGTACATGTGTGGTCCCGCAACAGACTGGCAACCTGTTTGGGGTGTACCCTGCCCCTCGCCTTGAATCAGCCGGGATGGGCTTCGGCACTCCCTACAACCCCGTAAGGGATAGACGGTTAAGAAGGTGTGTGTGGGATTTACAGTATATCCATGGTCCCGCAACGCCTCCTGTGCTAAATGGTTCAAAAGCTGAGCGGATAGGACGCTGCATCAGTGAACAAAGAGCAGAGCCGAAAAGCAGCGCTTCTGGTTCTCGATTTACGATCCTATCCTCACTTACGGTCACCTGCTGTGGGTGGTGACCAAAAGAACGAGATCACAGATACAAGCAGCTGAAATGAGCTTCGTCCACAGGGTGGCTGGGCTCTTGCTCAGAGATAGAGTGAGAAGCTCTGCCATCCGGGAGGAGCTTGGAGTAGAGCCGTTGCTCCTCCAGGTTGAGATAAGCCAGATGGGGTGGTTCAGGCATCTGGTTTGGATTTCTCCGGAACGCCTCGTAATAATAAAAACTAAGGAAAGTAATTATATTTTTATTTATTGTAAATCTGTCTGAACGGATTCGATGAGTGTTTCATCCTAGTAAACGTTTCTCTTTCTTCTTATTCTGTGAAAGTCCTGCCCTTGGAAGCTGCCTTATTTTACTCTTTATTTTTCTCAAATTTGTCCCTTAAAATGCAGCTTTTTTTTCATGGTTTTCTTCCTCTGCTCAGAAAGCAAGGTTGTATTTGAGAGTATGATGTTATGTTTTTTATACATGATGAAAAAACTTGTTTTTATACTTGATTTTCCACTTAGTTCTGACTGGCAGCTCAGATCTAAAACACTTTGAAACAAGAAATTTTTGTAATGGTTTCATTTTTATTCCACTTATACATTAAAAACTTGTTTTTATTTATTATTTTTTCTTATCTAAGCACTCGATATGACATGAAAGAGCTTTTCAGCACTAGCTTTTGATCAGAAGAGGAAAACAACATGTACAAAAAAAAAAAAAAACAGAGCAGGTTCAGTAATGAGGAAAAGGGACAGAATAGGAGCACATAGACGAAAAAAGGATGAGCTGAGCTCAGTAAAAGACAAATGCATAGAGAAGCAGAAAGAAAATCCAGGTGAAAGGCCAAATGAGAAAAAGAAACCATCAAAGCTGCAAAGAGGCAAGGGGGCTACAATAATAAGACCTGCATGTTTAAGCACAAGGGAAACACAAGTTTAATGCCCACAGGATGACGGATGCAATGCCCAGCTGCACGATGACACCAGGTGGAATATCTCTCACCGCTAAAATTAGTTGTCAACAGTTTTAGCAAAACCAGGCTGATGTCTCTGCAGGGAAAGAACCGTCTGGTGATTGGATGAGCCACACGCTTGGTTCAACCTGCAGTAATGCTGCTACTGCAATAGTCTTACAGGCATCGGTGGTCTCTAGAGGACAAATCACACCAAATATCAAAATGACATAAAAATGTGTCATTTTGCCAAAAGCATAACACACAAATGTGTTTGAAATTTATAAAGTTAATGCATTCTGTACCTTTGAACAATGTTCACATATTTTTTTTAGCAAAACGTCCATAAACAGCAATAAAAAAGCAACAATATTTCCTAAACGGTGACCAACTACAATATGAATACATTTAACTGAACAGTAATTTTGATATGTTTGCTGAAAGGAGTATTGCGTTCATCTCAAGGCTTACATTAATTCAGTTTCACTTCTGTTTTTGATGCTGTTAATTGCCCCATCCTCTCGCTACCTGCTTTGTCCAGCCTCCCAGAGAATGTGCACGATAGAAATGCTGCAGAAACAAGTTCGAAAAGCTATCTATTATTTTCATTTTGGTGCATTTACAAAAATATGGCACTGACAGTTTCCCAATCTTACATGTATAAATGTATAATACACGAGCCAGCACAGAGCGTGCACCACTGCTGCAGAAACACTTCCTGCTTATGGGTGTGGTAGAGCACTAATAGGCCAAGAGCAACCGGGCATTCAAATAGTACCCAGAAATTGTACGGTAGAGCTTGCAAATTGCACAAAATTTCATCAATAGAACAGGAAAACGACTCATATTATTTTGATACACAATTAATTGGATATATGGAAGAAAAAAAAACTCCAAAAAAGTTGCCAGGACGGTACCAATGGTGTGAGAAACAGAAGGGGGGCAGGGGGGCTGTCTTCCCCAATGACTACTAGAGATGAGCTCAGTGGGATTCAAACCGGCGAACTTAAATTCCCATTTTTGGATAAAATTGTGAAGGTTCTTTGATTAAAAAAAAAGAAAAACCTTCAAGCTACAGGCTACTTTTGACCACAAGTGGCATAAGATTGAGAGACTCACCAGCTAAGAATGCTTTGGGGTTTTTTTAAAACTTATTTTGCACTAAATTTGAAAATTGTTTCAGTCCACAGATTATTGTGGTGTTTGTAAATTATCGATGGCAGGTTTTCCTAGAACGATAAAAACTCTTTTGGACCATATTTTACTGTGTGTGTTTTTTTTCAGCAACATCTGCTGCCAGTTTTATTGCAAAAACAAAAACTTTTATTTTTGTGGAATTTTAAAAATAGTTTCAAATTTTAAACCCTAGACATGCACTCCTGCTAATATCACAGTAGGTGATATTTTTATCAGATACAGCTTGCGTTATAGTTAAGTTGTACTTTGTACTTGAAAAAGTCTGCATTGCACTCTTCCGACCTTCAGTGTTTCTCACTGTCATGCACACACTTGCACACAGACTCCTCCCGTCTCACTGGGGAAAATATCCACTGTCAGAGCAAAAGATGGAGTGGAACAGATGGCATCAGAATGATTGAAACCACCTACAATAGTTCCCACAACTTCTCCATCTTCCTCTCCCTTCATTTGCTGAGTACGTCTCTCCCTTCACCTCCCCGTTTTCGTGTTTCTGCCCATCTATAACCATTGTGCGGATGCATCATCCCGGCCCTTTCAATGCCATCCAGTCGTACAGTTCTTGCCAAAGAGGCTCAGGCTCACTGGAAGCCCCATGGTGCAACGCAAAGTCAGCCAAGAGGAGAAAGAGAAGAGGGAGGGCACTGAGGGGAAGAGCTGCTCCACTGTGGGGTTTTTTTTTTTTCTCCCTACATACTCAAAGTGTCTCATTTTATCTGTTTTTTTTTTTTTTAGCTCACCAACTTTAGTTACCTTTTTGAGCCAAGATTTTTTAGATCAAATGTGTTCATTTTCTACCCGAGCAGCCATTTTCTTTTTTGCCTCTTTCTTTTCCCTAGTTGTCTTCTCATTCCCATCTGCTCCTCCGCCTCATCCACACCTTACCTCATCACACCACCTCAGCACCAGGCGGGTTTGCTGAGCGGCAGTCATGTAAATGAGATAGTTAGCAGATCAAAGGCCATAGAGAAGGATTTTTAACAGCAGACGAGGTGTTGATTAGTGTCAAAAAAGGAGAGACAAGACAAAGTGCAGATTGTCTCTTTTGCACTCCTTTGCTTTGAGGCATATGTTCAAGTACAAATAGGGACGTGTGTGTAAAGTAATAAACACAGAAAAGCATAAAATATACATCTACCGTACGGTCTTCTTCCACTTCATCTGGAGTTAAGTCATGAGGCAGCTGCCTTAGCGGGGAAACGCCGACTTCTCTCACTCTGGCCACATCCTCTAGCTCATCTGGGAGGATTCTGAGGTGTTCCCTGGGTAGCTGTGAGACAGTCCCTCCAGTGGGTCCTCAGTCTGCCTCTGGGTCTTCGCCCAGTGGGAAACACCCAGAATACCTCATAACTGGGTGAATATTCTGGGTGGTATCCTGCCCCGATGCCTAAACCACCCGACTACCCGTAACCTACAGAAGCAAGGACTCTCCTCCGAGGCCCTGCCAGATGGCAAACCTTTCTCTGAGCAAGAACCTAGCCACCCTGTGGAGAATTTCAGCTGCTTGTTCAGTCACCACTTGCTGCTGGCCCCCATAGTTAGGTTTGGAATGTACTGAACATCAACTGGTAAATCTAGAACTATGCTTTTTCAACTGAAGTTTCTGTTCTACAACAGAATGATGCAGTGTCCTAATTGTTGCGGATGCGGCACCGATTCATTTGCAGTGAATCCACTTCTCACTTAGTAGATCTATTAAGGCTCTATTTTTTATCTACAGACAGTGCCAAATTTTACCGTTAATATTGATTTTTTTTCCACTCATTGTTTTTGATTTATCTTGTTTTTATCGCAGACCTTCTTCTTTTCGTTCATGTTATTTCATTTTGTTCGAAGCACTTTGTAACTTGCTATGTACATTTATTAAGTTTATTTTTGTTAATATTAAAATTAATATTTCATATTATTATTTTAAGTGAGGTTACAGGGAGAAGAGATAAAGAAGGTGTAAGATTTTAAGTACTTAGGATCAACAGTCTAGAGCAATGAAGAGTGTGGAAAAGAGGTGAAGAAGCGTGTGCAGGCAGACTGGAACGGGTGGAGAAAAGTATCAGGTGTGATGTGTGACAGAAGAGTTTCAGCCAAAATGAAAGGGAAAGTGTACAAAACCGTGGTGAGACAGGCCATGCTGATTGGTCTAGAGACAGTAGCACTGAAGAAAAGACAGGAAGCAGAGATGGAGGTAGCAGAGATGAAGATGCTGAGGATCTCTCTGGGAGTGACCAGGATGGACAGGATTAGAAATGAGTACATAAGGAAAACAGCACATGTTAGAGGTTTTGGGGATAAAGTCCAAGAGGCCAGACTGAGATGGTTTGGACATGTGCAGAGGAGAGAGAGAGAGTACATTGGAAGAAGGATACTGGATTTGGAACCACCAGGAAAGAGGACTACAGGAAGACCAACGAGGAGGTTCATGGACGCAGTGAAGGAAGACATGAAGATAGTTGGTTCGACCAAAGAAGATACAGTAGATAGGGTTAGATGGAAGAAACTGACTTGCTGTGGCGACCCCTGAAGGAAAATGCCGAAAGAAGAAGTTACAAATGGTCCAAATATGCATCAGGATATTTTGTAGGGATTGATGATCAAACCTTAGTAGACCAATTTAGCCAAAATGAAAATGAAATATGCTTATATTTTTATTACAATATAAGAATACTGTTTTAGATGGAGATGTACATAACTCAAGAGTCAGTTTTATTAATATGTACAACATTTCATAATTAGACCTCCAAGGGATTATATTTATTTATCTTATTTCTTTTTAATCAGCATCAAAGTTACATAACACTTGCCACTCGCCTTGCAGATCTGATCCGGCGCCAAGTGTAATCCCTGCCAGCAGCCTTCATCTCCGAATCTAAATTTGAATCCAACCTTTGTTTAAGGTCTAGGAATAAATAAATAGCAGTTCAAAGCTGGCATATCAGTGGCTCTTCATTTCGTGTCTGGGGGCTTGCCTGCACACTTTTGCCCGTGTCAAAATTTTTATCTTTCCAAGCTCCTTGGCTGCTTCCGTCGCTGCTCCCTCACTGCCTCTCACTCGCACAGATGGCAGAAGGGTCGGAGCACTTTAATGAATTTTCAAAGGAGCTGCATTGGCAATATTAAAAGAAGCTCCTAAACTTAAACATGTGTGACACCGGAGTCACATGCATGGACGTGATGAGACCGGTAAGCATGCAGAAAAAGGTCGCATATATCCCATGTCACTCCGAGGTACAGAGCAGAGATTAAAATTACTCTCCTTGCTAACCAATAACATCCACAAACAATGAGAAAATGCTCCATCCTATATACCGGTTGATCTTAGTTAACTCTATTAGAATGTGGGGGCACTCGCTCGAGGGTCACAGGTCAGTCTTAATGATGAGTTTACATATGGCAGCCACCGTGTTGGCTTGCAAGTGAAACTAGCAGTGCTTCTGCTAATCCATCTGTCCCGTGTTAATGACTCCACCTGGCCTCATACGGTCCAACACACACAGGTACACAAGCTCTGAAAATGAGCTCAGAGTGCAGACAGAAACAGAAACGACCACATGTGTCGGCCGTGTTGTTTTCTCAAATCAGCCTAATTGTGTGTTTGGGTGAGAGACTAAACAAGCGTCTTTCTCCGAGTCACTGAAGGCCGTCATGGTTAAGTGTGCCATCAGGTTCTGAATTACTGGGATGAATTCTTTGTGTGGTCAGTTGTGTGCTTCTTCAGCTGACCTAGATTACTGCACTTGATATAAAACTTCCTGTCCAGCATGAAAGGGCAAACTGACACCGGAGCTGCTGGAGGCATCAAGGCCACATTGGCGTAGACTTTTTTTATGCCCTCCTGTCTGAGCTGTCCTTCCTCAACCTAGTCTTCACCCCACCTTGGACGCAACTGAACTCAAGATTGTTGACCGTTATTTAAATAGCATGTTAACCCAAAAATTCATGCATGGGTCAACTAGCACACAAAGTGAATGATTGATGAAGGTGTGGGTGTAAATGGACTATTGCGCGAACTCTACGCCAAATAAGGATGTACTGTACGCAATTTACGGAATCTGGAGATTCAATGAGTTTTGTGGACCGAACCTTAAGTGAGGTGAGGACACTAAAATTAAACATTTTAATCAGTGAGAAAAAAAAATAGAATTCACATGTAAATGTCTTTCAGTGTAGGACTAGACGTGTGAAAAATTTGGCTCCATATCGATAAAGATTGTCAATTATGTAGGGCTGAAACAGTTAATCGATTTAATCGATTATAATTGATTATCAAAATAGTTGTCAACTAATTTGGTCATCGATTAATCGTCTAAAAAGTTTTTGCTGTCAACTGCACTTAAATTGGTCTCCAAGTGGGGCAGTAGAGAGCAAATTGAGCAAATTGTTTTCAAATGTGATCCAACAGTTTACATTTGATGTTTTATTAGCCAGTACTACTAAAGCACATTTTATGGGTGCTTATGATTTACTTTTACTGTATACAGTAAGTAGATTTATTAATTTCTAGAAATGATAATATTCTACCTCTTTATTTAACAGAAAGATTAACATTTGCTCTTACTGTAATAAACCCAACGTGTTGTTTATGTGGTTATGAGTTGTGTTTTACACAATTACATTCTATGATATGCCGAAAAAGTAATATTTATAAAATGGACATGTCTATCCGATTAATCGAATAATCGATCCAATAATCGCCAGATTAATCGATGACCAAAATAATCGTTAGTTGCTGCCCTACTCCGTATTTTGTGGACGGATGGAATAAAAACAGTAAATAAAAGACAGAGATAAGTGCAGGTTTAGATGTTTATTGGAGAAAACTGTATTGAGTTCAGAGTTGCCATATTGTTCTTAGGACTCCAGGAAAATCCTCAGTAAGTGAGGACTGTCTGTTTGTTCAGGTGTTCGTACAAGGAGTCCATCTGATTTTTCATCTTTGGTCAAGACTGTTTCTAGAAAATAAGACAGTTGTTCCAACGAGAAGGTAATGTCGGCATGCCTTTTCCGTCGAACCCTCTCGGCAATGCCGAGAGGGGGATCCTCGTACCCCAGGATGGCCATCCCTGGCCATCCTGCCCAGGCCTGCACCTGGGGAGGTCATCCCAGCTCCGCTGTCTCGAAGACACAGAAATTCATTCATTAGATACTCTCCTTTCTGTTTACAGTCTTTGCTCTCTTTTGTTGGAATTTCTTCAAGGGAAGGGATTGACGTGGTACAGTGTTATTGTTTTTTTAAAATTATTTTTATGCTTGTTTCAGTATTTTTTACGACTTGGCCCAGAAACATTTTAATGTTACTGTTTGGTCAACAACCTTCTTCATCTTCGTCCATCTTCCTTATTTGGTTTCTTGGCATCTCGTTTAGTGTTTGGAAACACTTTGCAAATCAGCGATTTTGTTCTTCCTGCACATCGCTCTGTAAACCGTAGATGCCTTTGATGTCAAACCTTGTTTGATTTTTTTCATGTTGGACTTCATTTGGCAAACTTTTTGAGAGCAATTCACACCTTCTTTTATTTCTTGGGATCTCGTCTGGTGTTTGGAGACTTTTACCCTTTGTATATCTGTAATTTTATTCTTCCTGCAGATGGCTCTGAAAATAGTTAACGCCTTAGTTTTCAAACCTTGTTTGATTTTTTTCATGTTGGACTTCATTTGGCAAACTCTATGAAGGCGATTCTGTCCATCCAAAGCAGTCGGATGAAACCAAATGTTTTTTAGTAAGCGTTCATCCTGAAATGAGCGCATGTTCCTGTTCAGCAGAAATTCTAAAGTACCTGGAGTGACCATGGTACGATTCTCTAGTTTTCTTTTTCTCCATTGTCGTCTTTCTTCAACCAGCTTGTTAAAAGTACTGTGGGTAGACCCGGTACGATTCTCTGGTTTTCTTTTACAGCGACTCATACCTTCTTTTATTTCTTGGGATCTCGTCTGGTGTTTGGAGACTTTTACCCTTTGTATATCTGCAATTTTGTTCTTCCTGCAGATTGCTCTGATAAAGGTTGACCCCTTTGTCTTCAAACCTTGTTTGATTTTTTTCATGTTGGACTTCATTTGGCAAACTCTATGAAGGCGATTCTGTCCATCCAAAACAGTCAGATGAAACCAAATGGTATTGATTAAGAGATCATCCGGAAATGAGCGCATGTTCCTGTTAAGCAGAAATTCTAAAGTACCTGGAGTGACCATGGTACGATTCTCTAGTTTTCTCTTTCTCCATTGTCGTCTTTCTTCAACCAGCTTGTTAAAAGTACGTCTGGTAGACTTGGTACGAGTCTCTTGCCTTCGTTTTCTCCATTCTTGTCTTTCTTGTATCAACCTGCTCAAATTACTTGTCATTTTTATGGTAGCCATCTTTTAAATAAAGGATTCAAAGTTTCTTGTAACAAACGTGTTTCTCTGCTGCTGCTATGTTTGTACTGGTAAAGGTACTGTGGAACTAGGATTTTCTCTGATAATGTTGTTGAAAGATCCTTTTGATGACGTCATCAAAGGACAAATTGTCAAGGGACACATTCCATTCATTCCAATCCTTTGATCTTTTTATTTTTTAAACTCTAAATTGTTTATCATTTCTATTTTTTTACATTTTCATCATGATGATTATTGTAAATTATTTATGGTCAGTTATTCAATTTATTTCAATTAAAAATGCTTTACTTTATTTATTCCCTGCATTGAACAAACGATGACGCACTGCGTCATTGGTATTGTAGTTCTTTTGATTTTAAAGAACTACAAACACAAGATGTATGAATAAATCAATGATAAGGATGATGTGGTCAACGATGTTGAAGGCGGCTGAGGCGTCATAAAGTAGTAATAAAGTCAGGAGTTTGTTTTTTTCCAGACATTGAAACATTTTCTTGAAGCACAAAAAACCCCCAAATATGTACCAAGTCTGAAAAAGGAGTAGGTTGAAGCCGAAGCTTATGGTGCCTGCCCCTTTCACATTTATATTTTAAATTAGGCAGTTGCTGACACTTTACAAAGAATACCAAATATCCACACGTACAGGAGTTTAAATGAAATAAAGTATTTACCTTCAGCATTTGGTTTTCCACGTATGATTTTATCATAATTTCCTTGTACAAACTACTGTACTGTTGAAATATTTTACTTTCTTTTAACTCCTGATCCAAGTTATTCCAATGATTTACACCAGTAACTGAAAAACAATGTAGTTTAACTGCACTTAATATTACACAACTTGATTGTTTTTTGTGTATTTTTACTCATGTTAACCTAGGCCATTTTTGTTTGGTACTATACCTCTGAACAAGGTTAAATGTGCAAATCTAAAACTGTTAATGATTTCTTGTTTTTAAATGTGATCCTGGATGGTCAACAGTTTATGTTTTTTTAGCCAGTACTATAAAACACATTTTATGGGTGCTCGTGATTTACCTTTACTGTATACAGTAAGTAGATTTATTATTTTATACAAGTATTTGCTGTAGAAATGGTAATACACTCCCTCTTTATTTCACAGAAAGATTAACATTTTTACTTATTAGAATGAGCTCAACATGTTGTTTAAGTGGTTATGAGTTGTGTTTTGCATAATTACATTCAATAAAATGCCAAAAAACTATCATTTATTAAGTTGCAAATTTTACCCAATTAATCGAGCCAACAATCGCCAGATTAATCGATCATCGAAATAATCGTTAGTTGCAGCCCTACAATTATGATATATGCACATTTTCAATCACTACTTTTTGAACTAATTTTGAAACTATTTGCTGTCGTGCATCCTCTTCAACACAATATTTCACATTCGGATTCATAAAGATAGAAACAATAACAATACTACTAAAAAAAACAATATGGCTGACATTGATTTCCGGTATGTGGATAGTTTATTTTTGTCTTTACTTTAAAGTTGGACCATTTTTTTTAATTTTATTGTAGTGTTAGATTGATGTGTGCTGCTCACAGAGTGTGGTGACCGCCCCCCACTTTGCTTTCTTACACCACCACAGCTCCACAATGGCGTCGCCTCACCGTAGTGCATCAGACTGGCAGGCGGTTTGGCTCATTTGAGGACCATCCCATTCTCATCACGTCATTCACATGATTCATGTTTAGACTTTTCGAGGTGTGGTTGAGGCATGATGGAGTTCAAGTTGCCTTAAAGCTGAGATTTGTTGCAAGTGTTATCTATAAAGCTTAAGTTGCGTAAAGGGAATTACGAAGGATTTTATAAATCCCAAATTGGCGTGGCGTAAGCAAGGTAGGTAAGCTGAGCAAAAATGCTTGCTCAGCTTAAGACCTACGCAAGTCTTTATAAATGAGACTCTAGAACCCGAAATGGAGCCCCTGAGTTTCTAATCTCACACATTTTAGTCCGAAAGACAGCAAATAAGTGTATATGTAATTACATTTAAAAGATCATTGTCTGATCTGTCTCTGGCTTGAAGGAACGTTCTTGTTAGTCGTGTTTAATCAAAATGTATTGAGTAGTGCAGCACTTTTGCTTTCACAGAAGAAACAGCTGCAGCAAATACAGAACATCTGCTTCACTGCTAGCATAAGCAGTCCTCGCTTTCTTACTGTCATGCCTGAGCAGCTTTTAAAACCGGACAGCCCATAGTCTGACAACTGTCTGATGAAGTTTAGAGTTTCTCTAACTGAGCTCATCAAACTGCCACTCACAAAGTACTCGATAACACCTCAGCTTGAAGAGAGTAAAACAACTGAGCAATTTAATTTTTTTCTCTCTTGCGTAACAGCCTGCATTTTAAAACATTGTCAGCTTTGTGAAAGCCAAGGCCATCTGTAGCCTCTGTTAGGAGTTCTCTAAATCTTTGTAGGAAGAAAAAAAAAAAAAAAGTAAAGTGTTTGTTTCAGCTCAGATGGAAGAGTACAAGCTCTCAGCATCAATGATAGCAGAGCAGCAGGACTTCGAGTTTCTGCGATTTCTGTTTCACACATTCTTCCGTTCCTTTATGCATCAAGGCCTTTTGCAGTTAGCAGGAGCCATTCGGCCCCAATATGCAGCACTGAGAAAAAAAATAGAAAGAAAAAAAAAAAACAGCTGCTCCTATTCCACTCTGGTGAATAGGTTAAATGGTGAAACAAGGAACGGGGCCTTTTTGTCATGGTCTAAATTGAGCGACAAGTGCTCGGGGTTCCACTGTTTCTTCACAGCTGCCTTGTAGCTCCATTGCTTTTGATTTCCAATTAGTAGCCACTGTGTCCCGCAGCCCTTTTTGGACAGTGAAGCCTCCTTGTTGTTGTTTTTTTTTCTCTTTGTGTGGGTATGTGTGCAGATCTTGCATTGTTACCAGAAAGAAAGAAGTGCCAAAACTGCCAGGATAAATATATTTTCCCCACTACTCCATGGAAATATGCACTTAAAAAAAACAACAACCAAAGAGAAAATAGTCTACCCAGCCATTATGCAGGAAATAACGACACACATCAGATAATCTGCCTGGCATTTGAATACACATAACTAGCTGGCAAGTGGCAGGTATTTTGTTATGTTGACAATTTTATGTTCTATAGTAATTTTTTTTCCATTTAAACCAAAGTTAGTAAAGAGGTAGAATAAAAACTGTCAAAGTTGAATAATTTGGTGACTCTTAGGCATCAACATAAAACCATACATGTTCACTGACAATGAATAGAAGATTAAATTCAAGGATGGAAGAGGTAGTAGTGGTACCTTGTGGTAGTTTTATAGTTAAAAACGTACTGAATGTTCCACAAAACAAGATAACAAAAAAATGTCTTGATTAAAAAAGAAATTCTATAGCTTATTTGTATAGCAACAATGATCTGACTGTGAAAAAGAAATCAGTTTGAATCACTGGAAGAAATCAGAAATCAAATGTCTACTTTTTTCCATTCCGTTGTCTTCTGCTTATCTGGGGCTTGGGTGCAACAACCTCAGGCTTCCCTCCCCCTCACATCCTCCAGCTCATCCAGGAAGACCCCGAGATTTTCCCTGTCCAACTGTGAGACATAGTCTCTCCAGCGGGTTTAGGGTCTGCCTCTACGTCTCCTCCTTGTGGGATGTGGCCAAAACACCTCACCAGCGAGCCATTCGGGAGGCATCCTAATCAGATGAGAACTACCTCATCTGGCTTCTCTTGACCTGGATGAGCAACGGCTCCACTCAGAGCTACTCCTGGATGACAGAGTTCCTCACTCTAGCTCTGAGTGAGAGCCCAGCCACCCTGCGGAAGAAGCTCATTTCAGCTACTTGTAGCCACGATCTCATTCTTTTAGTCACCACCCACAGCTAGTGACCATAGGTGAGGTTAGGAACCCTGTATCGGTTCATCTTGGTGAATAAAGACTCCCTTTCACAGTGAGGAAAAATTTCCTAAAAAACCCATCAGTGGAGAAAAAAGGAGAAACCTCATGAGGATCCACACGAAAGAGAAATCCCTCCCTCGGGACGAGCATCCAATGCTTCCAATCTGTTAGTTCAGGGTTGCATGCATGGTAACTTGCAATTATCACCATTTCAGATAAATATGATAGTTGTTATATTCACTCAATACTTTATTTACAATAGTTAGTTGTCAATGTATTGATAGCTGCTGAGTCCTTCTTGGCCACTGAGCCGAAGAAAAATGGTAAATCCTATTTTTTTTTCTTCTGTTTTTTCCTACATTGTTCTGTGACGAACAAGGAGAGTCAAAATGCTTAACTTAAAAACTGAATAAAAAAGGAACAGAAAGAAAACATTCCCCTCCAGGAAATTGATGTTCTTGTCCAAAGATGTAAAGTCAACATGTCTGTTGGGTACCACATACCAAACATCTGAGCTCGGGCAGCAAAATCAGATCGTCTCCTAAAATGAATCAAATTCTTTTTTGCTTGTTTTTGATCAAATCTTCTTTTTTTTTTCTTTTTCTCATTTTTAATAAACTTCTATCAGTAAAAAGCTGACTGTCTCTTTGTCTAAGATGGTGTGAGGTCACACACTGAAACTATTTAATCTGAACGAACTGTACTAACAGACATAAGCCACCTGAAGTGTCCTGAGTGGAATTCAGTGTGATAATCATGCACCCCGGGAGTAATTGTGGGCTGAATACAAAACATTTGTATCTGTAAAAAAAAAGACTCAAATTCACAGCTGGAGTGCAGGGGACTTTAATACACATATAATGCAATTAATATGTAATTTAATTGGAGGACAAAAAAACCAAAATAATTGAAAACCCAGGAAAAGCATCTGGTTTTAATCACCTGTAAAACTCTGAATAATAACGTGCAGATTATGGATCGTTATTGCTTCCTGTTGGACTCACAATTCCAGATAGATTATTATCTAACCTAACCCTAACTAAGTTGATCAGAGCGAGTGGTAGCTATTTTTTCAATCCATCTATCTCAAACTGGATTAGGAGCATCAAGTTCAGAAAGAGCACTTTCAGAAACTGTAAAGTTACGTCGTCTTCCGCTTATCCGAGGCCAGGTCGCAGGGGCAACAGCCTCAGACGGGAAGCCCAGGCTTCTCTCATCCTGGCTGCATCCTCCAGCTCACCCGGAAGGATCCCGAGTCGTTCCCTGGCCAACTGTGAGACATAGTCTCTCCAGCAGGTCCGGTGTCTGCCTCTTTGTCTCCTTCTGGTGGCATGTGCCCGAAACACCTCACTAGCAGGGCGCTCGGGAGGCATCCTGACCAGTTGCCTGAACCACCCCATTTGGCTTCTCTCGACCCAGAGGAGCAACGGCTCTACTTCAAGCTCCTCCTAGATGGCAGAGCTCCTTACCTGGTTTCTGATTGAGAGCCCAGCCACCCTGCAGAGGAAGCTTATTTCGGCCACTTGAATCCGCAATCTCTTTCTTTCAGTCACCACAATGGTGGTGATCATGAGATTGGGTTTTTAATTGCAAACATTTACTTCTTTTTACATCAATGGAAAAAAGTTAACAAATTGAAATGACATTAGCATTTTGTCCGACTTGTGAAAAGTTTCAATGTTATGTTTTCGGTTCTCCACAGCATAACTAAAACCTTGGAAGCAGCTTATCTGCTTAAAACAGGAGGATGAGAAAGAGGAAAAAAAAACACTGTCCATTTTTTTCCTTGGTTCACGTAAAGGGCTTATCAAAAACATGGTTTCGTTCCAATAGATACTCCCTTTCCCATCTAAAATCTAATCCACTTAGACTCTCAATTCTTATGATTATTTTGATCAGCTACATATCCAATTTTAAGACTATAAATAATCAAAGGATGTGGAAGGAGGACGACCCAATTGCAGGACTTCAAACAAGGTTTATTAACACAATTCAGGAAAGTCTGTAAAGCAAAGAAGCACAGGGTTAACTTAAGGTTTGAAAAGTCGAAATAAAAACAAAGTTCAAACATGGTCAGGCAATCAGGGTGACCTGGCTGGAAGGGATAGTAACACCCAACAGGGAAGTCTGGGGTTAGATAGATGGCAGGGTGCACAGACGAGTGGAATCAGGAATCAGGTTGATTAGGAGTATCTAGGGCTCCCTCTGGTGGCAGGTGAGGGATCCTGACACAATATCTCTCAATAAAGTATAAAAACTATATCACCAAAACTATAAGGGATCAGATGGGAAGAAAAAAAATCTACTTTTTCTCTTGGGCATTAGTCATTTGTTCTTGCATCAGCTTTTAATCCTGCACACATTGGGATTACAATCTCCTTGTGAAAGTTTTCCTACTTCTGGGGTCTTTCTTATTTTCATTATTCAGTAAGATAAATTGAGGCATCGAGAGCACAAACAGTTTGTCTGCCAAACAACACCAATGCTAATGTCATTGAAACCCCAGGTGCTTCTAGCAGCTCTTGAAGTCTAACATCAGTCCTTGGTACCTTCTCCCCAGGGTCCAATTTTCCCTGCATGAAACTTCAAGGCCCTCAGCTGAGCTCTCTGTTTTAAAACAACAGTAACTCATAGTGCGAATATGTCACACAGAATCGTAATGAGTGACCCGAAGACTGACCCCCCGTTCCTCTCATTCCTGCCTTTCAGATTTGTTCTTATGCAAAGCAGAAATCATAATTGCATTTCCTCATCTTTTGATCCACCTGGGGTTGTGTTGCATGCACATAAAATTCTAAATGAATGCAGAGGGATGCACATCACGCCTGATAAATCACTTTGCTTGCAAAATCTGCTTAGCAACAAAAATAGACTGCACTGTGAGCAAAGGAAAGTTAGATTTGAACCAATGTGTCTGTTTCAACATGGGGACTACTTCCAAGAATAGGACATGTAAAATAGTGACATATAAAAATTATCGCTACTAAATGCATTATGTACTATTAATATTTTTACAATATAAACATGCTATTTTTAAAGTAACATTTAATTAAAAGCACATATTCTGCATAAAACACTTGAATATTTTTGCATCTTTGTATTTTGAAAAATAATGTGTGGAGCTCTTGATTTACAAGTCGATCAACACTCACCAATGGTCACCACCTGTGGGTGGCCATGAGCGTCCGAAATGAGCTTCCTCCGCAGGGTGGCTGAGCTCTCACACACAGATCGGGTGAGGAGCTCTGCCATTCGGGAGGAGCTCGGTGTCGAGCCGCTCCTCCTCCAGGTCGAGAGGAGCCAGATGGGGTGGTTCGAGCATCTGGTCAGGATGCCCCCCGAGTGCCTCGCTGGTGAGGTGTTTCGGGCACGTCCCACCGGGAGGAGACCAAGAGGCAGACCCCTGACCTGTTGGAGAGACTATGTCTCACAGCTGGCCGGGGAACGACTCGGAACCTACCGGGTGAGCCAGAGAATGCAGCCGGGGAGAGAGATGCCTGGGCTTTCTGTCTTAGACTGTTGCCCTCGCGACCCAGCCCCGGATGAGCGGAAGACGATGGAACGGAATGTGCGGAGTTTGCATGGTTTCCCCATGTACGTGTGGGATTTCTCCAAGTCCTCTGGTTCCATGCAACCTCCAAAAACATGCAAGTTAGGTTGATTGGCCGCTATAAAATTGACCCTAGAAATAAGTGTGTGGGGATGATTGTCAGTGTGTGACCTACACACTAGCAGAATGGCGACCTGTTTGGGTGTACCCTGCCTCTCACCTGAGATCTGACAAAATAGGTTCAGGCATCCCCGGTGAGCCTGATAAGAATAAGCGGTTCAGAAGATGAAACGAATGAAAAATACTGTGATGTCTTTTCGGGTAGAAGAGTTAACAACAAAAAAAAACACCTAATATTGCTTTCTGTAACTCCTCGGATAAACTAATAAAGGCAGTTTGGACTCAATGAGGAAAGTGATAAAAAGCCATTTCATTGGCTTGTTGTTCAGAAATGTAAACTAGATGATCTTACAAAGTCATTGGGGAGAGAACACTGGTACGTATTTGAGCCCATTTGTCTGCCCGGTTTGATTTTGTAACTCTTGTACAGAAAAATGAGCATTATACTTGGCACTAATGGATTACGGCTCTCCTTGCACTTGTTTTGCTTCTACCCTGAAATCTTGAACCATTGATGAATATTAATGTAAGTTGTGCAAACTTGGCATCCTCAAGGGAGGATATCTCAGATGTTTAAAGTCCCCAGTTTAATAAAGGATGTTCCTCTCTCGACAGAGACTATTCTTAAACCCAAGCCTGCACAATGCTTTCAGATCGCCATTTTTCACCAGAGCTGATGACAACTTTCGCTTGCATTGAAGTTTACCATGCTGTATATTGTAATTTGCTGACATTTCTTTCTTTTTTTGTCTTCCTTCCCTATTCTTCTCTTCCCCCTTCCCTCGACACACCTCTCTTACCTCTTCTCTATAGTCTTCAACAGATGTGATCAACTCGTTCACACTAGGTAAGAGTCATTTAGTTTTCAAAACATAACCCTCGAGTCAAGTTTAAACTGTCCTTTCTTATTCCAAAAAGCTTTTGTTTGTCCTCCAAGAAAGGGCAGGTACTTCTGTAAAACCTTCTTCTTCTCTTAACTCACATTCCGTTTTGTTCCGTCATCTTCCGCTTGTTCCGGGGTCGGGTCGCGTGGGCAACAGCCTCAAACGGGCAGCCCAGGCCTCTCTCTCCCCGGCCGCATTCTCTAGCTCACCTGGAAGGATCCCAAGTCGTTCCCCGGCCAGCTGTGAGACATAGTCTCTCCAGCGGGTCCGGGGTCTGCCCCTTGGTCTCCTCCCGGTGGAATATGCCCAAAACACCTCGCCCGCGAGGCGCTCGGGGGGCATCCTGACCAGATGCCCAAACCACCCCATCTGGCTCCTCTCGACCTGGAGGAGGAGCGGCTCGACACCGAGCTCCTCCCGGATGGCAGAGCTCCTCACCCGATCTCTGAGTGAGCCCAGCCACCCTGCGGAGGAAGCTCATTTCGGCCGCTTGTACCCGTGATCTCATTCTTTCGGTCACCACCCACAGCTGGTGACCATAGGTGAGGGTAGGAACGTAGATCGGCTTGTAAATCGAGAGCTTTGCTTTTCGGCTCAGCTCTCTCTTTACCACGACGGACCGATGCAGTCCTCATATGATCCTTGATAATGCACAATGATGGTTGTGATTGGTGTATTACGCTCTGAGCTGTAAATTTGAAATTTATTCAAGAGGAAAAATGGTGCAGATTGTCTAAAATATCACGCTGCAATCCTGACTCAAACAGAAAAGAATGGATGATCCATTCTGGGATAAAGTTTGTGGAAACACTTGGACCTGATCCACTTAGCAACTGGAAACAACAGCTTCCACTCACCTGCTGAAAGGAACAATTAACCTCACGTTTTAGTCTCAATCAAGCAGATATGTAGCTCATTTTATACATCATTTTCACTTGAAGGTTCCATGTCGTGCAAAATTTTCAGGGCTTTCTACTTTTTTAGTGATGTGTGGGTGTTGAACTTTTTAAACACAGTAAGTGGTTTTAAAATTATTTAGGTTTTCTTTTTATGATTATTAGTGTGTCCCCTGCCCCTTACTTAACAACAAATGAGTGCTTGCCACAGCGATGATGAGCTAGCCACTTTCAGGGGCGGATCCAGGATTTTCTAAAGGGGGAGCGTGAGGTCATTGACAAAGCCAGTATATGGGTGGATGGGGGCATTTCCCGCCAGAACATTTTGAAAAATAAGAGTCATTTTCTGAGGATCTGACCGCCAGGGTCCCCGCCTTTGGCTGCCACCCATCTCCTCCTTCACCCGACCCCTATGGCTCCTCCTCCAGGTCGAGAGGAGCCAGATGGGGTGGTTCGGGCATCTGGTCAGGATGCCCCCGAGCGCCTCGCGGGCGAGGTGTTTCGGTTATGCCCCACCGGGAGGAGACCAAGGGGCAGTGGGTGGTCATAAGCGGCCGAAATGAGCTTCCTCCACAGGATGGCTGGGCTCTCACACACAGATCGGGTGAGGAGCTAATCCTCCAGGTCGAGAGGAGCCAGATGGGGTAGTTCAGGCATCTGGTCAGGATGCACCCCGAGCGGCTCGCTGGTGAGGTGTTTCGGGCAAGTCCCACTGGGAGGAGACCAAGGGGCAGACCCCGGACCTGCTGGAGAGACTATATCTCACAACTGGCCGGGGAACGACTTGGGATCCTTCCGGGTGAGCTGGAGGATGCAGCCAGAGAGAGAGAGGCCTGGGCTACCCGTTTGAGGCTGTTGCCCCCTTGACCTGACCTTGGAACAAGCGGAAGACGCCGGAACGGAACGGAGTCATTTTCCTGCATTCTGGTGGCCCATTCGCTGGGCCTGCAAGCGAATAGTTTGACTAGTCCCCACCTCCCTTCTTTTCTTTTTGTGGACAAAAAGGGAGGGGTGGGCGTGCCTCCCTCCCTGGATCCACCCCTGAATTTGGTGATGGTTGATGTAGCAAGAATCATTCTGTACACTCTCGGCTGCACCCATGCTCCTCTTGCACCACTTCCCCTCTTTGAGTTTATCCAAAGTCAAATTTCATTGTCAGAACTTGTGCTTTTTAGGACAGGTAGTTGTGATGAGCAACAGTCAGGCTTTCACATCTACTGGACTGTGAGAAGCTCTGCGTAACTTGTAATGATGTTCCAAAACCCAAAATGTGGACAAGTGCATAAGATGCAATTGAAAAAAGTGATCTTGCACGAGATAGGACGTTTAACGTATAAAGTGAGAACGTAAAACACCAAAGTTCGGCAATGTTATAAGTACAATGTACAATGTATGCACAGTTAGTTTTGGACTGCCACGTTCAGAGCGAGAAAGTGAAAATGCTTTAGCCATGAAATGCCAAGACAAGTATGGTTTCCACTGTTTTGTTTGACTGTTTTTTAAGAAAGTCAGCAGGCTGCATGAGTGTGATAGAGGTCAACTGCATGACTGACTCCGCCATAGCAGGGCGTCAGACCAGGACAGCAGGACCTTTAAGCAGAACCCACAGTGCTGAGCATCTGCTCAGAGGGATAAAAATCAATCACCTCCTTTCCAAGGTGGAGCAGGTGTATTGGACATAAAGAGAAATAAATAACAGTTTAAGCTTCAGTTACTCCTGCTTGACTGCTTTCAGGCTTTTCATGCGTAGTTTTTTGCTTTTTTAAAACTTGATTTATCATACACAGACAAAAATCATCAAGAGACTTCTTCTTAGGCTTAAAAATTGAAAACTGTGCTATGTCGCCACAGTAGTTTGGGATGGCTACTCGGCAGAGCATCTGCAAGGAGTTCTGGTCCGGCTCTCAACTCTTTGAGGCAGGCGTTGGCTGACTGCTTGAAAACAGAAAACCCCTGGCTAGCTGAGAATAATAAGTACCCATGGGAAGCTGCCAGATGGACATTTACTGTGAGCCTAGCTGGAGAGGGAGAAATCTGTCAAACATCACACTAGGCATCTGTGGGAGAGCAGCGCAGGTTCACGTCCACTACAGTGTGTCGGACAAGACGAGTGCTCTTTGTCAAGACTAAAAGCTGTTAAGACCGTCTCTTTTTTTTTTTAAATACCACATCTAGTTGATGGAGTTACCTTTTTTTTCCAAGGTCAACAATCCACAAGACATTAAATCGGGATGTAAGAGTAACAGCTTTAAATAATGTCTTCCTATTGGATGCTTTCAAGATCATCTTTACTATTCCAACCAAATATTGCTTTAATGAGCATATAGGTCAATTTAAAACTTAATTTTACCGTGCTAATAATGTAAATTTGGCTTAACTTTTAGACCATAGCAGAGCATGGAAGTTGGTCTCTTTGTGTTCATAACTATAACGTCTTGTCGTGTTTTAAACTTCAGAAGCTCAAGGGTGTCGGAGCTGGCAAAGAAAAGAGAGAATAGAAGAGAAAGAGCACAAATAGTTCTTTCTGGTATAGTCAGTGTTGAAATAGGAGCTTAGTTCTTCTACACAAGCTGTGCACTTGTTATGATTGCATTATGTCTGGCAGACCTCTCTTTATACAGGAACTGAACCACACTTGGTCAGTGAGATGTCACTGGCAAAGTCCATAGAAAAGAATGAGTGCTAGCTGCATAGTTAGACAAATACCATTATCTTGATGAAGTCTGCAAATAGATCTGTGGCTGATCAAAGAATAAATAAGGAAAAAAAAAAAAAGCCAGGCTCAGAAATATCCAAAGCTCTGTCATCTTGTAAGACTCCGCAGTTGGTACTTGGAGTATTTTTTTTATGGACTGCAGAGCAATTTCAAATCTCCATCTGGGCTTTTTATTTCCCAGAAAAATCTGTTGTTGTATTCAAATGATAAAGAATAAGTAGGAAAACCGTTTTATAAATGAAAACAGATATTTTCACCGGGAAAAGGGTGGAATGCCCCCTGCGGGTCAGGGACAGGGTCCTGCCCCAAGTGGAGGAGTTTAAGTATCTCTGGGTCTTGTTCACGAGTGGGGGAAGGATGGAGCGGGAGATCGACAGGCGGATCGGTGCGGCATCAGCAATAACTAGGACGCTGCATCGGTCCGTCGTGGTAAAAAGACAGCTGAGCCGAAAAGCAAAGCTCTAGATTTACAAGTCGATCTACGTTCCAACCCTCACCTATGGTCACCAGCTGTGGGTTGTGACCAAAAGAATGAGATCGCAGGTACAAGCGGCCGAAATGAGCTTCCTTCGCAGAGTGGCTGGGCTCTCACTCAGAGATCGGGTGAGGAGCTCTGCCATTCAGGAGGAGCCTGGTGTCGAGCCGCTTCTCCTCCAGGTCGAGAGGAGCCAGATGGGGTGGTTCGGGCATCTGGTCAGGATGTCCCCCGAGCGGCTCGCTGGTGAGGTGTTTCGGGCAAGTCCCATCGGGAGGAGACCAAGGGGCAGACCCTGGACCCGCTGGAGAGACTTTGTCTCACAGCTGGCCGGGGAACGACCTGAGATCCTTTCAGGTGAGCTGAAGTATGCAGCCGGGTGAGAGAGGCTTGGGCTGTCCGTTTGAGGCTGTTGCCCCCGCAACCTGACCCTGGAACAAGCGGAAGATGATGGAACGGAACTGAACAGATTCCTAGAGTTTACATTGAAAATGCACATCGACTTTCTTTCTCTTTAAGTTAGAAGACATCATTTAAAAGTAAATCCAAGACTCTGTGTTACAGCAATTACAGAAATTCTGTTACAAACAGCGTACATGCTGTCATTACCTCACATTTGTGTGCTAAGTCTGAAAGACTATAAGTGGGTGAGTGGCTAATAGGAAAAAAAAAATGACTGAAAGCTCATTAGTGTGACTCTGCATACATTCAGCAGTAATTAGAATTGACTGACGGATTCACCAAGTGTTCACCTTTCCAGTTCCCGTTTAAAAAAAACCTGCTTGCTTTGCGTTCTTTTGGCAGACAGTGTCACTTCTTACCTGCAAATTTTGATGGGCAGTCTTTAGTATTTTCATAATGATCAGTCTTTGTGACAGATGACGGCGCAGGATTTTCTCCGGCGCTTTTAAACATCGCACAACAGCAGTTTAGGACGACACAGATTTGTGTTGAGTTGGATGGCCCCATTTATGTGAAGCAGGTCTGTTTTACCGAACAGATGGCTCGTCTTTAACTTTATCAACAGCAGCGGTTTCAATCGCAAATGCAATAAGTTTCTCAGCTAGCTGAGTAGAGCTGCATCCATCAGTAGCTAACAGCATATGGCGAAGGCACATTAAGGTGTCATGTCGCTTTTTTCTTGTTTCCTGTTCTGTCAGTGTTGTTGAAGCCAAACATTAGATGCTCACTTCATAGAATAAAGTTTGTATATATCTTGGGGTATTGCCCAGCTAGGTTTAGATCACTTCCTTCCTATCTGATCTCTTTCCTCAAAGCCTTGCTGTTCTTTTTTTTAACATTTTCATTATTTATTGTGTTGTCAAGCGTGGTAAATTATTTTTTTACCTTTTTTGTTTTTTGACCAATAAAAAACGACAAGGTCGAACAAAAGGCATGTGCGTGTCAAGATGGTGTTTGTTTGACAGGCTGAAAGGTACTTGTTTTGCATGCTTCTTGCAACATTTGAAGGAGGCTGTTTACCAGTGCTCTCCATATGTCGCATCTATCGTAACGCCATGAATGAGAGCTTTGATCCCCTGGGAAAATGCCTCTATGTCAGATTCCCCAACAAAACAATGTTTGGGCGAATAAGATGCAGATTTATCTGATATGAGAAAGAAAAAAATGATCCCAATTACAAAAACTGCTTCTGGAGCATCTAAACATTTTTGTATCAATTTCAATGTTCCTATGTCTAAGGACCCTTTGTGACACACTAGTTTGGAATTACAGTAGACTGTAATTTCCTGTCATGATCCCCCTCACTTGCCGCCAGAGCGAGCCCTGGATGTTCCTTATCACCCTGATTAGGGACACCTGAGATTGATTCCTGATGCCACACATCTGTGAACCCTGTCAGATTCCCCAACAAAACAATGTTTGGGCAAATAAGATGCAGATTTATCTGATGTATGTGAGAAAGAAAAAACGATCCCAATTTCAAAAACTGCTACTGGAGCATCTGAGCAATTTCGTATCAATTTCAATGTTTCCGTGTTTTAGGACCCATTGTGACACACTGGTTTGGAATTACAGTAGACTGTACTTTCCTGTCATGATCCCCCTCACTTGCCGCCAGAGCGAGCCCTGGATGTTCCTCATCATCCTGATTAGGGACACCTGAGATTGATTCCTGATGCCACACATCTGTGAACCCTGTCAGATTCCCCAACAAAGCAACGTTTGGGCAAATAAGACGCAGATTTATCTGATGTATGTGAGAAAGAAAAAAAGATTCCAATTTCAAAAACTGCTACTGTAGCATCTGAGCATTTACGTATCAATTTCAATGTTACTATGTCTGAGGACCCATTGTGACACACTGGTTTGGAATTACAGTAGACTGTACTTTCCTGTCATGATCCCCCTCACTTGCCGCCAGAGCGAGCCCTGGATGTTCCTTATCACCCTGATTAGGGACACCTGAGATTGATTCCTGATGCCACACATCTGTAAACCCTGTCAGATTCCCCAACAAAACAACGTTTGGGAAAATAAGATGCAGATTTATCTGACGAATGTGAGAAAGAAAAAAAGATCCCAATTACAAAAACTGCTATTGGTGCATCTGAACATTTTCGTATCAATTTCAATGTTCCTGTGTCTGAGGACCCGTTGTGACACACTGGTTTGGAATTACAGTAGACTGTACTTTCCTGTCATGATCCCCCTCACTTGCCGCCAGAGGGAACCCTGGATGTTCCTTATCACCCTGATTAGGGACACCTGAGATTGATTCCTGATGCCACACATCTGTGAACCCTGTCAGATTAACCAACAAAACAATGTTTGGGCGAATAAGATGCAGATTTATCTGATATGAGAAAGAAAAAAATGATCCCAATTACAAAAACTGCTTCTGGAGCATCTAAACATTTTTGTATCAGTTTCAATGTTCCTGTGTCTGAGGACCCATTGTGACACACTGGTTTGGAATTACAGTAAACTGTACTTTCCTGTCATGATCCCCTTCACTTGCCGCCAGAGCGAGCCCTGGATGTTCCTCATCACTTGATTAGGGACACCTGAGATTGATTCCTGATGCCACACATCTGTGAACCCTATCAGATTCCCCAACAAAACAATGTTTGGGCAAATAAGATGCAGATTTATCTGATGTATGTGAGACAGAAAAAAAAAAGATCCCAATTACAAAAACTGCTACTGGAGCATCTGAGCATTTACGTATCAATTTCAATGTTCCTGTGTCGGAGGACCCATTGTGACACACTGGTTTGGAATTACAGTAGGCTGTACTCTCCTGTCATAATCCCCATCACTTGCCACCAGAGCAAGTCCTGGATGTTCCGCATCACCCTGATTAGGGACACCTGAGATTGATTCCTGATGCCACACATCTGTGGACCCTGCCGTCTATTCAAGGGCAATCACCCCGGATTTCCATGTTGGGTCATACCATCCCTTCCGGCCAGGTCTCCCTGGTTGCCTGACCAAGATCACATTCTGAACAACAACTTCTTGCCATGCCACTAAAACTTGTTTTAGCAATACTAGACTGCCATTCTCAAATAATTCATGTTTTCTGTGCTGCAATTGGGTCCTCCTCTTTCCACCTGCACACCGCTTCATGACAACTCCAACTCATCACTACAATCACAAAGAGATTGTAATGATTATTTAAGATGATCAGTTTCCTTTGAAATTGGAATCTAGTTTAAGTTAGCTCAAGATTATTGTGTCTTCTTCTAATTGGCCTTCTTTTGACCCATCTGGGGGTTTTCCATTGCCCCGGTCACCAGAAAGTGAAATTTTGTCACTGGGCGGTACGTTTTGTGGTATTCCAAGCAAAGACAGATTTGGTGATAGTTTGCTCATATGGACCCCATATTGTAAGGCGCTGTTTTGTACTGGCTATTTGCTTCACAGACCTCAATGGAATTATTTTTACCCGTGCACCACTCATAAATTGAAACGATTGCCTTTAATGTCTTGTGCAAATTTGTTATATCTATGAACACTTTAAAAAATAAATGACCTATAATCCAGCCTGCATTGAGAGATATCCAATACTTATTTTAACGACATTGCAGTATTTGCGTCTAATAAACCCAGGCAACGTGACAGTACAACTTTTAGTATTGTAACGATAACAGAAAACCATTTTCGTTCAGCATAAATCTTTCGGATGCTTTCTGTGTTTGTGTCAGATACTAGTGATTAGGAAAATTAGAAAAACATCAGGGGTTATTCCTGACTCACAGAGGGCTTTGCTCTGATTAACCATCAGTCAGCGTTCACTTCCGAGGAAGTGGGCTTCATTTAGGTTCAGCCTGATGTGTTGTGATGCCTAAAAATCACACATTAGTCACTGTACCTTTGTTGCCTCACATGTTGTAATACAATGTGTAATGAAATGATTATTATTGCTTCTCCTCTGATTAGTTAAGACGTCATATGCAAATTTTCTGAAGTTTCTGTGTCGTATGATTGGTCAGGCGACAGGACCTCTGATGCTCACAAATAAACAGCAGCTGAAAGTTTTGGGAAAAGCAGCAGAAGAAAAGATAAATGCAGAAACTTGTGCATTGTTTTTATCTAATGATCACGCAGCTCTCTGCACCTTTTTTTCTTCACTATTAATTTTTAGCATGTTTGTTTGATGCATTCTATGTATTTAGCCTCGCCACCAGTGGTGGATGAAGTACTCACTTTTTGTACTTAAGTAAAAGTACAGAGAATTAGGCAAAAAATGTACTTAAGTAAAAGTAAAACTACCAATAAAAAAATCTACTTAAGTAAAAGTACAAAAATAGTTGGTGTAAATTGTACTTTTTAAGTAAAAAGTAAAAGTATTCGATCATAATTCAAACGTTATTTTTTGTGCTATAGGGTGTCACCATGGTAACCAGGAAAATACTCTGCAGGGGTGTGACCCCCCTCTCCCGCCTCTTTTGGTCCACAAAAAAAATAAATAAATAAAATAAAAGGAAAGGAGACAAATCAAGCTATCCCTTTGAAGGGCCACTGGATGGGCCGCCAAAATGGAGGAAAATGACCCTTATTTTTTAAAATGTTTTGTGGGGGAGGCCCCCAGTCACTATATATTGGCTTTGTCAAAGCCCCCCTTTGGAAAATTCTAGATCCGCCCCTGCACCATGTAAAGATGGCTCAACTTTTTATTTAGATGTAAACACAACGAACAACGATCTTCTAACTCTTTTTAATTTGTACTGTATTTGATGTTAGGTTTTTGGCGCTGAATGAATGCGGAAAATGTTTCTCGATTCATGACTTCTTCTCCCGATCAACTGCTTCTTTTGATTTTGGCGATGCGGCTTCAAGATGCGCTAAAAAAAAAAAACCTGTGTATTTTTCAAATTCCTGAACAAAAATGTAACGAAAAATGTAAAACACACTTTTAAAAAGTAGCGAAGTAAAAGTACAGATATTTGCTCTAAAAATGTAGTGAAGTAAAAGTAAAAGTACCGGTCTTAAATTTTACTTAAGTAAAGTACAGATACACAACTTTTTTTACTTAAGTACAGTAACGAAGTACATTTACTTTGTTACGTTCCACCACTGCTCGCCACATCCGACTAGAGAAAGACCTAGATATTACAGCAAGAACATGAGTCATTTTTTTGGTCCATCTTCGTTTTTGTTACTTCCTGACTAAAAAATGACTTCCATTAACTATAATTTAATGTAGTCAGAATTGTGAAATAAGATAGTGGGGTTATTTTATGATCTGACATTGATGTGCGTTTGATGCTCCATTTATTTCTTTGGTAATTTATAATTGTTTAAGCATGTGTTCCGCTTGTTAATCAAATTGTTTGGAAATGACAGGAACATTGCTTTTCCAAAATGCTTGTCTATGTTCCTCCTCATTGGGTTGACAATCAGAGACACTTGAATGCTTCGTACAAGCAAACTGCCAAATACTCTACTTTTAAATAGATGCTCACATTTGCTGGGAATCAGATAATCAAGTGGATTAGATTAGGATTAAAGAGTTGATTAACAAACACCTGCATCGTGCTTCTCAAGCTAATTCTAGCAGATTCAGTTGGGATTGTGTTAACTTTTCTTAAACCGCTTTGTGGTTTGACTATTTCATGCATATAAAACATTGTTTCTTGATGTTTTTTTCAACTTCCCCATGTAAAAAGTACAGTGCATGATACATGCAAAACAGATTTTATAATGTTTAAAAGACTCCAAGATCTCTTGACATTCTACATGTTGAACCTTCCAGTTATATTTTCATCTAAAATATCCCATTTAATAAACTTCTTGATTGCAGCACTTTGATAAAGCTCCACAGGAATAGGCTGTTTTTGAAATCTAAGCTTTTAACCAAAGTATGTTTCTCACGAGCAAGAGTGCACCCGGGGTGAAAAAAGTGCACGTTATGCTGAGACCTTTAATATCTGGATTTTTAAGAGGGTTTAAATTCAATTCAATTCAATTTTATTTGTATAGCCCAAAATCACAGAATTTCCATCTCAATGGGCTTCACAAGAAAAAGAGGATTGTATTAACACAAATATACAGCAAGAAAAATAACTAACAAATGCTAACTAAACAAGACTAGTACATTTATGCACTTAGACTCTCCTTCTGGGTGAGGAAAAACTCCTAAAAAACCCATCATTGGGGAAAAAAATAAGAAACCTCATGGGGATCCACATGAAAGAGAGGCTGAAAATAAAACTTAATATTATTAAGTAAATTGTTACACACATATGCAGGCATTGCAATTGTTTTTACTTCTTGCTCCTTATTATTTAAGCCTAAAGTGAGCAGTCAGCAGTTTGTCATATAATAATATGACAAAAATTTTTTTGGGTGGGACTGTCTTGATGTCGTGCTCCGTTTATTTTCCCCTTTTTTTTAATTATCTTTAGCTGTGTTCCAAGTGCCAGTGTGTCAATGTGAATAGAAGCAGAGCTTGCATCTGCAGAGGATTCACTGTTTACTCTGCAGAGCTCCGAGTACACAGAAAGCTGCTCCATCGTGTCCCAGTGCAATACCACACTCTTTCTTGACCGACACTAAAGAAGAGGTTTGCGTTAATTAGCCCATTGAGGCTCGCCATAAAGAAAACACTAGTTGGTAAATACAGGAAACCTTGTGTTCTTAAATATCCCATGTTGCAGACTAAGGCCTGAGGCCAGATGGGAAATTTAAGAAAGACTATTCTGTCTTTTTTCTCCTGTAGTGTGACATGTGAGTGACATTTCTGCAGGTCAAATTGAAATTACCGTAGGGTTTTTGTGAGCTCGCTGTCTATGCCAAATATGGCTGAAAGGGTTTTACTTTGGGCTTAGAGAAAGTATGAGATAAAATTAAGAAATTAATGCACCAAATAGTTTATCAATTTCTCCTTCATACTGTGTTTTTAGAATTTGCCAGTGGTATGAAAGTGATTCGTTTTGCATGTGATTATCTTTAAGCAAAATCCTAAAAAAGTGCTCTTTGTATATTTTGAACGAAGTTTCAACAAAAGTGACCAATAGGATACAGAATAACACCTAAGATTTTGAAAGATTCTGAATTAGGTTTGATAGTATTATGATAATACAGTTTCTTTGCAGTGTGTAGCAACAGTACTAGTTTATAAGCTATCATCAACACTAGGACCGCCGCATTCTAAATCTACTTGCAAGTGTCATGACCGTCAATGTGACCGCTTATGTAATTATTCACGTTTTGCACTGCTGTATTGCTTAAATAAACTTTTACACCACTCGATTTTAAAGTAATAATAATGATAAAATGTTAAAACATTTTTAAAACCTAGAATAAAAAAAGTAAACACAAAGTAAAATTATCAAATTTGTCAATAGCCTACTTTTTTTCTGCATTTTGCGCTTCTGCTTTAAAAATGTCCCCGTTATAAATTGGCCATAGGCTATCTTCCATTATGTTAACCTGAACTTTCTAGACTTATCTAGAAAACATGGCATACTTTATTCAGACAACAATTTTCTTACTCTCCGCGTGGTAGCTCTTCAATATTATCTCACTCAAGCTTCCTAAAATGTTTCTGTTATGGCGTCAGAGTCCTCCTTGTCTCTCTTCACAAATATAAACACACACGCATATATATGTGTGGCCATAGCAATGTGTCTGTTGCTATAGCAACGACTTCCAATGCATGCTTCCTCTCAGCTGCTGCGGGGTGCAGCAGGTTAGAGAAGATAAAATGCTTATAAATTTTGAAATGTTAATTTTTTTTAACACAAAAACTAAATGATAAAATAGAAAACATGTTAATATTAAAAGTCATAAAAGGTCAGCCTCCTTAGGTTGTGTTTTATTTATTCTAATTAGCAAAATAAAGCGGCATGCAATCAAATTGACCGCAGCGGCAATGCAATGCTATATTAAAGGACACAAGGATTAAATATTAAATAAAAGTCATTTCATGCCAGAAATTATTTCTACGTTTTAAAGCATTCACAATATGTGCTGTTAAATTTTCAGTTTTACTTAAATAGATTGAATTCTGTGAATTTATTGGGGAAGCATGGCTCAATGCATAGAGCGAACGTCCCGGAGTCTGAGGGTGCAGATTTGGTACACAACATTCATGCTGATGTGTGCCTCAGTAAGACACCAAACTTTTAATTGCTCCTGATGGGTCATGGTTTAGTGACTTGCATGGTAGCTTTCGGATGTGAATGTGTGTGTGTCAAATTGAAGCCATATTGTAAAGCACCTGAGTTCCATAACAGTTGAAAATGCTGTATAAGTAAAGTCTATTGTTTCATAAAGTTTATAAACATGACATCATCACCATAGAGAAAAGTGAGAGAAATGCACTCTGGGAGAGAGATGGAGAAAGATGAAAGATTTTGCAGCTAGAGACTCAGTGTAAAAAAAGAAACAATTTTGGCAGTTTGGGAGTATTTTGGGTTCCCAGCAAATGTGAAAAGCGTCAGTTATTATGGCACCATTTAGGATGTGTTCCTGACTGTCCACATAAATACACCTGACTGCAAACTTGAATTCAAATGCCTTCCTGAGAGTCATTCGGCAGAGAATCTTGCTGCTGCGCTCAAAGCTGCACTGCCAGACTGGCATCTTGAATAAAATAAGCATTCAACGATAGCAGCAATGCTGCAAACATTCAGTATCTGCTAACATTTCGCTACCACTGTGAAACATTAGATGACATAGCCAAAATGATCAGCCATTAATAGCTCATATATTTAGTTCATTTCCATTCATTGTTCATTTTTTCATCAAATGGCATGTCAAGGTTTTGGAGATGAATGTGGAAAGGAGGACCCAATTGCAGGGCTTCAAACATGGTTTATTAACACAATTCAGGAAAATCTGTAAAGCAAGAAGCACAGGATTAACTCGAGGTTCCAAAAGTCCAAATAATAACAAAGTTCAAACATGGTCAGGCAACCAGGATGACTTGGCTGGAAGGGACAATAAGACCTGACCGGGAAGTCCAGGGTTCCGTTCCGTCATCTTCCGCTTGTTCCGAGGCCGGGTCGCAGGGGCAACAGCCTCAAGCGGGCAGCCCAGGCCTCTCTCACCCTGGCTGCATCCTCCAGCTCACCTGGAAGGATCCCAAGTCGTTCCCCGGCCAGCTGTGAGACATAGTCTCTCCAGCGGGTCCGGGGTCTGCCCCTTGGTCTCCTTCCGGTGGGACGTGCCTGAAACACCTCGCCTGCGAGGCGCTCGGGGGGCATTCTAACCAGATGCCCGAACCACCCAATTAGGCTCCTCTCGGCCTGGAGGCGGAGCGGCTCGACACCGAGCTCCTCACCCGATCTCTGAGTGAGAGCCCAGCCACCCTGCGGAGGAAGCTCATTTCGGCCGCTTGTACCCGCGATCTCATTCTTTCGGTCACCACCCACAGCTGGTGACCATAGGTGAGGGTAGGAACGTAGATCGACTTGTAAATCGAGAGCTTTGCTTTTCGGCTCAGCTCTCTCTTTACCACGACGGATCGATGCAGCGTCCTAATTATTGCTGATGCCGCACCGATCCGCCTGTCGATCTCCCGCTCCATCCCTCCCCCACTCATGAACAAGACTCGAGATACTTAAACTCCTCCTGGACTACTAAAAGTCCAGGGTGATTCCTCTTAAATAAATGACAGGGTGCACAGATGAGTGGAATCAGGAATCATCCTCAGGTGATCCTAATCAGATTGATTAGGCACATCCAGGGATCCCTCTGGCGGCAGGTGAGGGATCCTGACACGGCAAGACTGTGCCACTCGCTGAATTCATTTTGGTTTTCAGATTATGAAAGGTGAATACCTGAGTTGTATTTACTTTTTATCTAGTCATGGTAGAACCCTATACCAGGTAACATATAGAGCCATTCCTCCTCCGGTTTGAGAGAAGCCAGATGGTGTGGTTCAGGCATCTGGTTAGGATGCCTCCCGAAAGCCTCGCTGGTGAGCTGTTTCGGGGACGTCTCACCTGCTGGAGAAACTATGTCTCACAGCTGGAAAGGGAACACTTTGGCATCCTTCTGGGGGAGCTGGAGGATGCAGCCGGGGTTAAGGAAGCCTGGGTTTCCCATCTGAGTCTGTTGCCACCATGACCCGGCCTCGGATTTGAGAAAGACATCGTAACAAAACTTTTGCTGTGAACTCTGTTCAAACAGTAAAAGACAGCTTCATCTTAATTCTTGTCTTACATCTGGTGAGTGAGTGTGGTCAATGCGGTTATACATGCTCACTAACATGCAGAACTCTGATTTAACATCTACTGGACATAGCTGAACAATAATGGCTCCAGACATGCACATAATACATGTCACAAAACCATCAAACCCAACTGGAAATGTAGAATTTTTAAGGTGAGAAAGGTACAGAGTGTGCTTTAGTATTTCTATTCCAGTTAAAAGATTCAGATAACTTTACTATTATAACTTCTAAATTGACAATTTATCACCAGCATTTTTGGGGCAGAGAAAAATGGCTCAAATCCTCATGGTTTGATTTTGCAATGTGTTGACACCCAATAATTCATACTGCTTCTATTTCTTAGAAAAGTGGACAGCTTCTATGTAAATATTGGTTAGGGTGTAAACTGACACAGGCATGCTGAAAATGATATTACACATACACTGCAACCAACACAGAATGTTCAGATGGGCGGTGATATTATCAGCACACCATGTGTACAGACAGGATGTCATCCAGCTAGTTTTTTTCAAGTTAGTTCATTCTCAGAAATCAACCTTGGTGTGTACTTTTGTTCTAGCTATTTAACCCTGTCCTTTTTTTTGGAATGTAATCTTTAAAAAAAAACAAAAATCAAAGCAATATCAAACCTTAAGATCCCATTTAGTTTCTAATTAAATGAATCTTTCCGTTCCGTTGTCGTCCACTTAACCCGGGCCGAGTTGCAGGAGAAACAGCCTGAGACGGGAAGCCCAGGCTTCTCTCATCCCAGCTGCATCCTCCAGCTCACCGGGTAAGATCCTGAGTTGTTGCCCGGCCAGCTGTGAGACATGGTCTCTCTAGCAGGTCCAGGCTCTGCCTCTTGGTCTCCTCACGGAGGGACATGCCCGAAACACGTCACCAGCGAAGCGCTCGGGAGGCATCCCGACCAGATGCCTGAACCACTCCATCTGGCTTCTCTCGACCTGGAGGAGGAGTGGCTCAACACCGTGCTATTCTTGGATGGAAGAGGTCCTCACCCGATCTCTAAGTGAGAGCTCAGCCACCCTGTGGAGGAATCTCATTTCGGCTACTTGTATCTGCGATCTCGTTCTTTCAGTCACCACCCACAGCTGGTGACCATAGCTGAGGGAAGGAACATAGATCGACATGTAAATCGAGAGCTTTGTTTTTCGGCTCAGCTCTTTCTTTACCACGACGAATCAATGCAGCATCCTAGTTATTGCTGACGCTGCACCGATTCCTCTGTCAATCGCTCGCTCCATCCTTCCCCCACTTGTGAACAAGATCCCGAGATACTTAAACTCCTCCACTTGGGGCAGGACCCTGTTTCTGACCAGCTGGGGGCATTCCACCCTTTTCCAGGCGAGGACCATGGTCTCGGATTTAGGGGCGTTAATTCCCTACCCGGCCACTTCACGCTCGGCAGCGAATCGATCCATTGTCTTTGCTTTAAATCTTAGATTTATTTATGCGTATTTAAAGTTTGTGAATTTAAAGTATACGTCTCACCACAGCTGCCATACGGCACTGTGACTGAAACATTGCAGCTAATGTGTACAAGCTGCCTACGACTGAATTATTCCCACACACATCCAGACCTCATCAATGCCAATGTTCGACATAAGAATGATGTCACATTTTGCCTTTGGACAGATCTTTCAGATTGACACAAGCTTAACCAATTTGAACTTTTTAGTGCTGAACAATTTGCAACAAGATGTCCAGGTTAGTGTGAAAACCCCTGAAACGGTTGATATTTTGATAAGTTTAAACTTTGACATCCTATTTTACAGCACAAACTGAAAGGGATAATTTGTGCATTAGGACATATTCATCTTAAAAAACAGTAGCTGACATGAGGACCACTACATTTTTCCTCATTTAAATACAACTAACCACATTCATGTTTCTAACACTGCCAGTTATTCCTGTGGGGAATCATTTTCATTAGCTTTTCAAAGTACACAACATTTATCATAAAGAATTGCTTTTAACCCCCAAAGTAAATTCCTCACAAGTGTATCCTACAGTTTTTCTCTGGTGCTGATTTTTTTTTATCTGTAGGCTTTAGGAAGCAACCAGTAAGCCTGCAGGGCTGTTTTCACTTTCACAGTTCAGGCTGTCCTTTAGCAGGAGCACCGCTGTGACCTTCTGAGCTTTACCAGATAGCTTGCACTGTAACAAAAGAGGCCAAATATCTGGAGGTTATTGCAATGCACCAGCGCTGCATTCTAAAACTGTGAAATATGAATCCACTTCAGATTCACAAAAAGCAGCCACCAAAGTGATGCACTCGCTCACATCAAAGGCAGCGATAGAGACAGAGTAATTTTAGGGCCACAAGCAGAGGTGGCACCGCACAAGCTTTTAGCTCAAGCCAGCAGAGTATTATTGGGTTTTCAACTTCAGTCTTTATCCTTTTGATTTCTATCTCCAACTCTGCCTGAACCTGTCTGGCCTATGTTGACATCTTGCAACCCTAAATTACTAAGCATTAAACCAAACATCATCCGAGCCCAAACAGAGGCTCCTAAACCTGCAGAAGACCCGCAAATATATCTATAAAAAATATAAAAAGCGAACAGTTTTCTGACCTTGTTTCGTTTTTTTTTTTTAAATCTACCCCAGCAGCCGCTCTAGAAAAATAGGGACCAGGGTTATTCACTGTTTGGGCATCAAGATTTATCCCAACCAAAACATAATGTGTATAAATTCAACTAAAGCATCTCAAAATTTGTAGCCAACAACACTTGTGTCCCCAAAAGACACAAGAAACAAAGTCATGTTGCACTGAGGGACAACAAAGCCAGCAAAAATAAACCTATTCCAGACAGAAAGACTACCAAAAGAAATCCCAGGTGAACAGTAAGGTTCCAACAATGCTTCGCTAGGGTTTGTGGAAGAAACATAAAATATGGCCAGATGGAAAAGCTGGAGTTCAAAGGGATTTGCTCTCCCAAGTGACAGAGTGGACATAAAAAAGAACACAACAACAAAAGTATGGCACCTCAAAACTACATAGACAAGACCAACAAATGTTCAGTTTCTTAATTTAATGGTCAAATGACAACGCTAAGTCCGTTCCGTTCTGTTCCGTCATCTTCCGCTTGTTTCGGGGTCGGGTCACGGGGGCAACAGCCTCTAACGGGCAGCCCAGGCCTCTCTCATCCCGGCTGTATTCTCCAGCTCACCCGGGAGGATCCCAAGTCTTTCCCTGGCCAGCTGTGAGACATAATCTCTCCAGCGGGTCCGAGGTCTGCCCATTGGTCTCATTCCGGTGGGACGTGCCCAAAACACCTCGCCCGCGAGGCGCTTGGAAGGCATCCTGACCAGATGCACAAACCACCCCATCTGGCTCCTCTCGACCTGGAGGAGGAGCGGCTCGACCTCCTCACCCGATCTCTGAGTTAGAGCCCAGCCTCCCTGCGGAGGAAGCTCATTTCGGCTGCTTGTACCCGCGATCTCATTATTTGGTCACCACCCACAGCTGGTGACCATAGGTGAGGGTGGGAACGTAGATCGACTTGTAAATCGAGAGCTTTGCTTTTCGGCTCAGCTCTCTCTTTACCACGACGGACCGATGCAGCGTCCTAGTTATTGCTGATGCCGCACCGATCCGCCTGTCGATCTCCCGCTCCATCCTTCCCCCACTCGTGAACAAGACCCCGAGATACTTAAACTCCTCCACTTGGGGCAAGACCCTGTCCCTGACCCGCAGGGGACATTCCACCCTTTTCCAAAGATGTAATGCTAAGTCCAATTTTTTTTTAATCTGAAAGTATTTGTTAGTCTTTTCCCTCATTTTTCCGCCTTTTTGTTTGAATGGCTGCACAACGGCTAAGCGTGCATAAGTAATTTATTGTGATATCTTTTTTCATGCAACTAAGTTGCATATGCTTGCATATGTCACCGCAACAACACACCCGTCATTAATTTACCATCCTATTACCATACCACCATAAGTCCCTTCTTTCATTTCTTTGCACTCAAACTCTCCTCTTTGACTCGATAATCACCTCAGTTGAAGGATAGCTGGCAAAGAAAACAAATCAACATTTTGTATGCAGGAATAACAAGCTGACACTGCACTGTCCCCGACACTGAATAATCTTTCACGCATTTTTATTCTTCCCTGCGGAATCACCACAAAAAGCATGGTGTTATCTATTCTGATTATTTTGTTTCAAATATTTCCCTGTCAATACAACATATTTCTTCTGGAACTCTATTTTCTTTTGTATGTAATCACAAGATTGATTTATGTGAGCGCTAGTCATACAAACGTTGAATGATCTTTTGCATTTTCAACATGCATAATCATTTTTGGCCCCAAATCTACCCTCTCGTTTTGCCGGTTGCTTTTTCTGAAGTAAACCTTGCTTGTAATCTTTAGATAAGCGGAGCTTTTTAACATTTTTGTGCTTGAAAATGTCATTCAGTCTATCCCTTACGGGTATGCGGGGAGTGGGGGGTAGCAGGCGGAGTCCATCCCAGCTGATTCGAGGCAAGGAGCAGGATACACCCCAAACAGGTCGCCAGCCTGTCGCAGGGCCACACTCATACAACCTTACAATTCAACCTTACATGCATGTTTTTGGCGGCTGGGACAAAACCGGAATACCTGGAGAAAACCCACGAAGACACAGGTAGAACATGCAAACATCACACAGAAAGACCAGTGTTCCAAGCCTCGTCCCCACCAGGGACTTGAACCCAAGATCATCTTGCTGTGAGGCCACTCCACTACGCCACTACGCCTGTTTGAAAATGTGACAACATTTTATTCCTCAATTAATTTCTATGTCCTATGGAACTGGGGCTCCACTGGGATGCATGACATCATTCTAATGCAGAGGTGGGCAAATTTTTTAGTTCGCGGGCCATATTTAGTTCTAACATTTGACAAAGGGGCCGGAACAAGAGCAGGTGGATGGCAGGCTTTGGTAACCTCTAGATTAGCAGATAGAAAGGCACACTAGATTTTAAACAAGCGTGCAAAATGTTACATAAAGAGGGTTAAATTTCAAATCTAGTGCACTAGGTCTGAAATCTAGTGCGATAGCGCTTAAAAACGTGTATTTAGTGGTTCTAGGTTTGAAATCTAAGCACTTGATGGAACATTTTGCTAGTTTTACCATCCAATAGCCCAATGGCTTTCCATATCATACAGTGCGCCATCTAGTGAGGAAACATCAGAACTGCAGGGGAAATAAAACACTAACAAGGTTTATTTATTAAATTTTTTCAAGTTCGGCAGGCCGGATTAAAACGTTTAACAGGCCACATGTAGTCCGCGGGCCGTAGTTTGCCCTTGCCTGTTTTTAATGCAACTGAAGCTGTCACAGTTTTTACTCCTTATTATGTTTCAATTAAAGTTTGAGCTTTGAAAGTGTTTAAACTAGAGAGAAAAGTGTAAAAATAAGCACATTCAAAATCTGCAGTGAGGAGTTTGCAGCTTTGAAACATATGACAATTGAAAAAAAAGTTGACTATTTTGCAGATTTCGCCTATTGCACAATTAATAAGGAACCACTGTACCTCTTGAAGGAAATGACATGTATTCTTACTGTTTAAATAAGACTTTCATCATCACTGTAAAAAATTGCATATTTTTGCCAAGGGCCGTGAAACCAGTGAGCCCCAGTGAGATGGTGTCAGCTCTACCTGGATCTGCATTAGTCCATGTGCTTGAATGAGTAATTCGTATGTGAGCGTTCAATAAGGCTGAGTAGAGATGGCTGCGTTATGATTCCATTAACATAATCCAGTCATGTTAAATTAGATCAGAAACATTATTAATGCAGCAATAGCTTTCATTCAGTGTCACTAATTCTTTTCACTCCAGGTCTTAATGAGAAATAAGGAAGCACTTACAAGCAAGTGCACAGAGCGAACGGCAGGTAGAGATTATCTGTCTGCCTCATTCAGCTTCACTACCTCACACCGTGACGGTCTCATGTGCACATTTAAAAAAAGACTCACTCCACACACTGAAATAAGAAGAAAAATCTTTTTTTTTTTTTTTTTGTTCGTCGACCAATTCTTCAGGGCTGCTTGGTGGCTCAGTGGTTAAGATGATGGCCTCACAGGAAGAAGGTTGGGGGTTTGAGGTCTGGAGTGAGGGCCTTTCCGTGTGGTGTTTGCATGTTCTCCACATGCATGTGTGGGTTTTCTCAAAGTACTCCAGTTTCATCGCATCCTCCAAAAACATATATGTTGGGTTGATTGGTCGCTACGAAATTGCCCTTAGGAATGAGTGAGTGGGAGGATGGTTGTCTGTGTGCGTGGACCCGCGGCAGACTGGTGACATGTTAGGGGTGTACCCTGCCTCTTCCCTGAAATCAGCTGGGATAGGCTCTGGCTACACAGTTAGGTAATGAAGGGTTTACAAGGCCAAGTGAAACTAATTCTCCAAGAAGATGCTTTGAAAAAAGTGACACAATTTCAAACATAATATTTTGAGGGTCATCAGCTAAGAATTTAACGTTCCCAGAACGTTCTGGGAAGGTTTTTCAAAGGTTAGTACAACGTTCTTTAGAGGTTATTTTTGGTCCTCTAAGGGTTCAAACGTTATTTTTCGGTTTTCAGAACGTTCCTCTGACCTTAATTTTAACCATGACGTTTGGAATTTGGTTCTCTCAAAGTTCTAGGAAGGTTAGGTCCTAACATAACCAACAACTAATGTTTAGGGAACGTCAGTTTTTGGTTAGGTTAAAGCAAACCTTTAAAGAACTTCAGGCTAACGTTCCCTGGAGGTTCTCTGTTTGCTGGGTCTTAGGAAATTACAACGAGCATAAACCCTGTGATAGTGAGTGATTTTAGAAAAAAAAAAAGGAATTCGGGGGGAAAAAAAAATTGATCTTGGATCACACATTTTTACTGAAATCATAAAGCAGAAATTTTGAAAATATTTGGAGGAGTATTTGAATTTGCAGCTGACATTTAAACCCCATGCTTCCTAAAACATATTAGTGTCATCTATTGCAACAAAGACAAAAAAAACAATCATAATTTTAAATTGAGCACTTGCAACTAGCTGGTCATGTATTTTTAACAGTCAGTCACCTTCTTATCCATCTATCCCTCCTGGGTTTCCGGAGCCCATCCTGGCTGATTTAAGGCCAGGGCAGGGTGCACCCAAACAGGTCGCCAGTCTGTCACGGGGCCACACACAAACAACCATGCACACACACTCATTCCTAGGGGCAAATTATCACCGGCCAATCAACCATGCACATTTTTGGAGAGTGGGAGGAAACCGAAGCACCCGGAGAAAACCTACATAGACACAGGGAGAACTTGCAAACTCCACACAGAAAGGCCAGCGCTTCAAGCCACGTCCCTGCCCGGGACCTGAACCCATGACATTCTTGCTGTGAGGCCACTGTGCTACCCACTGCGCCACCGTGCTGCCCGTATTTTTAACACATGTATTTTTTTTTTCCAACTCTCAATGCCTTTCTCATTGTAATGCCACAATATGTAAAAACTCGTTTAATTTTCACTTCTCTGAGATAATTATCATCCCAGATTGGAGGGAGGAACTTTCAGCTGTGTGTAAATAAGCAAAGGTGTATATTCACTGGGAGCAGTGCAAATGAAACCATGGAACGTCTTATCAAGCTCTCTGACAACACACTCTGTTAATTCAGGTGTGAACTGTAAACTCATTTCCATTTTGTAATCTTCCATGCATTCAAACAAATATTGAATGTGCTCATGTTGCCGCTTCCTTTTGGACAGACTAACACAAACTAAATAGCAAAAATAAATTGAAAAGAAAAAGAACGAGAGGGATTGTTCGTTATGCCAGCGAAAAGAATATGACAGTCAAAAGCCTATTGATCACCGTAGAATTTTAATTAGCTCATAATGACACAACATTAAGTGAACCTGATCGATAGTTTTACACATGGGAGGACACAATTATGCTTGCCACACGCTGCACGGGCTTACACACTAAAACGCACACTGAGAATCCCGTGCACACAACTTGCAGCAATTTCACACACTCCCTTTTCACAATGTTATTATCTCATTCTCCGTGGTCTCATTTTTCACAAAGCCCCGGGGTGTGTGAGGGACAGTCAGGGTTGAGCTCACACAAGCCCTGGTTGCACAGCCGACTGCCTGTGAAGGTCTGTGTTAGTACCAAGCGCAACATTGCCAGAAGAAACAGAAACAGGGAGAAATTGAGAGAAACCAGATGATCCTGCAAAACATTATATTACAGGTCGTTTCCACACCGCCAGCTAAAGTAGCAGCATAACTTTCTTATTACAGTTTATTTAAAGCAATAGAGTCTATAATAGAATGGACATGTTTTTAAAAGGTTTGAGTTTAAATTATGAGCTTCTTATCTTCACAGAATAAAGTGACCATAATGTATTTAACCAAGGCTTGTTCACATCGGCATCTTTAAATGCTATAAAAGTATTTTAGATCTTTGCTTTTTCTGCAAAAGTCTTTATGTAAATTATTAATAATCGCAATAAAAGTCCAGACATAAAGCCTACTTTTCATGTTGAATTTACCGGTACTCTAAATCCGGCATTAATCTGATGAACAATAATGTTTCAATTAGATACAAATACACAAAAAAATCCAGATAGTTTAACCAGGTGTTGCAATGTTTAAACACAACTAAAATAATTTTCACTTTGCGTTAGTTAATCTAAATGTTTTCAATATATTTTTATTGTAAAATGTTTAATTCGGTAAAATTTTTTATAGAAAATGGGGCGGCAAGTTGACGCAGTGGTTAGTATAGTAGCCTTACAGCAAGAAGGTCAGGGATTCGAGTTCCGGTTGGGGACGAGCCTTGTAACACTGGCCTTTTTATGTGGAGTTCGCATGTTCTACCTGTGTATGTGGGGGTTTTCTCCGGGTACTCCGGTTTTCTCCCACCCTTTCAAAAACATGCAAGTTTGTTTGGCTGGTATGAAATTACCCCTAGGAATGAGTGTGTGTATGTGTGGATGATTGTCTGTGTGTGTGGCCCTGCGAAAGTCTGGCAACCAATTTGGGGTGTACCCTCCCCCTTGCCTTGAATCAGCCAGGATAGGCCCCGGCACCCTTTGTAAACCTCGCTAGGGATATACGACTCAGAAGACGAATGTATGAGTTATAAAGAAATCTGTTACTGAAATAATTAACAGGAAAAAAAAAACAAAACACCCCAAACATATAAAAATATATTTTTTTACTTGAGCTCAGTGAGCATTGCTATTTCTTTTGAAAGAAAACAACACTAAGCTTTAAAGATATTTCTATGTTTTCTATTTTTTGGGGAGTTTTTTCAATGCAAACTACTGCCATATTTTCCAGTCATGCCTCACTGTAGACTCGGTCATTATATCACAGAATGTAAAATGTTTGTGTTCTTTATGCTCATCACCCAACAACATGCCAATCTGTCCCATCACATCGTTTCATGCCGTGCTACACTGACTCCCACCAGCAGGCAGAGATTTCACATCATAAATTATTTCATGCAACCCTCTAAAAAACAGACAAATGTAACTGTATTTCCAACATTAGCTTTTGGATTGTGTGCAATTACACAATCAAACAATTTACGCATGGTATAAGATGGATAAATCTGAAAAGGAGTGGGTGATACCGACGTTATTAGGAAGTAGAATGGGGCAGTAATCAGATTGCTGAATTCCATCTGCCATGGAGTTAAAACGATGTGATGTTGAAAAGCTTTAGAGTTGTAAACGAAGGACTGCATCTTGCATGGGATAAAATGGCTAATATTGAAACCATTTATAACATGCATAGCTAGTAATTTTCTCTTTAGATATAATTTCCAACTATATAATTTATGTTTAACATAAACAATTACAGAATCTGTTCATTTTGTTTGACGTATTAGCAGGAGTTTATTTCCTAGAAAATATGTAGCCTTGAGCCGTGGACGAGCTCGTAAAATGAAAATCAAGTTACGCTCATGAGTGGACTACCAGCAGACAGGCTCACACATGATTAAAGTCAAATTATTGACATCATCTGAAGTGATTCCTCTGACAAAGTGCAGCTGTTGCTGATGGAAGCCAAGCCTCCACCATCTTTGGTTTATTGCCAAAAATCTTTTTTGTAGGGGCGAAAGCAAATTTAGTCTCAGCAAGATTATTGCCTCGATATGAGGCCATACTCCGCTCTATCACACTGAGAGTAATTAACAAACCTGTTGGGAGACATCATTTTCAAATTATAAACTAATAACTCTTAACGTCAAATTTAATGCTTGCTCACGAGATTCTTGAAAGGATTTTGTTTGTTTTTTCCTCCCTGCTCTCCACATTTATGTCTGTAGAGGTTAAAATGGTATCAGCGACGTCTAGGAAAGAGTTAGTGATTTCATTTTTAGTAATGTATAGCATTCATTGATGACTTTTTAAAATATATTTATCAAAAATCTTTAAGAAAGCATTTGGAAACGACCTGAGAAGTCAAACACCTACGTATACAAAAGAGTTTACTTAATAAAACATCACACATGAAAGAAGAACTTCTAGAAGCACCACACACCGTGCAGGAGGAACTTGTCTTTTCACACTTCTCTTGTTAGAAAAATACTTTTCTAACACATTCACAAGAATAGGAACAGCAACATCTATAAAATTAGAAAGACGAATGATGCCCCCTGAAAGTGTGATGCACACTAATTAACAACCTTTCAGGCTGTGAACGTGCCAGTTTTGTGCTTCTTTGCATTTTGTATCTTTGTGTTGCTGATGCTGTGGCAGGTGGAGTGAAAGAAACTTGCAAAACAACTTTTTTTTTTTACATTTGCAAAGTGATTTCTTCACCTTTCGTAAGGTGTTCTTGTTTATCCTCACTCTTAGTTCCGTGATTTTCCAGACAAGCCATATGCTTGCACCCCTCAGGCTTTCTCACAAACTTTACTCATCCTGGTCATGTAACCAGACGTAAAGGATGAAGCCTTTATTGTTTTACTTGGTAATGAACGTCTTTATGGGTCTCTGGAGATTAATCAATTATAGAATTGTGTTTTAGACAAATTTTGGTTTCCTCAGAAAAAAATGAAAGAAACACATTCAATCAGATGTAGGGTTGAGATGCACAGTGAATCAGAAATGAGTGTTTGAGGTAGGCAGGGAAATTTTTATGCATAGTTTCCATAACTATTTCATAAATACAGTGAAGGAAGACATGAAAATAGTCGGCGTGACCAAAGAGGATGCAGGAGATAGGGGTAAATGGAAGAAACTGTCTTGCTCGGGCACCCACTGTACGGAAATGCCGAAAGAAGAAGAAAACGTTTCCATAACTATATAGTTAAGCGATCAAGTGATTATTTGTCAAGCTAATTATTACAAAAAATATCCAGATATTTGACAAATAGTTTTTTCTTACGCTTCACAGGTCGATGGGAATAAACCAATCATGCCTCTCTATTCTGCCTTCAGTCTTTTCCCCATTTGAGTTGCTTGGAAAAAAAGTCAATTCAGAAATTTTTCCAAACATATGATGAACATTTTGCAAATTTTCTGCCTCTAATTCTCATGCTTTGAACATTACTGCTTAAATAATGATTTGGTAAATGTCTACAGTATATGTTTAGCTATCCATACATTTAGCCCTTTCTACTTAAAACTAAATTTAATTTAATTTTTACTCACTCTATTCATCCCTCACCGGGAAAATTTGTGTGCTGCACTTCGACACCACAGCAGGCTACCCACGACGCGCCAATGGTGGGAGAAACAGGGGTTAGATGTCTTCTCCAAGGAACATAGACATGCACTTAGTGGGATGCGAACCCATGAACATCTGATTGACTTCCGGTCCATGGGTGAACGCTCTAACCTCTGAGCCACTGTCTCAGCCACCGTAAATGTAAGGATAGCTAAAAATGTATACATTTGCAACATCATAGATTAAGCAGCAGGATTGGGTGTCATTTCCAATTAGGAAACTTAGGAAATATTTATCTCTTTCTATATACTGTAGATACAGTATATAGCCATAGATATATATTTAATTGCATCATTTTTAATTCTTGATTAAAATCTTTCTTAGAAGAAAAGATTCTTAAGTCACTCAAGCTCCATTAGGGAGATTGAGCATCCATGTTTAGGACAGTCTAATAGATGTATGAAATAATCCCCCAGCTATTAATGTTTAATGTATAATTGAATGTTCTACATGGCCAGACCTGTTTACTGGAATAATTGATGTTTCTGATTTCCCATTTGCGTGCTATGAGAGAGAGGAGAAAAACACCATGCTAGCTCATCCTCTAACGAAGAGGCGACCATGTTCACAAATCACACAAGAAGCTTCAACTTCATATACTTTGTTTAGAACTAAACACTATGAAATATCCAACTTTTTTTTTTCTTTTTACTCTTCATCCAAATGTGTGTTTAGTTTAATCTGGCTGCTTTAAGTCTGTTTCCTTGTCAAGTCTAGAGTGGTGTGACTAAGGTGTAGAGCTCAGTCTCATGGCCGACTGCACTTTAGACATCGTGGAACACGGGCACTTCAGGAATTCACTTCTTTTATGTCAACAACAAGGGATTGAGTTTTTTTTTTTCTTCTTTTTTTTAAACTGATAGTTATTAGACGTGGTTCAACTTATAAACATAAAAAAAAACATGTATTTTAACCATAAGTTTTGCTTGTATTTTTTCATCAGTTCACATAATTTTTTTTTTAATTTTCCTAAAGTTTCATATTTTTTTCTCTCATCTCTTTTCTGCTTCCTCTTACGTGCCACTCATCACTCTAAGCAACCAATAATCAATATGCATTGCCTGCCAAAGACAAGCCACCTGTAATACTGTTTACAGTGACTGGACACGAGCCAAGCTTTGATCGACACGCAAAAGCACTCCCAGGCGAAGCTTCTTCTCACCTGCCGGCTTTCCACGGCTTCACACCCGAGGGACACCATTCTTTTTTTCTGCCATATATTTTTTCCCCCTGCCAAACCCTTTCTACAGGTTCTTTAACTGGGTTGCCTTCAAGTTATCTGGAGTTCTCCCATGGGGTTTAAATTTAGTTTGAACTAAAAGGCATGTTTAAGCTGATGAACAGCTTTTATTGAACACGAATAAATTTAAAGATTGAGATTAGTCAGCTCATTCTCTCTGATGATGTGAGTCTGCCAGAAGATGTGCTCAGCATTTGAAAACAGCAGTAAGGGAAACAAAATGTGCACACCTTCAAGTGAAAGACCAATACGTGTGCTGCCAGATGAGGTTCATGCATGGTACACCTCCAACATGATGCATGAATAAAACTTAAATCCAGAGATAAATATGCCTTAAAAAATGCATCGATTCCTTCTTGCAAAGTGAAAAAACGACAATTAAATTGCCTCCATTTCTCTGCTCTCTCTGCCTCATCAATCTGTTGATATTAATCTTTCATGCTATTGTTCATAATCGATTATTATTAGTTAGTCCCTTCAGATTTAAAAGAGCTGACACCAGATCTTCCCTAGCATGAGTAATACCACAGCCACTGACCTTCCCATCCTTCAGGCGGCCACTGGTGTGTGCATTGATTGATCCTGGTGATGGCCTTGGTGCTAATCTTCCAAGGATTTCACTTGATGCGACACTATTTCATTGGTCAATCTGATGCAATTAGTCTCACATTTAGGATAGCAGACGACCTTCCAGTGAAACAAGGCAGGTGGGTGGAACGACTGTGTACTTGGCATCAATTAATCTGGAAAAAAAAAATTTTTTCTTAGGAAAATGTCTGTTAACAAAAACTATTTCTCTTTGAGACATTTAGGATACCCAAAAACTGAAAAACTGCAACCCTGAAAAATGGTTTCTTCATAAATTTTGGCTTATGAGACAATTCTAGACTCACTCCGCCCTTTCCAATAAAAAAGATGAAGCATACTAAAACACAGATCCCCCACGGACAAGACTATTACTGCAGTTAAAATGAAAGGGATATGATGAATCACATGTCCTAAATTGAATTATGAAGTCCACTGTAATCACTCTGGACTCATATAGCAATAATTACTGGAGCAGATATGATTCTTTATCTGCATATCAACACTGACCTAGGTTGTGTCTTTGCCACAGGGCAAAGCACAGTGGCCTGTAAACACTACTTCTTTGAAGACTGAAGCAGCCAAGCATGGTCAGAGATGAGCATTGCTTCCCTTTTAAGTTTTCCACAAGAGAAGTTTTACAGACATCCCTCTGAGCGACTTTCTCATACACATCACTAAAAACAACAGCACAAGAAACACCAGAGAGAAAAATCGATCAGGAACGATGAGAGAGTACAGACGAGTGTCGGTGTGATCAGAAGTTCCCGAAGGGCAAAAAGTAAAGTGCATTCAAGAGTTTTGGTTATCTGTAAAGGAAACTTGGAAATGTGTTCACACTTTTCAACCAGTGTTGTGATTATAATTTAAATTAGTAACGTTCAACTTTTGGGTGAAAAAGCATTCGATTATTTTCACCAGAATAATTTTAAGGTGATTGTTTGTAGCTTTTGGCCTGTATTATGGTTTCAACTCTTGTTTGATTGTATGTGTATTGCTCAAGGGTACTTCAGCAGGGTAAAAGCCTCGAGGCGTATGTACCCAAGTTGTGCAGCTGTGATTGACCGACATTTTTTCTAATCGCTATTCCGCACCGCTGGCATCATGTGATAAGACGTCCAACATGTGACAGCTGAAGAATACTTTAAGTTGCAAAGCGTATTCCTGTTTTTTTTTCATCAACTTTCCTTTCGGACCCATTCGCTAGTGAGCCTCCTCACACATCTTATTGTGGTGAGATGGACATATGCTTGTCCTGGTGCACTATAGCAGCCTGCTCTTGGTAAGCTAAAAGGACAGCGACAAGCACTTAGGTAGTCCCTCAGCAGCCAGTTCTATTTCCTTCCCCTTATCTAAAGTGACAAGTGGAGTTTTCCAGCCCTCCAATGCTTGAGGCTCATCTTGCATTATCTGCAACACCACTAGCTATCTCTTGTGCCCTGAACTTCTTCTGTCTAAAATATGCTAAAAAGGATGAAGGGTTGGCCAGAAATTTAAGAGTGCAAACAAGGTGTGCAGCTCAGATGTTTTTCGAACTACTGATTGTATCACGATATGATGGACTCGTAGCTAGAACCGGGAGTGCGTGTGGAGATCAGTGGGGGTCCATTTTTTCAGCATTTTGTGTCATGTACATTGTTGCCCTTCTTCAATAAATGGATGCAGTGGCCATTTAGATAAAGAGCAGGCAGACGACACAAAATGAACATGAACCGATGCACATGCAAGGATAGTCTGAGTGTACCGCGACTGGAAGGTCGCTTGTTCAAGTATCTCATTTACGATAACTTGGATTCAGTGTTTGAAAGTATACAGTACATAGATAGGCAAAGCAGCTTACCTCCTTTAAATTTGTGGTTTTACTGTACAAAAACACAACAAAACAAACTCAAACAGCTTCCTAATTCTTATCTAATGCCACTCTGGATGACCCCAGCACAGCATGCTCGCACAACTACTTTTGATTCACAGCTACAATAGTCCACATAGAATAAGTTTTAGCAGTTTTGACCTTGCAGCAGATTCAGAGTGTGAGCAAAGAAATAAATAAAAAGGACTAGAGTTGCATCTTAGCCTCTTTATTCAGACTTGCTTTGTTTACAGCTACATTTGTAATGGTCCATTTTTTATTTTCTGTTAAAATGTGTATTAATTGTGAAAAAAAAAAAAAGCTCCAGGGGCTCAAGTAATTTGCAAAAGATTCATTAGCAACGGCTCTTTCCTTACAGCCAGTAAATGCAAAACAGCAAAAGATTGAAACTAATTTTGTTCTGTACAACAAAGGGATCCTCACCCTGAGCTCCCCGTTTGTGAAACGGCGTCCCTGCTTAAAGTGAGGGCTGAAAGCGTCGATATAATGAACCAAGGAAGCTGTACTTCGTTCAGAATCAATAGTGACGAGCTGCTTTAAAACTCTCAACTTTGAGCCTTTGATGCTTGAGAATATATTACTGCCGTTAACTAGGCCTCCCATCCAGGCAATAAGCATGCAGCTCACTCTGCAGGCTTCATTTGCTACCATCCCAAATACACACTGCTATTACAATAACACTACACATCAGAGCCACAGACCAGAGGTTTATTAATTTATCACCCCAATTGTTTGCACTCAGCAAATTTATCAAATGTTACAGTTTTATTAAGAGTCATCGATAAATCTGTACACTGTTCATGACGGTAGCTAAATCCCCGTGCACTCCGAGCACTCTATCACTGCACAACTTAGAGCAGTACGCTATGTTCAACTTGACTTTGAAATACATAGTCTTAGGTGTTTATATGAACTAGTTTCATGCAGCTAAACACACACATGCACACGGAGAAAGAAATCAGACGGGAAAAAGACTGGCTACTGGGTAAGAAAATAAGTTGTTCCTCTAAAGAATTTGGTTGCTTTAACTGCACACACAGATCAAAGCAGACTCGGCTTTAAATATATCTCTCTATTGGCTGCCTTGCGCCTTTGAGCCCGTATTCACACTTGTGCTGTACTACTTTGGCTGTCAAATTCAGGTGTATTAAAAATTTAGCTCACATAGCGCTCACATGTGTTTCGTGCATGGCTAAATGTGTTCATAGCAATACACGCCGCTTTTGCATTGCCGGGCGAAATTGTACGTCTGCAGAGTTTGTCATACCTTCTCACTTTCTGAAGAGCTTTGAATTGTAAATGTGCGGTATCGAATTGGGAAGAAAAAAGTTTGCATTGTCAACACAGTGTGCAATTAACTTATTGGCAGTATTGTGTGAACGGTGAAAATTTAAAGGAGGAGACAAAGAAAAACAATGCCGTATCTTAAAAATGATAGATTGTTTTACTTAATATCTAAAACTGTCATTTCTGGAATTGCATCCCTGTGTGCTTTAGTTTGCTTGTACTTTGACTTCCTCACTTATATTTTTCCAGACTCATGTAGAAGGTGCATTGTGTAGGTGGCAATTTTATATATTTTTAAATTGATAGATGAAGTTGATGCCCTCATGACCGTAAAAAAGAAACACTCGTTCTTAGCATAGATGTGTGTAAAATTATGTCTGCGTTGTGAAGTGTGTGAGTGCTGAATTTCCTGCGGGAGAATGCAGGGCTGAAAGCAATTTATACTGATTAAGGCCATGAATGTAAGTAGAATAGGAAGTTCTTTATATAATAAGAATGACAAATGATATTTAGTGTTAAGTAAAACCAACAAATACATCTGATATGTGCATAATTTTTCATCAAATGACAAAAAAATTTGAATTATGTTTCACGACAGTAACTTTTAAATAAACTTTCTGTGATTTTATTGCATCGCTCAAGCTACAAACCAAAGGTTCATAAAAGAGGACAATTATTGTGTGTTAATGTTATCGCATAAATAGCAGGAGAAATCTGCACATCAGTGGGGAATGTACAGCAATTATCTGACCTCGTATTAGATAAATGTCACTCAGCAATGATTTCGAGCATCTGTTAAGGTTAATAACAACCACTCAGTGCTTGCCAATATCCTCAACGATCAACTGACACGTGCAGCGCTGCAAACAATTAACTAACAACAAATTGATTTTGTTGGTCTTAGGCAAATGTCTTTGCAGGAAGAGGGTGGAGAGTCCATGTACAACAAGTGGAATGTTTTTTCTGCCCCCAAAATATGAAGGTTCTTTAGATTTCTGATTCGATAAAATCATCCATACAACAGCTTTCGCTATCTGCATAAAAGTGAAGACGCAAAGTGACACAAAAACTATTGTGACAGACTTTTGAAAGGTGAGGACCGACGTCAGAGACAGAAGAGTTGAACGAAAGTCAGACTTCTTGAAGGATCTTCCTCAGATCAAGTGATAAGTCTAGTAAAGGCCTTAGGTCCATCAAAGTTAGTGTGGAATATTTTATCTGGCATGGAGAGGTCTGCTTGGTGTACCATAGAGACATTCCTGAAGTGATAGTTTGAAATGTATTTTATGCCTTTCCACATGATCTGTGGCTCATCATCTTGAATGCTCAGAATGTATCAGCACATTTGGCTTTGTTGCTCTCTATACATTTCACCAGTTTTATTGTTACTGCTCTCAGCACTGATGCTTCAAACTGTTCCGAAAACAAGTCTCAGCCAGAGTATCTGATCAGGAGAGCAAATTTGTGTCCTGGTGGTTGATGACGGAGATGAAGGGGGCATTCTTCTGGATCTAACTCTCCCTCATGAGTATTGCATCTTTAAGAACCTTCTATCTTTTGCACGGAAAGTTTGGCCACATGATAACTTACTGCACTGTATGGCGCCAGTAAAATTAAGATCCGATCAAGGGCCGGTATGAAGACTGAGAAACACATTGCTCATACCAGGGATGTTGGTATGATGCAAAGTTTTGATCAAATTAATATAATACAAGCAAAATGAAGCCTCTGAATGTGTTGAGCTGACAACTATAATTATAGTTGTAGTTCTAGGACAATGCTAACAATGAGGTGAAGGCCACTGCAAAGTCCTGTGTTTCATTATGTTACAGTCAGATTCTATCAACTCTGGGAGATAGTTTTTTGTTGCTTTGATAGCTGTTCAATAAGTAACATGTGAGTCTTCTTTTGACAATCTCAGGGCAAGGAGTCATTGACTCTTCCAGACTGGACAGACCAAGGGGTGTCAAACTCCAGTCCTCGAGGGCCGGTGTCCTGATGGTTTTCCATGTATTCCTGGTTCAATACAGCCATGCACATAAAGTGAAATCAAAAGCCAATCAAATTTGGCACATTGACTCAATCATCTGGATCAGGTGTGTAGATGCAAGAACACATAGAAAACCTTCATGACACTGGCCTTTGAGGACCTGAGTTTGACAGTAGTGGACTAGACATATGTTTTGCATGTCTGACAATAGGAAAATGCCAAGTAAGAGATTGCATGCTGAAAATACCATCGGCAACATGGTTTTATAGAAAAACAATCAAATGTTTGCTTCTAGAATGGCAAGCAGACTCAGTGACATAGACCTCTTAAAACTCTGTAAAAGTGTGAAAAAGGACAGTTACCTGCAGCACACATCTCCTGAATGAATAAATAAGGTCCAAGGGGAAGTATGGCCTCTTGCAGAGTAAGCATCTGGGGCCTCTGTGCACTGTAGTCTCTTGAGCTGTAAGACTAAAGAGGCTGGACCAAGAAACCGGAGAGACAGACACTATTTTTATAGATACTCTCTAACTGAGCTGTAGGTAAGGCACAGAATACTAAACACTTAACAGAAAATATAACTTTATGTATAAAACTGCAAAGTTAGACCTTTGCCAGGCTCTGTAACGGTGCTGCTGCTCAGTCTGGAAGCACACAGAAGTGAATGACACAAAATCAATTGGGGAACATGACCCATTACACTTTAGGCAATAAAGCAAGTTTGGATAACAAGTTAATTTATTCATCTGCTGCAGAGAACTTGTTAAATGGATGTACTTAAGAGTGCGAAAATCTCTTTGGGATTGTCGGCTCGGTCAAGCATTGATGGAAGTATTGTCGCAAGTTTGCATTCTCCGAATCCCCTTTTTCAGGAGCGCCAACCATGAAACAATTTCCAGAACAAGCCAATATCCAATATATACACCTATTTGACAAAAGCATGCTGTTTCACTTTTTTTTTCAAAATAAACCAATATTTCAATGAGATATTGAATGAAAAGTCATCAAGATATAGTTTTGAAAATAGTCCTCTTGCAATGGGAAGCACCGACCAACAAAGGAGTCTTTTTTGCCAAGATTTATGATCAGAGATCAGGTGTGTCAACTGCTACTTAGCATGCAAAAATGGGTACTTCAATATTTCGTTCTGTTCCATTCTGTTCCGTTGTCTTCCACTTATTCAGGGCAGGGTGGCAGGGCAACAGCCAGGGCAGGGTGGCAGGGCAACAGCTCACTCGGAATCCTCTCTAGAGTGAGCGAAACCTGAGTTTCGCTCACTCCAGAGAGGATTCCGAGGTATTCCCCGGCCAGCTGCGAAACACAGTCCCTCCAGTTGGACCTTCCCTGGGTCTCCTACTGGTGGGATGTGCTCGAAATACCTCACCAGCGAGGCGTTTGGGAAGCATCCTAACTAGATACTCAAACCACGTCCATCTGGCTTCTCTCGATTCAGAGGAGAAATGGCTCTACTCCGAACTCTTCCCAAACATGCATGCTTTTGTTGAAAAGGGGCAACACAAATCCAGCGAAAGCAGCAGTGTTTATTGAGTAGTAATGTTAAAAACCCCAGCAGCATATTGAAGTTTAATACTTCATCTTTTTAAGAAGCTGCAATTTCCAGCTGAGTGGATTTGGTCGTTTTCTCATCAAGTTATTTTGTACTGCCTCAGGATTTTGTCCTTTCATAAAAATGATTGTGCTTATATTTATTACATTTGAAAACAGTGTCTCTGATCGCAGATACAATCGATCAAATATCCTTTACTCCCTTTTTGTTTTACACAGACTTTCTAAAGATTCTTGAATTCTTTATTTTTTAGCTTTGCTCTCACATTGACATAAAATAATCAGCCAAAATTGTCCCTGGTATCTCGTTGAATTGAGCTTTAGAGGGGACATGCACGTATAGAAATGGAAATCTCCACGACGGGTGACTCGATTCTTTACATTTTCCTCATCTTGTTAGTGTTTATACCAGAGGGGTTTTTTTACATCTTCTTTCCTTCTCACAATGTCTAATGTGAAGCTCTATCTGAATCAATAAATATAGAACAAAAACTTGACCAGACTTTACACCCCTGCCCATGCACTTGACTATTAAAAGAAGAAAACAGCTGCAAATCCAGTCGAGCCTTTTTTTAATGAGCATCTTTTCCAAGCCATCTATCAGAATGGAATTAGGACAGCACTCAGCAACTGAGGGGAGGGAAGCTGGGAGAATGGGGGCAACATAGCAGAATAAAAAAAAAAGTCATCATTAAAGACACTGAAGTGGAGGTAGGAGGAGAAAAAGAGGAAAGAAGTGTAGTTAAAGAGGGAGAAAGACTTTAAGTGATGTAGAAATGCTTCCATCTATATATCTCCTGCTTTTTACAAGCTAATCAGGGAAGAAAAGTTTTTCCCTTCACAGCATTTGTTAGTCCAGCTAATCCCTCATCATGGCATTTCGTCAGGTTTGCTATTTGACTTTCTCCATTAATTAGATGTTCAAAAGCAGAAAACGTTAATAACCAAGCAGAAAATGCAAAACTGTCCACACATCCGTGTCTTCTCACCACCACGCTGTCTTTGTCAGCAATCGTTTCTTTTATGCTTTAAACGGGCGTTGTGTTCGCTAGTGCTGGATTTCATTTATTGATGATTCAGGCTGTTCTAAGAGCTGGTGGTGATAATGTACTGTTTGGGAAGATGAGTTTTCTCAAGCACAGTATACGTTTGGACTTTTTGGTGACGTTTACCTCTTGTATTTCTATTTTTATCTCCACTGGTTCCTCTTCAACGTACTGTTTTTTTAATCTTCGTTTCTTCTTACTCTTCCATTCACTCCATATCACTTGTTTTTTTTTTTTTTTTTTTTATCTCTTTTTATGAAGCCCTCGAGACCTGCAATCTCTCTCGTACACTAGCTCCAATTTAATGTTCTCCTCATCTCTCGATCCTTTCTTCTTCATCATTACATTCACTTGGTGAAAACAGTAGCTCCTCCCTGGTATTCACTGACTGTTTCTTTCCGTCATCTTAACCGACTCTCCCTCTTAAGCTGCGTCTCCGTTTCATTGTACTCTTTTCAGGTTACACTTTAGGCTTTAATATTCCTGCACTTATCCTTCCTCTTTCTCCTCTCTCAGGGGAAAACACCCTCTTTTTAGAATACTTTGGTGATGCAAGTCACTCCATCACAGGATTCAGATCAGCTCCAGTCAGAGAAGACACTTTGTCCTTGACCTTACTGTCTACTGTATGGTTTCTAAAGCAAAAATTAATCTCTTTTTATTTGTTGCTTTCTTTATTTTCTCACCCTTTAAAGATTAGTTGTTTTTTTTATTTTCACGTCTGCATCAAAATGCTTCGTTTCCACTTTAGATTTCCGCCTCGTGGCTCAAACCTTTATGAGAAAAGACGTGTGAGCACATCCTCATTTAAAAGAAAAATATACAGGGAGTGGCTGCGCATGGATAAATAGATCCTGGTGGTTTACTGCTGCCACAGTGATGTCGGTGGAGTGCTTGGAGTGTCTTTAAAACGCCACTTGATGCAGTTCTCAATTCAGATTGTGTACTTTTTCTTGCTTCATCTTGTTTTTCTGTAATGTCATTTTGCATTTTCACTCTGTTTTCAATCGGTTGCTTTTTGTCACACATCAGCGTGTTGTCAGTCAGACTTTAGAACAGGATGGGGCCAAACTTTCCCCTTTTGGTATCCGTAAAAGAAGGAAAACAACAGCTATAGCCCATATCTTGAGGTCTATGGTAAATAGATTCTACTTATACAGCGCTTTTCGTCCTGCGTTGGCACCCAAACCGCTTTACATCATCGCTCACATTCACACACACATTCATACTTGATGGGAATACTGCCATCCAAGGTGCAAACCACCATCAGGAGCATTTGGGGGTTCGGTGTCTTGCTCAAGCATACCTCGGCATAAACTCCTGGCGGAGAATTGAACCGGTAACCCTCTGGTTACAGGCTGGTTGCCCTACTCACAGAGCTATCCTTCCACAGAAGATGCACAATGTGTCCTCTGAAATCGCCTCATCTGAGAAAAGAAAAAGTACATAAACAGGGAGAAAATTTTCAACTCTGATTTTAAAATAAAACCCCTTTTTTTCATCCACATTTCTTTTATCAAAACTGTTCATTCTTGCAGAAGATATTGATGCATTCAGCTACTGTTTGAATAATCCCAGACTGTCTGACTACAAAAACTAGGGTGAACAAATGTATTTGTAAAATTTACGCAAGTACAAAGTAGAGCTGCTGTTCCTCCGGGTTGAAACAAGCCAGACAAGGTGGTTCGGGTATCTGGTTAGGATGCCTCCTGAGCGCTTCATCAGTGATGTCCCAGCAAACAGAGAACATCCAGGGAACATTGTTTTTCTTAACCAAAAATTAACATTCCCTAAACGTTGGTTGGTGGTTGTATTAGAATCTAACCTTCCCAGACGTTGAGAGAACCAAATTCCAAATGGCATGGTTAAAATTAAGGTTAGAGGAACTTTCTGAAAACCAAAAAATAACATTTGAACCTTTAGAGAACCCAAAAATAACGTTCAAGAAATGTTCTGCTAACCGTTAAAAAACCTTCCCAGAACGTTCTGGGAACGTTAAATTGTTAGCTGGGGTGTTTCAGGCACATCCCACTGAGAGAAGACCCAGAGGCAGACCCCTGACCTGCAGGGGAGAAGCCTAGGCTTCCCGTCTTGGGCTGTTGTACCCGCAATCCGGCCCCAAATAAGTGTAAGATGACAGAACGGAACTGAAGTACAAGACTTGATGAGCAGCATTTGGCCCTCGGACCGCGGTTTGCCCAGCCGTGTATTGGAACATTTCAGAGCACCATCTGGTCTTTGAGGTTTCATTTTAAACTTGTTTTTATCTGAAAAAGTTTCTCTCTTTTACTTTGTCCTTTCACTGAAAACAACCCGTAATACCTTAGAGTGAATCATTCTTGATTTTTTTTTCCTCTTTTCTATAAACTTATTCCCACCTTGACTTGTAGCTAAAAATTGATACACATCCCCGGTGTGAGCACATCTTTATCTTTCAACTTCCCTATCCCAGAAGCCCTTCTGAATCCTCTCTTTGGAGAGTCAGCACCAAAAGCGGAAACTCGCAGTCAATTTACCAGACGGTAAAGCCTTCATTATAACCTGCACACTGCAATGATCTTACCATCATTAAAATTCATCCCTTACGTAACCATCAAGGACGTAATACTTCTTGCTGAGAACAGTACACAAGCACACATGCACACATTATTCTCTTTTTTTTTTTCATGTTTTCTTGCTTTTCCGATGGTTTCATCGGAGAGACTGCACAGGAAACACAAACTATGTAAAAGATTCAAGGGACGGCTGATAATAGAAAACTTTGCATTATTCCATTTAGATGATCTCTAAACGTAGCCTCTAATTCAGGGATGACTAAATCCAATCCTGGAGGGCTGGTGTCCTGATGGTTTTTGTGTTCCTGTTGTGATCCCTGTTCCTGCTTATAAGAGGGGGTTTTTCTCTGTGGCAACTTGCTCACCACCCGCAGATGATCAGCAATCAGTAAGCTACATAAGCCATCCTCCACCCCCAGCCTGTGTCAGATTGTTGAATTCCATGGAAACCTGCCTGCCTTGGATAACCTGCCTGCCTCGGACAATCCGCCTGCTTCGAAGGTCCTGTTTTTACCTAATTAGAAATATTTTTTTATGTTTTTCCTTTAAATCCTGGGTTCTGCATTTGGATTCTACCACACCTCTTCATAGCAGCTCCTGGTTCAATACAAATGATGCACATAAAGCATCTACAGCCAATAAAACGTGACGCAATAAGCTCAGCTCAATCAATTGTGTAGGTAGAGGTAAGAATACATTAAAAATCTTCAGGACACCGGCCCTCCAGGTTTTGAGTTTGACACCCCTGCTCTAGTTAGAGAGAAAAAAAAAACAACTTCTTTGCTTGCATGGAGGTGCACGTCTGTTTAACCAGACAAATGGTATATCTAGGAGTCAGATAGGCGGAGATCCTGGTGAGGTAAACCCATCTTTTGAAGTTCAATCTGCCGCGGGGAAAACTGTCATGTCGTTCTACCTTTCAGATTCTCAGACGGCACCGTTAGGAAGAAATATATTTGTTCTTGTTTCATGCTAACTATGCAAGTTGTTTGGGATCTTGCAAAACCATGGAGTGTGTTCTCTATCTAAGTTTACTCTCCTCATGTTGATAAATAAAAGGCAAATATGACTCTTTTAAAATATGTTTAATAGTCTCGCCAACAGAGAAGGTGAAAGTAAAGGGAATGAAAAAAAAAAGGATTATGAAGAGACTCAGAACCTCAAGTGATGCAGTCATTGTTACTCATCTCCTCCTTTTGAATACGAGCTCATGTCATGAGTATTTTAAGAGCTCTCTGTGCCGTTGTTCTTCTTTAATCCTGTTAGGTAACTATTTCCCTCCCTCCTCCTTTTACATCTTTATTTCCTTCCCGTCCTCCCTCGCTCTCCACTGCCCACTCAGCAAACGGTGAATCCCACAGAACGCCTTTTCGCCACAAGAAAGGATAGCGTGCCTAAACAAGGTAGATCAGGAAAAAAAAAGCGAAGGGGGTTGCAGGAGATGACAAACATGTGGAAGTGCTCGTAGGTAGGTGTTTGAGAAATCTGCTGGTCAGTGCGGGCTCATTTATTACAAGGAGGGATGAGTGTAGGCATGAGCCAAGACAGAGCCAAGTGAGTTGTGAAGTGGAGGCCGCACACAGCCGGTGGTTAAAATGTACCCAAACACACACAAAAGGGTTGGCGTTTAGTTTTTGGATATTTCAACTTTAGAAGACGTAAACATTTTTTTTCTTTCCTCTGCTTTTAAATAAAATCTGAATCTTAAAAACTATAAATATGTGATGCAATCTTTCAAACTAGGCATGTAACCCTTAGAAAATCATCAAATTCATTATAACCGCTTTTACTTTTCAAGAATGACTCTACTTCCTGATTTCACACAAGGTGCCTGCTTATTATTCCGATGAGGAGGCTGACTGTGTAGTTTGTATGCTGAGTGGACCAGTCACTTAGTGCAAGAAGGGAGGGACAGACGAGTTCTTGTGGCTCTGAGCATCAAGAAAAAGGTTCTCGAAATCCAAGGGATAAATTTGCTGGAACAATAGTACAGACCAGTGGAAAGACATTGAACTGCATGGAAGCAGAATTTACTCTGAACTACAAATAGATTTGATTTGTTAAATCTAATTAAAGTCACCAATCACTACTCCATCACCACCGATTCTTTGAACGAGACTTAACGATTTGTAATGCTGGCATCATAGTTTTTAGAAGCTAAACCAAAGAACAGAAGGAATAGGAAAGCTGGATTTTCACCGAGAGGAATTTGCATGACCCAAAAATGCCCTGCTTGGTTCCTGACTCTATAAATCAAAGGAATAGAAAATCCCTTGATGCCTCCATTTGGTGTCCTCAAAGGTGATAAATTGATGCCTGGTTGGCTAATAAGCAGAGAGGCGCGGGGCAGGAAAACTTCCCAAAGATTTATACTATGACATGTGGATTTATAGTGGAGGAAATTTGAGCGATCCACATAACAAAATCTAATTTCTTTATTCTTCCTTCTAGCACTTGTGAGTTTTCAGATGAAACCTCCTTAGGGGGAAAACCTGGAGGTGCAGCTATCAAATCTGTAAGACTTCAGGACAATAGAAATAGAATTTATGTCATGAAGGCGATGAAAGTGATGGGATTATGTGAGTGTGATTTATGAACATGTGTCTCCAGTTAGAAAACATCTCAATCTATAGGAATACGCTCCTTTGTCCTTGGACTAAATAAAATTCACAACTGAAGGTTTCATCCCTATTTTTTCCCTCTTCTTTCATTAAATCTGAGCAAAAATAACAAGTTGATGAAAATCATCAAGGAATACATCTTTGGTTTGCCAGCCGTCACATCGAATAGACAAAACGACAACATGATCTAACGACTGAAAGACACACGAGAAAGCTTTTAAAAGAATCTAACCAGTCGTCTACATGACACGAGGTAACAGGAAAAGGAGTTTTTTAAGAAGATGATCAATGCTATCATATTTTCCAAAGCAGGACTGAAACAAAGAGACAGCACGCTGGTGTAGAGTTTCTTATAAGTGCACATAGTGGGATTTTTTTTTTTTTATCATCTTGGTCGTTCCTTTGAGTTCTCCTACTATGTGGCGTACTTCTACACTCAGTGTGTTATTATTTTATTATATCGTCTTTTGTGTGTACGTGTGTGTTCTATCTGCTTTCACCCGCCTCAGCCCTCTTTGCCCTGACAGCACGCTTCTCCTGTTGTGATGATGAGATACTTGAACGATGAAGATTATGCACGCTGAGCAGATTACGATAGCCCTCAGGGAGGAGCAGTTTTCTGCATGATGGAAAGTTTTTTAAATGATTGAAAACTCTGCTGACTGGTGTAATTTAACATAATACAAGCAAAGGATGCTGTGGAACAATCACACTCATTCACGAGTAGTTAGAAAAACACACTTTTTTTTTGGTCCTAAATAAAGCAAGCACAGATGATAAATAAAATCAGTTCTAACTTCTATGGAAAAATGTTTAATTTGGTACGGAAAAAATATAAATCTGGAAATGAATAATTTAAAAAAAAGATATGTAGTAATTAATTAAAAACAACAGAAAAAGATATTTTAACAATTCCGTTCCATCGTTGTCTGCTTATCTGGGGACGGGTCGTGTGGGCAACAGCCTCAGACGGGAAGCCCAGGCTTCTCTCATCCCAGCTGCATCCTCCAGCTCACCCGGAAGGATCCCGAGTCATTCCCCAGCCAGCTGTGAGACATAGTCTCTCCAGCTGGGGTCTGCCTCTTGGTCTCCTCCCAGTGGGACGTCCCCAAAACACCTCACCAGCGAGGCGCTTGGAAGGGCATTCTGACCAGATGCCCGAACCACCCCACCTGGCTTCTCTCTGACTGGAGGTGGAGCGGCCCAACACCGAGCTCCTCCCGAATGGCAGAGCTCCTCATCTGATGTCTGAGTGGGAGCCCAGCTACCCTGTGAAGGAAGCTCATTTCGTTGCCAGGTTGTTCTTGGCCACATTCTTGGTCTAAAATAAGTGTGTTGGTGCACACACTTTGCTCATGTTTGGTCTCAAAAGGGAGTGTCATTTTTATGAAAATGCACTAAGTACAATAGATTATTAAAAAATATGGAGGAGAGTGGAAGGAAAAAACAGGAGATCGACAGACGGATCAGTGTCCGCAATAATCAGGACGCTGCATCAGTCCACCATGGTGAAGAAAAAGCTGAGCCGAAAAGCAAAGCTCGCGATTTACCAGAAAATCTGCGTTCGTACCCTCACCTATGGTCACCAGCTGTGGGTGGTGACCGAAAGAATGATATCTTGGATGTAAGCGGCAGAAATGAGCTTCCTCCGCAGGGTGGCTGGCTATCCCCGATGGCAACTGCTCTGCCTTCCGGGAGGAGCTCAGAGTTGAAGCTTTGCTCCTCCGAGTCAAGAGAAGCCAGATAGGGCAATTCAGGCACCTCGCTGGAGACCCAGAGGAGACCTCAAACCCGCTGGAGAGAGTGTCTCACAGCTGGCCGGGGATTGCCTTGGGATTCTGCCGGGCATTTGTGGCATCAAACTAGATTTAAACTATGTCCTGCTCTTGACACAACAAGGTGGGACTTAGTGAGGAGCAAGAGGAAGGGGTGGAATCCAGAGTAAAAAATGCTGTGAAACTAAATAACTGCAATAACAATTAAAAAAAAAAAATTAATAAATGCACAAGCCTATTTATCCTCTATGATTATTATTATTTTTTATAACGTCAAGATTTGTTGCCCTGTCTCACCTGAGGTGCATATTTTTATGTGCCTCATTTTAATAAGATTATATTGTATTAAACTCGTGCATTCTAAAAGGACATTAGAAGTTGTCAGAAGGACAGTCATAGGTGCTGAAAGAGAAAGAAGGAAGTGAGAAGAAGCAGATCACTTACCAAATGCTCATTTTTAGCTTGCCTTTTCTGGGCACAGCGCGCCCGAGCTGACGAGCTGAGCACAGAGTTTTTGACACAATGGTGTCATATTTGGGACTGTGATGTTTCAGCTCACACAAACGAACAGCTCTGCACCTACTGGTAACATGCAGACATAGGCATAAACAGACTGCTTTCAAAACTCTCTGGCATTTTTAACCGTCAAGTTAGGTTGTGAATCTTAATGATTTATAATGAAGAAACTTTAGGAATTATGGCACAGATGTTTAAACTCCAGTGTTCCTGTAAGTGTTATGATAAAAAAAAATCCTAATGAGCCTGACTTTTTTTATCTGAAGATAATTTACATTTACTTCGTTTATTAACGTATTATAGTTTATTTAGAAGTTTATTTTGCTCCATCTGACAAGTGAACGGTTGTACTTCAATGAACTTCGATGAGCAGCAGTACAGAACAAACCATTATTTTATTACCATCATGCTAAAAAAAGAAAAAAAAAATCATATACTGTAAAAGCTACATTGTGATCCTGTGACAGGCTGTTGACCTACACAAGGTGTACCCTATCATTGATGAACAAATAATCAGAAAAATGAACAAATGGTTAACTTTGCAATACATTCACTACAAAAGTGTCAGCCCTGTTGTTGCATCTAGCCATGCTACAAAGTTAAAACAACTCTGTGTCATGATGAGGGTGCAGAAGGAAGAGGAGGACCCAAATGCAGGACATAAGCAACATTTATTTAACTTAGAGGTCCAGCAAGGCTGTAAGGCAAGGCACATAATTAGAATAAGAATGTCTAATGGTGGACGTTCAGAATTGTCTTTTGATCGGGATGATAGCCCCATCCTGAAGGCAAGGCAGGCTGCCTTTACATAGGTAGCTGCTCAATCACCATCAGGTGTCCCCTATCAGGGAGATAAAAGATACTCCTGGGCACCCTCTGGTGGTGGGTGAAGGAACCATGACACTCTGAAGCTAAAGAAAAGTTTTATAAAGCTTATGTGGTACATATAAAATAGGGCCCGCAAAAGGTGTTGAATGGGTGTGAGATTTGTAAATACCCATGTACAGTCCATTTATTTTTCTGCTCATGTTTAGAACCCCAAATTTGTTTTTCATTGATCAGACTTTCTGTAAACATGTATGAATATAACAAGCGGCGCAAGTCTACCTTGCAAATGAAAAAGACCATAAACTTGTAAACAATTAAGGATGAGTTTAAACTTTAACAGAATGCCATCAATTATTTCTGAAATTTAAGTATTTAACTTTTCCCAGTATATTTTTTTTATTGTTTGCACATGAGCTATGGACCTAATATTACTATGTAGTGTTATTAGTAAAATGCTGAGGAAAATTCTATCAGCTGATTTCCTTCTGACTGCTTCTTCTTGACTACTCATTCAGTATACGTGTGTGGATAAGTAATGCCTTCACCTCAGTCTCTCCATTCTGGTGGTTTTACGAGTTGAACTGGTGTCTCTGTTGGTTACTGTTCAGCGGAAGGTCATAAATGGTCGATTTATGTTTGAAGTGCAGCTAGGAATGCTGATGCTCCTGTCTGAGGTCAGAGATACCGTTTTGGTTTGACTCATATTTTAATTTAAACTGTAAAGTCGACGTCCTAACTCATGGCATTTTACATCGTGTTCTCACCCAGAGAACGAGTTAACATCCTGTAACTGGCAGATAGGAGTTATGGAGAATGGCATAATATGACTGTAATAAATAAGGTGTGAGAGCTCTATCTATCTGTAGAAAGACATTTCTCTTCTTCTGGATACTGTTTTACTTTAAACTACCTCGCAGATGCCAAAACGATTCAATATTGAAAAAAATAAAAACTCCTCAATATTTTAACTGCGTTTTTTCTTTTGAAAAAGATATAAACACAAATATGTAGTGCAATGTAATGGAGGAAACATGTAGTTCATTACCGCAGCCACTTAATCCAATCATTAATCAGTTAATCAAGCACCTACTTTCCATTCATTCCTTTATCTGGACGTCCAAACAGCTATTACTAAGTTATAGATATTTTAATTGGAGCAGACAGGCGTCCATTAGCATAGCTTCTTGGGTGACTATGGTCATGTTTCTCCAAATCATTAAACTAATTATACAACCTAATTAATACATTCGCTTGTGGTGGGGTGCACGAGGAGACACTGCTTTTTGTTGGCTTGCATAATGAAAGCAGGCCAATTTTAGAAAACTGGCAAAGACGAAGAAGAGGATGGAGAGAAAAAAAACAAACAAAAAAAAACTTTGATCTCCAAAGTAAACATCTGATTTATGCATTCCAAGCGCTCTGGAAAAGCGAGAGAAGAAAAAATAAAGTTAGGTGTTAAAGTCAAGTTTGAGTCGCATTTGAAGTGCTTTGAAGATCCAGGATATTGCATGAAATCAGCAGGTGTCCAACATCCAATTATCGGTGTCGTTTTCACACAAGACGGTCAGATTTGCCAAATCCTAGTGCTTTGCTCACATTGGAGAAGAATCTGAGGAGATTTGTTCATATCTTTTTGTCTGAAGAAAAATTCACCGAAGAATCCACAAACACGAACATTGATGCTCTGAGAAAGTCCACCAGGATTCAGATTTGATTGAGTCACAACAGTATAAACATGGTTTCATCTGAAGGGTTTTTATTTAGTCTTTTTCTCTGGGAATGACAGAAACATCAATAAAATAGATTTTTAAAAAGTTGGAGTATTTTAAGTCCTAATTACATTTCAATCATTTGAGAAGAGTCTGAGGGGCCAATGTAGTTCTTATTGCATGATTTAAGAACTACTTCAGATTTCACGAACACTCTTCTTGCACTTCTTTCAAACGAAAAGTGCCTGAAATGCTACGTGCATAAAACGAAAACATCCCACCTTCTTTTTTTTCTAGTCAGATGAATACTTTCACCAATTTTTCACCTCAAAAAATCGCTTGCTCAAACCCACAAAAGCTTCCACACTATATGGGGACATCCTGATAAAAAACCTCTCAATAAAAGTGTGCATTGATGCATCTTTTGTCTCTGCTCATTAAACTGTGATACAATCAAACTAAAACCTGTGCAAAATATTTAATTATGATTTTTTTTTCTTCTCTGCAGGGAAATTCAGAGGAGTTCTGTTCTTTCATCCCTTTGGTCCGAGGCAGCAATCGCAATAGATTATTCCAAACGGGTAAGGTCCACATTTTATAACTCACTTTAATGGATAGATATTGTGTTTCTTAATCTTTTCAAAGGCCAAAATACTTTGTTTGAATGGTAAAATGATATTTAGTAGTAGTTTATTTTATTTTTCCAGACATTTAAACATTTTCTTATAGTACAAAACAAAAGCAAACAATATGTATAAGGTCTGGAAAGGAGCAGTCTGAAGCCGAAGCTTATGATGCCTGCCCCTAACTCATCCAAACTATGTGTAATTAAGCTGCTGACTCTTTAACAACAACAAAAAAATCCACATGTACAGTAATTTACATGAAATAAAGTGTCCATCTTTAGAGCTCTTTTTCTTCGTATGATTTTATAATATTTTTCTTATATAAAGTGTTGAACTGTTTAAGTGTTTTACATTCTTTTAAATGTTGATCCAGTTTGTTCCAAAGATTAACACCAATAAATGAAATACAATGTTGTTTTACATTTGTTCTTATTGCCATCTTTTTAAACACATTACATCCTCTGAAATTATACACAGTATCCCTCTTATGAAAAAAGTTTTGAATAGAATTGGGTAGATGATTATTGTTTATTTTAAACATGATTTGTGCAGTTTTAACTTGAACCAAATCCTTAAATTTTAAAGCCTTTTTGTTAGTAAACAGTTGATTTGTATGTGCCCTGTAATTGGCTTTACTTACAGTTCTTATTGCTCTTTTTTGAATAATGGTAATTGGACTGGTATTTGTTTGATATGTGTTGCCCCACACCTCGGGGCCGTACGTGATGTAAGGAAGAAACAGACAAATATACAAATACAAATATTTGACAAAAAAAAAAAAGTTGAACTTGTAAACTTTCCAAAATCAAATCAAAAGTCAAATAACTAAACATTATGAGCATTGATTAAAGCTTTAGAAAGACTTCATCTTGACCTAACGTAGTCTTCAAACCCAGTGATTTTTTTTTTTTTTAATGTCTTACATTATTTAGTTTTTCAGATAAAACTTTGCATTTGAAAAACAACCAAAAGCATAAAAATTGGCTCTACTTGAGTTTACAACTATTTTTTCCTAAATTTGCATCAATGTTGGACTAAATATTTGATTCCTGGTGTAGTATTAGCTTGTTAATGGTGCCCTCTTCAGTACTGTAAACTCTACTGCTGCTGTCTGTTCACATTTTATCTTTATGGAAATGATGCACCCACTCACTTCTTTCACTGCATTTAGCAGGAGGACTGACAGGTGCTGTCAGGGCTCTGTGACAGTATGAGCAAGCATGCAAACAAATGGGCCCCACAGCAGGGATAGTCCCAAAGGGAGAGAAAAAAAAATGTGAAAAGTAAGAGAAAGATGACAAATTTACTGATGCATTTATCAAAAATAATAATTATTATTGCAAACTTATTTTTTCAGTTGCAATTGTTACAAGTTTAAACCAATTAAGTGTTAGAATGTTTCATTGCCATCAGAAAACGAGAGGGATTAAAAGTGCAGCTTCTGTCTTCCGGAACTAAAAGTGAAGTTAGCCTCTATCACATCAACTTTTTCAGATCAGTGAGCAGTGTTCTGGTTTCCCTGGAGGGGACTTGTGGGTGCAGCTGTAATTGGAGCATTTTTTTGTTGTTTTTTTTTTCTTAACGCTGTGAGTTACTTTTTCCTGGATAGAGGCCATTGGTTACAAGAACATTCTTGTACACGTCCGGAGGAATTTCTCCGAACTTATTGAATATGTTTGCTGGGGAAGTATGCTGAGATCAAATCACAGCAACAAATCTGGTTTTCTTACATAGACACTCAAATTAAGATTTTTTTTTCACCATATATATTTTATGCTCACATGACTCCAAATAGTTAGTATAGTACTTTATTATTAATTCATAAGTAGCAAAGTTATAAAAGAAAAAAATAAGAAAGATAAGAAATAAAGTGAATAATGCACTTTAAACCAGCAAACTTTTCATCAAAAAGTGGATGCTTTTTTTTGTTTCTTTAAAAAATAAATTACATCCCCCCCAAAAAACCTACCTACATTAAATCATTCAAAATTTTCTTTAAAGAATTTGATTGCTTTCAGATTTTTTTTTCTTCACTATTTTGTGAATGATGCAGTGTTTCTCTGAGATTGTGCATAGCTGTCCTAAACCTGTCAGATAGAGTTGTGTTATATAAAGCAGCCTTCACTGCAGAAGCATATGACCTGGTTTAAAGTTGCAGCAAGTCTCGCTGCCAAAAAAAGAAAAAAAAAAAAATCAAAGTTCCGTGAATCTTTATGCATTAAATGTAAAACAAGTTCTGTAAAAAAAAAAAAAAAAAGAAGAAATGATTGGACATTAAATGTTAAAAATGACTTTTATATTTATATCACAAAGAAAAAAAAATCCTGTTACATTAAATATAGTTCTATATTTAATCCTATTGACAAAAGTAGCTGTAAATCAATGTTCAACATCTCATGAGACGTAACTTTCTATTGGTCTATTCAGCTTCCTCAAAAGGTCAAGGCTTGTTATATTATTCTGTTTTCACACGACTCAAATTTGATAAATTAGTCCACGACTGGCATCTTGTCTGTGTGTTTGTGTGTGTAAAAATGTTGTGGGGGTAGCCTGGGCTGTGATGATTTATTACACCGCTTGAAGGGATTTGTACTTTCATGAGGTCACATGAGGAACTTGTCATGCAGGCATCGTACACACATTTCCTTGGCTCTGCTGGTATGGGGAGCCGAGCCAAAACAACCAACATATATTTCAAGTACAGGCATGGATTCAGCTTATGATAACACAAAAATCTCAATATAATAAAATCTAAATGTTACCAAGCTAGCAATTTCTTTAATCAGCTTTTTAAAGGAGTTATTTGACATTTATTGAACTTAATGAGTGCGCTAATATAGCCTTGTATATTTGATATGATTCTTGCCCACATGCACTAAAATGAGAAATAGAGTGAAATTGAATCAATGAGTAAAATATTAATTTTCAGGAGCTGAATGAATAAAGGGAATCATTTGCTTAAGCTACTTATAAAATTGTCAAGTTAAAAATCGGAAGCCAAACCAAAACTATCCTCAAACAAAAAAGTAAAATATTGATAATAACAAACTTTGTCGGTGCTAATTGCATGACAGTACTGTCATAATGTGGGGATGTGGAAAGAGGAGCATCCAAATGCAGGACATAAACACGATTTATTTAACAGAAGTCAGGCGAGGCGATAAAGCACCAGCATAGGATTAATCACAAGGAATGTCCAAAATTATAACAGAGTTCAAAGATAAACTGGATGACGATGACCCAACGTGGATGTCAAAGGAGACTGCCTTCAAATAGGCACCAGGATCCAGAGGTGTGTGTCATCAGACTAATCACCCTGAGGTGTCCCTAATCAGGGTGATGAGGGAAGGTCCAGGGCTCCCTTTGTTGCCAGGTAGTGACATATTATTCTTCAATTTAAATTACATTATTATTCAATTAAAAATTATTATTCCTTTTAACCATGTTTTATATTATTTAGTTTCTCTCTCTTTTTTTTTTTTTTTGCACAATTGAACATTCTAAAAAACCAGTGCCTATTAATTATTGGTTTTTAGCTTAATGTCCTAATTTTTTCAAAACACATTCAAAATATGAGTCACGAGCTCTGCAGCTTTTAATTGTATATTTTGTGTGTGTGAGTGTGTGTGTGACAGGGACTAAAGTGGTAGCAAATACAGTAGAGGATTAGAAGAGAAGGAGAACTGGTTGTGCTGTTTGGTTGCTGTGGTTACAGTTAAACAAGGTAATGGGCAATCTTTCTCACCAGACAGACAAGGTTGGATTTTTTTAAAATTGGCAAAAATTCCAACTCAGAGTAAAATTTTTGTAGATTCAACTGAATAATCATAAGGATTTGAGATTGATACAATTTAATTTGATTCAATTTTTTTTTTTGCGTAGCCCAAAATCAGAAAAAAATAGTCTCAATGGGCTTCACATTGTAGATTGAAAAAGCTCAAAAACAAGGAACAAAAAAGGGAAATGAATACACACAAGTACACAACTAAAAAAAATCAAATAAAAACAGCAGTGGGAGAAAAAAGAAGAAACCTCATGGGGATCCAATGGAAAGAGAGATCCCTCCCTCAGGACACAATGGCCATCTCTGCATTAGAACTTGTAGAAAAAATGAAGTGCATCCTTTTACTTTCTTAATTTTAATATTCATTGTAGTAGTGAAAAAAAATGCAAATGTGTCATTAAGAGCAATCCAAGTTAATTCTATGGATATCAGAGAAAAATCAAGTAATTTATAGTAGTAACTTTTCGATTTTAAATAGGCACTGCTCTCATGGTTCGCCGTTTTCTTTCCTTTATTGTCTAGCTGCATCCCATTCTGATGACTTGTGTTTATCTTCTAGGGGTAAAGGGGGCATAAAATCATACTGGTGTGTCGGCGAGGTGAAACTGCATCATGGTGGCTCCTGCATGACTTCAACAGGACAGCCTCATTTCCTGGTGAGTGTGATTTATGTTCATCTGTAATCTGAATTTCCCAGTCAGAGATTAATAAAGTATATTTAAAAAAAAAAAAAAAAAAAAAAAAAAAAACACGTCATCATTCAAAATGAGATGTTTAGAAAAGTACAGCATATAAGCGTCAAACTTTTTCAAACAGTTGCTATAAGTGGGTTTTAAAAGAATCCCAATAAATCAAGGTTTATCAAGAGTACTTCTGCTTGCTTCTAGTTGGTGCTGTCTGTATTTTTCTGTTCATACCAGAGAGGGGAAGCAAATTATTTTAAGGAAGTCGCAATTATTGTAGTCGGGATCAAGTACTGTTATTTTTAAAAGAGTGTACCAATAGAAGTAGGAACTGTGCTGGGCTGAAGTGAAGTTTTCATTTTCATGCCTGAGAGATTTTTTTTTTTTTTAGATGGCACATTGATTATGCTTCATATGGAAAAACTACTTTGGGGTTTTAGAAAGGAGTGCATCATTATTTCAAAGATTATAGTTAAAGTTTTATGTTTGCAGATGACATTGTGATCTGTAAAGAGAGGAGCGAAGAGGTGGAGGAAAAGCTGGAGAGATAGAGGTTTGTACTAAAACGAAGAGGACTGAAGATTAGTCAGAGTAAGACAGAGTAGATGTGTGTGAATGAGAGGGATCCAAATGGAAAAGTGAGGTTACAAGGAAAACAGATAAAGAAGGTGGAAGATTTTAAGCTCTTAGGATCAACAGTCAAGAGCAACAGAGAGTGTGGAAAAGAGGTGAAGAAGCATGTTCAGGCAGGCTGGAATGGGTGGAGAAATGTATCCGGTGTGATATGTGATAGAAGAGTTTCAGCTAAAATGAAAGGGAAAGTGTACAAAACCGTGGTGAGACCGGCCATGCTGATTGGTCTAGTGGCACTGAGGAAAAGACAGGAAACAGAAATGAAAATGCTGAGGATCTCTCTGGGTGTGACCAGGATGGACAGGATCAAAGGAACAGCACATGTTAGTGGTTTTGGAGATAAAGTCAGAGAGGCCAGACTGAGATGGTTTGGACATGTGCATAGGAGAGAGCGAGAGTACATCGGAAGAAGGATGCTGGATTTGGAACCACCAGGAAAGAGGACTAGAGGAAGACCAAAGAGGAGGTTCATGGATGCAGTGAAGGAAGACATGAAGATACAGTAGTTGGCGTGACTCAAGAAGATGCAGCAGATAGGGTTAGATGGAAGAAACTGACTTGCTGTGGGGACCCCTGAAGAGAAATCTGCTGCACCTTTCCATACAATAAGTCTGATTACATAAAATTAGTGGTGTTAGTTTAGAAAGAAATGTAATGGGATGAGACAGCAGTGAGGTTTAGAGAACAGTGTTTTACTGCTGACCTTAAACAGTAATAAAACTTTATGTTGGCAATTTCCTTCTCCTGTGGGTCCATATAACCCATTTTCTTTTAATTATACGGTTTCAGGAGACAAATAGGTCATCAAAATGGTATTAGAGTAGAGTGTAGTAGATGGTAGTAGAGTGTAGACTCAGTTAACACTAAAACTTTAACTGTTGCAGGAACAGAGTTTACTTAAAGTGTTTCCAGATCAAAACACAATAATAATAATAAAAAAAAATCACATTTATTTAGTTTGTCCGTATATTAAATTTGACTTTTACGTGACCCTTTTTGAAAACTTTTTTTCCGGTTGAATTTTTTCTCATTTTCTATGTCATAAAAAAATAATGCTAAGATGCACAAAATTAAAAGCATGGTGTTGGGTTTATTTTTATCACAAGATCACAATTTATAATCATCTGATTTTTACATACAATTAAAATTCTGCTTTACAGTTGACAATATTCTATTAAAAACGGTTTTATCTGCAGTTTTCAAAGAACAAAACACATTTTTATCAATTTATGTGTTTATTGCACTCTAATTTATTTTTATTTTTTTTTAAATTGTCTGCCTTTTAAGAAACTTATCTAAAGTAGATTATTGTTTTTAGTTTCTAGGAAAAAGTTGTCTTTTTATTTTTTAACTGATTTTGAACCATTTTTGCTCAATAATTTTGTATAAAAGTTAAAGTAAAGAAAACGAATAAAATTAATTTTTAAAATTCTAGTGAAAAAAATATCGACATTTTTTGTCAAGTCACGAGAAAATATCTTTCAAAGATATTTCTTTGAAAAATATATTTTTTTTTTTTCAAATTTCTTTTAAAAAAACTTATGCAAAACCTAAGCTATTTGTTAATTTACAATTTTTTAAAGAGAAATATAATCAGCTTTCAATTAAAATGATAAATTGTTCAATCTTTTCAGCAGATAGTCAAAAAAAAGTATGCATTCTTTTTTGTCTTCAGATTAAACCCCAATCTGAATTAGAGAAAAAAAAAAAAAAAAACCTGCTCTGAGAGGAGTGAATCACTGAGCTGAGCCTGTGCGTCGTGTAGCAGAGGAAATGCATTCGGTTGGATATAAATATTGCAGGCTGAGTACACGGAGGGCTTTTTGGCCAATGAATTATTACGTAGTCCAGTGGCTTCATGCCAGCCTTAGAGTATCTTACTGAGCTTCACACCGAAATAAGCTGCGACTGGGGGATTGTGGTTAAAGGCACAACACACAGACACACACACTCACACAACTGCCAATGATACCAGGAATCCATCACACATGTTGGAGAGTACTTACAGACTCAGTCAGCAACAGTTCGCTTTAAGGCCAGACTAAACAGAATAAATAGACAAATCACTCTGCAGAAATACGAACTAAACAACGCATTTAAAAGCTATTTACATATTTAGTTTATTTTCTTTATGTGTAAATTTTATCAGGTAATTTGATCTCTACATCAGTTTGACATGCATGTGGAATTAGTTTTTTTTTTTTTTCCCTACAATGTCGTTTCCATTTGCATAAGATAATAATACGAGTCAGTAGAGCGTGAAGTTAATGGGTAATTCATCTGATTGTGGATGTACAATGAGAGCGAAAGGAGATCAAAATAAGTATCTAAATGGAAAAAGGACTTTGGCTCATCAGGGGTGTATTGTCAAACTAAAGAAATACCATGCAGGTAGAGACTTTCAGTGATTAGTTAAATGTATAATCCCTCAGACTGCTGACATAGGTCTTTTGAAAAGTGCTGGTCTGTAAGGGACAGATACACTTTGGAAAATGGATCAAATCTGTTTGAGGTCAGATAGCAGCCTGGACTTTTTCAGAATGGCTTCTTTGCTAAGCCACAATAAAAAGGATTAGAGGTTGAAGTAGCTGCTGCAGAACATGACAAAAAAAGAACAATATGAATTATTAGTGTCTATGTCTGATAAACATTAAATTTCCCATCTTGGAACATTTTTTTTTGCATGACTTTGAATCTGCAAAGCTTTTTTTAGAAGATGTGTTGTGGGTTCAATTATATTGCTCCACTTAATTTGTGTAATAAAGCCAGTAATTCTTGCTGTTATGATTATGAGAAAACAAGCGTAGAGAATTAATTTTATTTCCTCAGCACATAATTTTGCGAGGAGGGAAAATAATAAAAAAAAGAGAGTCGACATGAGTCTTTAATGAAATGCGTGGACTTGTCTCAAGGCACTCCAGCACTCCGGATGAGGTATTTAAGTCTAGTGCATATTTCATGACTATTAACTTAACGCTGGCTTCTCATTAGACCTGTGACAGGTTTTTTACAGATAATCCTGCTGGTTTTCTAAATGCACCGGTTAGCTCTGACTTTAAGGCACATTCAAGTAAACAAATATGTACAAATGCATAAAAAAAAAGGACTGATTATTGCTTAAAGACATTGTTAATGACATCATTTATAACGGTGTGCATATTCTGACAGTGTTCTGTTTCATGTTCACCTTCATGTTAATGTTTGTCCTTTCATTTCTACAGAAAACACAAGTGGATTAATTTAGTAAAACTGATTTTTATTAGTGTCATTAATAAAAAAAACAAAAAACTATTTTTAAGACTTATTGTGATATTTAAAACCTGGATCTTGTATCATAGAACCACAAGATGGTGCTATGACTTTAAGCATAAACCATGTATGACCATACGAGTCAGAATTATTCAAATTTACTATTAAATGATTACATTTATCGGTTGTTGTTTTTTTGTGTAATAAAATTGTATTAATGATTACATAGTAATAGACTCATTTTATTTGCTAAAAATGGCAATTAATGAAAAATAAACAACATCTTAAGTCATTTCAACTCATTATTATATTTGATTTAAGGATTTATTTGTAAAGCGTACGTTGAAGCGATGCTTATTTTTCTTCAGAATCAATTGTTTTCTAATTAACATACTAAAAATCAGCAAAATTCTCAACTGTGATTTTTAATGTTCCTCTAAAAATGTCAAAGTTTAGATTAGTTTCAACTATTTCATAATTGATCAATTAATTCATTCCTCTTCTGAACCCTTTTCGGGGTTGCATGGGGCACCGGAGCCTATCCCGGCTGATTTAAGGCTACAGGCAGGGTAAACACCAAGCAAGTCACCAGTATGACACGGGATGACACACATACACTCAATCCAAGGGGCGATTTTTGTAGCTGCATAAAATAAATTCAATGAACTAATTTAGGTTTTAATGACACTTTTTTGATTGGGTTTTATAGAAAAGGGTAATTTTTCATTCAAGTATTCGTTGTGGTTGTTTTAAAGCTTCTTTTAGATCCAGTAGATGGCAGTCTGTTATTATTCTATCTCCTCTTTTTCATCCCAGACACACCTATATATGCTCATCAGGAGCATCGCCTCACTTATAACTTCTCACCACAAAGTGATAGAGTGAATAAACTTTTATTAGGTCGGTTATAAATCCAAAGTATTTCAGGTTGAAATAAAGAACCTGGGGGAGAAAAAACAGACCAAAAAGTCCCAACTGGACATCTCAAACACACATCCGCAGTGATTTTCTCCTTCTTCATTTCCCACTCTATATCTCACACGCTCCATCTCTCACACTTTTACAAAACAGAATGGCTTCACCACCCACCTCTCTCACACGTGCACGTACACAGACACACGGTGCACCGTGCAAATACACACCTCCTTGCCATCTGTCTGTGCAGCGGCCCGTGTCTTTTGCACTGGGAGCAATTGAGGAGCAAGAGAGTGAAAGAAAAAAAAAAGTGTCTCTTTGCTCTGGAGGGCTGAATACCTCTTCCACCTCTTCCATCTCCTGCCGTGCTATTGTCTATCAAACAGTCTTCTAACATCATGTTTTCTGCCGATGGGCTATCCCTACTGTTGTGTCACCTGTTCACTGAAAAGTTCTGACAGGGAATTTCAACTTTGTTCATTAACTACTGTCTTTACTTGCAAATAATAAAGCACAGCATGTGAGGAAAAATAAGTAAACTCAAATAACTCTGTTATTAAAAGTCTCAGTTGCACAGATGGCAGAATTACAATTTACATTTCTTCATCTAATGATTGATTTAGAGACAGTGGCACTGAGGGAAAGACAGGAAAGAGGGATGGAGGTAGCAGAGATGAAGATGCTGAGGATCTCTCTGGGAGTGACCAGGATGGACAGGATTAGAAAGGAGTATTTTAAGGGAACAGCACATTTTAGAGGTTTTGGAGATAAAGTCAGAGAGGCCAAACTGAGATGGTTTGGACATGTACAGAGGAGCAAGTACATCGACAGAAGGATCCTGGATTTAGAACCACCAGGAAAGAGGACTAGAGGAAGACCAAAGAGGAGGTTCATGGATACAGTGAAGGAAGACATGAAGATAGTTGGTGTGACCGAAGAGGATGCAGCAGATAGGGTTAGATGGAAGAAACTGGCATGCTGTGGTGACCCCTGAAGGGAAATTTCGAATTGAAAAAAGAAATTAGCACACGTTACGGCAAAATATATCAATTGCCTCCATCATATGCACCATTTTTAAAATGCATTCTTTACAATCAACATATTGATTTTAGTAGAGATAACAAAGGTAATTATTTTCACCACTTTGTTTCAGTTTATGGATTTAAAAAATATATAGTTGTTTAAGCCAAACTGTATAATTTAATCCCCGCCCCCTTTTTTTACAGCAAGGTTAAAAAAAAATAGAGGCTTCATAAAGGTGCTATTTTCAGCTGGAACGATAAGAAATGGCAGCTATCAGCAAAGCGTCTGGAAGCTGCCTATGACTCGGATTGTGTGTGTGTGCATTTAAAAAAAAAAAAGATTTATGCGACCTATCACTTAGCAGCCGCAATGGGTGGATGAATATGGTCTAATATAATATCATGGACTAGATGGGCAATAAGGGGAGGGTCAGGTGGTGCCACAAGGTGAAGAAAAATTTGAAGCTGCAGTGGTTTTACTCCTGTATTTTCAGATGTAGTAACAAAAAAAAACTTGAATAAATTATTAATTAAACACAAATGTGTGAATTTTTTTCAGTCTATATTATTTGAATAGTTAATATTTTTCAAATTTTATAGCAAGGCATGTTTTTGTCCCGATGCATGTACCTTTTAATCTCTTCCAACAAATGATCAAGTAATTAAATGTAAAAGCAATCATCGTGATATATTTGTGAGCTGCCCTACTAATTTTTATATTTATGTTTGATACTTATTCTTTCATTCTTTTCCCTCTTCTTCTTCTTCAAAAAAAAGCATGCAAGACCAGACAAGCTGCTTTCCTGTTTTGGGTATCAGTCTCTTCTTCCCATTAAATGCAGGAGGGGAGAAATAAGCTTGGCAGTAGCAAACAGCCTCATGTTTACCCCTTGGCGCAGAACCAATGCCATGTCCAGACTTGTAAATCAGGCCCATTGAGGTAGCATAATGCCGATGATTATGACAGCCAGTCGCAGGGGAGTGATAGAGGGACACTGAGTTATGGGCACAGCGAGGATGCCCAGAAATGAAGAGTTTTGTAAATGGAGAAGCACTCTCATCAAAACACCCCAGATAGGAACTAATGCTGCAGTTGGCTGCAAAGGATCCTAAATAAGTGCACCCTAGCAGCTCCATAATCACTGCTTGAAATGTTTATATATTTTTTTCAGAGCTTTTAGAGAATTTAACAAAAAAAGACTTGCAAACACACAGATGAAATACTCTTTAGGCAATGAAAAGACAAACTGAGACCGAAGCAAAATAATTCAAGTGTTTTTTGTTGCACCGGAGTGCAATCTATCATTTCACCGGGCGACCAGAGCCTCACAGATCCATTCTTTCTAGTTTATAGAAAGTGTTGTTTGCATTCTGTTTTATTCAATCTACTCCCCTTTGTGGAAGAGCGATCATTCATCCGCATTGATCGTCAGCCATGATAATATAATCAGACATAAAGCCTGACAAGGCTGGCCGGTCCGATAGATCAGAGCTGCTGACAGCAGAGCTATGCACAGGTCATAAACCCTCACCTTCCCAGTTTGACCTCACATCAATTTACCTCTTTCCAATATGAATGCAAATAACAGCACATTTGGGTTGACATGTTTATGGTTATCTCTGTATCTCCCTTGCTCCGCCTCCTGTGCCTAAATGTGCTGATGTTACCGAGCTGGAAAAAAAAAAAAGGTAACCGATTGCTCACTAGTGGTCCATGCCGCACAGCCTTCCGACGCCTCCCCCAAAGCACAAACAAAGGCATAGTCGCATGGCCACGCTTGCGCATACGTACACATACAGTAGGCATACCGACTATGTCCTCTGCCCCAGTCACTTGTGTATGCATTGAGCTGATAAGTACCGCAGTTCATTTTCCTCATGGCAAAGCACAGTAAAAACTGGGGAGTAATAATTGCTTGGAGAGAGGTGGGTTGTGTGTGAGCAGGATGGGGGGTGTTGAGGGGACTAAATATGCTTGATTGCCTCCTAAGCCTCGCTGCTGTGTAATGAAATATGGCTGCCGCAGACAAGGACTCCAGTCTGCAGTGACAAAAAAATACAAATAAAAAAATACTTTTTGTTACTTTCTCCGTTGCCATCCTATCGTTTTCACTCTTTTTCTTTTCACGTTCTGGCATTTTCATTTTCGCCCACCCATTGTCGCATAGTTATTAAACGGAGTCCATCAAAGCTTTGGCTGCAATTGAACGGTTATCTTGGCTATAATATAATAATTAGGCAAGCCGAATTCAGCCTAATTTAGTATTCCTAGACACATCAAAAGGGTCTTAATATTCTTCTGTTCTACAATTTAATTTGTAGATTCATTAGCATGAACAGGGTGTATGGAGAGAAGTCTGATAACGGGGGAGCTCGGTGAAAAAAAGAAAAACACGACCGGTGAGGTCAGGTTTTAGTCGTCAGGAAGAAGGAATAGGAAGTTTTCATAATGATCGTTTACTTAACACAAGGGTTAACTGTTGTAAAATGAGGAGGCGTTGGCTCAGTGGTAGAATGTCCATCTTTGAACCCATAGAAGTTGGCTCGATTCCCATTAGATCCACTACTAAGTATTCCTGGAGAAGAAACTTTGCCCAGTAGTTGCTCCCATTATTGGCGCCATCATGGCTGACTGTTGCGGTGCAATGCAGCAAATTAATTTCCCCATGAGGGATAAATATAGGACATTAAAAAAAAAAAAAAGTAAGAAAGGTTGTTTGGGATTCAGAAAATACTAGTTACTGCTTAGTGTCATGGAGTCTCTTATACAAAGAGGAATTTGGGCTTTTTTTTTTTTGTTGTTTTTTGTCATGGTTCCCTCACCCACCAACAGAGGGAGCTGAGGACTGTCTTTCATCTCTGTGATTAGAGACACCTGATGGTGATTTTTTTGGGGGGATTAGGGTATTATCCCTTCTTGCCTGTTCTTCGTGGCTGAATGACCATGAGACTCATTTGGATCATCAACCACAGGACAATCCACTAAACCATGTGTTTTTCGTTTGCTGCTTAAACTGGACTCATTTAATAAATCCTGTTTGTTGTCTTGCGTTTGGGTCCTCTTCCTCCTTCTGCACCCTCAATGTGACATTTTTTAATAGACTCAATAATTTCACCTTTTTTCTAAAATTGACTCCATCTCGGCCTCTGGCCTCTTTAAGAATAACAATTTGGATTGGCTCGATGTTGATACCTCCCTCCGTCCACTCAATCACTTTAATCTTTTGAGCCGCACAGTCTCCGTACTTTGACCCCGTCTGCTTATTCTGGATCATATTTATAGACTCTTCACCATCCAGCTGCAATATTCATCTGGTCTTTGTTGACAAGCTTTCTTTTCTGCTTTCCTGGTTATTTCATCTAAATTATCTATGAAAACATTGTGTTATTTGCACTGGCTTTCTTTGCATCCATTTACTTACGTTACGCAATCCATCTATGTGCATTAGCTTATGCTTTCACTTTTGCTTTCACATTAAAGACAAAAACAAATCATCCAGTCACATGGACTCCGAAAATTGACTATGAATGATGTCGAATAAGAAGTTTTAGTCAGATTAAATACTGTAATCACAACATTCATAATTATCGCTACTAATCATCTCATTTGGATGCCACAAAGCTTTACAATAGTGTTCTAAAATATGAGTCAAATTAAAGCTTATCCAATGTTTCTCAAATAAGAAAAAAAAAAGTTGGATTCACTCGTTTTTGTTTTGGCCGCCCTAAGCAATTTTCTCCATGTTATTTAAATAACCGGCTAATCATTTACAAGAATATTAGTGCACAGGCTTACATGAGCATGTTCTGCAGCATCTGCAAATGCTTTTAGCTAAAGATAAGCCTGAGAACATTTACTCTAAATATTAGGCAGATTTACGAAGGCTGTTTTCTCTCTTTGGCTTTCAGAAAAAAAGCGGAAGAGTAATTTATTGCACGACCTAAAGGGAAATGTAAATGTTTCAATTATTATATGAGCTAATCAATGCTTGTGTGTACGTTAGTGTTTTCTCAAGTAAAGTTTGTTTGCAATTAGACATGTGCATACATTCACATGGACATAATTTCTATGTATATTTCTGTGCTTTATTCAAAAAACATATGGATGAATGGTTCCATAACATTAGCAAAACAAGTGCTAAACTATCCATATTTACAGCAGGGATTAAATTAATGAAGTGTTTATTATAAGATGGAAATTTTAACGCCATGGGTGGCATGTTGGTGCACGGCAAAAAGGTCAGGGTTCAAGTTCCGGGTGCGACGGGGTGAGTTTGCATGTTCTCCACGTAAAGTATACATTTCCTTTTATTCCAGGTACTCCGGTTTCTTCTTACCCTCCAAAAACACGCCACTATAAAATTGCTCCGAGAAATGAGTGTATGCGTAGATGGTTGTCTGTGTGTGGCTACACAACAGACTGGCGACCTGTTTAGGGTGTACCCTCCCTCTTGCCTGAAATCAGCTGGATTAGGGACTCTTTTAACCTTGGAGGAATAAGTGGTTCAGAAGACAAAAAAAAATAAAAATGAAAAATGGATGGATAGTACGATAACATTAGCAAAACCAGTTGTGAACTATTCATATTTACAGCTGTAAATTAAAGAAATGTTTATAAGAAGCTTGAAATTTTACTAAAGATTATAATAAAAAACTGTCACCTTAACTGTTTTTAATTGTAGTTAGAATTTAACTTCTATTTAGTCACAAAGATATTGATGGTTTGATAGATTTATATTTAAGTTCAATTTATTGATTTGATTTGGGGTAGACAGTGGCTCAGTGGTAGAGCATTCGCCCTCCCACTGGAAGTTGACCTAAAGTTCGTAGGTTTGCATCCCACTGAGTTCACGTTTAGGGTCCTTGGAGAAGATGCTTAACCCCCCGTTTCTCCCACCATTGGCACAGTTGTGGCAGTGTGTAGTGCTGCGGTGTAATGCAGCACACATTTCCCCAGTGAGGGATCAATAAAGTATACATTTCCTAAACACAACCAGGCTAAGAGTTTAAGTTTTTCTTTGTAAAGTTTGCTTTAGTTCTTAATACCTGTTTTTCTCTGTCTCCCTCCGTTAGGCAGTTCTCTTTCCTGAGATGTCAACCACAGGATGAAGCCTGCGGCAGGTAAGATTTGGAGAAGAATAACAGATGAGTTGAGGACAAGACCGCTCTGACCTCTGTTTTGCATCATTTTGGTCAATTTTATGCACATGCTGGAAGGGCGCTCGTGTGCTGTGCATTATTAATGTCTATAAATTTATCAGCTGAGGATTTAAGCTGCTCAAATCTATATCCATCTTTGTTTTTTTTTTTAAAAAAAAGAGGAATCCCTAAACCAAAGTGTTAAGACAACTCACAGAATATGTCAAGTGATATCCAATCAAACTTTGCTTCAGCTCAGTCCCTCCCATCTCTTGACCTGCAGCTGTGCAGAGGGGAGCGAACTATCTCTGGCAACCTAAACCTTTTTAAAGTGACTGAGGGAGTGAGGAAGACTGACTGGCACTGATGGGACCAGACTGGGACTGTGCTGCACTGCGCTGGGGCCTCAGAAGCCTGATTGATAGAGTGTGATGAGACTGTCACCGAGCAGCACAGAGATAGCCTGGATAGAGGAAAGGAAGTGGGTTGACCAGGGCAGAGAAATGGGGAGAAATAAATTTGAGAACATGTGAAGGATGAATTGGGGGAATAAAGTGGCTGGATGGAATTTGTTTGGGGGTTATAAAGGATGGTAGAAGTTGGGGGAGAGTGGTGGGGTCTTCAGAAAGGTGAGTCAGATACAGAACGGCTGAAGGCTTCACTTATATGCCAGATAGATATGACAAAGTCACATCCAGTTAATGTCACGGTGAATATTCGAGCAGGCTCAATCAAACCTAGGAATAAGTACGGGACATTTAGGTTTAAATAACTAAACATATGTATGAGAACATAGTGTCACAGACTGGCTCTGGGTCTGGGACAAAATGAGGGAAACAGAGACAAAGTACAGGCCAAATCAAATTAAGTTTATTATAAAATAACGACACAAAAAACATAAATGCAAATTCAACATAGAAGAAACAGAAAAACCAAAAGCATTCCTGACCTGCAGATGAAGAAAAAAAAAACAGAGAGAAAACAATTAGTGCAGGCATCTTCTTCAAAAATGAGCCCAGCTGGCTCCACTCAGACGGGCCTCCCTTGCCTGCAGGAGGCTCTGCCCTGGCCAGTCAAGACAGGGCAGACAATAGATCCTTAAAAAACAAAGCAAAAGACTTTGTTCTTTTTATCAAAATACGTCCAAAGTTTTGGTTTAGTCTACAGATAATTTGTTGGACATATTTTTTTTCAGCTTCCAAAAACATAAACCTCACGTAAATATGTGTGATACTTGCTGTCCTCATGTGAAAAAAAAAAATACGTGACTTTCGCTTTGCTTCAATGTTTTTGACCCAAGTATTTTGTAAATATCAGTGTTATATTCATTAAGACGTTCATCATTAATCAAGACTGTCTTGCTTATTCAGAATTTAGAATTCTTATTTATATATACACTTTTATTTTCATCTGGTCTTCTCAACTGCTTATTCCCTAATGAGGTTGCAGGAGCCTATCCTGGCTGATTTAAGACGAGAGGTAGAACACATCTCGAACAAGTAACCAGTCTGCTGCGGACTACCCTCACACTCATTCCTAAGGAAAATTTTATTGTGGCTAATTAACCTAACATGCATGTTTTTGGAAGGTAACTGGTGAAAACCCACACATACACGGGAAGAACATGCAAACTCTACATAGAAAGGCCAATCATTCAACCCTCACCCCATTTCGGGATTCAAACCCTGACCTTCTTGTTGTGAGGCCGCTGTGCTAACCACAGCACCACCATGCAGATCCACAATCAAGTTTCCATAATTATATTTCTATCATATTACTGGTAAATAGTTTGTACCACATGTTTACCAAAAGGTGACTTTGAAACTGAAATAACAAGCTGGCTGCTGTCCAAATCAGATTCAAGCCATTTTCTACAAAACACATCAATGTGAGTATAATCATAATAATAATGATACCCAGTTTAATAAGCCAAGTATAAACATATTAAACATATTGGGAGGGTTTTTTTTGCGACTAGCAGATGTTTTTGTCAGAGTTTGGGTTGTATTGACTGGTTTTCTTGTGAACTGAATAGAACTTTACAAACTGAAGCTCTGCATGATATTTTGTAATTAAAGTACGACAGTGTGAAATGAAGCAAGAAAAGAGAGGCTTAAAATAGATTAAAGCGACACTTGTTTCTAAAAATGATACATCACATTAAATCCCTGTACAGCTAATAAAGCAGCTATTTGTAGCTGTTCTTCCATAAACAGACTAAACAAACATAATTCAATGATAATTATGAAATATACTTTGCCGGTTTGTTTTTGTTTTTTTTTCTTTTAATTACTCAGAACAGTGGCAGTATCAGTCGATATTCTGCTGAGTAGAATAATTCTTTAACACAGTTTCTTTTTTCTGTCTTTTTTTCCACACATTGATTTTTCAGCTCTTTTTAAATTTCCCAAACAGATCCAAAAATATTCTGCTGAAGAAAAGCAAAAGAAAATGTGAGAAAAAATTACGCATTTTTTTTCCCCAAATGATTGAGTTATCAATTTTTATTTATTTTTAATTTTTTTTATAAAATGTTACTAGGTTGGTCCCAAAGGGCATTGGCCTAGTGGTAGAGTGACCGTCTTTCGAGTGGGAGAACCTTGGTGGATTCCCTCTGGGACTGCTCACACTCCAACTCAATAAAAATGAAACACACACACACAAAAATGTTACTAGGCTGTATGATGGTGCATTAGGTAGCACAGTGGCCTCACAGCAAGAAGGTTGGAGTTTAAGTCCCAGAGTGGGGGTGAGGCTTGAAACACTGGCCTTTCTGTGTTGAGTTTACATGTTCTCCCTGTGCATGCATAGGTTTTTTCCGAGTACTCAAATTTCCTCCCACTCTCCAAAAAAATGCGTGTTAGGTTGACATTGCCCCTGGGAACGACTGTGTGTGGATGGTTGTCTGTGTGTGTGGCACTGCAACAGACTGGTGACCTGTTTGAGGCGTACCCTGCCTCTCGCCTGTGATCCGCCGGGATAGGCTCCTGCACACTTGCCCCTCAACAAGGCTAGTTTGGAATATAAATCTGCAAGTAACTAAATGAGTTTACTCCAAGCTACAAAATAATCATTTATTATATTGAACTATTAATGAACAAGTACAGAAATAAATATAGTTCCTACATACAGTATTTCCTGTAAAGCAGCATGTTAATAGGAGCATTAGAGAGCTCTAATTGGGTCTTTCATTAGTTTATTAGCACCTGCTCTTGGTGTTGTATTAGATCTACTGGACACATGGCATGCTGGCAGCGAAGTACATATGAGCCGAGTTGGAGCTTTGTTCTGGGAATTCCACAGTTAGTGATTTTAGACTCAATAAAGTCTCCATGTTTTACTTTTATCCCAGCCTGAGGAAAGACGGCTGACTCACCAGAATGCCAAAGTTATTATTAGTGTCTCATATGTGTGGAAAGAAAAGAAAAAAAAGCTGTGTATGTGCATGTCCGGGTGAAAGACAGGGGAAGAGGCTCAGGTCTAGCAGCATGTGTAAGTGCATGCGGGAGCAGCATGAGAAGCTCTTATCTGCCACCTGCCAAGCTCTAACCAGAGCCTTGACTCCTGTGCCCACTCTTCTCCTCTGCCTCTTTCTGGCAGGGATTTTCAGTGCTTTGGTATAGGCGAAGCAACCAGGTGAAATGAGCAATTCCCATTCAGGGACAGAAGTGCTGCACAAAATCGCCCTGTGAAATGGCTGCACATTTTAGCAGATCAATGGACTTTCTTACTGGTGTGCACTGGCACTGAGTGATGGCATAGCAGGATAAAGAAGAGTGGGGAGAAGAAAAAAAAAAGAAAAGAAAAAGCAGATGTGGTTCTGTATGTGCTGTTTGTTTGCATTTGTGTGTAGAAGGAACTCACAGGGCATTTAATGACGTTTGCCACGGCTGCTCTGACTGAGTGCAGTTGGAGAAAAAACTGCAAGGCGCTTTGCATAAACTCAAAAGACAAGCAATATTGCTGTTCCCCTTTGGAAGAAAAAGTGCAGTTCCTAGTCTCACCGGATATGAGAATATTCAGCCGCTCAACTGGAAATTTTGCCAATATGAATGATATTAGTGACAATCATATTAAAATGCTCAGTGATGCTAGACTGAACTCTGTTCTTCTGCTGTGATGAGACTCATATGTCATGCGCTTAAAACGCAGCCAGTTTGGCCCAAAGCTTCAAAACTATGAAATGAAAAGTACCTAATGCAGACTAATTCCCTGCAGGATAACCAGATTTAACCAACACACTGCAGCTTTCTGTTATTTCAATGCACTGTGTCAGCATTTCACGTGTTGATACAAGTCTAATTATTGTTCAAGATAAAAATGGGTGATTGTTAATATTTTATAATCTATTATTCTAAAACGTTAACAACAGGGCAAATTTTTTAAAGGAATTTTATATAACGCTTCATTTTCGTGCATGCGTTATAACCCACAAGCTTCTTTATACAACAAACATGTACACACAAATACTATGTTTGTGCATGCTAACAGCTTTATCGTCATGTGTGTCCATGATTTAAGTAAACTAAGTTGTATATGAGTAAGTAACCCTCTAATAGAATAATCTTGAACAAATGAGTCTAAGATTGAATTATTACACCTTAAAAAAAAAACAACGTAACAATTGTGAAGCACAGAGGTGGAAGTGTCATGGTTTGGATATTCCGATATGTATCAACGGTAGCTGGAGAAACATGTAAAACCACGTGAAGGCATTAGTTTAGTGGTAGAATATCTGTCTTTGGACTGGGAGAAACTGGTTTAGTTCCCACTCGGTCCATGCCTAAGTGTCACAAGAGTAGACACTTAAACCCACTTACTCCCACCATCGGCACCGTCGTAGCTACCTGTTGCGAAAGTCATTTTTAACAAGAGGAATGAATATATTACGGTCAAATAAAAAATAATAATAATTAAAGCTAAAAAGAAATAGATGCTGTGACACAATAATGACCTAAAAAAAAAAAGCAAACTGTGAACTATCTACGAACTAGCTTCAGAGGATTCTGAGTAAAGTCTGGATTTTAATACGTGTGAGATGCTTTATTTGACATTAATGACATTATTTTAGGGATGTCGCAATTATTTGCAATGACCCTTTAGATAGTGTAGACTTGAATCTGACCAAATTAAATAATAATAAGAAGTAATTAGCGCTTAGATTACAAATGAAAAATCTAGCCTTATTGGAATCCCACATCTTGATTACAGTACGTATATAGTAGTGTTAATTTGTTAAGTACAGCTATGCAACACTGTTTTTTTTTTTTTTTTTTTCAATGAAATATATCTATAACAGTTCAAAAAAAAAAAAGAGAAAAAAACAAAACATCTGCCTTTTTGGCCAATTTGTACACTTCGAGTTATTCTATTTTACCACATCTCACAGAGACTCCCTAATACAAAGTCCACGGTCACAAATCAAGTTTTTGTGAAAATCTTTCTTCTCTTTGTTCCAAAAGTTGATCCGTCATCCTATTTCAAAGCCTCAATATAGTCTCGCAACACCAATGATGCCTTGGTTAAAGATGTAGTCAGACGTTTTCAGACATGACAGCAATAAAGTGCACTTGATTATATGGTTGAAAGTGAGGACAAGGAGACAAGGGAGCCCGGGATAAGAAAATAGAAAAGAACACAGCCTCTCAAGCTTTGATCGTGCTGAACGTCTTGTTAGAAAGTCCCATTTGTGTGCAGTCTTGGTAGACACGAGAAGGTTGAATCGTGGTCATCAGCTGTCAAAGCAGTAATGAACAGTGTTTAGGAGTAATACCATGCGCTGCCGCATTTCAGGGTGTGAAATGTCAAAGTGTCCATTTTCCCAAAGCTAGTCAGAAGCTACTCTGTCAGAGTTTAGGTTGTAAACAGCAAGAAAAAGGAGGCAAGACAGCAGCATGAAACTTTCTCCATTTTACCCATTACAGCCAGAGCATGTGAAAGAGTGGTCGAATGTCAGGCCTGAAATAAAAGAGATGCTTGCAAAGGATGGAAAAAGCGGTTTTCAAATGGATTTCGTTTTGCAGACACATAATGATAGCTATTAAACAAAAGTGAGGCAAGGGAAGCAAGGGGGGCTGAGAGAGATGCACAAAGACAGATAGTGGATATAAGACTGGCAGGAGGAGAGACACCTACTGTTGCATCACCTGCTGTAATAATAGTGTTGACATTCAAATAGAAAGCTCTAACAATAGGAGGTATAGCTGAGGCAGCACCCTCTATTCAAACAGAAAGAACACATCAGGAAATATTAGCAAGCATCAGGACTTTTCCGAGCACACATTCAAAACCACTTGACCCTTTGGCATCACACAAGTACTTATGCATTATAACCGAGTGTCTGCATGGATGTGTGTGTGTGTCCTGACAGAAACAGATTGTAAATGTAATGAGAAATTTATCTATTTCCATTTCATATTAATTATATATCAAACACTGACTAGAACTCGGTTGGAATCCCATTCTTGTTTACTTTCTATGTAAATGCATTTAAAATTTATAGCCGGCCAATTAAATAAATTAAATACAGGCCTCTGTGTGTAAAGAATGTTTTTGATGACTGGCATTTCAATTTCACTGACAATCTACTCTTTAATTCCCACTGTCATGGTATCTTGCATATTCCAGTTAAACGTAATTCAAAAGGGTAATGGATCATTAGTTGGCAAATTCTTCCTGCACACTCTCTTTCATGCACCTCACAAGCCCTCAAAGGGTCTATCAATCAAAATCTGATTCAGCTGCTACCGCAATCGCCATCGCACATTTTATTCGTTTTCGATAACGCAGCGATCTATTGTATCAATGCAGGCTGGTGATGATTGGAGTCGAAAGTTTTTATGTTGGAACTCAGTGGTGTTTGAAGGACTGCGGATATCAGCAGATTCGTGCTGATGCAGAGGTCAATAGCAATTATAGTAAAAACACTGGTCAATACTGTGTTTTTACATGAATAACTCAGGGTGTGAATACTTTCAAAACCAAAGTTACTTCCACACCACTTTAAAGGTTCAAAAACACAGATAGCGTATGTTATAAGTGGATTCGCATCAGCAATGAAAGTTTGATCTGATCCAGATGGTCTAAAGTTTTCCATAGTTGATTTTTCAAAATGAGCAATAGTTGTATGTTTGCCAGTGACGATGCCAATATACTGTACATTCAAAACATGTAAGCTCATAGGACATGTTCAGTTTTCTTAAAAGAAATGTGTTCGGGCTTACATTAAAAGTATCTTTGAGCCTGTTTGTAGCGCACGGACGAATACACATACTCAAATGACCCAATGACTTGGCTCAATGACAAGTCGCTTGATTGTTTCTAGTCACAATCTAGTGACTAGAGGGTCTGAATACTTGCTAAATATAGTGTCAAAGTTGCCAATTTGGCAACCCTCACTACTAACTCTCACTCATGTCATACAAAAAACTTTTTCTTTTCTACACACACCGCGGTTGACTTGGGAACAGTCTGCGATCAACAGGTTGGGCACTCCTGTTCTAGGCTGATAGGGAAAATTAAATATTAATTTTTAATATTTCCACCACAAATGTCTAATCAGGGTTGTTACATGTGACTAAGAGCTTATTTTTGTGCTTACTTGTGAGTTGAGTTAAAAAAAATAAGTTTATAGAGAATAACACAAAGCATGATGGTAAGTTTGGAAGTTTGAAGGCACACTTATACAATATGACAAAGCAGTGAATATTTATTTATGTCCCACATTTTATGTCCATGACAACTCAAGACAGACTTTTTACATAAAATATGACAAAGCATTGTGGCATGAGAAGAAATAAGCATATAATTAAATGGAAACAAAACAAGTTTAACTGGAGAAGAACAGAAGGCGGAATACATATCATGGTACAGACGGAATACACCAAGTATGTAAGTAAATCACATTTAAAAAGCCCTTCAAAAAAAAAGAAGATGTGTTGTATTTTGAAGAAAAAAACACACGTGTTTTAATTTGTTTTTTAAAAGTTCGATATAACACACTGACATTTTATTATGGGTATGAACATTTTGGTCACAGTTTCAGTCAGTGTGTAACTAGCAAACGCTGATCAAAAGATCTCGGAGGCCAGAGGCTAAATAGGGCAGCTCCGCAGCTGTGACGCAAGCAGGACATTGGCCATACAAATCTCTAGAAGCACAAGTTGTAAAATTGAATTTAAAACTCCAGTTGTGACATAATGTAATAAACACAAGATTGATAGTCGTTTGGCAAATTTTAGTCTAAAGTCCAGGCTGTTTAAAGACAAGCTGCTCTGACTGCTAACGTGAAGCCCTGAAAAATCGTTTCCATCCCTGCTTTGAAAACAGATAATCATACTTAACACAACATTTTTTTTTTGGATAAAGATAAAACTAAACTTAATATTTACATGTCGGTCTGAATGCAGCAGCAGTCTAAAAAAGACCAGATTGTTTTGCACTGCAAGATATGTTATCAGTTCTTTTATTTTTAAAGTCAGAACAGATGGAGCAGAAACACAGACATAAGCTGAATCAGTAGTTTTACATGAACACACAGCTTAACTATCAAAGCCCAAAAAATCCAAGGGAAAGTGGATTTTGAACCACTTGTTTGCTACACCCAAACTTTTGGTTGTCCACAACTTTATGACTTAATTTAATAAGCAACAAAAACTGAATATCGTAAGCGTAAAAAAACAAACTCATAACGTCAACATTTTTAAAAATGATTCCCATCTTTTCATGGTAACTAAAGCAGATGCACTAACACATTTCTGACAAACAAGCCGCCTATTAAGCCCATTGTGCGTGTCTTTGGTAAATCTTATCTGTACACGGAGAAAAATTATTAAAAAGCATAGGACTGAATAAATCAGAAGCAGGACAAAAGAAATGTTCTGATGTATGCAAGACAGCGCAGGAGTGCAGATGAGCATGAGTGACTTCAACAAATTTAAGGGAAATGAGATTTGCAATATGACAGAACTCCTAATATCCTCACACACAGCGTGCTAGCTTTTATGCTAATGCACTGCTCTGACCACTAATACACAGAATAAAAAGTGGGCTAAATAAAATGAAGAAGGAAGATGGGAAATATAATTCTCAATGCCTTTAATGATACACATTATCAGCCGTCCTGGATCTCTACTTCATTCGGATGTTCTCATTTGTATCCACACCTGTGTCATTCACAGCCTTACGTCTTAACCTAATTTCATGGTCTACGGGTTTGGATGGATAGCTCGCTGAAACTTTTACATTCAGAAGAGCGAGTACCACAAATGCGTGTGTGCATAGTCGTGCACCTGTGTAAATATGAACTCACACAATAACACAAATTGTGAAAGAGGGAAAAAGGAAAAGGAAGGAGGGCAATGTACAGCAACAATAACACAGACTTGTAGTGATTGCCCCATTTGTCGAAACACGGGGTTTTCGAGATGCAAGTTTGACAATTTGACTTTTCTGAGTTCATGAGTCTGGGAACATAGAACCAATTCAGGGCAAACAAAGTTATTTAAAAGTCAAAGTCTAAAAAGTAAAGTGATTCAGGCTGCCATGAAGAGTTACAATTATATGGACCAATAGTAATATCGATGGCTAATGTAATGGTCAATGCATCTTTGTTGGTTTCAAGACTGTTTCAAGTGTTACGACCACTGCTTTGACACACATGCACAGCAGGAGTAGAAGTAGGCAGTTTTACTTTGTGGTAACAGAAATTGTATCGGGCATCGATGTCGTTCAAGCTATCGTATTGAAGTTAGAAATTCCGATATTTTAACAACACTAAGCTGCAATATAGCTGTTATAGTTTAAAAACTTCAAGCTCAAAACTTTTGATGTGTTTAAGCTGGACAACTAACTTTCATTAGTCGCCTAATCCTCCTTTCAACATTTCTCTTAGCTAGAATTAGAATTAGCGCCTCCAAATCCGAGACCATGGTCCTCGTCCGGAAAAGGGTGGAATGCCCCCTGCGGGTCAGGGATAGGGTCCTGCCCCAAGTAGAGGAGTTTAAACACTGTATTTCGGGGTCTTGTTCACGAGTTGGGGAAGGATGGAGCGGAAGATCGACAGGCGGATCGGTGCGGCATCAGCAATAACTAGGATGCTGCATCGGTCCGTCGTGGAGAGAGCTGAGCCGAAAAGCAAAGCTCTCAATTTACAAGTCGATCTCAATCCAACCCTCACCTATGGTCACCAGCTGTGGGTGGTGACCGAAAGAATGAGATCACAGGTACAAGCGGCCGAAATGAGCTTCCTCCGCAGGGTGGCTGGGCTCTCACTCAGAGATCGGGTGAGGAGCTCTGCCATTCGGGAGGAGCTCGGTGTCTAGCTGCTCCTCCTCCAGGTCGAGAGGAGCCAGATGGGATGGTTTGGGCATCTGGTCAAGATGCCCCCCGAGCGCCTCGCGGGCAAGGTCTTTTGGGCACGTCTCACCAGGAGGAGACCAAGGGGCAGACCCCGGAGCCGCTGGAGAGACTATGTCTCACAGCTGGCCGGGGAATGACTTGGGATCCTTCCGGGTGAGCTAGAGGATGCAGCCGGGGAGAGAGAGGCCTGGGCTATCCGTTTGAGGCTGTTGCCCCCGCGACCCGACCGCAGAACAAGCGGAAGATGACGGAAGGGAACGGACATTTCTCTTCAGAGGTCGCCACAGTCACTTAGTTTATTCCATCTAATCCTGTCTCCTGCATCCTCTTTAGTCACACCAACTATCTTCAAGTTTTCACGTTTGTTGTTGCCATTTGATTAAAAAAATAGAATTTAGTGCACTCAAGAGCAATTTATGATTCCAACTCTATCAAAGTCCCTTCAACACGTAAAATTTTAAACTGTTATCTCAGTAAATCAAAAGCAAAGAAACACTGGATTTTTTAAACTGCTTCTCTCGTAAAATGTCTTAAGCTGCAAATTTAGTTCAAGTCACCTGGAAAAATCAATAAATTAATTGCTTTTTTTGTTTCTTTTTTATGTGCTGCTTCCAAATAGAATTTTTTTCTTGTGATTGCTCAAATTATGCCATTGTCGTTTACCTGCATTTCTCTTTTCTCCTGCTTTGACAGCTTGTTTAGCCAATCTAGGCACATTACCAATTATACCAGAGGAAAAATGATTGCTACAAAAGCTTTCTGCTGGGACAAACAATAGCATGATGAAATGGATGGGATGTTTTCTTTTTCCTTGTGACAAGGAGCCAAATTTGTTTGTTCTTGAAATTGACGTTAAACTGGTCAAAATTTGTATGGCATTGTTCCAAAAATACTAAGAACTGAAGAAAAAAATCTGTAATTATCTGAACAAACATTGTTAGCAAGCTTGACATGTGCACATTCCATCTACTAGATTTGAAGAACACTTCTTCTTTCCTAAAAGCAATTTTGCACTGACCAATCAACCTAATATGTTTGTTTTTTGGAGGGTGGGAGGAAACTGGAGAAACTCCACACGTACACAGTGAGAACATGGAAAACCCACACAGAAACACCGGTATTTCAAACCTGTATTTCTGCAATACAAAACAAATTCATTGTTCCGTTCTGTTGTCTTCCACTTATCTGGGGCCAAGTCGTGCGGGCAACAGCATCAGATGGGAAACCAAGGCTTCTCTTACCATGTCTGCATCCTCCAGCTCACCCGGGAGAATCCCCAGGCGATTCCTGTTCAGCTGCAAGACTTTGTCTCTCCACCAGGCCCGGGGTCTACCTCTGGATTTACCCCCAGTGGGACGTGCCTGAAACACCTCACCAGCAAGGCAAGGCGTTTAGGAGGCATCCTAACCAGATGCTAGAATCACCCTATCGGACCCCTTTCAACCTGGAGGAGCAATGGCTTTACTCCTTTGCTTAAATGCAAATCAAATGAGAAACACATTTTAATGACTTTACACACCCGAACCACCCCATCTGGATTCTCTCGTACTGGAGGAGCAACAGTTCTACAAAGCTTCTCCCGGATGGCAGAGCTTCTCACTCTATCTCTGAGAGAAACCAAGAGAGTTGAAATAACCATAATTATATCTAAAAATTGAGATTTTCTTTGGTGTATATATTTCAACATCTGAAAGTGAACAGTTAAAAAAAAAAGTCATGTTTGACTAATAAAAATTTCTGAACGCAGGTTCATCATCCCATCATGCTTTAATTTGTTGAACTGAAAAAGAAGCTGCAGGTTCTATTAGTTCAGTTACAATTACTTGATCTTAGTTATGCCATACGTGTACGGTAATGTACAAAACTTTAAACGATATTAAAATAATAATAAGTATGCTAATAACTAATTTTCCTATTCAAAATCATGTAATGCTTCTGTATTCCAATGACAATAGAATAAATTTATGCAGGCTATATTCAGTACATGCAATTACTGAAATTTTAATAATGTGCCTTTTATAACACAGAAGTTCATTATGCTCAGCCCAGTTATGGATCTACAGTATTAGTGTGTTCAGTAAGCCAGAACTTCACTCATAAAAAAGCCCATATCAGGTGTTGAGGGCTGCTGTTGGACTGTTAATTTTAGAAGAACAAGAGCACTTATTGGATGGTCATATGTAAAACAAGATATCCTTATTCGTAGGATTCCCAAGATTATTTGCTGGAATTAGTGTTGACATATTTATGTTAGTAAATGTTGAATATTTCAGACGTTAATAGTGTGAAATGTACAATGTCTTCCGTTAAAAAGAGTGAATTGTTTTGTATAAATGAAACAATAAGTTTGAGACTGTTTTACAGAAAGCTGGTTTGAAAATTAAATGCTTGCATTTTGCAGTTTTTTTTTTTTTTATAATTGTTTGCATATATTTTTGAGAAAAACAGAATAGCCAAATAAGTTAGAAAATGAGTGGTTGATCGTGGATACAAGCGGCCGAAATGAGCAGGCTGGCTGGGCTCTCACTCAGAAATCGGGTGAGGAGCTCTGCTATCCGGGAGGAGCTCAGTGTCTAGCTGCTCCTCCTCCAATTTGAGAGGAGCCAGATGGAGTGGTTCGGGTATCTGGTCAGGTGTTTCGGGCACGACCTACCGGGCGGACACCTGGAGACAGACCCCAGCCTTACTGGAGAAACTATGTCTCACAGCTGGCCGAGGAATGACTCAGGAGCCTTCCAGGTGAGCTAGAGGATGCAGCCGAGGTGAGAGAAGTCCATGCTTCCCGTCTGAGGCTGTTGCCCCCGCGACCTGGCCCCAGATGAGCGGAAAACGACAAAACGGAACGAAATAAGTGGTTGAGAAGAAAAAACTAAATGAAATTCAATGGCTCACAGTCAGAATGACTGTCTTTTGACCGGGAGAACCTGGTTCAATTCCAACTGAGCCCATGCCTAAGTGTCCCTGGTGCAAACACCTAACCCCCTAGTTGCTCCCACCATTGGTGCCGTCACGGCTGCCTGCTGCAGCAAAAGTCATTTTTCTATTGAGAGATAAATATTGTACATTTAAAAAAATATTTTTGAATAGTCGACGCTGTTCCAGTCTCAGCAAGGTGTGTCCCAGGTTCGAATGGGAAACAAACCCAATTCTCCATGGTAACACATAAAAATTCACATGCAGTCTCTTTGCGCTCTAATACACGCTATAACATTAATTAAAGTTTGTAAACAATGCACTTTGCAGAGATTATTGCATGCACTCGGTGTCCTCCATTTGTGTTTGGTAATTCTCACAAGTGATTAAGTGGTGGAGCCAGGACAGCTGTTCAAGATGAGTTCATTGGCATGTTTAATTAATTGCACTTGAGATAATTATTCAATCATTACTTTGATTAATATTATGCGTCCTAGATAATGTATCAAACGTCTGCTTGATATTGATACTTTTGCTGGGTTCTATCACAGGGATATTGTCATTTTTAGCCAAAATTGTTGGGCGTCTTTTTTCTGACATCACAGATCTCAGTTGTCTGAATGCTCATTTAACAAACTACAGTACATTTATTTTAATATCATTCCAAAAAATACATAGGCTTCTGGCGCTGACTTCTGTTTGTTCAGTGTATTTACTCTGCATTTTTATTTAAACCATCCTTATTCTTCATCCTCCCAAACGTTAAGGGTTACGGCAACATCCAACCGAAGGAAAGCCAGACAAATCATTTGTGAGAGATCTTGTCAAACAGATTAATTCCCACCCTGGGCCTTGGGGTTCTGGACTGTTTTTCTGTCATGCTGCTTTGCCAGGCTCCCTCTTGATAATACCCCAAAGATAAAATTAATTGTGCAGGGAGATGTGGGATGGAGAGTATCTAAAAAGACCTTGAGCAACACATGAAGCCTTTTATTTTCTCTCTGTTTCTCTGCATGTGAAAACACAGAAAAATCAAACCATCAGAAGCATGACACATTGCATCAATGAGAACTAACTTTGTTGAGAAGTTTCTGGAGGGATGAGAATCTGGGAGAGATGCAAAGCAACAAAGAAAAATAAGTTTTGTAAAAACACCTTTGTGCAGGTGCCCGAGAGAGTGAAAAAAACTGCTTCATCAGCAGTTAAAAGAAAAGTGCACTTGTTTTTTGTCCAAAAAAAAAAAAAAAAGATGCTTTTGGCTTTGGCTCTTTAAAAAATAACGCTGAAATACAGGCATCTAACCTAAACAGTGGTATGGTGGCAGATTGATTCAGTATGTCATGTTTGTATAGAATAAGCATGGCTGCAAGAAATCTGTGATTAGGACATTTTCCTCCCAATAGAACTGGCTTTAGTGGCTCATTTATACGAGCAAACGCAGCCCGGTGAATTTGCACTCAGACATGTAGCAACTACCAGTCATAGACTTTGCTGCTCTGATGTGGTTACATTCTCCAAAACCGACTATTTGGCGTTTGTTTAAAGTGATTCGACGTCCAAACAATTCCATGCACGATTCAACAGTATTGCACATTGATCTGTCCAATACATGCATATTTGAGTATTTTTTTTCAGTACACTTATGTATAAGTATAAATCCGACTACTGAATGTAGTTTTAAAAAATACCTCAAAAACATCCTAATGATGGTCAAAGATTTTTTTTTTTTTGGTTTGTTTTGTTGAGTTTTTCTGAGGTTTTGTCTATAGTTTTAATTAAAAAAAACAAACAGATGCAATCATTTTGTATTACATTCTCATCTTATAATCAACCAACCAATAATCTATTTATAAATTTAAAAACATTAAAGTTCTATGATTTAGTGGAATTACACACTTTAAAATTTATGTTTAAGATAAAAAAAAAACGTGATGTCAAACTCTCTACAAAATATGTTTAATATTAGGAAAAGTCCATACGAACTAAGAGGAAATGATGTGTTCATTAAAAATAAATTTAGAACAAATGTTAAAAAATTCGGTATTTCTATTAAAGGTGTGGATCTTTGGAATAATTGTGATGATGAACTTAAATTGTGTTTAAATCTTTTCTGTTTAAAAAAGAAATTTAAGTTATTATTACTTAAAAAATATGCAAGTCTTGATGGTTAAATTCAAGCTTATATACAAAGTAAACAATTATAGTAACAATTTATTACTTTTGTACTTGTATTACTTTTTCATTTGATGTTCTAATTTTCATTTTATGTATTATGATGTATTTCTGAATATTTACTTATATGTTTTATGATGGATTACTTAGTATTTACTTATGTCTTCTTGCTTTTATGATGATATAAAAAAAAAAAAAGGGGTCAGCGTTATAAGCGTTTGCTTCAGCCGATACCTTTTCGATCCTTTGCTTTTATTTCTTTTCTTTATTTAATTAATGTGAAATAACACTGTGACCGAAATAAATAAATAAATAAAAAATAATTTAAAAAAATAATATTTGATTAAATTTACATTAACAAAAAAAAAAAAAAAAACTAACTGCAGATTAAATGATCAGTAGAAAACAAAATTAGCCAGAACGACAAGCATCGGGACTAAAATAGGATTCGAATGATCAGATGATTAATTTTGGCAAATTACAATTGATACTTTCAGTCATACAGTATTTTAATAGATAAAACAGTTAAAATAACAGATGTTAGCTATTATTAAAAAAATCTTGAGGTCTTTATGTAAAATTAAATCTGACCAAATAGAACTTTTACCAGATTTTTGTTTCAATAAATAAAACATGACATGGAATCAATCTACCGGTCGATCTGCGTTCCTATCCTCACCTATCGTCACCAGGCGTTGGTGGTGACCGAAAGATCGAGATTGCGGATACAAGCAGCCGGAATGAGATTCATCCGCAGGGTGGCTGTGCCATCACTCATAGATAGTGATGAGCTCTGCCATCCAGGAGAAGTTCCTAGTAAGAACCGTTGCTCCTCTGGTTCGAGAAAAGCCAAATGGGGAGGTTCGGGTGCGTAAAGTCATTAAAACATATTTCTGATTTATTTTGCATTTTAGCTTTTGTTTTGAAAATGAAAGCTAATCCAGATTATGAAGCACATTTCAAACAATCAAAATACAAATTTACCATAACTTATGTAATAGCAAAACACATGCAGAGACATCAGCGAACACACGTATGCTGAATAGAACACGTGCAATATAATTCGTACCAGTTATGCATTGTCACTGTCGTGCAAAAATGATGACTAAAATATTCTCAAGAAAGAAGAAAACAATTTGAACAGACTAGCCACAGTTGTACTGTTTTATTACAGCCCCGTCCCACTCTAGTTGTCCTTGTCACCTCCACTGGCAGATGGCACAAATGAGCCTTTATATGCTGTTGCTATAAACAATGAAAATGCAGATCAATGTTTATATGAGTAGATGAGGGAAATAAAAAAAATAAAATAGCATCATCTTTAGTGCATCAGCTGTTACCCTCGCAAAAATGTAAGACTGCAGTCGTTCTTAAATTAGGATTTTCATAACTTTTTCTTTTTGATTTTGTAGGCAAATTGAGAATCTAACAACCTACTAGATTGAATTTGAGGCGTTTTCAAGTAATTACTACACAGTCATGGGCAAAAATGACTTTTTGTTTTTTTTTTTTTGTTTTTGTTTTTTTTATTTTTCCCAATTCCAAATTTTGTTTTGGTCCTGTCCGTTCCGTTTCGTCATTTTCCGCTTGTTCCGGGGTCGGGTTGCGGGGGAAACAACCTCAAATGGGCAGCCCAGGCCTCTCTCTCCCTGGCTGCATCCTCCAGCTCACCTGGAAGAATCCCAAGTCGTTCCCCGGCCAGCCGTGAGACATAGTCTCTCCAGCGGGGGTCTGCCCCTTGGTCTCCTCCCGGTGGGACATGCCCAAAACACCTCACCCGCGAGGCGCTCGGGGGGCACCCTGACCAGATGCCCGAACCACCCCATCTGGCTCCTCCCGACCTGGAGGAGGAGCGGCTCGACACCGAGCTCCTCTCGGATGGCAGAGCTCCTCACCTGATCTCTGATCACCCAGCCACCCTGTGGAAGAAGCTCATTTCGGCCGCTTGTACCCGCGATCTCATTCTTTCGGTCACCACCGACAGCTGGTGACCATAGGTGAGGGTTGAAACGTAGATCGATTTATAAATCAAGAGCTTTGCTTTTCGGCTCAGTTCTTTCTTTACCACGACGGACCGATGCAGCGTCCGTCGTGACCAAAATTTTGTTTTGGTCTTGTCCAAAAAATAAAAATGAATAACAAATTTTAGACAAGTTTTTGAGCACACATCCTGCAGTCTCCGCACAATTCATGCTCATTAGTTTCATATTTAGGTAGTTTTCGAGCTGAAGTAAGCTCCTCACACTGTCACAGTATGACATCATCTACCGGGCCATCAGCGTCCAAACAGTGCTGAGAAATCCTTCGACAGAACTCATCCTGTGACTCCGCAGTGTCAGTCGTAGCAGAGAAGACGACAGCACAATGCAGGTATTGACAGAATTCTGGAGAGCCATTATGAACCATCCCATTATGAACGCTCAGATTTTACTCATTTAGGAACAAATAAAAAATATCTAAAGCAGCTCGGAGGATAGCTGGTTATAGAAATTTGATGGTTAACGGTTGGCAGATTAATTATTAAATGTCAAGTTGGTGTCGAATGTAAAAGTTTAGCCTGATTGGAAGTTTAACAATGTAACATTTACGCTACTTTTAAAAAGCAAAATCTTGTCCATCATCACCTGCAAATATGTAGAATCTTAGATTCAGCTTCTGTTGAACAAGTTGACCTTTTGTTAGTGTTCCTTGCCTCTCAGCATTTCTGTTTTTAAGCCCGTATAATCCAAGAGGAATACATTCAATAACCACCGCCGACAGTCAGCAGCACATCACTCTCCATAAAATACCTTCAAATAATCAAGGCAGACAGATAATAGCTTGGAATGGGACTTCAGCTTGCTGCTCTGTGACAGACATTTCCAATTAAAAAGGGCAAATAACTTGAGAGTCATCTATTTCATCCTGTCCCAAGATTTATCAGTCTATCGTGCTTTAAATCCATTCACCCCTGAAATGGTAATATCGCAGATTTGGATTTTCCGTGCAAAGAAAAATGTCATACCGTTCTAATATCCTCATACTACTATTTAAATATTGCCACTATGTGAGCGGAAGACTTTTCATGAAGTAACTGAAGCATGTGAGGAAACCAGTGACATCATTATACGCACTGTGAAAAAGTAGGTATGATTTGGTTTAATGCAAGATTGGAAGAGGAATACCACAAATTATTTTACAGACAGAATTTTTTATTCCGTTCCGTCATCTTCCGCTTGTTCCGGGGTCGGGTCGCGGGGGCAACAGCCTCAAGCGGGCAGCCCAGGCCTCTCTCTCACCAGCTGCATCCTCCAGCTCACCCGGAAGGATCCCAAGTCGTTCCCCGGCCAGCCGTGAGACATAGTCTCTCCAGCGGGTCCGGGGTCTGCCCCTTGGTCTCCTCCCGGTGGGACGTGCCCGAAACACCTCGCCTGCGAGGCTCTCGGGGGGCATCCTGACCAGATGCCCGAACCACCCCATCTGGCTCCTCTCGACCTGGAGGAGGCGCGGCTCGACACCGAGCTCCTCACCCGATCTCTGAGTGAGAGCCCAGCCACCCTGCGGAGGAAGCTCATTTCGGCCGCTTGTACCCGTGATCTCATTCTTTCGGTCACCACCCACAGCTGGTGACCATAGGTGAGGGTTGGAACGTAGATCGACTTGTAAATCAAGAGCTTTGCTTTTCGGCTCAGCTCTCTCTTTACCACGACGGACCGATGCAGCATTCTAGTTATTGCTGATTGCGCACCGATCCTCCTGTCGATCTCCCGCTCCATCTTTCCCCCACTCGTGAACAAGACCCCGAGATACTTAAACTTTTGAATTTTTGAGAATAGGTTTGAGAATAGAACAGGTTTGAGAATAGTTACATTTTTTTTTTTTTTTTAGATCTGAACAAATAAACTTGGTCTAAATAATAAAACTTCAACTATATGTCTACTATGTACAGTATGTATGTTTCAGTGGAACACAAAGCAGGATGTCTCGATTCCATCCAGACAGTTTTACAGAAAACCTGTGGTTACTGGAAGTCCAGAAATACTGTCTGTTTTACCCAGAGGCATTATCATTAGATTAACAGGCTCACAGACCCACTCACAGCTGTGCAACTAACCAATTTCATGCAATCATAAACGTGTATGAGTTCAGCTTGATGTACTGTAAAATCATATTTGTCATGTACTGTTTGCCAGAGACTAGAGCCGGAATCGTTCTCTGCCTTAGCCTTAAAAAACATGAAACTTACTCACCTGCCTCTTATTCAGTTCAGGATCAAACCTGTATTTTAACTTTGAAAACGTACCGACACAGAAAGAAGAAAGTCAAAGTTTGCATTATCTTGCCAAAGGAAGGTAAAGTATTTATTTTTATGGATTCATTCTTCAGGTAATCATAAAATAATCATAAAATAAAAGCCACATTAAAAAAGGGAGGAACAACTGCAGCTGGGAAATAAGTCAGTAAAAAAGTAAATGACATAAGTATTAAGGTATTTGAAAATAAAATAAAGTGGGTTCTGACATCTTTATAAAAATTGCATTCGATGTCTAGCCGAATATCCAGATCTGACTTCTTTGAGCTAGCTATGTCACATGTTGTGATGTGAAAGGAGGACCCAAATGAAGCACAAAAAAAAAAGGTTTCTTAACCGAAGTTAGGTAAAGTCTGTAAGGCAAAGGGCACAGGATTAACTCAGGATAAAAAGTTCAGATAATACAACAGAGTTCCAGGATGTAACTCATTGTCAGGGAGGATGATGAAGACGACGATGACCTGACATGGAAGTCCCCGGCCCTTAAATAGGCAGCAGGGTCCACAGGTGTGTGGCATCAGAATAATCATCCTCAGGTGTCACAATCAGGGTGATGAGGGAAGGTCCAGTGCTCCCTCTGGCGGCTGGCGAGGGGATCAGGACAGTCACAAGTGTGTTGGGATTCTAAGTTTAATCAACCTTTCTATCTGCACTACCGCCAACCATTATCATTCATCCATACAAATTAAGCGGGAGGTGGACAGGCGGATCGGTGCGGCATCAGTAATAACTAGGACGCTGCAACAGTCTGTCGTGGTAAAGAGAGAGCTGAGCCGAAAAGCAAAGCTCTCGATTTACAAGTCGATCTACGTTCCTACCCTCACCTATGGTCACCAGCTGTGGGTGGTGACCGAAAGAATGAGATCACGGGTACAAGCGGCCGAAATGAGCATCCTCCGCAGGGTGGCTGGGCTCTCACTTAGAGCTCTGCCATCCGGGAGGAGCTCGGTGTAAAGCCGCTCCTCCTCCAGGTCGAGAGGAACCAGATGGGGTGGTTTGGGCATCTGGTCAGGATGCCCCCCGAGCGGGCACGTCACACCGGGAGGAGACCCAGGGGCAGACCCCTGACCTGCTGGAGAGACTATGTCTCACACCTGGCCGGGAAACGACTTGGGATCCTTCCAGGTGAGCTGGAGAATGCAGCTGGGGTGAGAGAAGCCTGGGCTGCCCGTTTGAGGCTGTTTGCCCCCGCGACCCAACCCCGGAACAAGCGGAAGATGACGGAACGGAACAAATTAAGTGACAAAACAAATTTTATAATAATCGTAATATATTAACCCTCATGGGGAAATTACTGTGCTGCATTGCACAGTAATGAAGGCAGCCATGAAGGCACCAATGGTAGGAGTAATTGGGGGTTAGGTGTCTTCTCCAAGGACACAAAGGCATGAGCTAATCAGAAATCGAACCGGCAACTCTTTGGTCATAGACGGCAATTCTACCTCTGAGTGATGCCTTCTCCTTAACGAAAACTATTTATTTCATTTGGCTTAAAAAATACACAACTAACACGGTTGGTTATTCCAGGATTGATACAAAGGCTAAATCTCACCTATACCAAATCTGCAATAAGTTCCAAATGTCTCCATGTGAGCATCCCGAAACACAAACCAGATTTAGACGAGATATCTCTATGTAAAAGCTAGAAAACTAAAAAAAAAAAAAAATCAGCAGGTTTCAGCTCCACTTGGCTGGTTATTGTGCTCGTAGAGAATACATTTCTCTTTATTTTTTACCCCCATAAACTACCACTAACATTAACAAAACATGACATCATGATAGCAGCAGAAAGGAAAGAAATATCTCACTTTTCTTTCTGTTTTTTTTCCTACATAAAATGATATGACTCATTAATGTGATGAATGACCATGTAATTCCCTAGGACCAGCACTAAGCTACCCCCCACTCCCTTCAGGCTTTTCTCATGTGGGCCATTCCGGGTGAAAGCCGCACATTTAAACATGTATCTGAAAATGCTGAGGCAAGCAGGTCTGCTGGCCAAATGGTTGTTCTTTTAAGCAACCGAAGCTCCCAAGGACCAATTTCAATGTTAACGTCTAATCATCATCTTGTCAGGGTTATAAAGTAAGAAAAAAGGACAAGATTTATGTAAAAAAAAAAAAAAAAAAAGAAAAAACCCCAAAAAGATATATATATAATTGTGGGTTTTTATTACTTTGATACAAGGAAATAAATTAAATAAACACACTAATATGTGAATGATTTCTAAGAAAGCGAGTGATATAGGTTAGTTCATAAGAAGAAAAAAAAGGTTTCATTCAACACCTCAGGCTTTTACATTTTTCAATTGTATTAACATTTTAATTGCATTTTTTTATCATGCTATCCACTGACCAAAGGTGTATTACCTTAAATTATACATATACGTTATTTAAAAGGAACGCACCACCATGTCAGGGACAGGTCACGGACAGGATCCTGCCCAAGTGGAGGAGTTTAAATATCTCGGGGTCTCACTCCCAAGTCGGTTTAGGATGGAGCGGGAGATGGATCGACAGATCGGTTTAGTGTCCGCAATAATCAGGACAATGCATCAGTTCATTGTGGTGAAAAAAGAGCAGATCAAAAAAGCAAACCTTTCGATTTACTTGGCAATCAACATTCCTACCCTCACTTATAGATATGGGTCTCCAGGACCCTCACCTATACCCAAGAGATCGCAGATCCAAGAGAAGCCAGATCGAGTGGTTTGGGCATCTGGTTAGAATGCCTCCCAAACGCCTCGCTAGTGATTTCAGGCACGTCCCACCGGGAGGAGACACAGGGGCAGATGCCATACCCATTGGAGAGACTGTTTTTCACAGCTGGACATGGAACACTTCGGGATTCTCCCGGGTGAGCTGGATGATACAGCACATGTGAAGACCAGGCTTCCCATTTGAAGCTGTGCCGCTTGACCCAGCCCCAGATAAGCGGAAAACAACAAAATGGAACATCACCATACTTGAATATTCCAATATTAAGTAGATGTATACCTCACTTGTCTCCGTATGAGCCCTTAATTTCTTTAGCGAGCAATGTTGCTAAGTTAGTGTTTTGGTTGGTATTCCATGTTGAGTATGTTAACTCAGTAATGGGAAAACAACGGTGGGTTTCTTTCAACATTTTTTTTTCCTTCCAGATCAAGATTACCATACTATAGTGAGAAGTATTCAGAGCTTTTGTCGTAGACACCTAAAGCTATAATGGTCTTCAGCTGTTTTTTTTTCAGTACACTGAGCATATTTATTGTCTGAAGAGAGTTTCTGCATCTGATGCATGTCACCTCAGGATACAAAGTTCATCACTCACAATCATGCAAGACATAGTCCGTCATCTTTAACATATACAATTTGAAGCAGCACAGCGGTGCACATGCACATATATTACCAGGAAAATTACGTGTTTACCGTTACACAATCATAACATTCCCTGTTTCCACTTCCATGCCCGCTTGTTCTTCTAGTTTCACTTTTCTCTGGCACTGAATGTTCACAGGTCAACAAAAATCACTTGATACAGAACATCTAAATATGGCAGCCCCTTAGTGCACAACACACTAAGCACTGATTACTTGCAATTATGTTCAGGGACTGCTCATACAGCAGAATCCATTATAATTCATCCACTTAAAGACACTTACAGAGATGTTACCCTCACAACTGTTGGGTGACTAGACTTTGTTTCTATGGGAACCGTAGATGGAAAAATGAAATACTTATAAAAAAAAGGGCAAATGTAGCCGCTAATGCTCAGATAAGTTGCATACTTTATAGTATGTTCGAGATTTTTAAGTGTCAGGTCTCTGGAAATATGCAATGAACACCTCTTGTAGACTATTTAACCATTCCTGTGTGGAGTGGAACTGGTGCTAGCAACTCTGAAAACTATGTTACCACTATGAAAGTATACATTTTCTGTGAATTTTTGCTTAAAAATTCATTTAAAAAAAAACAAAAAACATAAAGGGGTTGGATATGGTGGCTCAGTGGTTAGAGCGTTCGCCCGCAGAGCGGAAGTCAAACCGGAAGTTTGCGGGTTCGCATTTCACTGAGTGCACATCAAGGGACCTTGGAGAAGACACCTAACCCCCTGTTTCTCCCACCATTCGTACCGTTGTGGCAGCCTGCTGCGGTGTAGCAGTGCAGCACACAAATTCCCCCATGATGGATGAATACAATAAGTAAAAAAAAAAATGTGGTTAAAATATTTTCCAGATGTTCATCTGATAACCATCATAGATTTGACTTGAAGCAAATGTAACGAGTCCCACTTCAAGGTGCATCTATTTTTTACAAGGAGTGCTTTACAAAACTACATCAAAAAATGTATTTCAACACAGAAGCATATGAAGCATCTGTCTCAAGAGTCTGATTCGCTTTATGCCAGTGTTTTCACAATGAGGCTGTGACAGTCCAAAGGAAGCAGTCATACTTAAGAGCCCCTCTCTGTGCTCTGCCTGTTTTGTGTAACAAAGTTAAAAGCTCTACATAGCATCAGTATCCCCAAACAGTGATGTGTGCTTAATAAAGGGCTGTCAACTATTGCCAGATACCCTTCTTAAAAATTCTTTTTCAGAAGATAATCATACCTTTATTTCCATTTTCTAAAGCAGTGCGATGTTGGGTAATTTCAGAGGTCCTGTTTTACAACTTAAGCTTTAATATATGACCAGAATCATGATATCTTTTTACTTTTTTAATTCCATTTTTTTATAACAAATTCAGAATAACAAAAAAAAGAAAAGCTATTCTACCTTTATGCTTGGGGAGACGGTGGCTCAGTGGTTAGAGCGTTGGCCCGTGGACCGGAAGTCAACCGGAAGTTTGCGGGTTCGCATTCCACTGAATGCAGGTCTAGGGTCCGTGGAGAAGACACCTAACCCACCATTGGTGCCGTTGTGGCAGCCTGCTGCGGTGTAAGAGTGTAGCACATTGAGAGATGACTAGAGTGAGTAAAAAAAAAAAAATGTTTGAAGAAGCAGGTGGATTACTTCGATTTTCAATGTGATACTCTATGAGGCTAATTTAAATAATATCCCATAACCACAATTCTATAGCTAACCAATTTGGGGCAATCAACTACTCTAAAGTTTTAAATGACATTTTAAGACTTTCAGTTGGTAACTTATTCAATCAAACCACTCCGGTTCTCTCACATCATGTTTAATCTGTGGATTTTGGTTGCTTTCAATAAATCGATTTCGAACAGACTCATAGCAAGTCTCAACAGAATGACTCAATGCATTTCAAGCATCACAAACTTGTGACTTTAAAAAAAAGGAGCTTTTCAAAGTATTTAAATATTTTACTGATTTCCAAGTGCTCTGCAGATTTAAGCCACCTTCTGCCAGATGTTCCAAAACTAAACTATCTTCTCAGTGCTTTACAGTGAGATTTTGTTTTTTTCTTTGACTATTTCCAACTGTGAAAATTGGGATGGTGGGACTCACTACTTTTCCAATTTTGCTTTTTCTCTGTATTTCTTTTTTTCAAATGCATTGTGTTTTAAAACATCTGCTTACACAAACTAAGAAACATGTTACTCTGTCATTTCTTTTCCATTATCATCATAAAGTTTTTTGTTTTTAACTTAACAAAGCATGTGTCTTCTACCAAAATGATTGGAAAAATTTCTAACTTCTGCTGACAATTTTTTAAAGTCTGCATTCATATCCACATCTCCAATCGATTAGCGCTCCTGCAGACAGGATGATCCTCTTAGGCTGTCGAAATCTAGGACACTATCCCTTCCTTTTACTTTTCCCACTTTGCTCCTGGGAGCACATGAGTCCTTGTCTTCATTAAAAGAGTTCCTCATTGATCAATCACTGTCAGAGGAGTTGCTCTGTAATTGCACTGTGGCCTAATCATGACTGACGTCTCATCCCTTCCTCACTCTGTCACAGGTCTCAGGAGAGAGGATGTTCCATGACTTTCACACCTTCGACCTCAAGGTAGGTCCCTCTGAGGATTTTACTACTTTCTGTGCGGTTTATCTTGAGAACAGTTAAATGATAGATATTAGAACTCATTTATCTATTAGAGAAGATGAACTGAGGGGGGGAAAAAAGGCCAAAGCGGTTTAGGCATTAGTCAAAATGAAGCAGAGTGGGAGAATAGAGATTTTGCTTGCAAGTGTAAATTATTCAGCCTGTGTTTGACAAAAAGTACACACACAACCACGCTCACGAGTTAGCAGTGACATGCGGTGAAATTTATGAAGTATATAAAACCTACAGATTAGCTTATTCACTATTTGACTACAAACAGTTACTGCTTTTTGTTCAACATTTGATTTCAGCATTTATTTCCAAATACAAACTGTAGCATTGATTAGAAAGCACAAAAACATCATTGTCTCAGTTTTACTTAGACTTACATTAATATTTCTAAAATTCGTTTCAACAACTAAATAGTCCATGGTATTAGAAAAAAGTTTAAGTACAGTCGCAGTTAGAATAAAAAGAAGACGGTAAGGTAACAACTTGACCAATTTTTTTGTGCTGGACTTGTTTGTAGGACAAATGAGGTGATATTCTTACTCTGATGATTATCTTTCACGAGTTTATATATGTGATTTTGTTTCATCTTCTGAACCGCTTATCCCTAATGGGGTCACGGGAGGGAGAAGAAGGGCGATTTCCTAGAGCCTATCCTGGCTGATTTAAGGTGATAGGCATGGTACACCCTGAGCAGGGCCACACACACACTCGCTCATTCCTTGGGGCAATTTCATAGTGGCCAATCAACATAACATGCATATTTTTTGGAGAAAGGGAGGAAACCAGAGAATACTCACACATACCAGGGCAAAACATGTCAACAAAGAAAGGCCACAAACATAATTTCCGCTTTAAAAATGAGGCTGAAAATGTGAAAGAATAACAATATGGTTGCACTTGACTTGCTAACTATTTAGTTCAGATTATTATCATTCTTTAACCAAGCTACATTAATCACAGGGATCCCAGCACCTCCTAACATGAGGCATGTGTAATGCCAACAATAGAAATACAGTTTGGTGTAGGTATGATAAGAAACTCTCTGAACACCTGCTCTTGATGAAACCTCCATGGCATTAAAAAAAAATTCTAGACATTTGCTTTTGCCAAAGAATGTTGAAAAGCCATCATCCAAGTTAACCCCTCATAACTGTTACATACAGAGACCAGAGAGAGTGTGCCGTCAACTACGCCCAACAGGGAGTCAAACGAACACTGCATTTTAGAAAGTGACAGAAACAGAGGAAAAGAATTGCAAGTGATTTTCCAGAGTAAAATTGATACCCCTGCCATGATATTAAACTCTCCAGGATGGAGGAATTCTTTGCAAATCAGATAGGATTTAGTAAAATCAAATTCTAAGTCTCAGAAATAGGTTTCACTTTGGTTTGAAAGCTCACATTAGTCCCGGTTTTCTTTTGATATTTTTGGTCAGAGTTTTGGCTTGAGCTTATAATGCATGTGTTAAATATAGCCAATGAATCAGCTAAATTATATTTAGCCATAATTAACCCTTTAATGGGCAAAAGTCTTCCTACCTCTATTACTGAGATCGGGCGCACGTGGTTTCGAACTAACAAGAAACCGGAAACCAGAATAGATCATCTACCGGAAGTTTCGGTTAACATCTAGAATAAAATCGCTTTCTAACTTAAATTGGCATGAACGCTTTCAGCCAATTTGACCAATAAGAAGTGCGGCCGCTACGCCCTGAAAAGGGTTATGCCATAAATCCAGATATGTTTATAATTATTCTTTAACTTATTAATGTCAACTATATGACATTAAAAAAAAACTGGTCACAAACTGGATTCAAATGTAAAAAACAAACATGGTCATTTGATAAAATCTTGGGTATATTTTGGTAACTGTTGTCACTGGAACAATTTTATTTAAACAAGAGGTTGTTTTCTTTCCTCTTAACAGAATGTGCTTTTTGCATTTGATTGCACGAGAGACTGTGTGATTATTTTATGCTAAATTAACTGTCAATACTGTATGTCAGAAAAAGTTATCAAGCAAGTAACCTGAAAATGTAAAGTCAATATGTGCAGTTCTGTAGTTTCTTTGCAATTAGACCAAAAGAAACTGTAACACTTTGCTTTAAGACTGTCAATTACACAGCTTGTTATGCTACTGTGTGCAAAATTTGTCTGTGCAGTGCACTGGGGGGGAGTTTTAAATTTAAAATGTAATCAGCACTATCATCACAAGCAATCAGTTCCTCTTCATTCCACCTGATCGAGCCCCCTGCTAAAGACAAGCTTGTTAAATAGAGCACCTTATCAGGCCTGGATTAAGTTTTGACTTTGATTAACACGTGTAGTTGGAGTTTAGAATGTCAGGGTTTAAATTTGAGAAAAAGTAACAAAAAAAATGAAGAAAAACTTTTTTATTTGAAAAGTTTAAAAGTGCTGAGGATCAGATTTAAATCATACAGGAAATTAAATTTATGTTATGAAAATGACGCAGAAGTATTTGCTCAACAGTCCGGACTCACATTTGAACTTTGGTAAAATCCCATTTTAGTCAGTGATTCGATATGCCACGTGTCCCAGCTTTGCAGCAGTTAAAACATCCAATCTTTCAATATTATTTTGAATTTAGACATTTAAAATAATATTACCCATTCATTTCTGCAGAAACAACAATGTTTGACAAAAAGATGTCCGACATAAACTCGGTCTTGACTGTAATTCAATTAAAAACACAAACCTACGCAACTGTTAGCGTCAAACTGGGAACACGAAATAGCTGTTCTGAAGTTCCTTCAAACACAGCTCCAAAAAAAAATATCACACCATGAATACTATTCAATCGAAGTTATTTCTCAGAGTAGTGAGAATTCAATGGATGAATTTTGCGATGGTGGCATCCTCTCACTTCTACATTGGAGTTTCCAAGGCTCCTGAAAGTGACCTTCTCTCTGTGCATTTTTAAAACGCTCTGCATACCTACGTGCAGGATTTTCTTATCCACATTTAATCCCTTTTGCTCTTGAGTCACAAAATAATTTTACTAGCTTGTATAACAAATGAAAACCCTTTTAGAAAGAGTTATTAAAAGTCCCTGTTAGGTCGGGGAGGTTCCTGATAGCCTGAAGCTGCTGCTAGTTTCGGGGTTAACACCCTTCATTTTACACATCAGTGCAAAGGCAGAGACAGCGCTTTTGTAACCAGAAGTGCTGTGAAATTTATTGCTTGTAAAGACTTGACATTCAATACTAAACAGGCAGTTTCTCATAACTAGCCGCATGTGCTCTGACCTCTTCATTCTGACTCAGACTTAAACCGTGTGCAAGATGAGCTGGCACGCTGTGTGTGTTTCGCTCCCTTCTTACTCTCTTTTTTACCTCGCTCTTAAAGCCGTCACACCATTCTTTTAACACACCTATTTCTGCGTAACGTACGACTCTCCGTCAAATAAAAAAACAGTCAACTATTACATAGCATCGATGTGTGCACTCTCGAGCGTTCCGTTTGGACGATGAGACAAGCCAATTGTTTGTGCAAATCTCTACTCTCTTGACAAGGTCAATAAGCTAATTTAGAGAAAACATCTCTTGTTGGCACAGAAGTGATTTATGCATCAGTATAAAAACCTGGAAAGGAACGTACAAGCGCCCCATAATTTTCTTTTCTTTTTAAAATCACTTTCAAGTGCTGTGTCGAGGTATGCATTGAATTCATTTATTGGCTCAATGCTGTTGGAAAAATCAAGAATTTCTTTCACAGCTTGCAGCATGAAGATGATAATCGACTGGGAGAAAATAGCAGAAAAGGGCTGAATGGGAACTATTTTGCCAAAATACATCTTCAAAGGTCTATGCTGACAAGCAATTTGTATATGAACCAAAACTCGGTTCATCTTTGTGTGCGAGTCTCACTTGGGTTAAAAAAACCATACGGAGAAAAACAAAAAAAGGAAGAACATTGTAACATTTTCAATTTTGATTTTCCATTTCTTGTGTGCCTTCATTTTGTGAGCATTAACATATTCTTAATACCACTGTTTACAATCAACAGAGACCTTTTAAAAACGGTTTGATAGGCATTTTTATTTTTTCCCTTCGACAATGCTGCTACAGTTTGCGAGCAATCAACACATTGCGGTTTTGTTTTTGCAGTTATCAAAAGTTAATTACGAAAGCCACAACAAGCACTGCTGACTGGCCAACTATGAACATTGTATGAATATAAATGTTGCCAGAGCTGATTTCATTTGAGAAAAGGCAATCCAAGCGCGTACGGGCCAAATCCAGACATAATGCTCTCTCTCCTTGTTCACAGAGGCATGGAGAGGTGAGAATACCTCCGTAGTACAACCTCAAACACATCTGTGGCCGTGCCCCTGAACTTGTTTTTTTCCTTTATTCTGGGTGGAAGTAGGTCAGCCACAAAAAGAAAAATAGAAAGACTTCTTTTCTTTAGGCCTGAAGGTTTAAAAATTAAATAGGTTGAATATTTTATCAAATCACCCAGTCAAATATTTGATTATTCTGTAAAACTTAAGCTTTTTATAAAATAAAATAAAAAAATCCCAGCCAGGAATTGAAAGACCAATAGACGCCAACTTGGTCCACATTTAGACACTGAATCATTCAGATTGCACTGCTGTGATTGCTTAATTAAATGCTCCACTGTGTAATGACTTTGCTTGAAAAGGAATTAAATGTCTAAATGCTGCAGAATCTGTGTTGAGCTGAATAGAAATCAATGGGACATAGTGCAGGAACTGAAGGTGTTTTCCGACTTGTTTAGGGTGAACATTTTCTATCGATGTTGTCGTTCACTCACCGAGTCAAAAGCTCATTCCTCTTGGTCCAAAGCATTGATTGCTGGCATACAAACAGTGTGCTTAGTTTGTGCTTTCTAGAAAGATTGAGAAAGCAGTTCTAATACTGTATGGATGAAGAGTGAAGGCCATGCAGAGGTGCATTTATTGCAAATAACGTAAAATGTAAATATGATAAGTAATGAAATATATTTACAGTGTCAAGGGATAAAAAATAGACATTTTGAAACTCATTAATTGCATAAAAACTAAAGGTTATAAATTTTGCTCTAAAACTAGTGAAAATTATTCTTCAAAAGAGAACGGCAAACATACGTAACAAATGTTTGATTGAACCAAAGACCATTCAGAAACCACCAAAGCTGAAAGGGCTATAAACCTCTAAAAATGACAACCGATTATCAAACCGCCTCTAGCTTTAGACGCTATAATCCCCAAGATGTTTCAGTGTGTGTGAAATTCCAGTCTGAATTAGATCTCTCAAACAATGTTGGCTTGTCTGCATTTGCAATCCTGAAGCATTTTAGTCGCAAAATTAAGTTGACCCCATCAGAAAGCTTAAGGACATTTAACAAAGCCCATGGCGGTCTTATTACTTCATCTGCTTTCATCTCATCTTCTCTGTGTAATAAGTTCCCACTCTAGCAACACCACTGGGTCTAATAAGGGGTTTTATCTGCTTTTGATATTAGATATTAACACCTCATCAAAGTTAAGCCAGCGGTGGGCTCCAGAATTTACATTGGCTTAACAATGTGTCTAAAAGGAAATCTTATCAAATTCAAATTAAGGGTTAGTAGAATAGCCAGAGGAATACTACTTCCTGCCACTCAAAATGAGTCAATTGGTTCTGTTTTACTAAACTATAAGCAATCTTTGTCAATCCATGAGGTCATTATATCTTTTTTGGTAAAAACGGCTAATTAAGTTTGAGAATCTTTTGTCGAAAAAGGAAGTTTATTGCATTAAAATAACAGAGTACATGTGTGTGAATGAGAGGGATCCAAATGGAAAAGTGAGGTTACAGGGAGAAGAGATAAAGAAGGTGGAAGATTTTAAGTATCTAGGATCAACAGTCCAGAGCAATGGAGAGTGTGGAAAAGAGGGGAAGAGGCGTGTTCAGGCAGGCTGGAACGGGTGGAGGAAAGTATCAGGTGTGATGTGTGATAGAAGAGTTTCAGCTAAAATGAAAGGGAAAGAGTATAAAACCGTGGTGAGACCGGTCATGCTGTTTGGTCTAGAGACAGTAGCACTGAAAAAAAGACAGGCAGCAAAGATGAAAATGCTGAGGATCTCTCTGTGAGTGACCAGGATAGACAGGATTAGAAATGAGTACATCAGGGGAACAGCACATGTTAGAGATTTTGGGGGAAAAGTCAGAGAGGCCATACTGAGATTCTTTGGACATGTGCAGAGGATAGAGATAGAGAGAGTACATCGGAAGAAGGATGCTGGATTTGGAACCACCAGGAAAGAGGACTAGAGGAAGGCCAAAAAGGAGGTTCATGGACGCAGTGAAGGAAGACATGAAGATACAGTAGTTGGTGTGACCAAAGAGGATGCAGCAGATAGGGTTAGATGGAAGAAATTGACTTGCTGTGGCGACCCTTGAAGGGAAATGCCGAAAGAAGATGAAGTTGCATTAAAATAATGTTTAGCCATTGGGTGCAAAAATGAATCTGAGTGACACAATCAGGATTTTAGTTTTTTTGGAGACTATAAATAGCATCTCTAGACAGCAAGTCTTTGTAATCTTCACCTGAGGGAAAACTCATTTGTATGATGTCTGTTAAGTTGTTTCTTCCAGATGGAGGTTGGAATCCAGTGTTTAGTTGGAATGAATTAAATGCATCCATAATGTCACAGAGTAATCGTTAATATTTCTAAGAAAGATAGGGGTTTGGAGTGAGGGTGCAAAGGTTTAGGAATTCTTATCATCCCCTCTGCCATGCGTTGTCAGGTAGTATGAAAAAAAAAGATGATATATTAACTGAAAATATAGCTCGGAGAGATAGAAAATAAATTACTTCAGTGTGTCAAGGGAAAGGAGATTGTGAGATTTATCAAGTCAAGATGGAAATGCTTGCTAAGTCACTGCCTCTACGTTGAAAAATTAAAAAGAAATCAAATGTTGTGCTTAGACTGTGCAAAGATCACAATAAAAGTGTGTTTATACGTTTGCATGAAGTATCAAATCAAATCAAACTTTATTTATAAAGCGCTTTTCATACATGAAAATGCAACGCAAATCGCTTTACAAGTTAAAAACCCCAGGACACAAAACCAAAATTAGTCCCCCCACAGATAAAAAACCTACTTACACCCCGCCCCCCCCACACACACACATCCATACATGTAAAAATACAAATAGAGCACACACCCTCATATATGTACACATACAGAGTCACTTAAAAATGCAATAGGCTGGATGCAGATGGAACACCTGAGAAAACGGTATCTGAGGAGCCACTGCAGCATCTCGACATATACATTTTTTCTAAATATAATTACGCACAGTGATTACCAATTTTTCCAGAGTCCACAATTAACTCAACTCTGCTGTTTTGTCTTTTAACGCTCAACACATTTAGAGTGTAAACAGGCTGACTGGCAAAAATCTATAATTGTACAGATAAGTGAGCATGTTAGCTAGATAAAGGTTAAACTATCAGGGATATGTTCTCCATCTGTCTAAAGCCAATTTTCCACATTCAGCTCAAGCAGTAGTGGAGAGGAAAGCCAAGGAAGTAAAAAAAAAGAAGGAAAAAAAAAACACAGCAAGTCAATATTGATTGATCTGAAGCCTTAGCAATTACCTCCATGTGCAGAAGACCATGTTAAGGTCAGTATTATCTTAGCTCATTTTATGGGTCAGCGCCCTGGCTTTAGCAGAAATAAATTAATGGGGTAAACACTTTAGCTCACCTTGATGAAATTTACAGCAAGTGGAAAGGCTTAGGTGGAAGGTACAGTACAAACGAGGAACCTTTGGTCTTTACTGAACCCTACAGAACGTTAAGTAAAAACAACAAAATCTTCAGATTAAAAATGGTCAGGGACCAAGATATTTGTAAATTATTCTATTAAGTGTCTTTTTAAAAATTGACTGTACAAATAGGCCAAAAATATTTAAAAAATTGTAACCCCGGAAAGAAATTGGCAGTAAAAAAAAATTCCATTCCGTTCCGTCATCTTCCGCTTGTTCCAGGGTCGGGTCGCGGGGGCGACAGCCTCAAACGGGCAGCCCAGGCTTCTCTCACCCCAGCTGCATCCTCCAGCTCACCCGGAAGGATCCCAAGTCATTCCCCAGCCAGCTGTGAGACATAGTCTCTCCAGCGGGTCCGGGGTCTGCCCCTTGGTCTCCTCCCGGTCGGACGTGCCCGAAACATCTCGCCCGCAAGGCGCTCGGGGGGCATCTTGACCAGATGCCTGAACCACCCCATCTGGCTCCTCTCGACCTGGAGGAGGAGAGGCTCGACACCGAGCTCCTCCCGGATGGCAGAGCTCCTCACCCGATCTCTGAGTGAGAGCACAGCCACCCTGTGGAGGAAGCTCATTTTGGCCGCTTGTACCCGTGATCTCATTCTTTCGTTCACCACCCACAGCTGGTGACCATAGGTGAGGGTGGGAACGTAGATCGACTTGTAAATCGAGAGCTTTGCTTTTTGGCTCAGCTATCTCTTTACCACGACGGACCGATGCAGTGTCCTAGTTATTGCTGATGCTGCACCGATCCGCCTGTCGATCTCCCGCTCCATCCTTCCCCCACTCGTGAACAAGACCCCGAGATACTTAAACTCCTCCACTTGGGGCAGGACCCTGTCCCTGACCCACAGGGCATTCCACCCTTAAAAAAAATTTCTTTCAGCTTTATTGTTGTGGCAACAAATCATATCAAGAGTCTAATAACAGGAGACAAATCAAATGTAACATATCTTTAAAGCCTTTTAATGCTGCATGACATTTCTGCTTCCAGCACTTAGCTTGTGCAATTGTGAATATGTACATTAATGCTATTGTACAGCACAGACTGCATGTGTGTCAACAAGTCTTAATGTATTCATGCACTGCTCTCTTCTTTTATGAGGCTGTGCGCCCAAGGCTGCAATCATAATTTCAAACTAGGCTAACAGCACCATAGCCATACCACTCTAGCCAATTGTACTGGCTAATGATATCAGCAGTCCTCAACTTTGCATGTAACTTCTTGACACCTATGTGTATTTCACTAGAGGGAACAAGAGGCGTTGTTAGTCAACCAAGATATTCTATCAGCTTGTTCCGTATTGGCATTCGGCTGCGGCCTTGAGGCTGACGCACAAACAGCTCTGTTATGTTCTTAACGCCAAAATAAATTCAATTTCCAATGCAGTGATCATCTTAATGAAAAGTCAATGCTCCTCTCTCCGGCTTTTTCCAACAGGGACAGTCAGAAAGATGAGTTTATCAGCAGGGTGGACACAATGTTTGAGCAGACACTGCCTTTTATCATACAAAAAGGACTGAGAAATGTTGTGTTAAGTTAGTCCTTCTTCAATACATTGGCTCTTCATTAATCGCTATAAAAATAACAAATGAGGATACAGTACATTTAAAGAAAAGAAAACTAAATAACAGCGAATTAGCATATAGCAGAATATAATGCTTTAACTCAAGGACTGCCACAGTGGTCAGTTTGACCGCACATCACTTTAATATGCTAATTAGAATAAAGCAAACAACCTAGGAGGCTGACGTTTTATGACTTTTAATATAAACATGTTTTCTATTTTATCATGTAATTTTTGTGTTCTAAAAAAGAACATTTCAAAATTTACAGTATAAGCATTTTATCTTGTCTAACCGGGGTGGGACAAGGAGGACTCTGACGCCATTGCAGAAACATTTTAGAAAGGTTGAGAGAGATAATATTGAAGAGATATCATGAAGAGAGTAAGAAAACTGTTGTCTGCATAAAGTATGCCATGTTTTCTAGATAAGTCTTGAAAGTTCAGGTTAACATATTGGAATATGGCCAATAGCCAATTTATAACGAGGACATTTTTGAAGCAACAGTGCAAAATGCGGTAATAAAGTAGGCTATTGACGAATTAGACTATCTTACTTTGGTGTTTGCATTTTTATTTTTTATTTTTTTATTTTTATTAAGATTACTGTTTCAAATTCTCAAAAAAAAACAGCGACGGGATTTTTCGTAGCATGATGCGTAATAGTGAAATTTATGTCTGCAACACATGTAACTAATGACAAAAAAAACCCTCAATTTCTACCAGCTTTTTTATGGTTTACCTACAGACAAAGCTCGTCTCCCGATGTAAATGACTTTTTTTACATTTTTATGTAGGACTAGTTTAATCCAACGCCTGTATAAAATTTCTTGCCCGAACCATTTCCATTCCAACCTTCTGATAAGGGAGTCTTGAGGTTGTTGTCACAGCATATGATAAACACTGCAATAGATAAGCTTTAATCCTCATGAAACTCAATGTAATGCATGAAAAAGTGATGGGAGCACGGAGCATGCACATGTGTAAACATCATCCACTCTTGGATGCAGATATGGCCATCACAGCCATTTCCAACTCCATCGTCTGTGTATTTTTTTCATTCTCATGAATCAGAACTGGATGATTATATTCAGTTTAATATGCATTCATGCTACTTGTGAGCCTACTCTGTATGCATTTATAAAGAAAACATCAGCACAAAGATTTGATAGCTTGACATGTTTTGCAGAAACTGCCAGTTTGAGTGCATGTTTCATTCTGTTTGCCAATCACACAGTATTTTCAAACATTTGTTTGCATTAGCCCGTAAAAACTGGTTCCATAACGGACATGACAGGCACATAATGTGGTAAGAAATCAGTGTCTTTATTAAAGCTGCAAGCATGTGACTTCTGACATGAACACGTTTTTCACCATAAAATAGTTCACTTTAATAGTTTACTGCTAGCTTGTCTTTATTTCCAGAAGTCCCATCCATTTAGAGTTAAATTACTGCATGTCTCACTGAGAGAAAATTTGTTCAGTTTTTGGTCTCCACCGCGTGGGTCTCTCTCCGACGGGGCTGCACTGCCCATAAACAGACATTGAGTGATTAGTGCTGCTCTGCCATTGACATCATTTGCATTTTAATAGACCATAATTACAACTCAGGGAAAATAAATTGCAGTTTGAAGTATGTTTGAATTACTGGGACTCTGCGGCTCTCCTCATGAGATAGCAGTGAGCATATGCGCGAGCTGTTTGGATAGTTAATGTCGGGTTAAGAAATGTACAGAAAGGCAAGACTGCAAAGTGCATTAAGATTATAATGCAAACTGTGTGAACGAATGATGCATTGTTATGTTTAATCTTTTTACAGGTGAGGTTTAAAATCCACTGCTCAAAAGAGTTGTTTAAAAAAAAATTGCACTCAAACATCTGCAATAAATAATCATAGTTTTTTTTTTTTTTCGTAACATCCCTCAGTGTTTCTTATCACCGTGTCTCACCTGCTGAGATTTGACACCTTTTAGGATTTGCCTTCGGGTTGTCTAACCCTGGCAGTTAAGGCCCATGTGACCTCGTAAGCAAGAGTGACAACACAATAATACTCCCCATGTCTAATCTTTCATTGGTGGATTATCAGATTAGAGGCCCCGGTTGTTTATGGGCTTGGTGACTATCGAAAAAGTTGATCTGTCAAGTTTATCTTACACTTGTCCTATCAAGCCAGTGTTGGTCCATACAGTTGGCTGTGGATGGAAGATAAGGCAGACATGGCTGAATGGAACCTTTTGGAAAATAAGAAACAAGGCTTTTCTTTTGACTCCAGCTACGATAGACTTTATCTAGTTTCAGAAATGGACCCCACCAAAAGCATTTCCTCTCCTTTGGATTCGCTTGATTTCTTTGACCTCCTTAGTGTGACAGAGCTGGCCTTTTTTTATTTTGGAAGGAGATATCAGAAATCATCCAGCAGTTTACACTTAGGTTAGTGGTGTGGAATCACAAGTTTCAAAGAGGACATAATCCATCGCCTTTCAAGCTGCTCCTTTGTGGTATTTCAAAGGGAGCAGCTGATATAGGTTCTCTATCAAACTGTTGTTTTGACAAAACAACCGAGTGTTAGAGGTGCATTATTGGACTTTTGGATATGGTTCATTTTGCGAGCTAACTGTTTTCTTACCATTACAAAGCAGTGACTTTGAAGGTTATGGCCTCTTCAAACATGACTGCCAGAGAATATCTTAAAAAAAAAAAAAAATAGAAATAAGATTGTGATTTTTTTAAATCTGGTCTTATCAGATTTGCAAGTGAGAATATTTTGAATTCACCTCTGTTCGCTAAAAGTTGAGTTTTCAATTTTCGAGCTGCATTTCATGTGCAGAATAATACAACTAAAGCTGTCTCAATGACAGAACACTTTAGCATCAATTTAAATTGCAAGTGTTTTAAACGGTGGGAGTGGAATAATTGCAGGTAATTGAATTGTTTGAATTGAAAATACTTTATTTATCCCTGAAGGGAAATTTGAGTGCCGCAGTTTAACATGCATACAATCTCATTCAACGTTGTGAATGACAAACAATTACAGGTTTGAAAGTGAAAGGTTAAATAGTTTGATGGAGGATGGTAAAAATTATTTTCTGTACCATTCCTATGAGCAGCGGGGTTGCAGGAGTCTGTTGCTGAAGCTGCTCTTCAGATTGTCCACAGATTCATGGAGAGGGTGGGAGGAACTTAGCATGATTGATGACAGTTTTGCTTTCATTCCGTCCCTCGTTACCTCCTCCATGTAGTTAAGGGGTGAGCCACACGTCCAGCTTTTTTTTTTTTACCAGTTTGTTAATGACACATGCATGAGAAATGTGTTACAAATTTTGCAAAAATGTACAAAATATCCATTTACTAAAGACATGCAGCTCGATTAAAGTTATTGAGAAAGTAATTCCAACTTAGACCCTAGGTTAATTAAATGTTTTACAGAACTAAATCTTTTCTTGGTGTTTTATACTATTTTTTAACTAAGTCTAGTTTAGAAACTATCTTTTATCTTTGATATTATGATGACCATCCGTATTGTACAGTTACTGTAACACATTGAACAAACTGTGACTTATTTGTTTTGAAATTTATGTCTCTAGAGTTATGATTCATATAAAGACCTTTTGAGTGTTCGGACTCAGTGCCAAACGGTTTTAGTTTGAATTTATATTTCTAAGCACCAGCATTATATTTTACTCTAGAAACAGCAGAAGGGATAATAATAATTTCTCTGTCCCATTCCTATCTTATTTACGACATTGCAGACTGATTTGTCATTTTCAGTCACTGTGATTACTCACCTGGCGAGCACATTATTCTAGCAAATACCACAGTTATAATTTTTCCCTCATATTTCATTCCTTGAGTTTGATGAGAATGTACTGAATCCCATTTTCCAAAATATTGGGTATTCTATGCAAGAAGAATATGGCTGCCCTGATTACATTATGCCTCTGAGCTATGCTTAGGCAAATGTGCATGAACTGCAAGTGAAAACTACAATTTGCTGCCGCTAGCAAGATGTGTTAAGAAAAAAAAATAAGAAGGAAGACACAGTGTTGCTTATTCATCAAAATATGTTATGTACTAGAAATACTTTGTCGATGGCCTAAAACTTAAATTACTTAAAAAATTCAAGGTACTCGTATAAATTGAAGCTTTTTTTTGTTTCATGTCATTTTAAATATTGAATGAAGAGAGTATTCATGATTTTAAAAAGAAAGGGTTTTCTTTCTGCTGACTTGCCAAAAGACATGTCCGGGTTATGAAATTGTCAGCTCGTCGCTCTTTTTCAAAATTCCATTCTGACATTGTCTTGCCGCTCAGGAAGGAGGACATTTGTTCTCTAATAACCATTTAGAAGAAAGACCATCATATCCAGCAGAATTTATTGTCTACAAGATGACAGAGATGCAATGCTGTTCAGGTTCAGAATGGTCGGTGAGTTCTGCTTGACTCTGTCACGGCACACAGCTCCATAAATTATTTGGCCCTACTAGCGAGTGTATCTATGCTTGGGACAATCATTGTAGATTCACAAACCACTACGGTATCTCATGTGACAGAACTAAGGATATTCATTTTCTCTATAGAAATATTTAAATTTCTAGACACCAAGAAGCATGTGTGTTCTTCTTTCTTTGAGTGTTTATCTATTTTTATTGAAGCTTGGGACAAAGAACTATTTTGGAACCAGGAGTTTTTGAAAAGAAAAATTAACCAAACCAAAGTTGCAACTTACGGTGGTCTGTTCCGCAGATCTCATTTAAAACAGAAAAAAAAACTCAACACATTTGCAGATGATGCACTTTTTTATTTTTATGTTTTTATAAGACACTGGGCTTTTAGTCTCTACTTCAGGTGCAGAAACTTAATGCCCTCTTGTCACATTCAAAAACCTAGAAATCTCATGTGAGCCACCAATGTTGTGGTCAGTGTTTCTTATTTATTTTATTTAACCGTACTATATTGATCTTCAATGGGGAAATTATTTTGCTGCATTGCAAAGCCACTACGGCGCCAGTGTTGGGAGAATGGTGGAAGAAACTTGGGGATTAGATGTCTGCTCCAGGGAATCAGTGGGATTCCAACCGGCTTCTCCAGGTCCAAAGACAAACACTCTAACACTGAGTCAATGTCTCTTTCCCCTTTCTTTTCGTCTTCTAGACCACATATCCTAACTGATATATGGGGCGCCATAGCCTATCCCCGCTGATTTCAGATGAGAGGCAGGGTACACCCCGAACAAGTCGCCAGTCTGTTACAGGGCCACACAATCACAACAGTCCACACACACTCAATTCTAGGGGTAATTTTGTAGCGGCCAATCAACCTAACGCAGTTTTGGAGGGTGGGAGAAAACTGGAGTAGCTAGAGAAAAAACACACATACACTGGGAGAACATGCAAACTCCACACAGAAAAACCAATGATTAAAGCCTTGCCCCCAATTCTGGACTCTTACCCCAACCTTCTTGCTGTGAGGCCACCGTGCCAACCACGGCACCAACATGCAGCCCAATGTGGTCAGTGTCAAAGTATCTTTTGTTTTTCTCCATAAGCTTTTTTCCAAACAGTGCAGATTATTTTTAACTTAACATAATGCTTTTCAAACAGTTAATATTATATGTTTAATTGCATATGTTCATTTTTACTTCTGACACAAAACTAGTTTTGGGCATTGAAGGTATTTTCAATATGTTTTCTATTCCTTTTTGAAGTTTTCAAAAAGTTAGTTTTAGGACATTAGGCTTTCATAATGAAAACCATTAGATAACAGCTGGCTGGTCAGTATTAGAAAATCCCATAATTGCTCTTGTGTCGCTCTCCATAGTCCTCCTAATGACAGTCAGCCACCTCCCTAGTAAATTAATTAAATTGGCGTATCGCCATGTTTGTTAAACAAAATCTGATACGTCTGAAGCATTTCGGGTGTCACCCAAGATAATAGATGCAGGAAACGTTTCTAATTCTCGGGGAATAGCCCAAAATAGCACCAGAAGCCAAATGTATTCTTCTTTCTGTAGCAGTCACTAAATCAACATCCTCGACAGATGCCTGAGGATGCTTCCATACTGTCATGCATGACAACATAAAAGCTTTTTTTTATTGCCTCCACTCTTTTCAGCTCTGCTCCCCATGGCTCTAAAAGCAGTTAAACCATTGCAAATATCATCTAAGGGTTGGTGCATATACCGGAAATGTTGTATGTCACTTCCTAACAGTTGTAACTATTACTGTAGCTTATCTTTAATAACTCATCCACACAAATACCATCAAAATCTGCATACATATTAATTGCTTGCTACAAAATGTTAATTGTTATTTTAATATGAGTACTTTTGGGATAGAAAGTGACTACTTTCGGACTGCCTCATATTCTCCAGAAAAAAAAGAAGAAGAGCTTGCTTGTGTTTCTACCTTGTTACAGATCGACTATTGTAGGTCTGTTAAGAAATAATAATAAAAAAATATATAAAAAAATTAAACATCCCCAACTGTCCATAAGCAGAATGCTTCAGTGATAAGCTGGATCTGTCACTGGGGAGTCTCTCAGCACCCACAAACAGATTGAACAGGCACCCAAGATTGATATGTTGACACTTTATTCTACATGTCTCTGTTTAATGATATTATATTTCATTTCCAAAGCAAAGAAAACACCATTACCCAAAGCAGTGAGTCGTGACAAGCCATTCTGCACCAGATTTCCATCCTCCTTGGTGGTAGAGTAATTCAATTACAATCGCATCTGACACGAAGTTTGAAAGAAAAGTATGCCATACTTCCACGTTGAATGACTTCAACTTTACATTCACGGAAAACAAATATGAGTACTTCTTTCAAAGGAGGTACCATTTTTTGTAATGGGTGTTTTACTCCTGATCTCAATAGAAATTGGATTTCTTACTCTTAAGGAAAGGAAACAGAGCTACAACAGTAAATTTCTTCAGCAGATGACTCCACCAACTTTGCAAATTGAGAGTTGGAAGAAGTGGCTGACCAACCAGCAGGTCATGACAGTTTGCCTTCAGGCAACGTTTTAAGTTGATTTCTCACAATCCAATATTCTGAGGCCCATATTGATAACTAAGCCGAAATTGATTTCTCTAGGAACTGGTGTTAAGTGCTTTTAGAGCCACTGGGGGTTTGCAAAATGTGTGGCCCCTTGTTTTCCCCAGATTGAAAAGCAGTTATCGTTTCAATGGAAAAAAAAAAGTATGCTCTCAAAAAAAAAAAAAAGAATAAAGAAAAGTGGACTAAGTGCCCCTTCAGGCACAAACTGTAGGCCATTCAAAAGGCACTAGCAAACAGACCAGTAAAGATTGATTTTAGCTGTATTCCTGGTCAAATGCATGACCATACCGGTTGGTGGCCCAATAGCATGCCTGCCTTTTCTAATTAAGAACCCATTTAAAAGAAATAGGCTCGAATAAAAGCTCAGTCAAAAGTTGAGGATATCAAGACATTTTCACTAAAATGAACCAAAGGGGGTCACAAAGGACTTTTTGATTAAATTTTCTGTAATTAATGATTGTAATTGTACAAACATTGTTTATACATAGGTGGAAATTGTAAAATCTCGTCAAAAGATTGACTTGCAGTATTGATTCCCTGGAGTTGCTACTCTACGCTACATAAAAACATGGAAACTGTAGTTGTACTGGCACACATTTAAAATACCAACTGGTTCACGTTCAATAAAACGTCCTTAAGTTATTGATACTAGAAAGTGCTTTCAGCCTCCTTTATCATTGGATGTTGCAATGTTGCAACGTGTACAATACGCTTTGTGATATCAAAATAGGATAGTCTGCTGGATACGGACACAAACAAATCTTTTTATCATTATTTATAGGAACAAAAACATAAACCTTCCATTTTTTTTAGTTATGTACCACATTACAGTATGTGAAGTATATGTAACAGGCTGCCTTGTTTATGGCTTGAGGCTTTGCTGGCTGCCAAACTGCAGTCACCAACAGAGCTGTGTACTTATTTTCTCTGCCCTCGTCTTGACCATATGGAACATAAGGGTCACAGAGACACTGTGTATCACAGATTTGTCTCTGTGTGCGACAGTGTGTATAAACACGCACATGTGTGCATGTATCGCCTATTTGTGAACTGAGCCAAATCTACTCACGAGTGTTGGTGGATTTGGCAGTAGGAAGCGTTGATTTTTGTCAGCATTTGCATTTTAGTATCAGCCAGGAGCACTTTTATTATTCCTCCTGAAATAGAGGCAGAATGCAATTTAAGCTTTACACGTTTTGTTATGTTGGAATTACAACATTTACCGAGGAAAAGAAAGGGTTTTTTTTTTCACCTCATCGACAGTTACCTTAAAAATCCAAACCAGTGAGTTTAAGCTGCTTCTAATTATGTAACTGACGCTGTACTCCATCATGCGGCTGTATGAAAAACCCTACAGGTAGATGATAAATGTTTATGCCAAAGGTCACAGACAGTCTATAGGTGTGAGATGATAAATTGTCTTCTTTTTTTCCCATTTCCATCTGGTCTGGGGTCAGCTTGTCAGAGCTGACATTGTGACACAGTAGCAACCACTCTTCTAATCGCCATATTAATTCACCCATCACAAAGCTCTAATGACACCACCGCTGGCCAATTAATCTCAGAATTTGATTTAGCCAGTCTCCATTCATCATAACTGACTGTTTCGGTATGCAATCAATACAGTCCTTCAAGCAATTTGGACACCTAGACCTTAAGAAGTATACAGTCACAGTGTGTGAAGAGTGTTTTTTAGAAAGTAAATGATTGCCCAGGCCAAAGGGACGTAGCATCCATCATGTGCCAGTGTATTCATCATCAGTAGATTTTTTTTTTTTCAGATTTCTATGATGAGACTCGTCATACAAAATGTCTTGCACAACTTACCAAAAGTAATATGGAAGATCTTTATAAAGTATGTTTGCAATATGACCTAAGTCTACCTTCACACGTTGGACTGGTGGATATAGATAACCACGAATAGATGTGTTAATAAATTGTGGACTTGAAAACATCGGCCAGTGATCTTTGTTTAGTGAGCAAAAACCATTGGTCCAACTTTCTGATTTTGGTGACGAGTATTTCTATTGGTTGGAGATTAATGAAGATTAATGAAGTCAGAGTAAAACAGAGTACATGTGTGTGAATGAGAGGGATCCAAATGGAAAAGTGAGGTTACAGGGAGAAGAGATAAAGAAGGTGGAGGATTTTAAGTATCTAGGATCAACAGTCCAGAGCAATGAAGAGTGTGGAAAAGAGGTGAAGAAGCGTGTTCAGGCAGGCTGGAACGGGTGGAGGAAAGTATCAGCTGGGATGTGTGATAGAAGAGTTTCAGCTAGAATGAAAGGGAAAGTGTACAAAACCGTGGTGAGACAGGCCAGGCTATTTGGTCTAGAAACAGTAGTACTGAAGAAAAGACAGGAAGCAGAGATGGAGGTAGCAGAGATGAAGATGCTGAGGATCTCTGTGGAAGTGACCAGGATGAACAGAATTAGAAATGAGTACATCAGAGGAACAGCACATGTTAGAGGTTTTGGGGATAAAGTTCGAGAGGCAAGACTGAGATGGTTTGGGCACGTACAGAGGAGAGAGACAGAGAGTACATAGGAAGAAGGATGCTGGATTTGGAACCACCTGGAAAGAGGACTAGAGGAAGATCAAAGAAGAAGGTTCATGGATACAGTGAAGGAAGACATGAAGATAGTTGGTGTGACCAAAGAGGATATAGCAGATAGGATTAGATGGTGGGCTGTTAACGCTAAAAGATCTTTCAGTCTGCCTTTGAATTTGAAAAAAAAAAAAAATTACATCTTCGTAACTGAATAATAGAATATTTATCCAAACCTGCAATAAACTAATGTAGCGAATTTCTGTTCCAAGTTTACTTGTGTAGAGTTGTTTGTAATAAGCTGTGTAGTTTGTGCACCTTGCCTGTATTCCTGCATGTTCGCACTTGGACACACAGTCACCCATACGTACACAGAGCATCAAGCCGCAGGGTGAAGGCAGCTCTGCTCACTCAAGGGGAAAGTGAACAGCTGTGCCTGTGACAGCTGGAGCAGTCATGACATCCCTTCAAATATCGGCGATGGCTTTGGACACAATGGTGAATCAGCCGAGAGGGGTCCATTTACAACCTGGACGTGAAGCCCAGGCGTCAACCTGCAACCAGGCTCAACTCAGTTTTTCCAAAACACATTTTCAGCGATAATGCGAGAAGTAATGACTTTCTCCTTGGTCTGCATCCCATTTAATAGTCCCCCATTAGCTACAAAACAAGCCAATGGAGCAAATTAGATAGTGCTCTGGTTGTGAAAAATGAGTTGAATACTAATGTTTGTTTTCGGAGGTACAGTTTTATCCAGATTTTCATTCGATTCTCACCAAAATACTTTATTGTTTAGCCCAAAAACGGGAACAAAACTAACAGAAATAACGTGTTTCAAATACCTTTAATGATTCATTATACTTGAAAGAGATCCAAACAGATCCAAATTTTTAGCTTTTTTTATGTTAAACATGTTTTATGCTTAAAAAAAAAATCAAGAAGCATTGCAATTACGAGGGCAGCATGATAAAAAAAAATTGTACTATGCAAATGAGTGTAATCACCTTCAGCCCTTTAGCACTAGACCGATTTTAATTACACCTTAATTTTATGTATAAATACCCCTAATTCAGACGAGCTGCAGCACTAAGCCTCAGCTGAATGGACTGTGTGGGAGGACTCTATAGGTGCAGATAATTACAACACGCTGTTATGGACTCATGAGTATATGAGGTGGTGGCCAACAGATTTTCTCCGAATAACACCGAACAAACTTCATTGGGTTGATAGATTAAAAAACATCACACACATGGCAACAGTCCACAAAATATTAGCTCATCTGTAATCCCAACAACAGAGCCTGGCAGAGCTTTTTTTTTTTAAGATGTTAACAGATGATAAACAGCTCTGGGGTCTTATCAATTCAAATATCTGCAAGCATGCAATTCTCAACCGTATAAAATAGGACTTTATTGGAGTCGTATGTGTATAGTACTAAGTGGATATTTGGTACACTGCAGCTGAATTTTCCCTCTGTCAGATGTTTTGAAAAACTGTGCAGTAAGTGGAATTTTGTTGAGACTGTTGATGTGTTAAATGGACCTCTAAAGGTTGCCGTCTATTTTCTTTTTTTTTTCCTTACCGAGGTTATAAGAAACCCACAGACTCAAAGTTAAGTTGTGGGTACGTTTGTGTTTCCAGTTAAAAGCGACATGACTGTGAAGTTTCCAGCTTTTAATTAACTTGATAACTTAAAATGATTTAACGGAAAAAGCCACATGTTTGCTTTTTTTCCTCCTCATTTCCTCGCCATGTAAACCATGGAAACACACGAGCGCATACTGTATAGATTTAAATTTAAAGGGTTTAAGGCGATACTGTACCTTCAAACTTCAAAATGTGTAATGAGCCCAGACAGACAACAGCGTAGCCTCAGTCCATCTTGAGAAACTATTAAATTTGAGTGAGTGGATTTGATCTATAAATAGAGGCTTTTTTCTCCTGCAGGAACTGAAGATTGAGCGTTGTTAAATACATGGGAGCAAACATATGCTCGGGCACAGCTTGTTGCGGCCTCAGATGTTCTTTAACAGTTGATTTCCTCAAGTTGCATTTCTTTATTCACTACGTTATTGTGCTAATTATTTTTCAGCGTGTTCCACTTGGGTGGTTCGGTGCGTACACTGAACAAATTCAACCCAACAAAAAAAAGGGCTGCTGAATATATGCCCAGCTGTGTGACACATTGGTTTCTCAACACCATGAGCTGTTTGTTCTTAGCTTTAACAACCAAAATAAAATTTTATTTAAGGACAAACACCTCACACAGAGTTTAAATTAAGGTTTTGCCATATTGCTTTCCATTTAAATATCTGGGTTCATTTATTTACCACAGGATTCCATCTCATACTATGTAGAAGGCTCGGGAATTATGAAGGGCTTTTTTATTCTCGGTGTGCACAGATATGGCGCACAAAATTGACATAGAAAACTGTACGATGACATGCTGGCAGAGAAGCAGTGCAGTGAAAAAGAAGCACGCCATTTTAATCCTCGTCATGCTAAAACTGTTGGCTACATTTCTTAGATTCCCCACAAGGCTAAATATGCTTCCTGCGGCTTCTTCTGCTGAAATAGTGTGAAACATGGAGTGTTCTGACTGCACATAGTGACAATTTATTTTATTTATTTCATGCAAGGACTAAATTCTGTAGTTTGACCACACTGTGATTTTTTTTTTGGAATCTTATCTAAAATGTCAGCGTGCAATTTACAACAAGGCAGTTACACCATGCCTGCAGATGTCTTTGTTTCTTTTTGTTTAACTCGTATGAGAAAGATAAGATGGAAATAATTAAATCAGCCACTTGGCTGCCCTTTCACAATTTAGAGGAAAAAGAAAAGAAAAAAAGCAAATGCATGTTTTATTCTTATGAGGGAAAAAGAAAAGTGCTGGGGTGTTCGGAATTTCAGATTTGCCTACTGAGGTCAGGAGTTCCATGCATGAATGCTCGTATTTGCATCTTTGACTTAGTGTGTTTCGCAGTGAGAAGGAATGAGTCTCTGCATCGCCTGCGATGTGCAAAACTGAGAATGAACAACAGCACTGACTGAAAATTTTGAGCTCCACTGATCCCGGCGTGAAACTATTTCACTACGGCAGGGCATGCCTTCTAAACACAAAACTACACAAACGCCAAATCACATAAAAATTGGGCTGTGATTTTATGTATGTGAGCACATGAATACCACTGATTAAAATAGCACATGGAATACAGTCAACCAAAATTAAGCCTAATTCTATTTGCATTCTAATTGCAAGGCGCATTTATAACATTTTTTGCAAAAAATTGGATTCATGGTTAAAAGCAAAGTTTTTAAAAGTGACTGTGACCCATTTCTTTGCAGCATTGAGCTCTCAAGGTTAAATTTCCATATATATATTTTAATAATTACAGGTAGTGACTAGTTAATCCCCTTTGGGCTCTTCTAAATACACCACATGGTGTAACAACGGCTGATGTGTACAACTAGTGGGCAACCAAAACCAATGACTCACTTAGTATAATTCATGGTTTTATCTAAATTTGAGCTTCTAGGTAAACAGGCTATTAGTCAGCAGAGACCTACTGACCTTTGTCAAAGTTAAACTGGACACCACGGCTCTGTGTTATTCTTTACGCAAACAAAATCTCAGAAAGCTTCGTTGAAACAAGGGCAAAGTTTTGGAGGCCAAAAAATGTATGACAGGTAGAAAAATGGGTGCAAAAGAAACTGAACAGAGATTAGGTTTTACAGGCAACATTGGAGAAATGCAGATTCTCAAAATCAAGGGTCTCAAACCCCAGTCCTGAAGGGCCGGTGTTCTGAAGGTTTTCAATGTATACTTGCATCTTCAAACCTAATCCAGGTTATTGAGTCGATGTGCCAAATTTTATTGGCTGTTGATTTCACTTTATGCGTATCAGCTGTGTTGAACCAGGAACACAATGAAAACCTGCAGGACACCGGCCCTCCATGACTGGAGTTTGAGACCCCTGCTCTAAACTATAGTCCAACCCAAATCTCCCTAAGTATAAATTCTATCCCAATTTTGACTTTGAATATTGTTACAAAAGCAAAGAAATGGCAACCTTTTAATTTCTGTTTCATTGTCCTCCGCTCATCCAAGGCCGGGTGGCAGGGGCAAGAGCCTCAAAGCTGCCAAAGCAAGTGAGTTTCTTCCATCTAACCCTATCTACTGCATCCTTTTCAGTCAACCCAACTATCTTCATGTCTTCCTTCACTGTATCCATGAACCTCCTCTTTGGTCTTCCTCTAGGCTTCTTTCCTGGTGGTTCCAAACCTACCATCCTTCTGCCGATGTACTCTCTCTCTCTCCTCCACGCGTGTTCAAACCATTTCAGTCTGGCCTCTCTGACTTTATCTCCAAAACCTCTAACATGTGCTGTTCCTCGGATCCTGTCCATCCTGGTCACTCCCAGAGAGATCCTCAGCATCTTCATCTCTGCTATCTCCATTCCTGATTCCTGTTTTTTCTTCAGTGCTACTGTTTCTAGACCAAACAGCATAGCCAGTCTCACCCCAGTTTTGTACACTTTCCCTTTCATTTTAGCTGAAACTTTTCTAACATACATCACACCTGAAACTTTTCTCCACCTGTTTCAGCATGCCTGCACATGCTTCTTCACCTGTTTTCCACACTCTCCATTGCTCTGGACTGTTGATCCTAAGTACTTAAAATCTTCCACCTTCTTTATCTCTTCTCCCTGTAAGCTCACTTTTCCATTTGGATCCCTCTCATTCACACACATGTACTCTGTTTTACTCTGACTAATCTTCATTCCTCTTCTTTCTAGTGCAAACCTACACCTCTCCAGCTTTTCCCAACAAGCTTGAATGTAATAATTTAGTTTAATTAATAAGGTAGAAAAAATAAATAAATTTCTACTTAAAGATGTGATAAAAAAAAAAAATATATTTGGAATGCCATTTCTACGAATCGTGAGAGTTTGTCAAGTTTATTTTATTATAAACAGTTTGTGAAAGAAATTTTATCTTGACATTTTCTATCACATGTTGTGCTGCTTTTTTTATTCATTCATTAAATACTTCATGTCACAACTCATTAAAGAAGTTTTTTGATGGTCATCAGCATGGCGCCAGTAAATGCGTCAATCAGCACTAATCAGCGCAATAGAGACCTGTATTCAAATGATCATTACACTAACAGAGTTCATTTTAATACCACTGGGTTAAAACAATGGCACGACACTGCAGTGACCAACGACAGTTGTGTGTAGTTGTGTGGCTTCTTCCACTCAAGCTACTCCGTAGACAATTAGTGGCATACCGACTCTGTCAACTGATTAATTTGCCATTTCCCCCGTTATGCTCCGCTGAGCTTTATACAAAGGTCCAAAATTGTCAGGGCTACTGGAAAGAAAAGCGTATTTGAGTGTAAGATTGGAAAAGAAAGCATGTAAAGGTCAGTTTTGCAATTCTTGGTTTGAGGAACTGAACCTTTTCAAGATTTTTAGTTTTCATCGTTCCATCGTTGTGTTAAGTTCTGCAAAATTATATTTAAAGATATAAATGAATAAGATGGAATGCAACTTATTTCAAACCACAACATGCAGAATTTTGTTTTTTTATTAAAAGTGTTTATTTTGTTGTTGAATTTTTAAAATAGTTGTATTTTATGCAAACTAGAATTGAAATTAAAAAGTAATTAAAGGTACAACCAATGACTATGGTAAAACAATAGGAGGCTTATGCCATCATTTTTAATTGTGGACCAAGTATGACGGTATCAAAATTATCATACCGTCAACATGTTGATTTATTGATTTGTATGCTAACTCATAAATTAGTTTTACTTTATGAAAACTAACATTTTCAAAGAATAAGTGAATACCAGTCTAGTTACAGTCAACAATATACAGTAGATTTTCAAATAAAAGATTCAATGGATCAAACTCAAAATGTTGCAAATTTTCACATTTTTTTTTTCCAGATGTCCATTGTTGTTTTTGGAAATAGAGAGGCATAAACATGAGTAATAATGCTCTGTTATTGTTGGACAATTATTTTAGACACTGTGTATTAAAGAAAAGATATCGTTTAAAATCATTTAACATAAAATTGCAATTATATTTACAGCTCATTTTGTCACTAATTTCTCAAAAAAGGGTGTTTTGTGCTTTTGTGGGAAATTAATGTTGTATCTCATAGGATAAATGAATAAACACTTCTTCTCCTTTCGGCATTTCCCTTCGATGGGTCGCCACAGCAAGTCAGTTACTTCCAAAGACGATGCATTTTATTTGTTCAGAAATGCAATTTTTGTAAAACAAAATTTACAATCTTAGAAATACATTTGTTCAGTTTTGCTTTTAAATCAAATTTACCGCTCCTCCCAGACACCTTTGAGTTCCACTCCTTGAGTGTGTGTATGATGCAGTGTGGTTAGGTGTCTTCTCCAAGCACCCTAGATGTGAACTTCCGGTTAACTTCGTGGGCGAACGCGCTACTACTGAGCCACCGTCTCCCTCCATCTTAAACACCTAGGAACTAAATAGTTTGATAATAGGATGAAGGGAATCTGACATAATATTTATACTGTCAGCCAGGCAGAAAATAGATTGTGAATAACAATTTGGTAAAGTTGATCCAAATGTAATTTTAGTTTAGAGAAATGACGTATCACTTAGAAACCAGAAAGTACTACTTCTATAAACAAGACCGAGACATGACCCTCAGCATTTTCCATGTGATACAAGCAGAGAATTTGTTGCTTTGAAAAGTTCTCACAGCCCAGAGACTAGGATAGAATTGGTTTGTATGAGCATAGACAAAAGTGTGGGGTAATTATTGAAACATATGGACAGCTGCCCTGGCTTTTAACCCGCTCACTAATGATGCTGAGCTATTACACAAGGGCGTGGGAAGGACACTTCTACTATTTAATGACGTATAGCAGCAGAGATCAACGACTTCCGCACTTGCTGGCTGAAGAGAAGAACAGGGCGGAAAAAAGCAAGGAACACAAAATACAAAACGTGAAATAACTCAATCTAAACAACAGTCACATCTACCGTATTTTCCGCACTATAAGGCACACCTTCAATAAATTACATTTTTTAAAAAACTTTTTCCATATATAAGGCACACTGCATTATAAGGCGCTACAGTAAAGGCTGTTCAACTTTGTCCTCTAACTGTGGCCATCTCGCTTTGTTCCCGCGGAAACTCTGTTTAGTCTTCTTTACTTGGCGCAGTGCATCCTCTTGCTTCCTCCACTTCCTCACCATTGATTCATTGATGTTAAACTCTCTCGCTGCGGCTCTTTTCCCGTGTTCTACTGCGTGACCGATCGCCTTGAGTTTAAACTCTGCGGTGTGACAGTGTCTCTTGGTAGGAGCCATTTGCGGGTATTTACACAGACACACAAATGGAAATGAGACGACCTTTTATCTATCCCAGCATGCACCGTGCACTACTTCTTCTATGGGGGAAATGGAGTCGGCGGCTGCTTACCGCAGTTGCGACACCTGTTGTAGCTCAATATTAATCCGTATATAAGGCGCTCCGGGTTAAAAGGCGCATCGTGAACTTTAGAGAAAATTTAGGGTTTTTAGGTGCGCCTTATAGTGCGGAAAATACGGTAAATAACATCTTATGTATCATTTCCTTCAACAAGACTTTCATCTTTCTTAAATTAAGAAAATTATGACCTTTTTCACTTTTTAAGACTACCATAGTATATATTTTTGTGTAACCAATAAAAAGCCACATGTGCCACTATTTTGAACACTTTTTTGTATTTCATTACATGTTGTTACTGTAGCCTAGAAGAGGTTGTTCTCTCCGGCTGATGGTACTTCGGGCTTGAACATAAAATTACGACACTTGTTTAATTTTTGCTACATCAAAGCCTTTCTATGGGCAGCAGATTCAATTTTACTCCAGTCGACCCACTTCAACTCCATTAACTTTCTTTGCTGAATGGGATCAGAAAAGATGCCTTCCAATAATGTCAGCTTGCTCAGAGCTTTTTTGCTTCTTTTTTTCCCAGCCTGCAAAATACAGCACTCTCTCATGTTAATGGCCTTAACCATTACCCTCCGCAGCCCGAGCAAAACACGCATATACACCCCAGGTGCATTGCAGTGTGACCCAGCCGACTCAAGCTTTTGTTCATGTGGTCCTCTGGCCATGGGCAAAAGTGATGCTGCTACACAAAGCACTAAAAGCTCCGGCAGACAGAAAGAGACCTCTATACAATGGCCAAAGTCAGCCCAGAAGCAGCAATTGAAAATAACTTCACTCCTTCAGCAGTTACACGATTCAGCTGAAATGCTCTTTTACGCACTACTGTATCTTAGCATCGGCTGCAGTTTCTCAGAGTACTTTCAGAATTGGGATTAATCAAGATGCAAAAAAGGTGCAGCAATTTGCTCCCACTGCTTCAAAGAAAAAAAAAAAAAAAACGGATTTGACCCTCTCAGGTTTGTGAGGCTTTTCCGTGTCAGGTTTTCACAGCCTGCCTTTCAGTTTGTGTGCGGTTGTCATATGCAATTTCCCCCTGCAGTCAAAAGGCATTCATATTAGGATAATTGGTAATTCTTAATTTGCTGTAAGTGTGAGTATGAGTGTGGTTGATTATTTGTCTGTTTGAATTAGCTCGATGATGGAATGGCGACCTGCTGAGACAGATGCTAGCACTCAGCAAAGGAATAAGGTTTCACTGTTAAATGAATGATTTATTGGGATGTGAAGTAAGCATGTAAAAGACTAAAAAAGTACTTTTCTTACATAACCATCCTTTGTTGTGGGGTTTCTATTTAAACCAATAGACTGTGTCACAAATGTGAGGCCGCCCCAGAAATGCAGATCTAAAATATTCAGAAGGAAAAGCTTTTAGACATTTTACATCAATAAACTACATTAAAATGCAATATGTTCTTGATACGTAAACATAACAGCTTTTCTAGCAGCTCTTTTCCGACATCAATCTCATCCAGTTACTAATTGAGACAGAAGAAAAGCTCCAATCATTCCATTCATTCCCAAAACAACTTTTGGATGTCGGAGACCAGATGGTTTGTTTGTAAATCTCATCTGTGGACAGTTGTTTCAGTCGACAACGAAGGGCGATCCGGCAAGCATCAGTATAAGTTTAGCCGCTTTCAAGACAGAACTGAAAAAAAAAAAAAAAAAACATCCCTCAACTGATGCACAGCAAAGATTTCTGACAAAGACATATGGAGGAGAGAAGTGCACAACAGCAGGCTGCCCAGCCTCTAGTCTGAGATGTTTTCGCTTGATGGTTTCAGGTGACATGGACATTTAGACAGGCAGTGTTTGCAGGCTGGCGAGAGCTGATTTAGCTCAAATAGCCCGAACAAAAAGCCTGGGCTTTCTACTGAATCACAACTATCAGCTCTTTACATCCAACAGTCTCTACCAGGACTATCACAAGATAATGTTTATAGCTTTAATACGTGGTATTCACAAGTCATATCCATGAGAAACAAACTTGAAGAGGGAACTATGACCACTCTTAGAGTATTATTCCTACATCGAAAACATACCCGAAGTCTTGTATTCAGATAGAATTAAAACAGCAGGTTGTTTTTGGACATCATTTTTCTTTTCTCTACACAAAAGTCATGACAGTGGCCTCATAGCAAGAATGTCGGAGGTTCGAGTCTTAGTGGGGACCAGCCTTGGAAGACTGGCCTTTCTGTGTGGAGTTTGCATGTTCTCCCTGTGTATGCGTGGCCTTTCTCCGCATACTCCAATTTCCTCCCTCTCTCCAAAAACATGCATGTTAGGTTGATTGGCCGCTGCAAAATCGCACCAAGGAATGAGCGTGTGTGTGGCCCCGCAACAGACTGGCGACCTGTTCAGAGAGTACCAAAGTCTTGGCCAACAAAGCAGGAAGTGTTTTTGCAGCCGTGCACATACTCATATGAGCGCAGATAGAAGATTGTAGTGAAATTATTATCACACTAAAAAATGAATATAGATACAAGAATGCATGCCAGCTTTGCTGATGCCTCAGATGACTTGTATGCTCCATTGTGCACATGCTCAAGGGGTGCGACCAAGTGAGGGAGGGGGAATTATTCAGTATCAAAAATAAAAGAGAAACCGAGTGCATTTACAAGCTTTTTGGCAAATATTGCGTGATGCAGTCGACATTTATCTACACGCTTTTTAAAACTAAAATTCCAACCCCATCTGAGATCAATAGCCCCTCTAAAAAATATACTGGAGCCCTTAGTGCAGGATACAGGCTTCAGCAGCTCACATTTAACTACTTTGCTGCCTTCGAAACACACTTCAGTCTCCCTGTCTACAGCTGGAACAATCTTGGAGAAATAGTGCATTTCACCTTCAGTCCATTTGGACTCGGGGAGAACCAACCTGACGTTCAAAGTTGCTTGTTGCGAGAGACCCTGTCTGGGCTTTGGCAGGTAGACTGATAGCCAGACCTGTGGACTGGCAGCTGTTGAAGGGCTTTTTAAATTGCGCCTGGGTTGATGGGTGGCTGTCAGGAGAGAGACGGACAGAGAATTCCAAAAAAGCAGAAAAGGGTAAAAAAAAAAAAAGAGACAGATCAAGAGAAAAAAAGAAGGATGGTGGAGCGAAGCTAGGTGGACATTAACCCTGACATCAAGGTGTACAGAAAGACAAATGTTTGAAAAAGTGAGAAAATGAATATGTGAGTTAAAGAGAAGGAGTGGTGATGACAGAATTGGGCCGGGGGGTAGGGGGGATGCATTATCACCACCAGTTAGTTTGTTAGTAGAGTTGCACATCATCACTGTTCATAAGTTTCAACATGTGCAAGCAGAGCTTTTGACGGGAGGACAGTTTTACTTCATAAATTCAGGTGTTTGTAAAAATAAAACTTTACATTTATTTTAACTAGGACGCTGCATCGGTCTGTCGTGGTAAAGAGAGAGCTGAGCCGAAAAGCAAAGCTCTCGATTTACAAGTCAATCTACGTTCCTACCCTCACCTATGGTCACCAGCTGTGGGTGGTGACCGAAAGAATGAGATCGTGGGTACAAGCGGCCGAAATGAGCTTCCTCCACAGGGTGGCTGGGCTCTCACTCAGAAATCGGGTGAGGAGCTCTGCCATCCGGGAGGAGCTCGGTGTCGAGCTGCTCCTCTTCCAGGTCGAGAGGAGCCAGATGGGGTGTTTCGGTCACATCTTACCGGGAGGAGACCGAGGGGCAGACCCCGGACCCGCTGGAGAGACTTTGTCTCACAGCTGGCCGGGGAAAGACTTGGGATCCTTCCAGGTGAGCTAGAGGATGCAGCCGGGGTGAGAGAGGCCTGGGCTGCCCGTTTGAGGCTGTTGCCCCCGCGACCCGACACCGGAACAAGCGGAAGATGACGGAACGGAACATTTATTTTATGTGTAATAACATTGACCAAATTTAGTTTCTACATTCAAATCTTACGGTGAAAAACAAAAAAAAGTCATGTATCTGTGTGTGTAAATTTACATAGTTTAATCATTTACAGTGTAGTGGAGCATTTGTGGGTGTCATGTAACGCAACTCGTTCAGCCTCGCTGGTTAATATCGCTTTGCTGTGGTTGGGCTGAGCAACAGATGGTGTTTTAAGAAGGTCATCGCGTCTATTTTCCCAGTTGCTACACATGCTAGCGTTATTATTTGGGTCTATTTAAGGCTTAATGTTGAATCTGTCAAGGTGCTGTCAGACACCAGCTGAACAAATACAGACTGCGGTGTGCAACGCTGGCTCATTAATATTTGTTCACACAGAACAAAAATTATGTGTGGAGAATTTTTTTTTTTTTTTTTACTCTAGAATGCAATGTGTATATATTTTTTATACACATCTCAATCAATTGAAGTTGAACGAGTTTTTGAAACTAAGTTTCTGGGAGTTGTCATCGACTTTTGAGAAACATTGAACGAGCATACACATTACATAAAGTCAAAAACAACAAAAACTACTGGTACTTCATCTAAAACAAAAGACTTAATTGTCGTGCATTTTTATTATTTACTGTACTTTGATACTTCCAAATATGACGCAGTGTGTAGCGTTATGAGGTGGACACTTACACCTTTTAAAATTTTGATTTGTCTTCTGAACCACTTATTCCTAACGAGTCACAGGCCTGCTGGAGCCTATCCCGGCTGATTTTAGGTGAGCCGGAAAGTACAACCCGAAGAAGGTCGCCAGTCTGTTGCGGGCCACACACACACAAACTTAGTCAGTCAGTCACCTTCTTTACCGTCTATGCCTTACAGGGTTTTGGGGGGATGCTGGAGCACGTCCTGGCTGACTTGAGGCGAGGGTCAGGGTACACCCAAAACAGGTCGCTAGTCTGTCACAAAGCCACACACATACAACCAGACACACACTCATTCATTCCTAGGGGCAATTTTGGAGGATGGGAGGAAACTGGAGTACCTGGAGAAAACCCACGCACTCATGGGGAGAACATGCAAACTCCACACAGAAAGGCCAGTATTCCAAGTCTCGTCCCAGCCCGGGACTTGAATCCACAACCGTCTTGCTGTGAGGCCACTGTGCTACCCACTGTGCCACCATGCCGCCCAACTTAAAAGTGACATTTTTAATTACAGAAATAGGCATTCCAGAAATATATATATTCACATATATATATATATATATATATTCATCTTCATTCCATTCATTTGAAAAAATAAAAAATAATTGGATGTGACTGCTTCACGGTGGTGCAATGGTTAGCACAGTGGCATGGTAAGAAAGTTGGGGATTTGAGTCCCGAAGTGGTGGCATGGCTTGAATCACTGGCCTTTCTGTGTGGAGTTTGCATGTTCTCCCTGTGTTTGCTTATGTTTTCTCCAAATATTCTGGTTTCCTCTTACTCTCCAAAAATATGCGTAGTATTAATTGGCTGCTACAAAATTGCTTCATGGAATGAGTGTGTGTTTGGCTCCGCAACAGACTGGCGACCTGTTTTGAGTGTATCCTGCCGTAAATTAGCCGGGATAGGCTCCTGCATCCCCTGCGAGTCCGCGACCCAATTAGGGATGAGCAGTTCAGAAGATGAAACGACAACGACATTGAATATGATGCAAAATCCTCTGTTTACTATGTGGTCAAAATCTTTTACCTTCCTTTTAATACGTCTTCACAAAGAATAGAACAAACAAACATTTATTCTTATGTCCTGCTAAAAGCAGCTTGCTCTGTGAGTCTGATAGTCTTCAAGTAGCTACATTCAAGGCCGATTATTAGCCATAAATCTACAAAGGGCAGCAGGACCTCTGACAGGTGGTTTTCTTATTGCCTGCTGATTGCTGCAGTGTAACTATTAATCATGTTCTGTATTCCCAACGGGTCAAGAAACCTTTTTAGCGGAGGAATGGATCACGCTATCAGGCTACCAATTATCTCTCTTCTAACTCTCAGTTGTGTTTTGCCTTCATGTGCTTTTTTTTTCTTCCTTCCAAATTATGTTTGCATCAGACTTCTCTGATGATAAAAGGACTAACACAGAGCACCAAGCAGATATCAAATGAAAATTACATCAAATTTTGTTTGTGATTTTATATTGAGATAATGTCAACGCCCCCATATGTGTATAATATATGATCAATTTAAAGACTGTTACTGTTCTTGACTCTTTAAGTCAAGATAAAGTATTCAACCTGATTATTTGGGGCATAGTTCATGGTTTTCTTAGGCAAGGTAAAGCAAAGCAAGTGTATTTGTATAGCCCAATTTATACAAAATGTAATTCAAAGTGCTTCACAAGAAGAAAAAAAAAAAGAAATGCATTAAAATCACAAAACATAGAATCAAAAAGTTAAAAAAATAAAAAAATAATTAAAACATATAAAATGAATAATTAATCGAATGCACAGTTAAACAGAACTGTTTTCAGCCTAGATTTAAACATTGTTACAGTAAAGGCCTGTCTCACGGCCTCAGGAAGTTGATTCCAGACTTTTACAGCATAAAATTGAAATGCAGCTTCTCCACGTTTAGTCCTGACTCTAGGCACCAGCAGGAGGCCGGTCCCGGAGGTCCTCAGAGTTCTAGATGGTCCATGTTTAGTCCTGACTCTAGGCACCAGCAGGAGGCCGGTCCCGGAGGTCCTCAGAGTTCTAGATGGTCCATGTTTAGTCCTGACTCTAGGCACCAGCAGGAGGCCGGTCCCAGAGGTCCTCAGAGTTCTAGATGGTTCATGTTTAGTCCTGACTCTAGGCACCAGCAGGAGGCTGGTCCCAGAGGTCCTCAGAGTTCCAGATGGTTCATGTTTAGTCCTGACTCTAGGCACCAGCAGGAGACCGGTCCCAGAGGTCCTCAGAGTTCTAGATGGTTCATGTTTAGTCCTGACTCTAGGCACCAGCAGGAGGCCGGTCCCAGAGGTCCTCAGAGTTCTAGATGGTCCATGTTTAGTCCTGACTCTAGGCACCAGCAGGAGGCCGGTCCCAGAGGTCCTCAGAGTTCTAGATGGTCCATGTTTAGTCCTGACTCTAGGCACCAGCAGGAGGCCGGTCCCAGAGGTCCTCAGAGTTCTAGATGGTTCATGTTTAGTCCTGACTCTAGGCACCAGCAGGAGGCCGGTCCCAGAGGTCCTCAGAGTTCTAGATGGTCCATGTTTAGTCCTGACTCTAGGCACCAGCAGGAGACCGGTCCCAGAGGTCCTCAGAGTTCTAGATGGTTCATGTTTAGTCCTGACTCTAGGCACCAGCAGGAGGCCGGTCCCAGAGGTCCTCAGAGTTCTAGATGGTCCATGTTTAGTCCTGACTCTAGGCACCAGCAGGAGGCCGGTCCCAGAGGTCCTCAGAGTTCTAGATGGTCCATGTTTAGTCCTGACTCTAGGCACCAGCAGGAGGCCGGTCCCAGAGGTCCTCAGAGTTCTAGATGGTTCATGTTTAGTCCTGACTCTAGACACCAGCAGGAGGCCGGTCCCAGAGGTCCTCAGAGTTCTAGATGGTTCATGTTTAGTCCTGACTCTAGGCACCAGCAGAAGACCGGTCCCAGAGGTCCTCAGAGTTCTAGATGGTCCATGTTTAGTCCTGACTCTAGGCACCAGCAGGAGGCCGGTCCCAGAGGTCCTCAGAGTTCTAGATGGTTCATGTTTAGTCCTGACTCTAGACACCAGCAGGAGGCCGGTCCCAGAGGTCCTCAGAGTTCTAGATGGTCCATGTTTAGTCCTGACTCTAGGCACCAGCAGGAGACCGGTCCCAGAGGTCCTCAGAGTTCTAGATGGTTCATGTTTAGTCCTGACTCTAGGCACCAGCAGGAGGCCGGTCCCAGAGGTCCTCAGAGTTCTAGATGGTCCATGTTTAGTCCTGACTCTAGGCACCAGCAGGAGGCCGGTCCCAGAGGTCCTCAGAGTTCTAGATGGTCCATGTTTAGTCCTGACTCTAGGCACCAGCAGGAGGCCGGTCCCAGAGGTCCTCAGAGTTCTAGATGGTCCATGTTTAGTCCTGACTCTAGGCACCAGCAGGAGGCTGGTCCCAGAGGTCCTCAGAGTTCTAGATGGTTCATAAGGTACTAACATATCACAGATGTACTTTGGTGCTAGACCATGGAGAGACTTAAACACAAGCAGAGCAGCTTTAAAGTCTATTCTCTGAGCCACAGGAAGCCAGTGCAGAGACTTTAGCACAGGACTAATGTGATCATATTTTCTAGTTCTTGTTAGGACTCGAGCAGCAGCATTTTGAATAAACTGCAGCTGTTTTAAAGCCTTTTTGTTCAGACCAGTGAGTAGACCGTTGCAATAATCTAACCTACTGGAAACAAATGCATGGATAAGAACCTCTAAATCTGTTTTAGAAACCAAACCTCTGATTTTGGCAATGTTTTTTCAGGTGGTAAAAGGCTGCTGATGTAATTGATTTGATGTGACTGTTGAAGTTAAAGTCTGAGTCCATTATTATTCTCAGATTTCTAAGTTGATTTGTTGGTTCTAAAGAGAGAGATTGAAGATAACTGATGACATTTTCTCTTTGTTTCTGTGGGCCAAAGACAATGATTTCAGTTTTGTCTGAGTTTAGCTGGAGAAAGTTGTTTTGCATCCAGACTCTGAGTTGTTGAATACAGTGACAGAGTGAATCAATAGGTCCATGTTGATCTGAGTATCATCTGCATCTGTGATAGGACATGTTAGTAGATAAAAGTTCACTAATTAATGTTGACGATGGTTGATTGTCCCTGTGCTAACCTGTCCCTTCGTTAATCATTTTTTTCTACTCAAACACTGATTGAGCGACCAGGCCAAGTACTGCACCCAAACTTATTAAACCAATAATTACACCAGAAATACAATTTGATTATTTCAATGCACTTACTAAATCAAAGTACAGTTCACATAAGCTCATTTTTGCCCAGTTCTGTAACCACAAATCAGAAAAATGGCTGCAGATTCTACATTAAACTAGCTATATAGTCGCAGTATGTTCACGAGATAGCTCGCATATAAACGAGAAAGAAATTCCCCTTCGGTGAAATGACAGCAGCTATCCAGCTACTTAGTCGCCATATTTTCCTGCCACATTCCTCTGCCAGAATCAATTGTGCTAGCAACCATTTCCAAGCTTGAGATTTATCTCCCAGCTGGGGAAAAAACGGGGAATGAAGCGGAGGATGGGGATATTCTGTGTGTCAGTCACATGACTAATTCGCTCCCCAATCTCTCTTGATCCCCATTTTGAAATTGAGAATAGTAATAATCTATGAGTCCTCGGGTGTCTCGTACATACAATTGCCAATGATTTGCCCCAATTTAACTTCTTTTTCCCTTTTCTTTTTCATTTGGTCAATCTCTGACCTTTTTCAGCACCTCCCACATTTTAATTAGTGCCAAACTAAAAGCTGCTCAGTGGCCTCTTAGCTACCATTCCCTTTGTTTTTTGTGCTTCACTGAAATCCATGGGAAACAGACCACATTCAAGTGGTGATTAAACACAGCAGAGAAGACAGGATTTTTATAACGGGTTAGAAAATTACAAGGACTTAAGTGTCAAACACACATGCCTGCCAAATGTAATCAGTGGGTAATAAATGCTTGCCCTTTACTCCGTAAGAAGCGACGACAGTGCTGACTAGCTGTGATTAGAATTATTTTCCAATTACAAAACCTGCTGTAACTAATTCTTCCTCAAGTCTGTCCTACATCTGACATAGTTTCTCATATTCTGACAGTTATTCAGCTTTGTACTGTCCTAACATGTTTTGTTTTGTTCATTTACAGCTCTTAGAATATTGGAAAGACCGCTTGAGTGCTAAAAGGTAAGATTACTGATCTACTAATTATTGTATCGACAAGAAAGGTTGATCACAGTTAAAGCAACTTAGAATTAAATTGAACAAAATTTGGAGATTTTTCAGCCATGTTCTTGTTATTGTCGAGTACTGTTTTAGCAATCAGCCAATGGGAACTTGTAAATAATGTCTGACAGAGATGAATAGAATGTGCATCATATCACTGTTACCAACGCAGTAGTGCATTGTGAAAAGCCAGGCTGATTGCCAGAAATCAAAGTGAGCATGTAGGTCATTCGTTAACGACAATAATCTGCGTGTGCATGTGTTTTCTGAAGTGAGAAGGTTATGCTCTGAAGATTAACCCATTGTGATAAATATAAATCCATTACTTGCACAGTTCACACTTATTTTAATGCTATAAAAGTTGACTATTTCCAAAGTGTAACCGATTTTAAAATTCATCTGGTACGAATTTGTTGAATCAGAAAAAATCACAAAGATGGCAGTGTCCAAACTTAAAATATACTTGGACTTTGTGTTGGGTTCCACGATTTATCAGTGTTGAATTTATACTGTGATTTGTTTATTTGAAAAGTTGAAATAGTTATTTGTTTGCTGTGACTGGGTGCAGTTTATTTTATTTTGCGTTCCGTCATCTTCCGCTTGTTCCGGGGTCGGGTTGCGGGGGCAACAGCCTCAAACGGGCAGCCCAGGCCTCTCTCACCCCGGCTGCATCCTCCAGCTCACCCGGAAGGATCCCAAGTCTTTCCCCGGCCAGCTGTGAGACATAGTCTCTCCAGCGGGTCCGGGGTCTGCCCCTTGGTCTCCTCCCGATGGGATGTGCCCGAAACACCTCGCCCACGAGGCGCTCGGTGGGCATCCTCACCAGATGCCTGAACCACCCCATCTGGCTCTTCTCGACCTGGAGGAGGAGCGGCTCGACACCGAGCTCCTCCCGGATGGCAGAGCTCCTCACCCGATCTCTGAGTGAGAGCCCAGCCACCCTGCGGAGGAAGCTCATTTCGGCCGCTTGTACCTGCGATCTCATTCTTTCGGTCACCACCCACAGCTGGTGACCATAGGTGAGGGTTGGAACGTAGATCGACTTGTAAATCGAGAGCTTTGCTTTTCGGCTCAGCTCTCTCTTTACCACGACGGACCGATGCAGCGTCCTAGTTATTGCTGATGCCGCACCGATCTGCCTGTCGATCTCCCGCTCCATCCTTCCCCCACTCGTGAACAAGACCCCGAGATACATAAACTCCTCCACTTGGGGCAGGACCCTGTCTCTGACCCGGAGGGGACATTCCACCCTTTTCCGGGCGAGGACCATTTTATTTTCTGTCTTTTATTTATTTTTGTGTCTTTCTGTGGTCCCAGGGACGGCATGGGCCCAGTAAGAATCTAACCAGGTTCTCCCGGTCGAAAGAGAGTATCTCTACCATTAAGCCAATGGCCCCTGGGACTGCAATTAATTTTATATTACAAATAATTAGGATATGCCATTTAAAAAGCAAAACAAGCATATCTAATAAATGTTATTAATAAATGAATATTGTAATTCACTGAAAAACGTCGCCCTAGTTTATACATACTTTGAAACTAAATGCCATCCTAAAATGGACCAACCTTTTGTTTGTTTTCCATTCCGTCGTCTTCCGCTTATCCGTGGCAGGGTCACAGGGGCAATAGCCTCAGACGGGATATATCTGGGCTTCTCTCCTAAGGGGATCCCTATCCAGCTATCCAGCTGTGAGACATGGTCTCTCTATTGGGTCTCGGGTCTGCTCCTGGGTCTTCTGCCAGTTTTATGTGCCTAAAATACCTCAATAGCAAGGTGTTCCGGAGGCATACCAACCAGATGCCCAAACCATCCCAATCTGGTTTTTCTCGACCAGGAGGAGCAACAGCTTGACTCCAAACTCCTCCCGGAAGACTGAGCTCCTCACCCTATCTCTGAGCAAGAGCCCTTCCACCCTGTGGAGGAAGCTCATTTCAGCCGCTTGTATCCGTGAGCTCCTCCTACAGCTGGTGACCAGAGGTGAGGGTGGGAACGTAGATCGACTTGTAAATCGAACGCTTTGCTTTTCAGCTCAGCTCTTTGTTCACCACGATGGACCAATGGTCTGTTGATCACCCGCTCCATCTTTTCCCAACTCGTGTATGGACCCAGAGATTTTGTTTTGACCCCTTTTTTTTGTTTTGTTTTAATTGATTTCTTATCATTTTTACCATTCATCTCAGAGTTTTCAGTCTGAAATGAAGGATTGTCTCAGTGTGCAATTGCTCCCATATTTCACCAGTCTACCCTCAGATTGGCTCATTGTTTTCCACATATGGCAGGAATAACTAAAACTGACTCTAAGGCAATTCTCTGGAAGGTATTTGGAATGAAAAATGTCACTGAATGAGTAAAAGAGAAATAAATAATCAAATGAGAGATTGATTGAGTTGAGTGTATGGGTCTGGAGGGATTCCTTTGGAATAAAAACACAAGCACTGCTGAATTATTTTTTATATTTTTCGGCTGATTAATACAAGAAACAGAGAAGTGAATTCCTCCCACTTGATTTTTGCATCTAAATTCCAGCCATACTGTCACACTTCCCGCTTAAGCAGCTGTCTACATGTGACACCGTAAAGGTTCATACTGAATCGAGGCCATTCACCATCCTGTACGGCTCGGTCCATAAAAGATTGATGTGCAGGTTTTTTTTTTAAACATTTCCATAGGAATGATGCCAAAATGTCTGAAGTAATCGCAGTGTTTTTTAAACATTTCTGTTAAAGTCTATAGCGATCCAGTTCTGAAGGGTGGAGCTTGACACACTGCAGTCTGCTGACTGTCTTATGGATTGACAGAGTCATGGCTTTCTGTGCGGTCGTGTAAAAAAAACAAACTTGGAGTGGTGTCATGTTAAAATATGCTGGGGATTTTTTTTTGTGTTCAGACCGACCGGCTGTCATTCTTTGCCATGCTAATTATAATTCAAGCATTATCCTATTCCTAATTATTCCAATAAAAATACATCTCTATTTTGGCAAAATCCAGCCAGTTGTGAGACAGAGGCTCTCCAGCGCGTCCGGGGTCTGCCTCTTGGTCTCCTCCCGGTGGGACGTGCCCAAAACACCTCACCAGTCAGGCACTCGAGGGGCATCCTGACCAGATGCCCGAACCACCCCATCTGGCTCCTCTCGACCTGGAGGAGGAACGGCTCAACACTAAGCTCCTCCTAGATGACAGAGCTCCTCACCCGATCTCTGAGTGAGAGCAGCTTGTATCCGTGATCTCATTCTTTCGGTCACCACCCACAGCTGGTGACCATAGGTGAGGGCGGGAATGTAGATCGACTTGTAAATTGAGAGCTTTGCTTTTCGGCTCAGCTCTCTCTTTACCACTACGGGCCGATGCAGCGTCTTAGTTATTGCTGATGCCATACCGATCCGCTCTATCCCTCCCCCATTCGTGAACAAGACCCCTAGATACTAAAACTCCTCCACTCAGAAAGACAGGACCCTGTCCCTGACCTGCAGGAGGCATTCCACCCTTTTCTGGGCGAAGACCATGGTCTTGGATTTGGAGGCGCTGATTCCCATCCCGGACACTTATCACTCGGCAGCAAATCGATCCAGTGAGAGCTGGAGATCACGGTCTGATGAAGCCAACAGGACCACATCATCCGCAAAAAGAGATCCAATCCTGAGGTCACCAAACCGGTTTTGGTGACCGATTCTGCCAATTTTGAGGTAACAAAAATGCACTAAAAAATGAATTATTTTAGGGATATCTGCCTTTTTTTATTTTTTACTTTCAATATTTGGAGTAATAATAATTATTCAACATAACTTGTGTCTGATTTTATTTTATTTTATTTTTTTGCCTTATTTTTCTTAAGTTGAGTTTTTTCTTTAGGAATTCCGTCAGCATTTTGAGGTGAAGGTATAAAAACGTGCCTCACAGTCTTTTCTGTCTGTTTTACAAATTTCCCTTTGCACAATAAAAGAAAAACAAATAAATCCCTTCGTTTTGGTCAGACACGCTTCAGAATGCAGTTGGATTCTGTGACTGAGGCTATAATTAGAGAAAACCTTGTGGTATTTACCCGCTTTTGAACATTACCCTTTTAGCAACAAATTGCATTAAAAGTTCTGTGCAATGCCAAAAGGTAGACCGGCGATTACTGTCAAAGAATGGTTTCTCGGACGATTAGCTCATGTTTATCTGTGGAGTCTGCAAAAAAAAGAAGGCTTTTCAACTTAGACTGATGATGTGAGGGCGGATGAAAGCTGCTTTGAGGATGCAGTGCAAGGCTGGGAGGAACTACTTTTCCTCCACCACCTTCCTTTTCTGATCTCCAATTTTCCCTCTCCCCTCGACTCCCCCTCTTTTCTAACCTCTCTCATTCTCCTGCCACTCCGCTCTCACTATCTCCTCCCGCCTGGCTCTTCCCTCCCTCTGTTGTTTCCCTATCTAATTTTCCCCATACATCCAGCCCACTCACACTCACTCGCTTGTTTCCCCAGCCGCTGCTGTCTCTATACATTTTCTGCTCCCTAACTATTCTGTCTTTCTTCTTCTGCTTTTTATTTATTTATTTTCCTGAGTCTACTTTCCATTATCAACCGTTGCTCAATAAGTCATTCTATCTACTGCATGGGGCTTTAAAAAAATCCTTAAAATTTGGGATAAAATGGACAGTCAATTTTAAATTTGCCTCATAATTTCTGTTAATTTTTCTGCACAGAACTACGTTTTCTTAGTTTTGAAAGCCTTCCACTGTTCAAAGCTGCTCGGTGAATGTATAAATATGGAGCACAGGGTTCAGGTGGAAGCCCAGAGCTCTTTTTAAGGATTATGCCCTTAGCTATAACATATGGTACCCATGCATATAAAAATTATCTTGCTTCTGTTGTTTTATCACGCAACAACCTTCAGAAAGAAAGAAGGAAAAGTCATCTTAAAAACTGAAATATAAAACTTTTTTTTTGCTTCATTAACAACCGACTCATTGTGTGTATTAAAAAAAACCCAAACAACTTTATTCTACCTGGAAATCAAAACTTCAAAACAAAACTAGACGCATAGTTTTAAATATGCACGTAGAAAGGTTGTGTTGGTTTTGCTACCAGCCTTCATTATTTCTATTGGCCACCATCTGAGGCAGACTTTGAGCTTATTTAGTCCTCAGATACACATCAAAGTCCCCTGGTCGCACAAAGCTCTCTTGTTGCAGAGTATCTTAAGTAGGACTAATTTTCTGTGTTTTCGGGGTGAATTAGAACTGCTTTCAAACTAACAAATATGGCTGACTGAGATAAAGTGCAGCGCTGCCAAGCTTTGTTTGCTCAGAAGAATAGAGACGAAAAAAATATAATGTTTCTGTGTGAAGAAATGGTCACGGCATTTTATTTAATGTTAAATAAAAGAGGCTATAAAAAGCAAGGTTTTCTTTAGATTTTTTTCTTGCTGCATATTTGTACAAATTGTTAATTTATGGTCTTAACCTTGGAGGACTGCTTCATACTTTAAACTTGAGATCGTAAGGAGGTGGAGTTGTTAACTTTAGAACTTGGAAAATATTTCTGCTAAATTGACATGCCGTAATTTCACAAATGAAGTGACGCCAACTGCCATTCAATATTTAATATTCTTTATTGTCATACTGTGAGCATTTTGACAAACTTGGGGTATAAGTGAGAATGAAACATGCATAAAAAAGACACTGTATTGCGGGGCAACTTGAGAGATTGTCAGATTAACTCCTCAGCCAATCAACGATAGATTTGTATGCCAATTTTTAGAAGTTTCTTAAACAAATGTAGAAAAAAAAAAACCCCTGTAACGTCTTCAGAAACCTGAAGGCATCAATGGTACACTTGTAGCGCAGATACATGGTACCCCGAGCCTTTGGCGAATGGCATTGCGTCTGGAGCTAGATTAGATTAGCCTTTCTGTTCCGTCATCTTCCTCTCATCCGGGGCCAGGTCGCGTGGGACAACAGCCTCAGACGGGAAGCCCAGTCTTCTCTCACTCCAGCTGCATCCTCCAGCTTACCCGGAAGGATCTCGAGTCATTCCCCAGCCAGCTGTGAGACATAGTCTCTCCAGCGGGTCTGGGGTCTGCCTCTTGGTCTCCTCCCAGTGGGACGTGCCCGAAACACCTCACCACCGAGGTGTTCAGGGGGCATCATGACCAGATGCCCAAACCACCCCAACTGGCTCTTCTCGACCTGAAGGAGGAGCGGCTCGACACCGAGCTCCTCCCGAATGGCAGAACTCCTCGCCTGATCTAGGAGTTATCTATTCGGGGGTACTGGAGAGGAGAGTCTGTCGGATTGACGAGTCTAGGATAGAAGAGGAGCAGTGGGGTTTCCGTCCCGACGTGGAACTACGGACCAGCTCTATACCCTCTTCCGGATCCTGGAGGGGTCATGGGATTTTGCCCAACCTGTCTACACATGCTTTGTTGATCTGGAGAATGTATTTGACCGTGTCCCTAGGGAACTCCTGTGGGGGTAGGGGGTGGTCTGGGAGTACGGAGTCTAGATTAGCCTTAACAAGCTTAAATTTAATTAACCTATTGGAACATCTATCACCAATATCTGTGACCAATAACTCTGAAACAGCGAACACTTTTATAGCCTGGTGTGTTACCTGGCTATAAAAAAAAAAATCTTAAAAATCATGCGCCAAAAATTTGAATTAGCAAACACCTGTAAATCTCAGATGACATTCATGACTAATGATGTGTGTGTGGATGGGGATGCGTGTGGGAGGGGGATGTTTAAAAATAATATCTTGAAAATGGCTATACTTACAAAATTATACATTACATTTAAAAACGCTCACCTGTTACGAATTGAGCGAGTATTTTTTTCTACCTGACATACTGCATGTCTTTTACGTTGATGTCAAATGTTTTATCAAAGATTAATTTGACAAAATTATTTGATTTAACAAATAATAGTCCAACAAATGTTCACCTTAGTTGAAGTAGGTTTTGTGAAAAAAAAGACCACTTTGACTGGAGGACGTTTTTTGGCATCAAGACAATTCTCGACCACTTTTTTTCTGTCTTATACAATTTCACCCTCTTCATAAAACATCTTCTCTATGTTCTCCAGCCTGTTGACCTCAAGTGTTAAATGCTCTGGAGTATTTCACTGTCTACTATTTGAAAACCTCGGGCAGATTGTTTGCTATTGATTTTATTTGCTAGGCGTCTATATTTTACTCTGTGCAAATCAGAGCAATTGTTTCCAAGTGCTTGCATGAATCGATGCTTCACTGGAACATACTCCAGTACAGCTCAATATCTCTAATTTATGTTTTAATTACAATGATCTAAGAGTTGAGAAGTTGGTCCCACTCGAACAACTGGCATCCTATTGTGTACTTTATCGTACACGATATTCTTATCGTATATTGACTTTCATTGAGTTTGTATACAGACATCAGGTTGTTTTTACACTATTTATTAGTTTGTATGTTAACTAGAGTATGCTTATTTGTGGTAATGATGATGGCGAGTGAAACCACTTTGTACGGCCATGGTGAAAGATTACTTATTTTTGAGAAGTATATGTGCCATGATAGAAACATCGGAGAAAAAGAATATGACAGCTTGGCTACTGTTTACATCTTTTACTGCACTGCAGCGACTTTTGCAAAGCCACAAATAAAATATCAAATTGTGGTGCATTTGATGACTTGCTATCAATTTTAGTTTGGTGTATAGCCGCAGAGCTCTGACAACCTTGTTCGGCCATATGTGACTCGAGACTTGATTTTATGTCTCTCTGCGTTTGTTCCCGACTGTTTTCAGTTGGCAGGGCACTCTATCATTTGATCACTTGCCATTAGAAGTGATTGCTTAACTCAGTATGCTGTATAAGTGGCTTCTGGCAGGCCCTGGAAACCATAAATTTTATTGACTCCCACAATTAGGGACAGATCAATATCAGGCTTTTGCTTTGCTCCATCCATTGACCATGTTGGTTGGCACGCTTATATATGTCTTGATTCAACTGGAAATCCTGCATATATGAGAACATATGAGTGGGAGATCGGGGGTATTATTTGAAAAAAAGAGAACTCCACCCATTATGATGAATGTCTATTCATCCACCCTCTATTCTTCAATGATGTATGGATGGATATAGCGATAGACGTCTCGAGATCAATATGTCTAAAGAAATATAAATATATAAAGACAACAGATACTGTATATGACACTTATATGAGTCTATAGCATGCATGGGCAAACTACGGCCCGCGGGCCACATGTGGCCCATTAAACGTTTTAATCCGGCCCACCGAACTTAAAAAAATTAAATAAATTAACCTTGTTAATGTTTTATTTCCCCAGTAATTCTGATGTTTCCTCACTGGATGGTGCAGTCTAGATATAACAACACTGCTCCCATTAAAATGTGTGTGTTTCTGATGCGCACGCTATCAAAATAAACAAGTGTGCACAGATATGGAAAGCCATCAGGGCCCAATACACGCACGTAAACAACCATGTTAGATGTTAGATTTCAAACCTAGTGCAGCTAAATACACGTTTTTAAGCGCAATTGCACTAAATTTCAGACCTTAGTGCTCAAGACTTAAAATTTAATGCTCTTGATGCAACATTTAGCACCCTTGTTTAAAATCCAGCGCGCCGTTCTATCGGTCTAATCTAGCGGTTACCAAAGCATGCCATTAATCTGCTCGTGTTCTGGCCGCTTTGTCAAATGTTAGAACTCAATAAGGCCCGCAAACCCAAAAGTTTGCCCACCCCTGGGCTATAGCTATAGGTTATGTATCGCTTATTAAGACAGTTCGATTGAATAGATGGATGAACGGAGAGATAACTCTGCAAACTCCTCACCAATCTATTTTATGTTTGCTGTTTTGGATTTTTTTTTATGTCGTTCACAGATGCCCCATTTGTAAAACAATAGTAACGAAAGCAGCCAGTCATGTGTTGCTGTCAATTTTTTTTTTTTTAAGTTGATAGCTGTGTCTTTGCACGCAGCAGGAAAAAAATTCCTTCCTGTCAAACAACAGCTGGTGAAGACAACATGATGCGGAGGCCATGGACGAGTGAGCCATCAAACCTCCGTCTCTGACAGGTTTTTGGCAAGCCACGTTTTGCAAAAGTCTGTCTCATCTTGCTCTGCTTTTATGGCGTATGAATCAATAATGATCGTACTGTGTTCTCACATGAATGGCAGAAGTACGCCCCGCGTGACAACGTTCAAACCTGGCAGGGAAAAGCGATGGATTAAGGAATACCCAGAAATTACCATCAATGAAATGATTTACAAGGCGCCAGAAGGAAAATGATTCATAAGCTTTAAGACGTTGCTCCCAAAAGGTATTCACAATAATCAATGACACAACTGATGCACTATAGGCTACTGTTAAAGCAATGTTGCTGTATTTCTGATTCAAACTTGTGGTCGACAGGAGTTTAACAAACCCTAATCCAGAGCAAATAATCTACTAGGAGCTTGTAGTTGATCAGTAGAAAAGTGTGCAAGAATAACCTCCAGACGTGACAATCCTTACCCAGCTGTGAAAAACATTACATCTGCAGAATGGATTTGATTTTAGGAAAAGCTAACTAGCTTTGAAGTGACCCATATTATCAAATCAGGGCTTTGCAGCCTCACATTCAGCTCTATCAGTGTCCAACTGCAGTCAAGCTGAGCTCCCATTCTCGTTTAGCCTCCGAAAAGCCTAGTGATTAGGAGTAGACTTAAAGTTATAAAGAGGAAAAAAAAAAAAAAAAAAACCTCTCCACCAATTCTCGACGGGACCTTCTTGAATCCCTAAAGCCTTGCTCAGTTTATCAGTATCAAAGGATCAGGCAATCCCTCCCCTCGCTCTTCAAATAGAGAGCCCAGTGTGTTTCTTGGCCTCCGGTGTAATCTCTTTGGCTGTCGACAGATCTAGCATAGGGTCAGCTACGATAACAGGATCATTCAGGTGGAGAAAGAGGTGAGAATCAAGAAAAGAGACAAGGATTGGCAAAAGAAAGTTATTTCTACTGGTTTAGTGAGACTGCCTATTTATGAGATAAAAACATTGAGGGTTGTAGAACGCTATGAACTGAAGGTCACACTGACTCTTGAGGTTAAGTGAATTCAATATTTTTTGGGTCTTGTCTTTAGTTGATGATTATTGCCAAGAATTTGTCTGTTCAGTACAATTGAAGGAAACCCAACACCAGATTCATCAATTATTTGGAAGACTTTAGGCGAAAATGTTTGGAGTTAAATGTTATGTGAAAAAAAATACTCCTTGAAATATGATTAGTTCCAAACTATTGTGGAAATAATAGAAAATCCAATATGTGGATTTAAATTGAGTCGTGTCTGACTACTTTGACCCGTCCTGCTCTGCCTTCATCTCGATGCATCTATAGCAGTCTGACCTGCTGTCTTATTAAAACTCCTATCAACCCTGAGTGGGGGGGGGGCAACGCAGATAAATAAACACAAAACATAGCCGTACTTGACATAAATAGTGGAAAAAATGAAAAAGGTGAAAGGTCATGCAAAACCGAGACGCCGCAGTGTCAATTTTACGCTTCAGCATCCAAATAACATCAAGCAACAAGCACATATAAGCCGTTACTTACACCCCATCACACACGTTAGCATATACACAAAGTTCTACAACATACTTGGTATGCATACTGTCAACATTTATATACTCCCTTTGTTCTATTTTCTTCCACTTTTTTTTTTTCCTAACTTCGTCTCCCTGACACACACATGCTGAGAAGCAGCATGGTAGGCAGTGACACAAAGCTAATGCCTTGTCACACAGGCTGTCAGCAGATTAGCCAGTGGATTACACCCCAGCCATTAGATGTGCACGGAGCGAAAGGCCACAAACATGGCAAAGAGAGAGAAGAGAGTGAGGTAGAGTGTGAAACTGGCAGCGAATTGGGCAAACTGCAGCAGAAGGCATTAGAATAGCTAATTGAGGGTATGGAAGATTAAATCTGAAGAGGAGATGAAGGCCAAATAGCGCTAAAAAAGAAGTCAGAGTAAAACTTTGAAGGGCAAGATGTATGAAGAAGGAAAAGAAAAAAAAACTAGTTAAGCGTTTAGGATATAAAGGCAGTAGCAACAATCAACTTAGGGAACAAAAAAAGGAACGTGGGGAATGTGAGAAGAAGCCTCAGTAAAAAAAGGAAGAACAAAAAGTAAAGCGTGCATCACTTTACAAATCTGCAGAAGAAGTGGGCATAGATGGGAAAAAAAGACACAGAGAAAAAGAAAATATAACAGAGTTCCATTCCGTCATCTTCCGCTTATCCGGGGTCGGGTCATGGGGGCAACAGGCTTCTCTCACCCCAGCTGCATCCTCCAGCTAACCCGGAAGGATCCCGAGTTGTTCCCCAGCCAGCTGTGGGACATTCTCTCTCCAGCAGGTCCGGGGTCTGCCTTTTGGTCTCCTTTCGGTGGGACGTGCTTGAAACAACTCACCAGCGAGGTGCTCGGGGGGCATCCTGACCAGATGCCCGAACCACCCCAACTGGCTCCTCTCGACCTGGAGGAGGAGCGGCTCAACACCGAGCTCCTCCCGAATGGCAGAGCTCCTCACCCGATATCTGAGTAAGAGCCAAGCCACCCTGTGGAGGAAGTTCATTTATAACAGACTATGATTAATAAATATTTTGTATTTAATGTACTGTAAAGCCCAACATTTCTGGGCTGCATTGCACCTCAGCAGGCAGCCCAAACGGTGCCAATGGTGGGACAAACAGGGGTGTAGGTGTCTTCCCCAAGGACACTTAGGGATGGACCCAGTGGGAATCAAACCGGCTTCTCTCGATCCAACTGTGCTCAGGACAATTTCAATTTAGTAGAGAAGAATTTGACCAAGAGTGTTTTTCCTAAATTGGGTTGGATTCATTTGTTCTTTCTATTCTTTTATTTTTTTTTTCACTAATGCCACAATTTCAAGTAATTACATTTTAATCAATATAACCCACTGCCCCTCTGACTTACGCTACTTAAATCCCAACACAAAGCTACTTTACAACCCTGCTAAGAATCGTCTGGTGAAGTTGTCCATTTGTGCTCCATTTTTAACTTGTTTTTTACAAAGAAAGAATTGGAAGATGTCACTTAGGCAGGCCTAATGTGGATTCCTGATCCCTATGCAGAATAGAAATAAGCTCCTAATTTAGAAGCAAGCTGAACATAAAATATATCTTGAGTGTATAAACTGCTGGTGTATTATGTACCATGAATGTCAAGTGGTGATTGAGACATAAAGGGGCTTTGTTGCGCGCATGCCAACGAGCGTGCGTTCATCATGTATGTGCGAGTACGCATACAGAAGTGTTTGTGTCTGAGTTTGACAGGAGGACTGACATTATTCAGGACCCTTTAGCTGGCTGAGTGATCTGAGCGTGTTCTGTGGAATTAGCTCAGACGTGCCAAAGGGAGATGTGTGTGTGCGTGTGTGTGTGTAAGTGTGTAAATACCCACAGGATATGTATTCTGATGAAACTTTGTTTGCATGATTTCTTCACATAAATACAATTTTACAAACAAACAAAAGCTCTGTGTGAAGGAATAATGAAAAGGTGAAGATGCCGAAAAAAAATGGGAAAAACCCAGGCGATTTCCATTCATTCTGTTGCTGGTCAAAAAAAAAAAAAGGGTTCCATTTGTTCCATAACTTCTGCGATGTCACATTATCAAGACGCTCCATGTGCGAAAAGATTTCTCCAGCATCGCCCAAAGATCCTTAACAGTTGAAGTATGAACTCTCTTGGCCAAACTGTGTGTAAGGGATGTTTCATGTTACCCAAACGACTCATTCACACTTTGTACCTAGTGAATCATGGCCACACTTGTGTGTAACAAAGGGGTGGGGAACTTTTTGGTTCGCGGGGCCAATTTTAGTTCTAACATTTGAAAAAGGGGTAGAAACAGGATCAAATGGACGACATGCTTTGGTAACTGCTAGATCAGACCGACAGAATGGCGCGCTAGATTTTAAACAAGCGCGCTAAATGTTACATCAAGAGTGTTTTATTTCAAATCTAGTGCGATAGCACTTAAAAACATACATTTAGAGGCACATGTTTTAACATCAAACACGCTTGTTTACGTGGGGGTATGGGCCTGATCGCTTTCCATATCTGTACACACTGTTTATTTTGATAGCGTGCACATCAGAAACACACACTTTTTAATGGGAGCAGTGTTGTTGTTTTTTTTTAACAAAGCCAAAATATCTACAGTGCGCCATCTAGTGAGGTAACATCAGAATCGCATGGTAAATACGAGACGGCAGATCAGTGGTTAGAGCGTTCGTGCGCGGACCGGAAGATCGCGAGTTTGCATCCCACAGAGAGCAAGTCTAAGATCCTTGGAGAAGACACCTAACCCCCATTTCTCCCACCATTGGCGCCGTAGAAGGGCAGCCTGCTGCGGTGTAAGGAGTGCAGCACACAGCGGATGAATAGAGTAATTCCTTCTTTTTTTAGAAAAAAATAAAACTAACAAGATTTATTTATTTATCTTTTTCAAGTTCGGCGGGCCGGTTTAATACGTTTAAACGGGCCGCATGTGGCCCATGGGCCGTAGTTTGCCCATGCCTGGTGTAAGATGAGCGGAACCTCAGAAACTAACAGAAATCTATTAATAACAAAAAAAGGTGGTCACTTGACAAATGTTGGTACTCGGTCGGCCTCATCCACTGGGCACCATTTACTTGAATCAAACCCCAAAATTCCTGCTCATGGAGCATTCCCACGATTTCTAGCTGCAAGACAAGAAGGGTGAATCATTTCATTTTCCTTTTTATTACCTCGATACAAACACATTATACTCCTTGACCTGTTTGCTTTTGAGTTCAACCGTCATACTTCTTTGCAAATTGGAGCATTTTCTTAACCTCTCTGATTAGTGGTTTTATTTTTGGCTGCACAATTGTTTACTCACTTCTTTTTAAAATTTCTTGCGGCACATGTGGTGATTTGGAGTGATGATTGGGTTTTTCTTGGAAATATTTGGGGCAGTTTGCCGTTATCCTTGTAGTTTTTTATGATGTATTGGACAGTTCTCACCACCATGTTTATTCATTTCTGTAATCTCTTATATAATTTCTTTTCTCAATGCGTGCCAACTATTTGACTCTTGAAACAGACATATCTTCTCAGCTATGGGATGCATCTTTGAACAAGGTTTTTAAAGAAATGTGAAGCTATTCACTGCACCAGTTGTTCCCAGCAGAAAGATAATCATCCACGCAGCAATCCAAAAGGAGCTTTTTACCTATTTGCTTAGTTAAATCCAGGTGGCAACTTTTCTCTTTTAGTTTTTTTTTCTTTGATTATGCACAGTGATGTGCTCCCAGTTCACAGTCTATAAATACTAATTTCACACCAGCCTATCCACAGCAGTCTCTTGTGGGAGCCATTCCATCCTTTAAACCCCTTCTCACTTAAAGCAGGCCCAGATGTAAGTCAGGGGGCTGCTTTGGCTCAGCCAGAGAAAAACTCATTTCCTTTGCCATTTTACGAGCATTTAATTTGAAACAATTAAGATATTACGGCGCCACGAATTCACTACACAAAGTGACAGCTGGGAGCAATCCCATAAACCCCAGAGCTAGTGAATGAGACACCATCCTATGTTTTGTTTTTTTTTTTTTCGCCCCTCACTTACTGACTCCTTCTCATCCTACTTCATCTTTTCTATGCTTTTCCATTAAATCCGCTAGCTTTAGGCTCTGATCAGGTGAACCTTTGTCTCAGCTGAGGTCTCCGCACTATCACCAATTACCTTAGCATCTCATAAATGCACCAGTTGCTCTGTGATAAAAAAGCTTAATTTCCCGAGAAGAAGAGCAGGAACGGAGCAGAGAGGATGTTTACCTTCTGGATCTTTTTTACATCACACGTTTTATTGCATTACTGATTCCATAGAGTAAAAACTGGATGACTCATGTTATGATGAATGGATGAGAGGGAGGCTGACTACAGGGGGCAGCAAATATTAGGCAGAGAGTTGCATGCAGAGAAAAAGATGTAGGGATTTTTTCATTTGAGCAAAATATTCTTTTTGTTTGGTGAACTTTGATTGCACCTCATTAAAGAACGTCCAAACTCTGTATGCCGGACAATTTAGCGTCCCTGCCAACCCTCTGCGACTTCAAATTGAAGAAAGCTTTGTCAGCTTTCACCCATCAATTCCCCTCTTCCACCTACCTTCCACACTGGCATAAAAGGACATCGAAGGTGTGAAATTGATGAAGGTGTGCTTGTGAAAATGTCAGCAGGAGATCATTGGCCAGAGAAAGACAGAGCATACGTGTGTGAGTGTATTTTGGGGTGGGAGTGCTGGGGTGACAGATAGGAGTGGCAAACATTCTTTTTCATGAACACTGAGCTGTAAAATGGAAGCGCCAGCGCAAACAATGGCCATGATCAATTGGCTACGGTCAGAGGTTTCTCTTATATGCCTGGTGCCCTGAATGCGCTGAAATTGGTGGTGTAAAAAAAAAAAAAAAAGAAAGTAAGAGTGTGAGAGACATAATGACATATGTGTGTTATATATGACTATCAATTTAGAGGGATGAAGTTTTCTACGTTCCTACCCTCACCTATGGTCACCAGCTGTGGGTGGTGACCGAAAAAATGAGATCACGGATACAAGCGGCCGAAATGAGCTTCCTTCGCAGGGTGGCTGGGCTCTCACTCAGAGATCGGGTGAGGAGCTCTGCCATCCGGGAGGAGCTTGGTGTCGAGCCGTTCCTCCTCCAGGTCGATAGGAACCAGGTGGGATGGTTCGGGCATTTGGTCAGGATGCACCTCGCTGGTGAGGTGTTTCGGGCATGTCCAACCGGGAGGAGACCGAGAAGAAGACCCTGGACCCACTGGAGAGACACGAGAAATCTAAATGGACAGAATGTTTTCGATTCTTATTGCTACTTTATGCTTTTTTTTTTTTAAAACGCCCGTTTCGACCCTCAACTACATCCACCAGCTGTGATCGGTGTCCTAGAGATCAGAGGCTAAAATGAGTTTCCTTTGCAGGGAAGCTTTGGTATTTCCCAAACTTAACTAAGATCTCACTCAGAGATAGAGTGAGGAGCTTTGCCACCTGGGAGGAGATTAGAGGAGAGCCGTTACTCCCCGGGTCAAGAGAAGCCAGATGGAAAGGTTCGGGCATCTAGTTAGAATGCCTCCCAAAAGCCTCGCTAGTGAGGTGTATCGGGCACGTTCCACCAGGAGAAGACCCAGAAGCAGATCAAGGACCTAATAAAGAGGCTATGTCTCACAGCTGGCCAGCGAACACCTCGGGATCCTCCCAGGTGAGCTGGAGGATGCAGCCGGGTTGAGAGAAGCCTGGGCTTCCCGTCTGAAGCTGTTGCTCCAGCGACCTAGCACGGGATAAGTTGAAGACAAACAAAGGGAACAAAGTTACAGTACTCTGTTAAATCACAGTTAAAATTGGTAACTTATTTGCTTTTACCTCTTCTGTGCACAAGGTGCGTCTCACTTTCACCATTCATCCTAGATCCTAGATTATCCTACTTTATCTGTTAATGAACCTAAACTGCTCTTCAGCTATTCCTACACAATGCTAACACCAAACCAAATCAGGCTGAGGTCCCAACCTTCACATTGCAAATCTAAATCTGGTTGACATTATAACTTGGTGATAATGATGATTCATGACTCAGCAGTTTATGTAAAAATGTATGAGCGGTCCATGTTTTTTTGTGACCTTTCTAAACAGAACATTTCAGGTCAAGAGTTTAGAAGTGCAGATTTTTATTTTCACTCACTCCTTGTGGTGGGCCGTGTTTTACGCTCTGTGATTTAGACTATAAAACTGAAAGCAATAAATTCTACTCTATTTAATTGATTTTTTTTTTATTTGATTTTTTTTTGTATGTGGGGCATTAAAAAAGACATAAACCAGGTCTCCTCTATAACAGAAAGTTGGCAAGAAAAAAATTACTGCATCACTGTAAGTCATTCAAAGTATAAATATCTAAGTCAAACACTGGTGGGGTGTGGTGTTTATTCAGGAATGAATGTGTTGGTTCTGATCTTACTGGATTAAAGTGGGTGAGACCCAGTTGGAAAAAAAATTTACACTCAATATGGCCAAGTGTGATACTTCATGGTAACACTATTGGAACATACAGGCAGAATTTGGAGAAAAAAATTTGATTGCAACTCAAAAGCTGTTTAGAAAATTATAATTACTGGCTTATTATGTGTGATTAGTTATATCCAATTTTCAATTGGCGTCTTTAAACAACAAGCCTTGTTTTATTAAAAAAAAAAAAAAATCTCAAGAGGTTCATTAGAAAAAAGAAATGGGGATAATTTAATGATCCGGTTTCTGGAAAGACAGAAGATTGCTTTGCCCTAAAGGTGCATGTGAAACAACAGAGTGTTCTTAAAGTTAAATAGGTCAGTAAGTAATATATAACTCTAGGCGTTCTGTACACAGCTGTCTGGCATCTAACCAATAGATTAACCACTTGTTGTTGATCTTACACATAATTACGGCAATCAATCTAAAACCCTCACACTTAACAATCACTCCAGCCACATCATAAAAATCTTGTTTTGTCTGTGATAAATAATGTGGCTATTATGTTTTCCAATTTTAACTCAACTTTAATTGCTCATAAACGAGCCGGAGTATGTATGTAGTCATCTATAGTGGTGGCCACATTGCGTAGGCGGCCAAGGACCATAATTTGGTGTTAGTTTATATTTTTCATGGCCTGGAGATGTTCCTAAGATCACCTTGGCATTTCTTCCTCTCACCCCCTCCCCACTACACCCCTCAACCCTCTCTTCATTGCTTGGGCAGAGGCCATAAACAAGTCAATCTACATCCGTCTCAACACATTGGATTAGATTTATCCTCTTAAGATAGATTGTTATCCCAAAGAGCATGAGTCTCGCTTGATGGGGAAATTAATTTTACGATGACTGGTTTACTTGATCAGGGTTGCAGGGTAGGTAGAGACTATAAATATATCAACTCTAGAGTGTGAAAAACTGGAAAAAAGACGCTTTTTTTGAGAATCAGACAAGTTGTCCTTTTTTTTTCTTAATGCGTGGCGTTGTCACTTCATCACACAAACTAGAGTAATGATTCAGCTGATATCCATTTATATAGTGCCATAAAATTGTCAAAGGAGAAAAATCCTGTTCCCCAGGGGATGGAAAGAGTGGCGGTGAAACATGCTGCATTTAATTTTTTCACATCAATCAGGCTTCTGTAGAACAGGAAATTATTATTCATAATTGGCCGTGTGATTTTACAGGATTTCAGATCTATTGAAAATCAAATTTTGCTATGATTTTTTTTTTTGAGTTAGCACCCCCTAACATACTGGGAAAAAAGTAAAAAAAAAAAAAAAAAAAAAGTAAAAAGCAAACATCCAGCTTTACACAGTTACAGTAGTTATTGGATTGACTAACAAAGCCTGTTGAGCAACAAAATCCAGTCTGAGCTTGCAATGGCTTTTACTGCAGATTCAGCTGACTAGTATTAGCAAAGACCTCCTAAAGCGGACTGAAGGCAAATCTCTTCTTTTTCTATCCAAGAGTCACTGATGTTGTTTATGTATAATAAGTCAGTTTTTCTGCTATTTTGAGTTTTTCCCTATATTATCGACAAGTTAAAAATATTGGAATACAGTATGTAGTTTTTAGAGTTTTTGTCCCCAGAAACGAGTCACTTTTTATCTATTCTAATGTCTTCAGCCTATCCAGGGCCGGGTAAGGGGGTAACAGCCTGAGATGCAAAGCCCGGGCTTCTCTCACCACAGCTGCATCCTTCAGCTCACCCGGGGGGATCCCGAGATGTTCCCTTTCCAGTTATGGGACAGTCTCTCCAGCGGGCCTGGGGCCTATGTGAGGTTCTCCTCCCGGTCGGACGTGCCCGAAACACCTCCCCAGCGAGGTGCTCGGTAGACATCCTATCCAGATGCTAGAACCACCCATTTGGCTTTTCTCGACCCTTGGGGAAGGATGGCTTAGTGGGTAGACCAACCGTCCTGTAACTGGAGAGTTGTCGATTCGAGTTTCCCACCCAGAGTTCATGCCGAGGTGTCCTTGAGCAAGACACCAAACCTCTGATTGCTCCTTAGAGCGGTTGGCGCCTTGCATGGTAGCGTCCACTATCAGGTGTGAATGGGTGAATGTGAGCTACAATGTAAAGCACTTGGGGTTCCAACGCAGGTCGAAAAGCGCTGTATAAGTCGAGTCCATTTACCATTTATTTATTCACTCTGTGAAGCGATGGCTCTACTACGAGCTCCTCGAGAATGACACAGCGCCTCACTCTCTGAGTGAGAGCCAGCCACTGTGAAGAGGTGGTTCATTTCGGCCATTTATATTGTGATGTCATTCTTACCTACAGTGGGTGACCATAGGTGAGGATGGGATCATAGATCGACTGGTAAAATGTGAGCTTTGCTTTCCGTCTCAGCTCTTTCTTTACCACGACAGACCGATGCAGCATCCTGATTATTGCGGACACTTTTGGCCAAATTATTAATTCACTTAAGTTTTGATACAATTCCGTATCTTTTCTTTAGGTTTTAATCATTCAATTGCTTTTAACCAGGACATTAAATGCACACTTAGAACAATGAGCAGAAATAAATTTTAAAAAGTCATTCCTCAAGTTTTCTTTCATTGCATTCTGAAAACTACAAAAACAGAGGAAAGGGAAAAATAGAATAAATATTATTTCAAAGCGGTGATTATATTCTGTGCTAATTAGATATGTGAAGTGTAATAATCCCAGAAGAGCCACTGTGTAGGCAGGTGCACAGAGAAATACGCACATCAAAAGATTTACATACATTATTCATGCAAAGCAAATGTATATTGATAACCTTTGACATTTTTCTGCATCTGAATTATATATATGCTGGAATTGTCATTAATGTTATATTTGCATGACCTCAGATGTATACAATCACATGGCGCTACATTAAAGACATTCAAATACCATCATTCTGTTATTTACACACAGAAAACTGGTGGAGACGGTGGCCGCGTGGTTAGCGCGTTCGCCCGTGGACCGGAAGGTCGCGGGTTCGCGTCCCATGGAGAGCACGTCTAGGGTCCTTGGAGAAGACACCTAGCCCCCACTTCTCCCACCATTGGTGCCGTTGAAGGGCAGCCTGCTGCGGTGTAAGGAGTGCAGCAAACAAATTTCCCCGGTGAGGGATGAATAGAGTAATTCAAAATACAAAAAAACGAAACTATGAAACCAGATTTTTACGGCATTTGTGTGAAGTATTAGTATAACTAAATTTTTTCTGCACAACTATCACATTTTGCCATTTTAAACCTTGCTATTTAAGAGAAAATTGTCTACGGACTATTATACACTGTTAAGCGGTAAAGTTCAGCTTTCAGTGCCAAGCAGGTCAGACTGTTGATAGATTCTACCCTTTTCCTCATTTGTCAACAAGTGCTGCTGGATTGTTGTTTTAGACCATGCCAAGAATATGAAACCACAAGGTCAGATGTAGGCGGGGCTTTATATATAATCATTTATGTCATCTTATTAACCCTAGAGTTGTGTGAAGAGATTTTAAAAACATCTAAAAATATGTTTGTAAAAATATCAGAGTGTCTGGGTCTCAGGCCTGAAAACATATTGGGAAATGTTCAGAAAAAAAGAAAAAGTATTTTTGAGCTTTTATCTGTGAACATCTAAAATGTAGACGTTTGTGATAGACAGTGTTCTGCCTCGATACGCAGCCATCTCAGCCCCCACGGTGTTTTCTCATCGCTAGCGGTGGAGTGTAATAGTTCACATATCAGTAATATGATCAAATTTCTCCATTGTTCATTGTCACAAAATGCACGCTTTCTTCTGGCCTGTGTATCTACATGCAAAGACTATCAAATTCTGCCCTGAGAAAATAGAGCTGCTTCTAATTTGTGGGTATAAATCACCATCACAGTTACTCAATCAGCTACGTGACATATATGAGTGCAGGTAGGAAAACAGATCTGCTGACTATTGTTGTACGTCTCTGTTTCTCAAAGTACTATTGTTAAGATGCAAGATGTTTGCATCCTCAGGGGTAGGTTGTATATCACTGGGTTTGGGCTGCTGCCACAAAAGTAAATTTTCTCAAAACACAATTGTTCATAGTCATTTGTCTCTTTGGATCATTGCCGTAGTTTTTTCTTTTCTCCAATCCCACATCAGAGGACCATGAACTTGACTGTGTTATCATAAGCGACGTTACGCCGAGTGTTGAGCAACATTACCTCGTCTCAATGTCACGGATGGATCACATTTTCACAATCTATAACGATTAGACAAAGATTAGGATGTTTTTCCTTATTTGGAATTGCACAGTAGAGAAATATTTTTCCTACAAACAGATGGAACAAGTCAGATATATTAAAACATAAAGAGGTAGGTTGAAATCTGGGGTGACAATACAATCAATACTATTCACCCCTGCAGGGGTTTCCAGTATGACTAGGGCTTTTAGTGACGGGTTTTCACTGACCTTATTGTTGTTGATGGCTTTTTTTTTTTTTTTTTCAAAAATAGCGTGACGTTACCAATACTGTCGTGCGTACTGTCAAGCTTTTTATGCTTTTCCTGTCCTGTGTGGTGAAATCTAGAACAAATATGGCTCCCAGTCAGTCCCTGTGCAAGTTTTTTATTACTTTCATTCTTTTTGTTGGAAAGTGGTTGACTTTTTCAAAGAAATTCTGGCAGGTGAGTTGAATCTTTATCATGGGTTAGCATCAGGTCAATGAATGAGGGCCAGCTGGTAAAAAGCTCTTGGCAAGACCAGTTGGGTGAAACACAAAATATGTCTTTTTTTTTTCTGCAGTAAAGAAAAAAAAGAAGTTTTTAGAACTTCTGTATTTTTTTTTCCAAATGACAAATTCCTTCAAATTCGGTTTCAGATGTTTTTGTCATTAATTTAACCCCAAAAAAAGAATGGATTTGGAATTTTTTGTTTGGCTGCTGCAGTTTTTGTCATTTTTCTAATTAACTATAAACAAAACATAATTCTGTCAGCAACTTGACAAAGGGAAAAATAAAAATCAGAGACTGTTCTTTTGAGTCTGGTTAGTTCTACTCTTCACTGCATTCTTCACCATCTTGTGCCAATTCAGCAATTTTATGACCTTAGCAGGAGCATGCTGGTCATCCGGCACATCAGGCTATTTCCTGGCAAGCCAATGGGCATTTTGAGCCAAAACAATTTATTCTCTTGTCTGACTTGTTCGACCAGCTGCACAATAGTGGTTTGATCCACTTTTTCTCTCTGCTTTGTCCTTATGCCCGACTCATCTAAACGTAACATTATATCCTAATTAATAGTGTATAAAATATCATACCCGTTCAATCTTTTTTGTTTGACATTAAATTGAGCTACTTGTTGGAACTAAGACGGAAAAATTTTAGGCTGGTAATAATGCCTTAAAACCAAATTTTGTGTAAGTTATCATATACATATATAATCGAAAAAATGTCCTCAGTTGAAATCCATTTGTGTCCATTGTCTGCAAGTTGTGCTTTTAAGAGATACGCTTTAGCTAGTCTATTGGGGAATATGTCTTTAAATATGCCACTTGAAATTGTTGGACTAATTGGACCGTCTTTGCTGTCAACACTATCAAGTAAATAGGCAAGCTGTCACAATCACTGAGAAAAATGCTTCAAAAAAGCAATGCTGAAGTAACGTGTTTAACTCAGATGCCAACTGGAAGCCAGATGTGGTGCGTACTGTCCTGAAATCTAGTTGTAGTTATTTGAGGCTATTATAAAATGTTTGGTTTGAAAACTTTAAAGATTTTGGGTTAAAACTGCAGTGTACTGGTCGCTTATTTTTTTCACTACCATTACCAGTGAAAAGTTTATGGGTGATTCATTCCTGATCGTGTTTAACCACCAAAGTGCAGTTCATCTGACCATACATGGGTATACTTATTTGCTAGAACAAGGTGTGCCAAAGCACAGTTCAGCTCGACTTTGGTGTAGTTAGCATACAATGTAAGGGCAAACTGTGCTGGAGCACAAAACAGGATGGGTAACTTTGCAGGTTTGCAATGCACCAAACTCATTTTTGGGGTTTATATACCCGTATACACGGCTATACTTGCTTGCTAGAACAAGGTGCACCAAAACACGATTCAGCTGGACTTTGGTGTGGTTAACATACAATGTGAAAGCAAACCATACTGGAGCACAAAACAGGATGGGTAACTTTGCAAGTTCGCAATGTTCCAAACCAATTTTTTGGGTTTATACGGTATGCCCGTATACACGGGTATACTTGCTTGCTAGAACAAGATGTGCCAAAACACGGTTCAGCTAAACTTTGGCAATGTTAACATACAATGTGAGGGCAAACCGTGCAGGAGCACAAAACAGGATGGTTAACTTTGCAAGTTTGCAATGCTCCAAACCCATTTTTTTAGCAGTCGTCTACGAGAGAGCTGTACACCATGGCAAACCAAATGGCCTGAAATAGATACCCATTTTTTGTCGTCTCAAACCAAATTCCCATCAAAAATTTTATTTTGAACTTCTCACTCTCCACCACTGGATAATTTGACATATACCCTTGGCATGGTAATGTATGTTGTTAAAATTTGCGACAAATGTTTGATACCCTTCTTTTTCCCTCATGTTTGTAACGTAAACATGAACTAGCTTTTGGATAAAAATAATCCAACACATTGCACGGAAAAAATTCTAGTGGTACTCCAAGAGAGTAAATATATTTGGTTTATTTTAAATATATTCATATTTGAACAATTCAATTAGTGTTACAGAGTTACTAGCGTGTCATCTCACATTATTATTTTTAGTCTTTTAAACCCGCTGAACTCAAGTGGTCTAAACTCTACATCATCAAAATCCTAACCTTTAACCTGGTTTAGCATGTTTGCATTTATTCAAATGATGAAAAGAAAACACTGTGTCTGCAACTACTTTAAGAACTACAACAGCACAGAAACTTTAAAGTAACAACAACAAACTGACACATGTGGTGAAAAGCTGGAATTTACACTCTCACGGTTTTATGTCTGACAATAATTAGAAGGTCAGATCTATGTAAACACCCACCCACATGAGTGTAAACGAACACACACATCTTGTTTAAGTAGTGCATGAGAACTCCTCATTGACTTAATGGATTCGTAAGCCTGTTCGCAATGTCTCAGCCATCAGAACTGAATGTTTAACCCCAAACCTTGACCAATGCAGAGTAACTTTTATTTTATGGTATATTTGTATTATATTTCCGTTTTGTTGTCTTCCGCTTATTCGGGGCTGGGTCGCAGGAGCAACAGCCTCAAATAAAAAGCCCAGACTTTTCTCACCCCGGCGGAATCCTCAAGCTCACCTGGGAGGATTTTAAGGCGTTACCTGACCAGCTGTGAGACATAGTCTTTCCAGCAGGTCCGAGGTTCTTCCTCTGGGTTTCCTCCTTGGGGGACATCCCTGAAACACCTCACCAGTGAGACGTTTGAGAGGGATCCTAACCCATCTGGTTTTTCTCGACCCGTAGGAACAACAGCTCTACTTACGAGCTCCTCGGAATGGCAGAGCTTCCCACCCTATCTGTGATATATTATGAATGAATGATCTTTATTCGGTACACTCGGTAAAAGGAAAAACAATACAAAATCGTTCTTCCGCCCTTGATCAAAATATCCATTGCATCGATTAACATTACGATTTTGAATCGGAATTTCACTCGTGAATACCGAAAAGCATATATTTGTATTACAGTATGTATAATATTTTTTTATTCTATTTAGACAGATTTTATGTTCGATGTATCACACCAAGTCAAAGCAAGTTCCTAGCCTGTGCATTTTCAGTGACACTGATGATAAATGATTCCTTGTCATGACCTTTATAGTAAATGGAGACTGAATTTTTTTTGTGGTAACAGAGACATTCATTTACAATGGAATCAAAATCCAAACTATCCCTATTTTACCTATAAATTCCTGGAAGCTGCAATACAAAAAAAAAGCTCATTTATGTGTGCATTCCTGCAAGAAGTGGGTCTGTGTGGGTTTTTTGGAATGAGGGGTTGTTGCCAAAAAAGGGACCTCACAAAGTGACGTCACCTGAAGCCCATCAAACATACCCACGCACACACACACACATGGTTAGATGGTGGGGTCTGGGCAACGAGAGAGAGACAGACACAGAGAGTGAGAGAAGGAGAGGAGGAGGGAGGGAGGGAGTGTGTGTCCCAGTCACACCGCACTCTACAAACACAACCACAGTCTTGCCACGTCCAACACAGTGAAGATCTGACGAGAACAACACAGCAAAAAAAAGACAAACCAGAGATTATATTCCACATGCGCTCCGGTAACGGACAGCCTGGGATCGGGCCAAAGTAAAAGATCCAAAGAGGGATTTTTCTTTTTTTTTTTTTCTTTTTAATTTGACTCTCCAACATCGTTTTTGTTTTCTTATTCACTTGATTCCACTAAAACGCCACTGGATGTAAAACAAACTCCACCAATCAGAAAAGGAGAAACAGAGTTCTAAACTGTCCGCAACATGATGAGAAGGTAAGATTAACTGCCGCAGTGATTTTTTAAGGTGTATAAAGAAATTCAATAGAACCCGATTTAATGCAATCAGGACGGGTTTTGCGCTGCTAAATATTATGCTGATGAGATGTGGAAATGTGACACGTGCAAAAAAAAAAATGAGCATCTGATTTTTACTGAGAATCATTTCATTAGAGGGAAACAATGTGTTCCAAGTGTCTCCAAACTGATTTTGAATCATCAATCCCAAGCCTTCAAGTTTTCTTTCATTATCACCAATTATTTTAAATCTAAAAATCTGTATCTAGTTGTAAAGATTTCCCTCTATGTGAATTAGAGTTGTGGAAGCCTTTTCAGAGAATGGATTGCAAAGAATTTTCAAAGTGCATTCCTGCAACTCTCCAGAGATCACCCGTCCTCCGTGTCTTATTTTAGACCGCGATTTTATTTTAGTCAAGTTTAAAGTTGACTGTGAGTTTTTTTTCAAAGCGCTGGCATATTTTTTTAAAGCTGGTGAAATATTAGCTAGACGCACTGATTGTGCTTCAGTCACGCAAACGAACTGTCAATGAGAGGTTTTTATTCCAAAGAAGCGCATGGCACCTGTGATCAGTGTGTCTTTTAAACCACTAGGGGACTCATTATCCATCATAAGAAGATGGAAAAATATAAAATATACTTAAAGTTATCTATATGAGTAAAATATGTTTCAAATCCCATTCTTTTTAAAGATAAACCAAAATTCAGTCTTGTGGAAAAAAGAATCGAGCAACACATGTTTCAAAGTCTAGGATATGTGTGTGCATGTGTTTAAGCATGCAAATCTGTGTGCATGTGTTTGCTCAAGCATTTCCTAGTTTATAGGCACTAAGCACCTTGGGATATCACACACCAGCAGCCTCTGCTGTCCTCTATGTTTTACAGTTCTCGGTTTGAACAATTAGCACTTGCCCAATTTTGACACGGCACAATTAATGCTGCCACCACACATTCGATTTCCAATTTTGCTGTTTCTACAACCGTTTTCAAAGAAGGCAAAATGAATCTACATTGAGGTGTGTGAATGTGTGTGGGTTAGGTTTAAGTGCAGCCATCCAAAGTCACTGGAGGGAGCAAGTGCCTCTGTCATCAGAAAGTCTAACTGACCCTGCTGTCTTCACTCATTTATTATCACGACTCCCATTCTCATCCTCAAATATAAAACTAAAGTCATGGATTTCAAGAAGAGAGGAGGATAAAAAAGGGAAATGTTAGTTGTGCATGTCTGTGAGCGATACAAGTAATGGAATCTCAGTCATTAAACTGGGAAAAAAAGATAAGTGTGAGAGTTTTAGGATACTTTGCTTGCTTGCCAATCCTCTTTTCTCCATTCCTCTTTTCTGTGTTCAAAGCCAATTCGAAACCATATCCTACTATTTCTGTGAGTCTGAAAAAGCTGGCCTTGTGTATTACTTTGTATTTAAAGTAAATTAAAAAAAAATGAATACAGTACATGTATACGTATTATTACCACGCTTTATGATTTTCTAGTGTTTAGGCCTTTGAAACAAAATAGAAGCTTTAAATATTTTCTTATCCATGCCCCTCTCAGGCACTAAGCCAAACCCTCTTAGAAACAAGTGTGCCGGCACCTCATAGCCCCATTCTTTTACCGCGGCCAAGTAGCTCTGAGTCACAGGTTTATTTTCAAAAGTATGGGGGGGAAAAAAGGGAGAGCGAAAGGGAAAAAAGTTTTCAATCATTTTCTGTGCATACGTATGTGTCTAAAAGCTTGTGTTTGTCAGCACCGCTTCAGGAATTCCAAGGCCAAGGCCTCTATTACAAGTGTGGAATGAGAAATCAACACTTACATTACAAAAATGGATACGTAAACATAAAGGCCACAATTATCAGGCGCCGTGGTGTTGGAACTAGAGGAGATGGAGTGCCAATAGGTCTGTTAGCAATCACCCCTCCTCTCTCTTTCTCTGCCTGCCCTCTGTAATCCAGTGGGTGTATTTTAGCTTATTTTGTACCAACAATGGTCCTTAACAGCTACCCACTGACTGGCAGGCAGGCCGACTCGCTGGTTGGCAAGGATGGGTGGGTGGTTGGTTGGCGGATGCAGCAGAAAAAGTTTGAGTAGAAGTTGTCAGATGCAGCGGTAACAAGGTGTGTGAGCATGTGTCAGACATTTTGTACGCGGCGCCAATAAGTTTCCTCTTGTAAATGAGCTGACATGTGCTTGTGCGTCGGGGGCCTTTTCAACCGACCACAAAACTCACTTCACCAGGGGCCAGCTTGATGCAATGTGACAAATGAGAAAGCAGTTTGATTTCGCACAACACTGAACTGCATCAGAGCATAATGAAGTGATCATGACTTTACCCTTGGTTCACTTTGGCCCCGGTCCCACTGTGTTTTTCCCCTCTATTCAATCGCTTCACTCACTTATTTACTTGGCAAGCATTTCCTCCTGTAACCTCTAGTACTGCATAACTATCGTCAAGGGTGGGTTGCTTGATAAAAACCACCGCTATGGGGCATTGGTTTTACACATAAGGGAACACTGGCAGCTTTTTTATTGATATTCAAGTTGCCACTAGGTTGGAATAATAAGAAGGCCATTTTCACACCCGGGCAAAAATCACCTCTGCTGTCCATCAGCCTGTCAGGACAGAAAGCTGAGGCATAAATATTATTGGCAATAGAGGGAATACAAGGCTACAGCTGAGCTTTTTCTTTCTTGTTAACTCTTGTTTTCCTTCTTTGTTCTGCTTTCTTCTTTTATCTCTTGGTCACTAGTGAGTCTTATAAAAATGATGAGTCGTAAAAGCAAAAAAAAAAACTTGAGTTGTTCATTTTGATTACACCACATCTATCTCCTGCTCGTAAAAATGTGTTTTATTGTGCTGAAACAAACACATTGCTTCCACTTTAACTTGAAGGAACATGTGTTGCCTTGAGGCTGTGCCTCCAGAACTTGCATGTAGGGGGAGTACCAATGTGACAAAAATGAGAATGGCTGCGTTTCTGTCGCAGCTGCTTGCAGATTTGGTTTCAGAAGATGTGATGAATGCCGTGCGCCTGTAGCCAGTTGTGAAGACATAGGAGTGGAGCGAGTGTGCTGGCATTGATGTGGATCAGGGTCAGTGGTTCTGGTGCTGGATCATAATTCTCCCCTTGACCTCCATTTAGAATCATTCCTCATGTAGTCACTAACAGACTGCTACTACGAACACCCCATGAGAATTTAGAATAAATACCTTTAAACAAACAGCATCCGGTGAGATTAATACTTCCAGTTTAAAATATGGTGACACAATGGAATATTATTCAATATTTCTCTGATTCTTCCATCCCAAAGTATTTTGTTTTATGTCCTTCCCATTGTCTCATTTCCTTCTTATCTTAATTTTTTTTTTTGGAAAGACTGAAAGCAGAATCCTCTGAGGTTCATTTGAATAACTGGCAGACTACGGAAATAAAGGCTGAGAGAAGAAATGGAATCGACGGCCAGCTCCGTGCATTCATGTCACACACTTTTATCAAATTATTCCACAATAGCAGCCACACAAGTGATGGAATTACAATTAAAGTATGACAGTTTCGGGATTTGTCTGCACTCACTAGAGAATAAGTGAAGGCTGAATTTCATGCGTTCGGGTCTACTGGAGCAGACAGATGGAGGGTTTCTAGTAGATGATGTATATGGAGTTTTATTTTTTTTTAATCCATTCTCCTTTCTGTTTTTACATGACATTCCACAGAAAGGAACCGGCTGAGCTTAAAAAACAAATAAAAAACCTTAACTTTAAAAGCAGACTGCGGAAATAATGGTGTTTAGATCAGGTTCTGTGGAGCTCAAATGGAAGCTTTAGCTCGTTGGCTACCTCTAAGAATAACCAACTACAAATCTTGTATAGTTGGTATACGTATATACCCCTGATCTGTATCGATGAATCATATGAGGAGATTATCTCATCGTACAGATTTTTGGGCGTTCTCATGAGCGGTAAACCAGACTGGTTCACCAGCACAGACGTCACCTATAGGAGAGACCTGGATAGAGCGTACCACCTGGGAAAGCTCAGGTCTTTGAACACCTGCAGTTGGATGATATCCATGTTCTGGGGATCTATCAGGGCGAGGGTCTCCCTGTCCCGTTCTTCTCTGTGATCTGTAGGGGAGCTGCTGTGGAGACCAAAGGACACCAGCAAACTAAACTAGCTTACCAGGAGGGCTGGTTCTGTGGTTGGCGTGTCGATCATGTTGAACCCCTCCCACACTCTACATGGATTTGTGGACCATCTTGGGAGTAGCTTTGTTGACAGACTCCTGCAACCCCACTGCTCAGAGGAGCGATGCAGGGGAACATTTCTGCCGTCCTCCATCAGACTCTTTAAAATGCCTTTCATCCTCTCATCATCCTATCTTTCTATTTTCACTGCAACACTCAAACTTCTTGTTGGGGATCAATAAAGTATTTTCAATTCAATTCAATGTACAAAATATCCAAGTGCAAGAAATAAGTGTGAAAGAGACACGACATTGAAAACTGAAAAACTACATAAATGTGACTTGGTACTGTTTACTGTTAACTTTAACACATTGACAGGCAGAAGTTTTTCACCTTTCTTTCTCAAACCAGGCGCACACACGTTCGAAAAAACAAAAAAAAAACGGAAGTGAGTGAACTTTTAGGAAGTTCTTGAGGTTTTTTGTTGGTTCAAAAGCGTAACGAAGAGCAACATCTTGAAAGTTGTTCACTTCTCAAATAATCTCGTTTTCTAACGTTAGTTGCTGCAGACGCATTTGGTCGTTTTGCCAATAACTAGCGTGCCATTTTTGGCTGCTACGCCCGGTAAAGGGTTAAACACTCAAACTTTTTATTTGCACTAAAAGCACCATAAAGATCATAATATAGATATAATTTGAGACAATAGTACAGTAGTTTATCTCCACAAACACAAATAAGTGATGTCATTTGCATGATGATGAAAAAAAAAAGACTTATCTTAAACGAAGCTTAAGATGAATATTTGATGACCATTTGCATTTTTCAGGGTCCCACAGGAATTGGCAAAGGGGAAAATTTCCCATTATTATGTGCAATGACATCGCCACACAGCAATTTCACGAATGAGGAATGCATTTAATAAGAGATGGATTTTTCATCATTTGGAGGTGTTTCTAAAGAAGTGCCAGAGGTTCTGATGTGTGTTTACAGGACTCTGTACACACACTTTGTGTCATCAGACATGTATGTTTATGCACTTACAAGTCGCTTAAAGTGAGAAAAATAGCTAAAGAAAAAGATACATACATCTAGCCAGATTGTCATCAGTTGGATGTTTATATTAGCTCTTTATTAGCCCTTATCTGTCCTTGCTGTTTAATTATGAAATGAAATCCCTGCATCTCTACAAGGTTAAGAGTCAATGTTTAAATTCCGCGTAACCCTGGCATTCTCTCTCTACTCAATCTGCAATTAAAGCTGGCTGCTTTGAAGAAGCCAGGCGGAACTAAAATGACTTTTCATGTCCGGTATAATGACTGCCATTTGGAAGCAGACATGGGGAGAGAGGGCGAGAAAGACGGAGCTACAGAGGAGAGAATGGAAAAAGAAAAAAAAAAAAGATGGAGGGAGGGGCAGTGGAAGGGGGACAATCAGTGGATGAAAATTGCTTAGGTCACCTTTGCTTGTGCCTATACAACCCAAATCAACCACCTTTCATTCCTTGCAGATGAAACTACCTCATTCTATCTCTTTTCATTCTTGCTGAAATTCTCACACACTTTTTTTTTTCTTCTTTTCACGTCATTGGTCACCATTCATTTGCCTTCAAAGAAAGTTTAGCGGCTTAAATGTGGATTACAAGATGAACTACTCGGAGTGCAGTGCTGCATATTCTGTTTAGGGTGGGCCACTACTGCCAAAGGCCATTGCTGGGTGCCATCACCTGTGCTAGCAGCCGGCTATCTTTTACACTTTCCGTACTAATGAGGCCAGACAGTTGGGGATGAAGTTATAGCGCAGGCTGGATGCTGTGTTGGTAATCTATTATTTAGAATCTCATGGGGCGGGTGGTCTTGAGAATTTTATGCATGCATTTTGCAAAGCAAATGGTAGCCCAGGGGAAACACAAAGCTATGTGGGAAATAAATGAGAGTGTGTTACACATTAAGTTGATCAGTAGCATTTCCGTGTCCTGCCTATTCCCAACCTGACCAACAAAAAAAAAAAAAAAAACACATTTTAAAATTGAGTCAAACGTTGCCAATACAAATGTACTTTAGAAGTGTGAGTATTACCACGTTTATTCAGTATGTTAGACGTCCTGTTTTCTTTTCACCCCATCTCTTTTTATGTTTACTTGCCATATTTTTCGGGGGTGACAAACATTGTTTGTCCTCTGGTCTTCAAAAAGCAGACAAAGAAGAACGGGTATAGCTTTCCCCGCTTTTTCATGTATATTTTAGGAACCATTTCAGAGGAGTTTCTAAGAGTTGCATCACTCTGTTATGGATAAGACCGTGCAGATGATGCTTGTTTATATTTAGGTGGGCTAAAAACTATGGCATCTATGACGCCCCTGCACCAAAAATGTATTTATGATTACAAGTTTTTGGGAGGCAGACATTGGTTCAAAGTTCATTCCAGTTGTAATACACGTGTCTGAATTTAAGAATTATATGGTCTGCAGCATCTCAATTAGAAATGAAGGAATATTTTAAAACCTTTAAAATCTCATATACCACCAGAGCGGTCGACTATATTTGGCCTGGGCTATACTGAAATCTGCTGAGAGATAAGGTGGCCACGGTTAAACATAGACAGGCAGTTTTAGACAGAGTTGTTGAGCAGACTGGGTTACTCTTAAATTAACTTCATGCAGAATGCCCCAAGACACTAGAAATAGCATGCAGTGATAAATAGCATAAATAATCTTCACATGCCACACCACTTATCACAAAGTTATTTATGACTCTACGTTCAAAGACGTACGCAATTGTAATTAAATCTCACAGAATTTCCACAGTGTGAAACTTTCCAATATAGACAGGGTATACGTAATAGTCTAGGTTTAAAGATGCATTACCTCCATAGACCAAATTAAGAACCTACGTTGTATAACAATAGAAATCTATGTGAGCTATGTGGAATTTGCTCTGCTCTTGTATGTTGTTGCCATAGTTTGACGGTACTAACCTAGTTAATAATGAAACAAAAAGAACAATAAGCCGATTCCACGTTTGAATCCCAATTTTCCCAACTTCTCATCATTTTCATCACAACATCATTCATCGTTTTAATTTTCAAAAGTCTACATAACATATTATATGACATATTTCAAGATTTTTGTGACATTTTTTTTTCCCGGAGAAGTCCTCAAGCTACCGCGAGAAAGTCGACGTCAGGTGTCAGGCACTGTAACCCTAGCTGCCACACTTAATCCTCCACCTACACCTACCTTGTCCTAGCATGTGTTCTCTCATGTCGATCTGCCCTAAAGAAACATTCCAGGAAAGTTTTAGTGCTGCTGTAACTGGACACCATCACCATTTGCCTGTGAAAAAGGGAAAAAATGACTGAGCGCCGGGGGAATGAGAATGTTTGAATGAGAGTTTATTTTTTTCCTCCAATCATTCATGACCCAGGATTGTATAGTTATTAGATTAGACTATACAAAAGAATCAAATGACTTTAAAGTAAATATCAAAGAAATGTAAAACATACACATCCTGTGATGTATTATTTTCTATGTATACTGTAAATCAAACTTCAATTCATCTGGGTTCTAGTTTAGATAAATTTAGACAATTAAAAACCTTATTAGGATTAAATGTTGTCCATGTTTGAAGTCTTTCCCCTAAGGTCTGGCCAGGGCAAAAGCGTGTCAATTACAACATGTTTTATTTTAAACAGCCTTAACTTAATCAGATGGATAATACACACACACACACACACATGCACACAAAAAAATGCAGTTGAATGGTAATTTTGCAGCAGATATTGGCCGTCATCCCTCAAGCTTTTAATATTGCAAATGGATTTTCCTTTCACCAGAGCTGCTTTTCATTCCTGTGACAGTTCGGGAATGCGCGTGTGTTCTACAGTACTTGTCTCTTTGTGTCACTGTCTATAGAAAGGTTCAGTTGGTAGCCATGAAAACTCATTACAATGTAATCCCTTCTTCTCCTTCCTTCGGTTCTCCCCTGTCTTTCCACCCTCTGCTGTTATTTGGAAACCATCCCGACCGTCTATTGTGATAAGCTAAACGCAGAGCTGTAAGGAGGATGTCCCGCGTTAGCTGCTAGCCATATTGTTGTCTTATTTCTCGGCATGAAATGCCAGCCCACATAAAGCAACACCCAGGAATTAACCTCTGCGGCTGCTTCTTTTCATATTTTATATTTTTTAGTAACAGCTACACCAATAGAGCTGCGAGGCTAAATGTGCTGCAAATGTTTGCCAATTTACTAACAGCTTCACTCTGGTTTGGCTTCTTCAAAACACCAAGAATGTGATAAACAGCCCGTCTTCTCGTGCTGATGGCTGCCTCCAGAGCAACCTTTGCAGAAATAAAAGGCCATGACATTTTTTTTTTTAAAAGAGAAGTTAGTCAACGCCAAAGTTGGAAGTTAAATAAAAGAGAGTGCAGTTCATTGAATCAGACATTACTTCATTGTCACAGTTTGTGACCTTTCCCATTTACTCTGACTAGACTTGGTTCCACTCTGTCAAAAAGGTCTACGCTGTTTGCAAGTGATTCCTCCCTTCTTGTCCTTTTTTTTCCTGTTTTTTTTTTTAGTATCTGCCATCTGCAGTGACTGCATGAAGCCAAAGCCTCTGTGTCATCAGTGACAACACTCAATAGCACATAGGGACTAAACAAGAAAGAAGAGGAAGGCTGTGAGGACAGAAGAGACGGTGTAAAAAGAGAGCTCTCTTCAGACTTTAGTTGTGTCTACGAATGTCCCAACGGACATCATTACCCGAGAATCCTTAGAAATTTTACTTGCTCCTCTTGGAAACATATAAAATGTGTTTGTAGACCTTTTAATGTCCACATCAGCAGGAAACGCTTTACTAGGCTACTCAAAATCTCTTTTTAGTGCATATAGAGATTCGATTTAAAATTTTAAATAAGGATTTTATCATTTGGCAACAGGTTTGATCATTGACATATTTGCAAATGAATAAAACAAATTTTTTACATAAAAAATATTCTGCTTTTCAAAATATTTCAATTAGACATCTAAGAAAAAATTTCTGAAGCAATGGTTTATTTAAATAGCAGCATTTTTGTGCACACCGGTTTGACTGGTATATTTGATAAAACACGTCTCTGTTCTTTCTCATTTACGCTTGTTTTATTTGTCCCCCCCAAAAGATGACATCAGTTTTCAAAGTAATTGAAAATATATAAAAAAAAAGTTATCTTTATAAACATGGCAATTTATGGACTCATTTTAGTGATATATTCGTCATTTACAGGAGGATTGGGGGTAATTTCTGACTTAATTAAATCCAAAGGTAAAAATCTCCAGCATCATGGAATAAAAACACAGCAGGAGAGGTGATTATCTTAGTAAATTAGCTCACTCATTTAGAGCTGTGTGGATGCAGATGCCTCCGTTCAATGGAAGCCTATTATTCCAAACGACTCTCATTAAGCCGTAGTGAAATAAGGCAAGCTGTGGAAGCGGTGAAATAAAATCTTTAGACTGGCTGTGCAGAACTCGGCAGCACTGAGCTATACACTGTCTTCATTAAGTGCCCTGACGTCAGGAGTGAAATGCAGAAAATGACTCGGTGTAAAAGAAAAATTGTATGCCGCTGATTTCTAACTCTTATGCCCGATAGGCGGTTATTTGCTTTTTGTGTTCAGAGCCGGGGGGAACTGACAATAGTCTGAGCTTAATGACTGAGTTTAATAAAAAAAAAAAAGTTCACGCAGACGTGCACGACTCACAGCTGAACTGTAATTTTTGTATTTCATCGCAGACCTGCTGTTTGCGAGCTTTTTTGATGGGGTTTATTACAAGTTATTTGCCCGATTTTTCAAACTAAAGTACACTCAGTTGTACATCACTGGGTGAAGCGGTGAAGTCTATCACGACACCAATTTACAGTCAACTTAAATTAGAAAAATTGTTGATCTTTACAGTTAATCTTAAATAAAAATAGATAAACAAAAGGAGGTATCTAAATTAACTCTGACTTGTGGTTTGTTTGGTCACAAAGTGATGTCTATAAATGGTACATACAGTATAAACCGTCAATGATCAGAACAATCTAGTTCCATTTAAACCCACAACTTGAGATTTGGGGATTACCAATATTTTTGTTTAAAAATGAAACTGGAATGATTTGTTCTAATCAAAATAAAATGTATTCTTAAACCGCAGACTCACATAACAGCAAAGGGCCAAAAGCTGACAACCATATATGTTGTACCACTGATTAGAATACACACTAATGGATTCTAACGTATACTTGCACACACACAAAGCAGGTGGATTTCATTTGCATCACCTATGAGCTTAGCTCCTCCCTATTGTTTGTCAATTTCTATATTACAATGACCGCAGGTGCAAGTCAGATGACAGTCAAATCACTGCCAATGTTGTACAATGTCTTATAACATGAGTGTCTACAAATGCACACACACAATGCTCAACATGCAAACACAGCAGAGTAAAAAGTGAAAAAGAGCAGGAGGGTGGCGTTTGGTTTTTTTTTTTTGTGTATTTTCCATTTTATTTTCGCTCTGAGATAACCTCCGTCCTTACATTCATGTGCTGGTAGGCAGGAGCTCTAAACATCAGTAGCCTGTATAAAGTGATGGAATGTTCACATTAAAATTCGATCTCCTGCATCAGTACATTCATTGCCGGTCAGAATGGCGACTATAAATTGCTGGCCATTATTTTCGATTAACCACGCTGACACCATAGCACATCACATTTCTTCCCGTTTTTGCACCGTGTCACAGTTGGACCATATTTCCAGCGTTCTTCCCTTTTAGATTGTCCCATAGGATGATAACGCAGATCAGCAAATGTCTGCATGCAAACTCATACGTGTTCTTATTAATAGCTCAGCTGTGATAACGACTGTGGTCTACATCCATAGTTGGTATCTCAATCTTCAGGCACATCCTTTGCAGTGCTTGAAGAGCACAGGCGAGTGCAAAAGGGCACGCTTTTTACATTTTCAAATCAGGGGTGTGAGAAACAAAATGGCTGCCTTTGAGCCCAATGATGTATGAATAAAACATGTCATTTGTTCTACATGAGAAATAAATATATTCTTTAGAGATTCAAATCACATGAGAACAGCTGGCTGAGAAGATGTGGTAAGAAATACTAAATTGACCAATTTTGAAATCGTACAATTTCGGAGCAATTTCAAATTTGTGCTAACTTTCAAGACCTTTGGAACATCCCTTTATATTAACCTGAAATGCAAATTAGATGGCAGGATATTTGCTGGTTGGCTGCCAGTCAACATCAGGGATAACAGATGCACAACACCAGAGCAGCAGATATGACATTGTTCTCATTTGCTTGTTTTGTAGAATAATGGCGTCTATCCCAAACCAGGAAATCACCGACAAATATGACACTGCAGTATGTGTGCTGACAAAAAGCAGTATGAAAGATTTTCTTGCACTGATGGTCAAGCAACACCGAATACTGTGCAAGCATTGATTGTCTCTGGCTTCTTCTCAATTAGTTTCTCCGACCAATAGAAATACCTTCTGCCGAAACTAGGAAGTTCTAGGGACTGACGGAATCCGAGCAAATGGTTGCTGTTCATCATACGAAAATGGTTGGCTCCAACAGAAAATATATTTATAAATCTCCCCATGTTAAAATACACCAATGCACAGTTGATATAGGAACAGTCGCCTTGCCATGTTTGCGATGCTCATTTGCACAAGAATGAGATTGAAGCAGTTAAGAAAGTGAAGTGAATCAGCGAAAGCAATCTGAATCCCAAGTTCTTGTTTTGACAGAAACAAATTGTTGTGTCAGTGCAGAGACTCCATCTCTTAGTTCTTAATGAGTTTATCGGTAATCGATACTCTTTTCTTGTCCACTGGCATGTGACACTGAGGCCGTGACCTAAGAGGTCCCGTTAGACAGTGGAGTCGACTAGGTCAGTGAGGACTGCTAGCCACTTGCTCATACTTAGGCAGACAAGAATGTCCCAGTTTCACCTAGGTGAGAGGAAGGCAGGAAATGAAAGAGCTTTAGTGCTTTGGCTTTTTCTCTAACTGAAAGGCCTACGGTCTTTTACCTTTGGTAAATCAAGGCTGCTGCATTTATTTTGTTCTCTCGCATCTAATTTATTTTCTTAAAGTTGCTCTGCTGATACACCCTGCAGCCAAGACAAGTGGATTTCATTTTTGGAACAGCTCACATAGAAAAACATTCTCAAAGAGCCAGTTATGCTTCACTGTCAAATATTGCACACAAGACTTGTATGCTTGTCTGTCAAAATGTGTTAGCGGAACTTCTTTCCCAGTGTTTCTGTGTGCATCCTGCTGATGCAGACAATTTATTTTTTTGATGCTGGTTTCTCACAGGGAAAGGGCTTGCCCTCCCGGTATGGGTCAAAGAATTTGACCTTAACCATAGCGAGTCCTCAGTCTGTCTGCCATGATTTTATTGAGCCTCACAGAATATAGCAGCAGGGTTTGACCCTGATCAACATGGCACTGCCAAGTTTGATTTCACTGAGAAACCCAAGGCCTGTTGCAAAATACTGATCAAGGGTGGCGGATGTTTTTTTTTTTCTTTTTTATATTAAAGCCACTGAGTCTTGATATGATCAGCAGTCAAATCAGCCTACTAAAACAAAAATGGCTTTTCATTTTATAGAAGTATAACTCAATGGAGCTGGCAGGGCACGCTGATGCTTTGCTATGCTTACTAAAAAAAAAACTTTTAGTCTTTTCACTGTGGGTCACATCTCACATACAAACAAACACTTTTTTGGGGTCTGTACATTTTTCCGGTTATTTAGACAACACAAAGCAGGCTGCGGGGGTATGGGCTTGGGGCTTTGGCAAATGAAAATCAATTGGGCCAGGCGCCAAACTCAAATCAAGCGTGTGAGCTCAATAAAGACCACATTATTGATTTGCGAGTTATTCATCATTTGTTGTGGATGTAGAGAAAGTTCCTTCGCAAATTATTTTGGTGAGCAGTTCAGGATTTAAAATAAATGCTTTGACAGATCATCGAATATCATTGGATATGATGGTAAATAGCCTGATTTATTCACGCCCCCACCATGCTGGTCCTCTCCCCCATTCTCATCAGGTATTGTACTTAAACCAAGGCCGAGTACACTCATGTGTATTGAATTTTTGCCTGGAATGTTGAAATAAGGATATATTTTACTCCATCATTTCAACTAAAAGAAAAGGGAACCGGAGAAAATGATGCAATCTAAATCATGTTTAATATCTGTGATGACAACAAACAGATTTGCTAGCAGTAATATGCGAGTGCCTTCGACTCTCAGAACGCAAAAAGGCATCTTTGTTTACTGCATTCAAAATAAATGACAGTGGCCCTGCTGTCACTCACAGATGGCACTTCCTCAGAGGAGGGAAAAAAATGCAAAGCTAGTGACTCGTAGTAATGCTCTGGCATGGTGGCAGCCATTTTGCACAACCTCCGGAGGCACTGATTGTCACAGAGATGCATCGGCATTGTTTTGGCACCGTCCTGACCGCAGGCACAGAGTTGTAAGTGATAGCCGAGCTGGAGCTTGTCAGGCCTGATGCATATCACTTTTGACATCTGTGCGCACCATCTCTCGTTGCTTATCGGCCGGTTACTTCCAAACGTTGACCTTGGGATTTCAGCTGTTTCTCCATCGGCCCAAATTCCACTCAGTCTAGGCATTTGGTAGTGCTTCCATGTTTGGTTTTGTATCTTTATAATTAGCATTTAATACATTGTACTCTATAAAATAGCATTTCATTATTGCAAGTACAGTTTTTCTCAAATTATTTTAGTTTTAAGAAGAACATCTAGCAATGGTAACTCTGCAAAATTGCGGCAAAACGATTATTTTGATTTCCATACACAGAATAAATAACATTCCCAATCGGTTTAAATTTCAGCATAGCATTTCCCTCTCTTTTGCATTGCACATTATTTTACATTATGCTACTGTGACTCATCCTCAACCCTCACCCTTAGCCTCTCTTATGAGGTAATTAAGCTCCTGGTTGTTTGTTTAGCTGTCTGCATGTGTGTCCTGTATAAAACACAGGGGGTGCATGTGTTTCTCCTACCACAAACCCAGTGAAACAGTGGGACATGATCGGTTAGGAGGGGTCTACTGTGCGTGATCGTGAGAGTGTGTGCACTAATTAAGCAGGCAGAAATGTACCGTGTGAGCTTCGCTGGGCAACAGCCGGCTGAGAACATCTGGAATCGTCTTTCATACTCATTGCGCTCATACTTGTCCATGCACACAGACACATAAAATTAGCCGAGTTATCTATGGAAGTGCTGTGTGATAAAGGAGCGTAGGTCAGGCATGATGGGTCATATGAGCGACTATTTAAGTCTTCCAATATTTTAAGCTGACCTGACATATCAACCCCACCGCTTGTTCTCGTTTGGAGTCCTTGCTTTAGTGCAACAGTGTCGTTCCCACGTGTCTCTCGAGATTTGAATGCCACTAGTCAAGGAGAGAGGACCTCACAAACACCCAGCAGTTTATCTGCCTCCCCCAAAGGATACAAATAACGTAATTTATTGAAATAATATTCAATTTCTCATATTCATTTTGAAAGTTAAAAAAAGGATTAGACAGCCATAACGCCAGAATTTATTATTTTTTGTCTACTCTTTCATTTTTCCGGTTCTTCCAAAGATCCATCTTTTATCTTTTAAACTCTGGAAACAATCACATCTGTTTTTCATAAAAGCATAGCTTTTCTCTTGCTAATCTTAATGGCATACTTCAGCTACTCCCACACACTGTATTTGCTCTGAAGCCCAACTCAGGTTTGTGCGTAGGTGCACACTTACCAGAACCAGAGATGCATAACTTTCTGTGTATAAGATGAATTCAAATAAAAACACATTTAAGCCAATGCTGAAGGAAAACAAAGAATGAAAATAGTGAGACTGAGTATTTCTTTTGTACGGAGAGTTCAGTGAGCAGCTGATATAGTGTTTCTAAGGGCTATCGATTAGCTGGTTAAGCCATGAAAAGCCAGAGCCAAGACAGGCACTCTCTTCCCATGACTTGTTAGTAGATGTTGTATGTGGTTTTCTTTTCTTACTTTATCCTTTTTTACACTACACTTATACCTGGCACGTCCTAGTCCTTTTCTTGAACTGTATTTGTTGGCTTACTTTTGTACAATTCTTTCTAATTCTGTTGCTGTTTGAAGAAAAGCCTTGGTGCACCGCTCACTGAGCTAGATCACAAGAACCCAGCTGTTCGCTGTAAAGGGCTACATCTTTTATTAGCCATCAGAAAGCTGACCTGGTAGGGCAGTAAGAGGGAGAAAGAGTGGGTGGCGGGAGTGCAAGGGCAGTCGGGGGCACATTTTTCCCAGCTGTTGGTCCACAAACTCAGCCTCTCTGTCAGAGATTAAATAGATCAACAAGAATGTAATCACATTCAGAGGTGTGTCAGAACAGCTGACACAAAGCGTCTTTGAGTGTTTATAAGAGCGCTGAAGAAATAAATGTATTATTATTAAAGTAGATTGAGGGGGACCTCGTTGCTTACAAGACACCAAAGTCCGCTACTTTTTATGTCTGATTTTGAGATTTCCATACAACATTGGAAGTTGTATTTAATCCATTAACCTTTTACAGGGCTTAACGGCCAAAAGTGTCCGCACTAGTTGTCGAGCGAAATTTCTGAAAGCATTCGTTGCAACTCACATTAGACAAGGAGGGTATTCAAGAACTGAACACCTCCAGTTTACTGTTAGTTTGAAAGCATGTGCACCCGCTCATAGAAAACAAGTGAAAAATGTGTGCCTGTTAAATGGTTAGAAATAGTAATAGAAATATACTTTGTTCATCCCTCAACGAGAAAATTTATGTGCTGTATTACACCGCAGTAGGCTGCCACGACAGCGCCAATGGTGGGAGGAACGGGGGGTTAGGTGTCTTCTCCAAAGACACATAGACGTGAGCTCAGTGGGAATCAATACCGCGAACTTCCGGAGAACTTCTGGTCTATGATATTAATCATCAAGGAGTCCTTTGTAACTAAGGGCATTTTTTGAACAGTGGGCTTCATGCAAAATCAACTTTTTAGAGGTCTCTGGTGTATTTGAATGTTGATTTTACACTAAAAACATACCTGGGAGGATTTTTATTTCATTCATGCATGTTTGAGTAATTTTTTAACTCTACCGTTGAGTCTTCCTGTACTGGTCAAACGCTTGGTTGTTCTTTGCCAGGCCCATATTCCAATGTAAACAGAAAGTGGTTTTGTACAGTGCACAATCTCTGCTAATTAATAGCTTCAACAGGGACGGTCATTTTTATGTAGATGCACCTAACTAATAGTATAAAAGGAAATGTGCTGGCTTTGCTAACTTGATTTGCTTTGCAATGTGTTTGGAGCCCTTAACAAGATTTACACTATGTCGTGCACACACTGAGGTAGCTTGACTAAGCTGGGAGTGTGAGGAGGAGAGAATCAGCATCAAAAAAGGAGTGAAACCTAACAAATGTATTTATAAGCTTTGATCAACAAAAATCACACATATTTCAACTAGAGAAACGTCTCATGTTCATTTTTATATATGTATTAATAATATCAAAACATGATTGTACCTAAAAACATTTTTTTTATTTTACCATGATAAAACTAATGTTCAAGTTATAGCTTCAAGTCTAGCAACTGCATTATGGAAATGTTTTATAGTACTGAATTGTGAAGTTTGCATCCCATATCTAACAAGACCATTTTTTTTATTACTTTTAGTTTCATTTTCTGCCTGTTTTGGCTGAGAATTGTTGGAGTGTACAGTATAATAAGATTCTAGGCCAACATGCATATGTGCCATTACCTTCTTGACAATCCCCCTGCTCCCCCCACTCCCCCGTTGGTATATTCAGTATGCAAGTAACATGTTTGAATAGGACGCAAAAAGATCAAAGTCTAAAATTCCATTTTTTATATTGCTACTTGTTTTTTAGTGACCATTTTTTTTGTCCTATTTGTTACCATTCACACAACAAACTCAGAAAGCAGGAGGGATGATCGCAGCTCAGTTTGTTGCCATTTTTTTACGGTTAAATTTACTGTGAAAAAGCAAGCATGCTTTCTTTTAGCAAAACATGCAACTGTGTGACTTCAGAAACTTCACGGTTTGCTTCACATGAGGTGCTTCAGAAGACTACTTGAAATTTAAGCAAGGCAGTTTGGCACATCTTACCCTCAGGACATTGTCTTTCTACAATTGTTCACCATGTCTGCATTTTATTTGCATATTTATGAGAATTGGTTGTCACAGTGATTAAGTTAACTAGGAACCCATTCCACGGAGAGTAGATAATAGAATCCTAGAAAATTGGAGAACGTCATTGGGCATTTTCAAACTTATGTATGTTGAAGTTTGGCTATAAATTGCTTGTTTCTTTCCTTATGTTGCGTGCATGATAGGAACTTATAGGATTTAGTGAGCCATGTCAATTCAGAGTTGTTTTACTCAGAAATCACAACTTAGACTTGCAGAACACTCCGTCCAATCAGCATTGAGGGTACAGATATACAGCAGACATTCATGTTGTGTTTAATAAACACATAGCCTATGTGGACTTCATAACTAAGTGATCCAGACCAATGTAGCTCAGTGGCCCCAGACAAGTAATTAGAGTTCACACTGAGGCCTGTCTCTAAAATGTAGTCATTATCCCAGAAAACATACAACCTTTCCAGGTCACATCACTTTTTCTGCAGCAGTAAAAAGTAGTTTATTTCCGTATTGTGCCACGATTATAGTTCCCCCAATCCACTCGGCCACATTTTATGAGACACCGAGTGATTGGGGGCAACCGAGAGCTTCAATAAAAATGTGGTAACACAATTGGGGCCCTTACAAAACAACTGTGAGAGTGTGGATTTGATTTTTTTTCCAGGAATTTGTGCTTTATTATTGTACTATTTTACATACCAATGTGTGCCTTGCACACATAGATAAGTTTCCGTCACCCTAATTTAACAAATAACTCATAAACAAGCCCCAGATGAAGAAAGCAAATTCTTTACAGCCCCCTCAAGAGCCAATCAGCCATCCAGCTATGAAGCGCCAGTGTTTATATTGTCCTTTTTCACACAATAGTGCTAGTGTATGGTTGTTGGTATGCTTAAAGATCTTGGCAAGAGTGGCACTCTTTTTCTTGTTTCTGTTTTCATTGAAGGCAATACAGCCATAATCACAAAGGACAAAACAATGCTGCGGCCATGACCTGCATACGCATGGTGACACTGCATTCTAAAAATATAGAGATGGACGTCCTATAGAAGTGCATGGCGTAATGCTGAATTTATTGCAAAATGTTATAGCTTGCATATTTCCTAGTCATAGTCAAGATTTTTGTGCTTCGAAATGTCTTATAACAACATTTTACAGTATGTCAATAGAAAAAATAAAAATGCAAAATGCAAGGTTATCATTTGGTGATTCAGTCCACACTGAGAAATTTTAGTCAACCTTGTAGACCATATCAACGAAGCACTCTTCCTTTTTTTTCTCTCTCTCTCAAGAGGCACCACTTTACAGGTGATCCCGGTTAAACCCTGACTTTCAGCGGTAGAGAGAGAGAGAACCTTGAAGCTGTTATGCTTCATCAAATGATATGGTGAAGGAGGAGGATGACTCAACTGGCAACAGGACCAATTTATTTTACCTAATGTCCACAGCATTTGACCTTTGGCCATCCACAGAGGTTTTGTTTGTATTGAAGGCAGCATGCCACTGTCAAAGCTGTATGAATCGTCCCCAAACGGGACTCGTCTTTTTTTTTTCCTTTGCTAGAGAAATGTGCTGCTTAAGCTATTGGTGGCAGAATCTTGTTTGTTCCCACCATGTGTTTCTTCCTACGTGTGTGTCTGCCATTGTTTCATCAGCCCTCTTGTGTTTTATGCATGCTGCTCATTAGGCAGACAATGGCCACTTATGATGAAATGCCATTCAGGGCAATATGTCAGCAAATCCCTGGGATGAGAGACAGGAGGGTATGAGAAAGCCATGTTCTCAAAAACTAACACATGACCGAATTACTGGAGGAACAGAAAAGTGAGATGAATGTAAAAAGAAATGATTGAATTTTTTAAAATGGAGAGCATATGAACCCACAAGAGGGTTTGTGGGTATTTTACAAGCTCAAGTCTAAATAAGAAGCAGTGAAAAGACTTTTTTGACCCAACAATCTGATGCTGGTATAACAGAATCTGGTGGGTCAGACTGTTCTGACCTCATGTACTTGTGAGATGGAATGTGCCACAGAGACACAGCTAAAAGCCAAAGCAAGGCAGTAGCTCCATCCAGTGTACGTTCGCTCCCCTCCCCTTACATCACCACGTCTGGAGGCAGAAGGTTGGGAGGGGTGCAAGATTAATGATGGTGCTAACCGCATATTTATCATCCAACTGGAGAGTAATGCGACACCTTTCTAATCTGAATATACTTCATTGGTCTGTTATGGCACTCAGCCTCCAGCCCCACGTATGTGTGTGTTCTCGCTACTGTGCGTGTGTATGACTGAGCGTGCATTTGAATGTTAATCATATCTCCATGAGCATGTGAGTGAGAATGCGTGTGCTTGTAAAGCCATGAAGATACCAACCAACCGCCATAAATGCACATGCTATCTACCACAGCGAAAGAGCCTGTAGTAATTAGATAAAGATTAAGTTCCTCTTTTCAGTACGTTGGAGCTACGCTCTCCTAGATTTACTCTTCAGATTCACGACTGCGTTATCAGGTGAACACCCTTCTTCTGTCCTCTTCTCCATCTCTTCATCTGATGTTCATGCTATTTTTTTTTCCAATCAGAAGAAATCAAGATAGATGTTTCCCAACAGAGATGAGGAGATAAGGAATGTGCAAGGCCAAGTTTGCGTGATATGCACCAAACTGGGCCTCCCGTTGGATTGGCTCTACTTCATTGTAAGAGCCATTAAAAAACTTTAGAATAGAAACCACATGGGTTAAAGGATATATTGAAGTGTGTGTTTTTATATGGCGAACACACACTGTGTGTAGGTAGTTTGCCCACACAACGGGTATGTACTTCACGCAAATGTCCCATGATGCCTGTTTCAATGCACAGTACTTACTTCAGATATGTTCCTGAACGGAATTCATCACAGCCTTCCATTCAGATTTTTATTGAGGAGTTTTAAAGATTATTGCGTTAACAGATGTGGAAGAATTTCCATGTTTTAAGATTCTGTTTTGCACGTAACAATTTTCTTTTAAGAAAATATGAACAGTTCGAATAGTTACGATAAATTTGAGAGAACAACTTCAGTCTCCAACACATATATTTGTTCCCGTCTACCCCTGCATCCCGTATGTAATTTTAAAATGATTAGTAAGTAAGACTTTATTTGTATAGAATCTTTCAAGATAAAAAAAACACAAAGTGCTCAACTATAAAAACAGAGGAGAAAAAAAGTTTAATTTAAAAAAATTTATATAATCACAAAATTGAAAAAAGTAAGAGTTTTTTTATAAATTGCAATGCACATTGCATTATGGGAAAACTAAAAATGGTTGACGATAGCAATGCCTTATTTTATTTAAAATTTATTCTTACAAGATCTTTCATAAACTAGTTTGATCGGAAGTTCGCGGGTTTCGTATCCCACTGAGTTGTGCAGCACACAAATTTTCTGGTCAGGGATTAATAAAGTATATTAAATTAGATATATAAATAAATAAGATTAAAAATTGACCGGTTAAATGAAGTTAAGTTTAAGCCATTTATAAATCCTAGGGTTCAGTTTTGTGTAAGATACTCTTATCCACATATAGTTTCTCAACAACTACAAATACCAGACCATTCTTTCTTCCTTCATAGACAATCATATAGTGGGCTTGTAAAATCAGACACTCCAAAAATGCTTAAGTATGTAATCATTGTGTGGATTTAACTTTAAAAAGCTAAAGAGACACGGTGCACAGTTTGGAATTGTTTTTATTTCTATAACAATTGTATAATATTGGTTCATTTCCCAGCAAATGTCAGACCTTTTTCAACTTCTATAATGTCAAAAGAGAAAAAAATAGTTCCAATGCCAGAAAAAGCACAGCAGACACGTCATGTTTCAGTGTCATTACAGCCCTGAGCATCTTTGGCCAGACTTCAACACATATGAACCCCGAGAGGGAAGGACAGTTTATCTGTAGCCGTCAAGCAGCTGGTGTCCCCCCCACAGGCTCCAGCGGCCCCGAGCTTTCATTGCCACTTCAGATGCTAGTCATTTAGCAAACAAGTCAATCATATGTGAAGCAACTGTTAGCAACTTGCCAATGTCCCCAGTCATTGCTGAAAAAGCTATGAGAGGGCAAGCAGGAGTCATGGCTTTTTTTCTGTGGGTTATGGAAATCAGGTCAAATTTGTCATCAGCAAACAATGTGGGTCTGGAGTTCTACTCAACAGATTGTTGCTGTTGAAAGTGTTTATAATTACAAAGAATCATGGGACACTGCTGTTGTCAGGAATCCAGTTCTGTTCATTGATTGTATCCTCTGTTATGGGCCAGTGCCTCATCACGGATCCCATAATTAGAGTTTTAGATTGCAGCAATATCCAGATAAATGAGCTGAAAAGTGCAATAAGGTATTGGAGCAGTAAAAAAATTCTCGCTGTCTGCTAAGATGTGAAATGTTGTTTAGGAAAAGTTAAACACTGTACATATTCTTCTGTTGTTTACTTTTGAAAAAACTTGCAAAACATATCAAATTTAAATGCCTTTCGGGATAATAAATGTAGTTAAACACCCAAATTGGACAGTTTTAGTGGCTGGAGGTTGCAGAAGATAGCTGGCTCATTCGTGCTGTTGGAAAATAAAAACGTAGACATATATGTCTTTTCTCTCAACTCTTGTCTGGGAAATCTGTTGATAGCCTGAAAGTTTTGGAGCAAGTCTCAGTTTGACACTAGTAGCAATTGTCTCTCGACTTCTTCTAGCTTTAGCGGACACTCTCATGCAGAAAATGTTTAGAAAGTTTGTGTCAAATGTAAAGCACTAGTACTTCAGCAAGACAAAATTCTAACAAGTTGTTGAAAACAGAACTTTTTATGATAATTGAACTAAATACAGAATATATTGTTGGTATATTGAAGAGAACCTCTTTGAAATGAGCCATCTTTGGCTCGCACACACGCATTGTACAGTCTGCCTCTGTGGAAACTTTCAATGTTTACTTACGACGTCAATTTCTAAAGGTGAATGTCTATTGGGTTTACTTGTGCAATCATGTGCCAAACAGTCTAAATGCAATGTAAACAGAAAACAAGCGCATGGCCTTGCTACTAACAAGGTAACCCTTGAATTCAAGGTTACCGTCTGCTGCAGTTTCATAAAACACACACCCATCCAGATATACACACACATTTTCCATTCCGCCATCTCCCCCACCATGTTGTGCACATGGATTTATGCATGCATGCTAAGAAACATACATCTTTAGTGTGTTATGTGGCAAAACCTCAGTGGCCGTCTCCTAATGAAATGCTCAATTAGAGTCTTTAAATAGCTAATTATGCAGTGCCTAATCCCCCAGCTCCTCGGCCCTATCTCATTTAGATGACATTCGAGCAGGCGAATTGGGAGGGGCAGGCATTGGGGCTGTAGTTTATGTCATCAAAGGCCCTGGTGGTGGCACAGGCAGCCCTGTTAATAATGAGGAACATCCAAGCAGTCAGTCAACAAGTCCCGGTGAGGGCCTTTGACAGCTTGGAAGATGACAATGTCAGGTTTGACAGTGTCTTAATCATGTTTTTTGGATGTTTGGGGGTGGACAATTTCTACAACAGTTTGAATATATAGAGGTTTTTAAAGGTTGGAAAAAGTGATGGCAATCCTTTTGTGTAGGTCTCCAAGATTCAACCCCCATTTTAGACAATTATCACGTTAATTTCAAGTTAACAAGAACAAAAAGAGGAGAAAACTACTTCTAAATGCCAACCTGTGCAAAGTGCTTGATGCCGGGGATGGACAGAAGTGTTTTGATTTTGTGCACTGACATTTATTGGAAGGTGGCATTTGATTTTAATTTTAATCTTCAAATGGTGGCTGCTGGGAAAAGACAGCTTGTTCATATTCAGCAGCTCTTAAAAAGATCTTATTTTTGTGCTGTTAGTTGTTCTGAGTGTACTTTGAAATAATAATAAAAAAAATCTGTATTTGATTAGATTGTACAAATGAGAATGACACTTAGCTAACTGCTATGTTATTAAATGCATGACCCATTACAAACCAAGTGGCCAATATTTGATCAGTAATTCCCGGGACAAAGTCTATCTAATTGTGTTTGGTGTTTAAAAAATATGGATGTTTTTATCTTAGGCCATTTTGCTTTGGAATAAAATGTTGCCTTTGACTACTAACAGACAGGATTATTTATGAGAAAGTTTATCTGGGTTCACTGTAATCACAGCAACTAAACAGCATGACTCTCTCGGTTCTTCGGCTTCCCTGTATCCGCTGCCCCAAACACCAAAAAAAAACAAAAACAAACAGAAAACATCCCAGCCCAGCTTGTGGCTTTTATTTTGTATTAGCATTTTTTAATGCCAGTTCGAGGGTTAAAAAACAAATGCTTCAACATGCATTTACACGCTGACCACTTTCTGGCAGGAAGTCACTTTCTGGTACAATTCTGGTGTTGAACCAAAAAAGTGACTTCCTGTCCAAAAAGTGATCAGCACATAAATACATAACATTGTTCATTGAAATTCTGCTTATTTTTAGCTGTGCCGATTGTAACAGAATAAATGTGGTTCATTAAAACTATGTTTGTTCTCCAACAATGTGTTTTTAAGATCACATTATACGTACACCTGAAATGGACCGGTACAATACTCTACATAAATGCTACGCATCTTTTGGCGAATTTTTTGTGTACGCCTGAAATTTACACCATTTATGCACAACTTTGACAAATGAGCACCATCAAGAGTGAAAGATAGTTGTGTTGCACATCTGAAAATTTGAGGACAAGATTTAGGCCTCACACTCAGCAAAACATTTAACTGAGAAGTTTCTTTTCTTTTCAAGTTAGGCAGAAACTCTTCTTCTTTCGGCATTTCCCTTTAGGGGTCGCCACAGCAAGTCAGTTTCTTCCATCTGATCCTATCTGCTGTATTCTCTTTGGTCACAGTTTGGTGACCAAACTTGGTGACCAAACCAAAGTTTGGTGACCAACGCCCTCTTTGGTCAAGTAAGGCAGAAACTCATTACGCAGAATTTTCAACATGACAAATAAGGTTTACGTATTCAAGACATTTAATAGTAGAAAAAAGTTAAATTTTTTGTAATGCTTACATAGAAACTTGAGTTTTAAAGGGATAAGCATCGAGATAACATCACCCCTTGGCATTAATAATTTTTATGTGACTTTTTATTATTAATATTGTTGGAAGATTTTTTCAACTTGGTTATATTGTAAATAAATAACTTGAATGCTGAAAGACTGTGGGCGCGTTTAGTGTAACTCACTGCTTTTCCTCCACCGGGTTGCAAAAGCAGCTTCTGTTGCTTCTCTGAGAACAATGGCTCGGATTAGCTTTGCTTAAACACCTTTCAAGGGCGTCCAAAAGCTTGCTTTTCAGATTTAATAATCTGCACAACCAACATCAAAGTTTCCCATAAACCTCAGAAAAATCCTTGAAAAAGTAAAATAATTTTTCAAAATGGCCATGTTCTTATCAGAATATAGATTGGGATGCGGGAACAACCTAATTTCACCTTCTGTGAATTCAGCAAAAACATATCTGTGATTATATTTTTTGTCCCACTGCCCTTAAATGTTGACACTGACAGATTCTCATGCAAAACAGCTTTGATAAGCATATGGCTCTAATGCGGAATGTCTATTCTTTCAGCTGTTGACTCAGCGTTTCTTATCAAATCAGAGCAAAACGTGACAATAGCGTCTAGAACAAATTGAAAAACAAGAATAGATGTCAGTGTCCTTGTCTGAATTTTCTCCTCTAAACAATTTCAACTCATGTGAAAAAAGATTTAACTGAATCATCTAAACACTCAAATTATGCAAGGGTTATTCTAAAAAGTCAAAATGTTGCAGTTGAGTCTTAAATGTGTAAATTTAAGGTAAACATTCAGCTAAATATGCCCTGTCAAAATCTCACCTTTAGGGGAAGTTAAGCATATAGTTTCATCTGATGGTTGAAGGGGAATTTTTCTCCCGTTGCTTTACTGGACTGTAGCAATGATAATATACCATTACATTTTAGCTCAGGGTATGAAGCAATTTGCATTTAGATAATGGGAGACACTTGGCATTTTAATCATGCTGCTGCCCTGCAGTGTAGCATGTATGCCCAAAGCACGTCTTTATATCCTTCATGTACGCCTAAGTAGTGTATTTACATACCAAACGGCTCGATGTGTGTACAAAAGGCACAGAAATGTCACAAGAGCACAACACACCTTGTTGTTCAATTGTTTCAGCAAGATAAGGAATGTTGACTTCTTCCATATGTGTGCAACAGCACCTGAGTCTTGTTCTGTTCGTGATATTCAGCCGTGGTCTATTCTCATGTTTTTTTAGTTTTTTTTTTTGTGCCATGTCGGCATGTGGCAAAAGAATGTTGTTCATCTGTTCAGGAGCTCTGTACTGTCCATAAAACGACATGAGCTCAGGCTAGGAACAACCTCCCTCTCACGCTCCTTCCTTTCTCTCTCATTTCCCTGCCTCACGGAAGTGAGATTATTCATCCTCCCACAGATCGTTGCAGGGCTGGGGGTAGATGTCAAAGTGCCAGGAGCATGTGGTGCAAAGGGTGTGTGTGCTTGTGTCTATCTGTGCGAATGAATGTCTTAGTCTATATTTCTATGGATGTTTGTGTAGGAGTTGTGCATTTTAAGAGTGGTATGGAAGATCCTTAGGAATTAGTTTTTTGGAGTTTTACTTAAATTTGTCTTCACTGGCTCGGTACAGAATCGTTAACAAGTCCACTGAATTAAAAAAAAAAAGAATTATCAGTAATTTGTGGATTCTGTATGACATTAGCCAAGCAATTTCTGTTTGGGAAACAGAATTCTCCATGCGGGTTTGCACGTCTAGGGTCCTCGGAGAAGACTCCCACTATTGGCACCGTAGTGGCAGCCTGCTGCGGTGTTGGAGTGCAGCACACAAATTTCCCCAGTAAGGGGTAAATAGAGTGAATAAAAAAAATTAAAAATCCAGTGGCCCAAAGCTTGTCGATCCTTCTAACTGCCTGGCTTTTGTGACACAAATCCAGAGGAAGTAAAAAATGAACAAGGCTGGACTCAACACTCAGGATTCTCAAAGAGAAACAGAAATCTCAACGCTGGAAAATATCCCATACTACTTTTATTCCGAGTGGTGTATGCAGAGTTGATCCTAAACCCAAATATCTAAAATAATCTATTATTTTTTGTCATTTTTCCAATTTAAAGAACTAAAGAGTGTCACAGAATTATCAGCAGCAGCAGTGTGTGTTCTTCATCCTTACGTTCCTTTGTTCAATCTCTTTCGTTCAACATGTTATTTCAGTGAGAACAGGTGGACTGTGAAAAAAAAAGAAGCCGGTCGTTAAGCCGACCGCTTTCCTCCATTGGTCACCCGTCCTGTTCTCCAGCTGTATTCTCTGCATTCCCTTCTTTTTTTCCTCCCTCCTTTTTTTTTCCTCGCCACTCCTTCACTGCTCCATCATATTTCCAGCCCTCTGCCTTTTTCTCTCACACCCTTTTTCTCAGCTTCATAATATGCAACATGATGTAGCCCCTCCCTTCTCCTGTTCATGCAGCGTAAATTTAATCCCGACCATTCCAGGTTGGCCGCGTCTGCTGCATCTCACTTTTTTTTTTTCTCCATTTCCTCCTGTCTTGGCACACTCGCTGCTCCCGACACAATAGACTCATGGAGAATTTGCCTCTTTGCATGACAAGAAGCTCTTTTCCATACACTAAAAGCTGATGTGTAAGGTGAAGCGCAGGCCGAGTGGCACACGCTCGTATTGTGGAAGCCTCCCACATCGTGACAAACAAACAAAGCAAAAGGGAGAAGGCCTCTTAACCACTGGTGGAAATTTGAATAGTTTATACAGTCAACATGCCGACCAAACGACTCCCATTGTTTGCCGTTTTAGTTTTATCTGCTGTCCATTGAAAAAGCATTAGCGGCATCCATTAGCGCTCAATTGGAAGTGTGTTTACCAGTGTCAACAAGGTCAAAGGAGGTGATTCAAACATGGAGACAAAGATAAAATAGGTTGCTTTGGCTTTTTACTTTTTCCTTGCCTTCTAAATTCCCCAGTGTCCCTCTAGATTGCCCAATAGCTCCATAACCTTGTGAGTGAGAGAGCGTTTGTTATGCCTTTGTGTTCGCTATGTGTTGGTATGCGTTGAAGGAGCAACACAACAGGGCGCGAGGATAATCAGTCACAAGACTGCAGGTCAGGGTCCTGCACTGTGGGCACCATCCATCTGAACTCAGCAGCTGCTAGTGGAAGGTAGCAGGAGAAATGATTTGAGAGAGAAAGATGGGTGATGCGCTCGGGGAGTGAGAGAAGGTGGTGAGGTAGATCAGGGAGAAAGAAAAGTCAAGGTGAGGTTATTGAAAGCAAAAAAAAAAGAGAATCAGGAAGAGGAGATTATGTGAAACCAGTTTTTGTAGCTGTTTTAGTTCATCTAAATTCTCAAGGTTTTGCAGGTTGGCTCGAATGCGATGCAGTTTCTTCAATAGAAAGAAGTTGCCTTTTCAAAACAAACCGAATTGTTCTTGATCTGCTTTTTTTTTGTCCAGATTTGTCCAACTAGTTCGTTTTTATCTCTTCAGATAACCTGCCAGATAAAGCCAAATAACTACAACTGATTTTATTTGTTCTCAAAGAGTTATTTAGCGCAATGACAGTAATATTTCTTTGATGAAAACAGAAAGGGGGACTTTAAAATCTAATAATGACTTGTTGCATGTGAAGATGTGAGATTTTGATCCGATTGTTTTCATGCATATCATCACACAGGTGCTTTTAAACCAATTATTAAGCAAATAAATGTCAGGAAATCCCATTAGTTTCCGGCTGTGCGCTTCATGTCGGGTGTCCTATTCATATGAAAATGACTTACAACAAAAAAAAAGAAGAAAGAAACAGGAGCAACAGAAGTGGAAATAAAATTGTTTGTCAGATAAATCTCATGCTTCCAGTAAGAAACATAAAACCCTAATTTCCCCCCAAACAGAAAGTCTGCCGGCACCAACCAAAAGGCTAGTTTATGACCGTGAGAGGCTTGTTTTGAGGGAGGTCGGGGAGGCAAAGAGGCAGAGGAGAGAGATGGGGGGGAGTAAATAAGTAAGTATGGCAAATAAACTCCTCTGATGTGTGGTTGTCAGGGTCTTTCATGTAGAGGCCACACTTCGGGGCATAGCTTAGCATAGCTTGAGGCATGTTATTACACATGCCAGCTGATGGAGAGCGATGTGTGAGAAACGGCCTTGTCACTCGGTCTTAAATCACCCTGCAGCAAACAGAAGAACAGGAAAATAGTAGTTGAGGGGATGAAAATGAAGGAGGGGGAGAGGAATTTCATACGAGTTTGGAAACATAAAGATATGAACACATAAATGGTGAACGAACGTGAAAGTCGATATGACGGCAATAATAGCAGATGAGGCAAAGATTAAAAATGGTTAGATCTAGCTTGTTAAAAGATTTTGACTGCACGAGCTGCTAAAACTTTCTTGGCCAGGGAGGTTTCCATCAATCTAAATCCAACCAATAATTTTAAATCATAAAAAAAATTGTTTAAACACTTCTAACACATTTTCTTTATAGACCTCTCTTCTGGACTTGTTTAGGTGAAAGCATTACTGAAAACTCAGTTATCTGAAATTGCATTTTCAGTGTTTCTTTGCACTGTAAGCACAGACATTTCCCCGTTTGAAACGTGTAAGGGTGAAATGTTATTACTGCATTCACTAACTTTGCAACTCTGGTGGGAAATTCAAAGTCCTGCCTCGTAAATTTGTATTTGCTTTGCTTGACTGGGTGCGATATTAACACACAGTGCAGTATAGTTCACACACTCTGAGGTTTAGTGATTCTTTATTTCCTTACAAACAACGGGCTAGTTACAGATAGATGGACCTCGATAGATTTGGTGACATTTGTATTGTGGTTTGGTTTTTTTTTATTGAATTGAAAATACTTTTTTTATTCCCAAAGGGCAATTTGAGCGTTGTAGTGCTACTATCATACAACAGCATGCTTTTTTTTTTAGCTGTTGTGAGTGAAAAATTAAAGGGTTGAAAATAAAAGGTTGAATATTTTGATGGTGGATGGCAGAAATGATTTTCTGTACCGTTCCTCTGAGCAGCAGTCTTGCAGGAGCCTGTTGCTGAACCTGCTCTTCAGATGGGCCACAGTTTCATGGAGAGGGTGGGAGGGATTTAGCATAATTGATGACAGTTTTGCTTTTTTAAATGTTGGAATAACAAACATTTCCTTAAATTTCTACTCAGTCTGGACATGTTCCCGGACTCAGTTTGCACAAAAGATAGCTATCATACGCAATTTTGCTTTTCTTTTATATTGAAAATGTAAAAAGTTACGCAATCAGTTACAAATTTGTTACGAAAAAGTTACGCATTTGGTGTCGGGTGGCCGATTGAGAAAGGAGCTGTGTTTGTGTCGTAGACTCCCGTGGTAAGCATACAGTAGGTTCCTATACCGGGCCCGGCACTGCTTTTGGGGAGATGGTGGCTCAGTGGTTAGAGTGTTTGCCCGCGAACCGGAAGTCAACCGGAAGTTTGCAGGTTCGCAACCCACTGTGTGTAAGTCTAGGGTCCTTGGAGAAGACACCTAACCCCTCGTTTCTCCCACTATTGGCGCCGACATAGGTGGCAGCCTGCTGCGGTGAAATGCAGCACATAAATTTCCCGGTGAGGGATTAATAAAATATATTAAAATAAAATAATAATAAAAAAAAATCCGTTGCATTCTTATACAATATTTGTTTTCCCACTGGTTTGTTTGTGGTTTTCCAAGCTAATCCAGCATGTAAGAGCATGTAGAAACCCACATTTGGTATAACACTGATGTTCTGAACCTGCTGCCTTAGTGAGCTCATAACCATTCTACCTGCATTTGTTCCCATAATGCTGTTATTGTGGTCTGGCTGAAATATGAGTTAAAAGAGCAGAATGCCAAACATCTCGCTCTAATGAGAACCGAGACAGGCCTTTATGAAGAATATAAACATCCCACCCTCATTCTCTTTCACATTTCTGATAAGAATCATAGGGATGGAGAGAGAGTAGACAGCTCAACGGCTTCTTTCTTTTTCCTGCCACACTCTCCCTCCTTTTCTAATTAACATGGTGCATGTTGTCAGGCTTTGTTTAATAATGCATGATCGCTATCAGCAGCAAAATCCTTTGAATGGAACACAACTGAATGGGAACACAACAATACCACCAGAGGCTCAGCGAAAAAAAGACAGGATTTTTTTTTTCACTCTTCCGAATGTAGTAAAATGTTTATTGGGAAGCATCGGTTAAACCAAATATAATGAAATGGTGTAGCCTGAAGAGAATAAAACACATAAGGTCAGAGGCACCTCTAATTAGCCAGAAAAGAGCAGCTAAATCCATGGACATGCTTGAACATGAGTCCATATGTGAATGAGCACAGGCTTTGACACTAACACAGCCCAAAGGTGACATCAAATGTCAGATTACTGTGGAGAAATCAAGCTGCCGCTATTCTGCAAGATTCAACAGACCGTAAGGAACAATTCTATTTCAATTTTTTTTTCTATTATACTTTATTAATCCCTCACTGGGAAATTTGTGCGCTGCATTATACCGCAGCAGGCTGCCAACTATGATGGTAGTGGAAGAAATGGGGGGTTAGGTGTCTTCTCCAAGGATCCTGGACGTGAATTCAGTGGGATGCAAACCTGTGGGCTTCCGGTCCGTGGGCGAACGCTCGAACCACTGAACCACTGTCTCGTTTTTTCAATTAAAGTACATGATTGAAAGGTGGTGTGGAAGATCTTCTAACGTCAATGACTCTTGGTGAATACTGTTCAAAAACCATCTTAGTCTTTTTCTGGCTTTGTGTCTCCAACCAACGGGTATCCTTGGCTGTTGTCAAAATCAAAGTTCCAGTTTACAAAGACTTGGGTAGATATAAAGCGGACCAAGTGTTTTTGCTCAGTCATGCACATTCCTTATGGTACTCTAATTAGGAATTTATTTATACCTTTCCAAATTTGTATTTGCAACTTAAGCTTGGATCATTCCTGCAATATATGTAATCATCCCGCCTTAATCACTTTTCCAGAACGTCAATAAAGAGGATGCAAATGATGTTTTGCAAAAGCAATGGTTCATAATGCACTTTGTTCTGTTCCGTCATCTTCCGCTTATCCGGGGCTGGGTCGTGGGGGCAACAGGCTCAGATGGGAAGCACAGGCTTCTCTCACCTTAGCTGCATCCTCCAGCTCACCCGGAAGAATCCCGAGTTGTTACCCAGCCCGCTGTGAGACATAGTATCTCCAGCGGTCCGCGGTCCGCCTTTTTGGTGGGACCTTCCTGAAACACCTCACCAGCGAGGCGCTCGAGAGGCATACTGACCAGATGCCCGAAGCACCCAATCTGACTTTTCTCGACCTGGAGGAGGAGCAGCTAGACGCCAAGGTCCTCCTGAATGGCAGAGCTCCTCACCCAATCTCTGAGTGAGAGCCCAGCCACCCTGCGGAGGAAGCTCATTTCGGCCGCTTGTATCCGCGATCTCATTCTTTCGGTCACCACCCACAGCTGGTGACCATAGGTGAGGGCAGGAACGTAGACTGACTTGTAAATCAAGAGCTTTGCTTTTCAGCTCAGCTCTTTTTTTACCACGACGAACCAATGCAGCGTCCTAGTTATTGCTGACGCTGCACCGATCCGCTTGCCGATCTCCCACTCCATCCTTCCTCTAATATGTAACTTTTATAAATTGCCCAACCTGCGCAAAAGTTTGCATATGAAAGGATTTTGGTACAAGCGTAGTTAAAAAATGAGCTCCTAGAAATCAAAGTGATCGGCTGTGGGCCAATGGTTTTTGCTCACCGTGCAAAAATTCCTGTCGGTGGATCTCAAAGTCTCACAGAGTCCAATTATATTAATTTCATATATATTTTTAATCTCAAACTTCACCTGTTTATAAGCACAAGTCCTACCAGTGACGGCAGATTTAAGTCATATTGTAAAATAAATTCATAAAGATATTCCGTAACATTTTTAAGCACTTTTTTTTTCATAGCAAGAATATATTTCAGCCTGGTTCATATTAGTTTCTTTTTCTCATACTCACATGGCACAGCCTTTTAGTCGTCTCACCGGTGGTTACACAACATACAGATGGTTCTGTTTGCTTCCATCAGCGTGTGTGTAATCGTGCAAATGGGTGTATGCGTGCAGATTGGAGCTGGCGAAAGGGAGGGGCTGCTGAGCTCTGCAATGTCAGTGCAGCCTCATGTCATTTTGGAAATTCACACTTCATTAATTAACTCGTAGGCTACCGTTTTGATAGGGAGGGGGAGAGATAGAGAACAATAACCTGAGGAGACAGACAGCTGTACCTAGATCATGCGGCAGTTTCGTGCCCTCCTCTCAGAGTTTTTCACCTCAGTTGATTTTAATCAAATTTACTGTTGTTACGAAACACAGCTCGTGTGAAAATTTGGCCGAGCGTTTTCAGATGTTTGCGCAAAGTGGGCGCATTTGTGTTTGTGTGGCGGTACGCGTGGGGATGAGATTGCCTCAAATTGATTCCCTTCGCCGCGCGTGCCCCCCGCTCCCCGCAGTGCTTGGAGACAGGTAGACGTGTCTTTCTACCCCCCCAACACAAATCGAGTGTGACAGGTGTGCTATCTCGCCGTCGTTTGTGCCATTTACAGCCCGCAGAAATGAAAGAGGGAAAGCTAAGAGCGAGAAAGGGGATGATTGGTAAAAGGGAAATGAGGTAGTTTGTCATCAGTGGGCCTGGTGATTTGGCTTAGGGGGTCTTGTTTTTCTTTCTTTTCCTTTAATAAGCGTTCGGTCAAATCTGTGGATAAACAGTCTGATGTGATATTACTCTTTCTGAATGCTTCGCCTCTGAACCAACACAATCACAAAACTTCTTAGATTTGCTTACGGCATCTGATCCTAAACTCCACCAGTGGCCTAAGCTGAGAAAAAAAAAGAGTTTGCTGCATTCTAGCTAGCAGGCTAACCCCTAAATGCAGTATGACACCAGATTAGTTGGAAGCTTTGTTATGAGCCGAAGTCTACCGCAAAGCATCCATCGCTAAGGATCAAGCTCAGGCTTAAGCAAATGGATGACAAGGGATAGAGGCAGTCTGCTGCTAATACTAGCTCGCTGTAATACAGAGATTTTTCACAGCCAAGTAACGGCTCAGTGATAAAAGGTTAAACATGAATGGGAACGGCTGGCCAGTGTCTTTAAGATTTTATTTGCTGTTTGGATGAAAGAGAAAATTTGTTCGCACCCTAAAGCTACGTAACAGCCTTCACTCCAAATAAAACTCAAGATTTATTAAAACATCAAAAATAAAAGGAAATCTGGCGCCTCAAACATGGCGTAGCGGCTTTTAGCCAATAAGTTTGAAGCTTTTTTTTTTCTTAAATCTCCAAGATCTTATATTTCCCTGACTTTTTTTTCTTTTTTTATGAAGTTCTGAAAGTGATATAGATATCAGTGATGATCAGAGGGAGAGTTAAAATGCTTGCACATTATGCAGCATATTTAATTGATGCTCGCAACCTAAGCTGTGAAGACAAAATCATGTTAACTCACCCTTTCATCTGTGTGATTTTTTCCTCTCTCGCGCTCGCTATCTCTCTCCCTCTCATGCACACGTGCACACGCATTGTGTGAAGTGACTATTCCATTTAGAGAACTGTCAGAATATACCCTGTGAGCACATCAGGCTCTTGCTATCCTCTGTCAGCTCCAGCCGAGGCTGTGTGGGGGTATGTCAGAAATGTGCAGGGATAGATAAAACCCGCGGAGCCAAACAGCTTTGTTTCATTCAGTCCCTCTCTCTTTTCTTCCCTCTCTCTTCTTCCCTCTTCCCATCTTCACCCTCTTCCCATTTCTCCTTGTGTTGCATAGGTTGTGAATACCCTGCATCTGAGAAATCAGACCAGACTGACTCACAGGGCTCTGTGAGCCAGTGCCACCGAGGCTGCCAAAGCATGCTAGTGCCAAGCTGTCCCACCATGCACAGAGCCAGACCCACGCTGCTGCTGCCGCTGCTGCTCGTCCAGGGTCTGCTCCTCCACCTCGCCGACGCTCAAAGTAAGTTCACCAAACACTTTCATGCAGGCCTCAAAAGAAAGTCCTGCTGGTTTTGGAAGAAGATTGAAAGAAAAGATGCTGTGTTTTCATTCTTCTAAGAAATTTTCTCAAACTGCAGCTAATGTAAAACTGTGGAAACCAAGTTACCCCACACCCTGTTTCTTTTCGATCCATAAAACAGTCCATAAATCACACTTCCCAAAAATGAAAATAAAGACATAATAAATGCATCATTATTAATATAAATAGGCATTTCTACATCTATTGCTCACGTGCATGCAAAATAACATTAAATGGACTTCTATAATTTCTCAAACACAACAAAATAAGTTGGCAAATAAACCCAAATTTACTGTTTTTTAAATGGATTTGCTGTCATTTTTATCAAGTTTTATGAATTACATTTTTCAAAAGATTTTACATTTTTAATGCATGTTTTTTTCTTAACAGTACTTTTTTTTTCTAAAGTCAAAACTGGAAAACAAAGAAATTTTTTGCCCTAACTTCTTTGAAAACCATGCATTATTTTAATTCGTATAGATGATGTTTAATTATTGCACAAAGATCATTACTGTTCCTGATTTCAGTGTTTATCTTTAAATAAAATCCAATATTTAAATATTAACGAAAGTAAGTTTTGATCCAAGAATTTTAAACAGGTCTATTAAACACAATCAAAGACTGAATGGTTCGGTTTGAGACGATCCGTTAGTTTGTAGTCATTTCACACTCTTCACATTCCCTGACACATCTCACAGTAATGAAACTGAACCCCAGTTAATTCTAAAATCTGTTCTAGTCTTTATTTTCTACGAGATTTCCTCAGTAAAATCTGACAGTGTTCAGGTCTCTGCCCAGACTATCACAATGAGAATTCTCTGGAATTGAGTTACATGACATCAGACACCTGCCCGTTGATGTGTGACAACAGTTTTCAAACCTCATTGAGCGTTGGTCTTACACCGAAGATTCTGCTTCTCCAACCTTCTCTCATTTTTTTTAAACACTAAGATCCATGAATCATTAGCTTCTGCAGTCACAGTGGGATGGATAAAATTTTATTGCTTCTATGGCACTGACTGAAATCCCTTCAGTTCAGCTGAATATCGTCGACTGAAAAGATCGTTCACTCAAGGTCACACAACAAAGTCAGGCAAAGTGAAATTGATGGGTGAGATTTTCAACTTTGTGCTTGAGAAATGTTCCCTGCAATTTCTCCAAATGTGTTTTATTTTTCCTTCCCTTCCTCCCGCTACATATGTCTCTCAGCAGGGGGAGAGACAAATGGAGCAACGCATTCTCTGTTTTTCCCGTCGTTTTATGTGCTGCTCCGGAATTTATTGACACAATTTAATTATGAGTTCCATCCAAAAGACGTTAATGGTCAATAAATGTAGCGGAGAAAGTAATGGGAAGTTATTTTTTCCTTTTTTTTTTCTAAAACTTTAATCTCTCCAGCATTAATTTGCATAAAATTTTGTGAAAAAAGAAAATATTCTCTTTGAAAACCATGTTGGTAAAGTATTCAGTCTATTTCTGGGTATAAAAACATACAGACCGCACAACTGTTGTTAAAACCCGACGCCTCAGTGCCCACCAATCCACCCCCTTCTCATACGTCCACTATTCGTCTCTTTCCTTTAGCCGGCAGGCTTGTTAGCAGCTGCCGTTACGCCATACCCTTCTTAAACAGCTGTACTGGTTCATCATCCTGAAGCCAAAACAAATATTTCATAAAGGAGCCACAGTTGCTGTCTGGTAATGACTGAGGAGCTGCTTGGGAGTCGGGGTCATCTGGCTGATGTGTGTGTGTCCCGCCTGAAAGTGAGGTGTGAGAAAAAGTGGCCTGTACTTTGCCAGCACCACTTCAGGCAGTACATATTAGCTCTGGGATTTATATTTAGTTTTCTCCTTTCCAGCGTTGCCTGATCTCCCACTGCATGCGTTTGTTCCCTGATTTCCCAGCTTCGCCTCCATTGTTTTTCATCCTAATCGCTCTCTTGCCAATTTTCTCCTCGTTTATTCTTTTGAGTTTTTTTTTTTTTTTCGTCTCAGTTTTTCTGCCTGGCTCTTTGTCTTTTCGCTACCTTCTCCCCCCGTTGTTTGGAAGCAGTGCAATAGCCCCTTCCAGCGACTCGCAGCAGCCCTAATTCCCTCTATAATGTACTCTGCTACTGCTCTGGCATATCCATCCAACATCTACGGAAGCTTTTTTTTTTCTGTATGTGCAACAAAAACATCTTTTAACACAGTGTTAACAGACATTAAAACTAACTAACTTCCCAAAATCTGGCACTTTTTGTAACGCTGAGTTTATTTGGGTGTTAGCTAGCTTCCAACACTGGATGCAATAAAAGCATGAGTGCAAAAACAAAAGGGAAAAAGCTGAGTTTGCTTGCTCAACAGATGGCACAATCATCAGAGTCGATCTCTGTCCATAGTGGACATTGCATCCGAAAAATAAATAGATCTTTATGCAATTTCACACCCAAAAAATCTACATATTTGAATTATGCCTATAGTATATAGAAAAAACAAACAGTTAACTTTGAGCAACGTTTAAACTTCAGCCGTCCGGGAGGAGCTCGAAGTGGAGCCGTTGTCCACCGGGATCGAGAGAAGCCAGATGGGATCGTTCGGGCATCTGGTTAGAATTAGTGCTGTCATTTTAATGCATTAATTTGATTAATTAACTACGGCACATTTAAACAAGTTAAAAAAATTCATGCGAGCCAATGCTTGCGCATTTGAATTTTGGCCCAGTGAAGGACCCGTAGTCTTCTCGACCGTCCTACATCGCCAAATTTGGCAAATCGGCTAATTAACAAGGCAGCAGTGGTCAAAAACAACAGACAGTCGTAGGGGCAGATCCCCTGCCCCACTTTTTGGTCCACAAAAAAAAAAAGGTGTTCTTACTACTTTAATTATTGTAAACTTTGAGCGAAATAAGCACCAAAAAGGCAGAAAAATTACGTATCTATTTTTCGCCTACCCTCCCCCAGAAAAAAAAATGTTATGGGGAAGGGCAGGGGAATGCCTCCTCACGCCCCTATTTCCCTCCTTTAGAAAATCCTGGATTTGCCCCCGAGTCGGGCCACTGAATGGCAAGTTTGTATACAAAAATAATCGCTAGCTGAATTTGGAAAGCGAATGAACGAATGCTGGAGAGACTATGTCTCACAGTTGGCCGGGGAACTCCTCTGGATCCTCCCGGGTGAGCTGGAGGATGCAGCCGGGGTGAGGAAAGCTTATGTTTCCCATCTTAGGCAGAACAGAATGGAACGGAACTTCAGCCAACAAGTTTTGTATGGTGAACAAAAACAGCCAATCACGCCAACTTCCTGGTTCTGGCGTCATAGTACTTTATTTGCTTGCGTAGCCTCTGTTTCTAATGAAAAATTGTATCTATAGTTGTAAATGCAGAATAGTACCAATGACAAGTCTAACATAATAAGTAACAAGGTCGTTCCAGTCTGAGCAGATGCTAATGTAAATACTTGTGTTCAGGAAGGAGCCGGAAAAGTCGGAGGCCAATTTTACACATTCGACTATTTACTAAGAGCTAAGCTAAGATATCTGAAAAATCTTCAAAACTAACTTTAAGGACAATTGTAAAAGTAATAGATTACAGTAAATCTGGTCACATCCGTGTGTCTCGACTAAAAAGAGACTTTTTTTTCTTTTCAGCATTTGATTTTTATTTTATTGATTATGCTTTCACTTCTATTTTTGTTGTTTTTGGTCCAGTAGTTGCAGTTTTGTCTAATTCTTTTTGTTCCGTTGGCCTGCTTACTCTTTTCGTTGTGGCATGTTTAATTAGTGTGGCAAATTGGTCTTTGCAATAGTTTGAAAAGGGGCCGTAATTGTCCCCGGTGAGCTGAAGGGACACTCATTGAAAGAAGCAACAAGCAATTTATCTATGTTTTGCTGAACAATAATGTTAAAGAAAATACATTTTTAAAAAAGAAAAACATTGAAGGGGAAAACTGGAGGCGTCTCGTATTCCTATCTCGTAAAAATTAACGTCTACAAGAATTGTAGAAGTTTAAAGTGCCAACTCTTGGAACATATTATGGGAACATTGGTAAACTTGTACAACAAATGCATTTGAAATGAAGAATAGCTCCTCTTAGTGGAAGTGTGTTTATATACCACACACACATTACGCTCATTTCACATCTTCACAATTTCCCAGCCTACATTTACTTTATTAAAGACTTCTAACCCATGCTGAGTTGGACCATGTCAAACCCTGGGCTTAATTGTGTTTTAATTGATTCCTCTTTTTGCCTGTGGTTGCCGTGGTGATTCCCACTGAGCCAGCATGATTCTCTTTAACACATCAAATGAGTATTGACGGGTTACCCCGGCCTCTGTTAACATGAAGATGTTAACTCGCACACTTCACCTCTGTCACAAACACAACCTCTACGTGCACCTTAATGTATGAGGGGTCTTTCTAAGTCTGCAATCAAAGGTGAATCACATGGGATGAAATCAGTAGATTATCCATTGATGTTGCAGTTTCTTTGATCCATTGTAGGGTGCAAAAGGGTAGACGGTGCAGAATGGGGGACGTTAAAGGCACAAACGTGTATAGATCAGCAAAATTTTATGCTCATGGCTTTTACACCTTTTTCACATTTTCAGACTTTTCTAAAGTTTATTTTTCACTATGTCTGCGCGCCCACTGAGCTGTGAACATATTTAGCAGCAACACCTAACGGTATCATTAAAAGTTCTTCTAGTTGGACAGCAGAACACAACCTAAAAACAGGCTTCAGAAACATACACACACACACAGAGTTCCAAATATGTGCATTTCAACACTAGCGGATTACTTTTGCAGCAAGTCTAAAAGCTAATGATACTCCATTCCTGAGATTACATCAGGCTTTAATATGTGTGTTTTATGCATGCCTGGCCTAATATGAATTATTGTAAAATAGTGTTGTATTTGCATACAGGCTTGCGGGCTGTACTGAAATTACCATTTTTACAACAGCTCAAATTAAATCCTTGTGCTTAATTTGCCCGCATGCTAATTTGATTTAAATTGAGTCTATTTCATTCCTTTTTTTTTATCCCCACTCGTTTCTATGCAAACATGAGGTTTGCACTGAAGAACAGCAACATACATTCACCCACACACACGCACATATACCGCCTGGTATGCACAACATTAGACATAAATACACACATAAGGCTCACATGTTTGCGTGCTCAAAGTAAGGTGACATTAGAAAAAAAAAGAAGGGAACAACTCGCAGAGTGTTTGATCCAACTTTAAATCACTGTAATTCCTCAAGTCTACCACCTCGTTCATCATTCTGCCGGACACTGCTCAAGTGGAAATCTCATTGTTGGCTCCACTCGTTCATTTCAAAACGTGTCTTGGTACAGTATATCCTTAAAGTGTGCATTGATATCCACAAGAGGAGAGTGTGCACCCTGTTCACACTTCAAATAAATGTGGGGAAAACACCTTTAGCTTAATGTGCCAATGCATAATTACTGTCTAGTTGTTTGGATGAGGACCTGGTGACAAGGCTTGCAATCTGAGATAAAACAATGTTATCAGCACCACGCAAGATGCCTCTTGCTTGCAGGTTGAACTAAACGAGAAAGAAGTCGTTATCGTTTTCTTGCTCTGTACAGAACCGCACTGACTGCTTGTCAACAATGTACTGTGCAACTAAATTTGAAGGTTGCATCAGACCTATTATTAACTCAATGAGCACAGATTTCTCCTGCAACTGTTGGAGTGTATTATTTAAGGTCATTAGCTTCATATATGCATTGCAATTATTTTGCCATGGATTTGAAAGTACAAAAAAAACCCCACAAAAACCTTCACGCAGTTTGGTATACACCCGTGACCCTCCCACTTAAGAATGAAGATTATTGGATACCATCTAGACATGACGTGCCGGCCTACACAAAAATAATTAAACACAGGCTGTCTTCCAAATGCAACACAAAAGCAAACTTTTAACTGACTAGATAAATGTTGGAGCAATTTGTTCCTGTCTGGGTGTATTGAGTGAACAAAATACACCCCAATCCATTTGAGTGGCAAATAACAAATTTAAAAAATAGCTATTTCTAAATCCATAAAAGTTGAATACCTCCAAACAAAATCATTTCATAGACTTTTCAGCAAACCTGTCAGACCTTGTCTGTACTCTGATATTTCAAGAAAAAAATGCCGCACTATCCTTAGACAGTGCAGAGATTTGACCCTGCGTTCTCTATGACACATACACACACACAAATGCATACAAATTGTACCTTGTCACACATCTTTGAAGGTGTGGGTCAGCTAGTGAGCAGAGCACAATGCCAGCTGTTTTGCATCTGCTGGGCTCACATTTGGCACGATTTCGGCCTCGCTGGCGCATACACTCAATCTGACCACCCTCCAGCACACCGTGCCATTGAACCATATAAAAATGCAGGTGTTTCAATGACATTGCCTCGGTGACGGTGAAATTACTAGATTGATGCTGTCGCTGCTGCAATGGGATTACTCGGTCAGTCAAGTTTAAAACACATGAGCATCCACCGCGCAGATGATGTTTTACGGCGGTGTGAACAATGAAGAGTGAGAGATCACATAATCTAAACTCGTATCGCTCTATAACTATCTATTCACAAGATTTATGATAAAATATGATCATGTCTATAAACTAGTTTATTTGTGCAGCACAACTTTTACATAAAATAATTCAAAGTTTGGGACAAGTTTAAATTATTTTCAAGAAGAAAAAATATTAAATAAAACCAATTGATATTTTTTTTATTTTATTTTTTGAGTTTAATCTCCGGAACTAATTTGAGACCATGGTCCTTGCCTGGAAAGGGCGGGATTGGCCCCTGCAGGTCAGGGGGAGGGTCCTTCCCTAGGTGGAGGAGTTTAACTATCTAAGTGTCTTGTTTACAAGTGGGGGAAGAATGAAGTGGGAGATCGACAGGCGAATCAGTGCAGCGTCAGCAATAACTAGGACGCTGCAACGGTTCATCGTGGTAAAGAACGAGCGAGCCGAAAAGCAAAGCTCTCGATTTACAAGTCGATCTACGTTCCCACCCTCACCTATGGTCACCAGCTGTGGGTGGTGACCGAAAGAATGAGATCGTGGATACAAGCGGCTGAAATGAGCTTCCGCCGCAGGGTGGCTTGGCCTTCCCATCCGGGAGGAGCTCGGTGCACAGCCGCTCCTCCTCCAGGTCGAGAAGAGCCAGATGGGGTTGTTCGGGTATATGGTTAGGATGCCCCCGAGCACCTCGCTGGTGAGGCGTTTTGGGCATATCCCACCGGGAGGAGACCAAGATGCAGACCCTAGACCTGCTGGAGAGACTATGTTTCACACTGGCCGGGGAATGACTCTGGATCCTTCCGGGTGAGCTGGAGGATGCAGCTTAGATGAGGGAAGGCTAGGCTTCCCGCTTGAGGCTGTTGCCCTGCGACCCAGCCCCGGATGAACGGAAGACGACAGAACGGAACGGAATCTCAGGAACTACTTTCTGTCTGAATGACACGTCTTTGTGACAAAAATGATGTAGCTTGTTAAATTATTCATTAAAACATTGCAATGCGTGTGTAAGATAGTTTTTAAATTGTCTTCCTTATAGCTGATCATTTGTGCATGTGCTCCTGTGCTTGTGCGAGTAACACCTGGCCCTAGGCGGGAGAGCTGGGGTCTCACTCCAGGGGTCCTGCTAGGGCGACATATTGCACTCATCTCAGCTCAGCACATTTGTGTGCCTGTGGGGCATGTTGGGATTCTGCAGTGGGGTTAATGGTCTAAACCATTCATCTCCGTGGAGTGCCTTTGGGCTGTCTCTTAGTCATAGCCAGGAAAGCTTACATCCTACCTTCTTACCTAAAGCGCTCGCCAATGCTTGACACGGATTGGGAATCTTTATGCTGTAAGCTTTTTCTTGTCACAACTGATTTACATTTGGTGGAGTGATGAAGTGAGTGCACAAAGTCCAACATTGAAGAGTCATTTTTTCTCACCTACCACTTTCTTACACAGTGCATCTGTCACTTTTTGTCACTCCACCCTCTTTCTTGTTTGTACGCAACCTCACTCATTAAGTTGCGCACCCACTCTCCGATTTACACACCCTCCCTTCTTGGTTCCTCTGGATGACCAAATAAGTCATGCCATCAGGGGAGGAATAGATTTATAGTGGCACATGGTTTATTAGTTATGGCAAATGAGAGTAAATGCCTTTTGCTGAAAGGTAAAAGCACTCTCACGCCACAGTCAGTCCCAAAGGCTTTGCAAACTGAAACTGAGCCCATCCTCACATCTCACAGCAACTCGTAGGTGTCTATTCCTTCACATCATGGGACATGCATTCCCACACAGGCCATTACTGAAAGGTCTTAGAAAATTTATGACGTATTTTGAAAGCATCCTTTACATTAATGAACACAATGTTTTTCTTTAGCTTCAAAACGCCGTCGATGCTAACAATAATTTTATTTATCATTTTTTCATCAACTAAATAGTCTTACATTACATTAATTGAATTATGATTAAGTTTACCTCAGGTTAAAGAAAGAATATTAATGTGCAACATTAAGGTACGATGACAGTGACATTCTTTGTTCCCAAAAGGGAAAAAATGAAATCTGGTTTCATCCTTCCTCGTGAAGGGATTCAAACATAAATCATTATCAACTTAAGACCCCATAAGTCTAATATAATTCAGCTCTTGCAGACCTAACTCCCCACTTTTATCTCTCCCTTAATCTCTCTTAGTTAGTACAGAAAAGCACACAGCACATTTTGCCATGTCCGGATTTATGCCTACAAGGATTTCTTTAAGTAGTCTTACCAAATAAGATTTTCCCACTGCTCTGCAGGGGCACGTCAAAAAGATGAAATATAACACATGATCAGAGCTTTGAAGAGATTCCCTTACACTCCCTCCGTGCAACAGCTCAGTTATAGAAATTCCAGACTGGTTGATAAGTTGGCTTGCATTACAGCGGATGTTTTAAATGATGGCCTCGGACGTCCACAAATGGTTACTTAAAATCCACATGGACATTCTTAACTGTGTTTTAGGGGGGGATTTCATTTTAATGAGAAGAAATCTGGAAACAATACAGTCCTTTCTTTGTGGAGTTTGCATGTTCACCGTTGTGTATGTATGGGTTTTCTTCAGGTACTCAGGTTTCCCCCCACCCTCCAAAAACATGGAGGGTGAGGGTAGCTAAATATCAGTCAGTCACCTTCTTATTTGTGTATCCCTTATGGAGGGGTGCCAGAGCCCATCCTGACTGATTCAAGGTGAGGGGTAGGGTACTCCCTGAACAGGTTGCCAGTCTGTCGCGGGGCCACACACATACAACCATACACACACACACACTCCTTCCCATGGGCAATTTAGCACCAGCCAATTAACCTAGCATGCATGTCTTTCAAGGGTGCGAGGAAACCAGAGTACCTAGAGGAAACCCACGCAGACATGGGGAGAACATGCAAACTCTACACAGAAAGAACAGTATTCCAAGCCTCGTCCCCACCTGGGACTCGAATCCTTGATCTTCTTGCTGCGAGGCCACTGCGCCACCCTGACTCCGGTAGCTAAATGTGTTTAGCTACATTGGCTTTTGTGAAATTGCCCCAAGGAATGAGCATGTGTGTGTGGATGGTTATGTGTGTGTGGTCCAGCAACAGACTGGGTGATCTTTTCAGGATGTACCCTGCCTCTCGCCTGACAGGATATGTGATAGGATCCAGCAACCCCTCCAAGCTATTTAGGGATAAACGATTCAGAAGACAAAACAAAATCTGGAAACCCCCAGAAAAAAAAACAAAAAAACTTACACAGCAGGTAGCTGAAAAAATAACCGTGACTACACATACTGTGTGTGAATTAATTGCATTTTACATTAAATTTGATTATTCTTTTGTAAAACAAATAATCCTGTTAAGATATTAGGGAATAATAAAAAGCAGTGAAATCTCTGGTACCGTATCGCACGCTGCAGCAGCAAATACATCTGTTCTGTCTCACCACGCACATAATATTTGACGAATGGCTATTCTACAGACCTATAATATAAATTTGTTTGCGCCAAGTATGAACAATATATTGTTCATATTTCTTGTTTGGATAGTGCATATGAGTAACAACTAGTTCTGTGCTGCCGCATACACATTGTATACCTAATGGAACTGGCAGAGGCACAATGCAGCACATTATGTGTAATAATATGCTTTCATTCTCTATTACTGCCAAAGAGCATCACTAGTTAGATGGTGAAAGGGAAAAAATAGAGATAAAAAAAAACATACTACCGGAGCATGCCACAAAAGATGGTGCAAATACAGCAGCGCAATTCAGAACACAAAGCTGAAGTAAAATAAATGTAAACATCCTAAAAGGTCAGACTGAATAATAACCTGTTTGTAAACTCATGGAGGAGTTAAATGCTAAAGAAAAGGCCACTCAGGTGTAGATTAAATGGGAAAATGAAAAGAAGGGCTTCTAAAATATGCAATTCAAATAAGCAGACAGATAACTTTGAAAAAGCATCTTTTTCTTCAGACAAATACTCTCACCTATGGTCACCAGCTGTGGGTGGTGACTGAAAGAAGTAGAGTGTGGATACATCCAGCTGAAATTAACATCCTCTGCTGGGTGGCTAGGTTCTCAGTCAGAGATAGAGTGATAATCTCCGCCAATCTCTGATCTGATAATTTCTGATAATCTCGGAATACAGCCGATGTTCCTCCGGGTGAAGAGAAACCAGATGGGGTAGTTCGGGCAAATGGTTAGGATACCTCCCGAACGCCTTGCTGGTGAGGTGTTTTGGGCGCGGATCTTGGAGGAGATCCAGAGGCAGACCCCGGACCGACTGGAGAGACTATGTTTCACAGCTGGTCAGAGAACACCTCGGGATCCTCTCAGGTGAGCTGGAGCAAGCAGCCTGGGTGAAAGAAGCCTGGGCTTCCCATCGGAGGCTGTTGCCCCTGCAAACCAGCCCCAGATCAATGGATGTCAATAGAATGTAAAAACATTTTCAGTTCATATTTGATCCTACCAATATGATTAGTTTCTTGGGATTTTGATACATATAAAAACAGCTTAAATACTATATTCGGAGTAATTGAGGTAGTAGTTTTAAAAAATGATCGGGAGTGGTGGCTCAGTGGTAGAACGTTTGCCCTAGGACCGGAAGTTCTCCGGATATTTGCGCGATCGAATCCCACTGAGCTCAAGTCTAGGTGTCCTTGGGGAAGACACCAAGCTCACCATTGGCGCCGTCATAAGTGGCAGCCTGCTGCGGTGTAATGCAGCACACAGATTTCCCCAGTGAGGGATCAATAAAGTATTTATTATTATAAAAAATGGCATCATGATGATGTCAAAAGGGGATTTGAAGTGAATTTAGCCAACATCTACTAAAGCAAAAATAACTTTTTTTTCTTCTTCTAGTATTCCTCGGGAGGCTTTGGCTTGGACCAAAGCCTGTTTTTGTGTTTTTAGTCATCTCCACGCAACCTGTAATTTTTAGATGTTCTTTAACTTCAGGTTAATCGCTAATAAGAGAAAATGAAAGCTAAAATTCTGCTCTCTATACACAATCTTACTTTAAATCCACCAGAGCATTCAGTATGCCAATAAATATTAAAAATGATCAGGTTTGAAACGTCTCACAGGAATCAATTGGTTGCACAGTGAGAAAAGCAACTCAGAGATGGAGATGGGAGTCGCAATAACAGCAAACAAAAAAGCAAAGCAAAACCATGAGAGGGTGTTCTTATCTCAGATGGATGCTGTCTCGTGGCAGACAGCCACTTTTGTTTTGCCAAGCCTCATTGTGTGGCCATCTTTGAAAGCCACAAGGGTCTGTTACACAGCACTCATTTTGTTCCATCACAACCACAAAGCATGACTGACATTATTTGAGATAGTTTGTTTCAGGTACAATGAAAGTAATTATTCAGACTACACAGAGAGAGTACCAACAGAATGTAAGTAATATTACAGACAATGATACCATATTACAACAAATTACTAATAAAAGCAAGCTAACTCTGCTAGCTGCCGCCACTGCTCCAATGAATGGAGGGTATTTTCTCCCCCCTGTTTAGCTTGCTAGTTCGTGGTAAAGTTTGAGTAAAGTTTGTCAGTGATCCACTTTTTTTTTTCTTTCTTGGTGAAGAAAGAAAAAATTCACCATTTTTTTCTTTTTGGTGAATTGAACCAAAAAGAAAAAATTGGTTCAATTTTTTGGTCACAAATAAATGGGCAACAAACGCATATAATGGCCAATATGGGTTTATTGCCCATTTATTACCCGTTGCAATAAATGGGCAATAAACCCATTTATGCAATTAGTTTAGCATTGCAATAAATGCTCATATTTTGGATAATTTGCATTGGTCCATCGCAGTAAAGAAAGAGCTGAGCCGATAAGCAAAGCTCTCGATTTAAAAGTCGATATACGTTCCCACCCTCACCTGTGGTCACCAGCTGTGGGTGGCGACCGAAAGAATGAGATCACAGATACAAGCGGCCGAAATGAACTTCCTCTGCTGGATGGCTGGGCTCTCACTCAGAGATAGAGTGAGGAGCTCTGCCATCCGGCAGGAGCTCGGTGTCAAGACGCTCCTCCTCCAGGTCGAGAGAAGACAGATGTGGTGGTTCGGGCATCTGGTCAAGATGCTCCCTGAGAGCCTCGCTGGTGAGGTGTTTCGGGCACGTCCCACCGGGAGGAGACCAAGAGGCAAACCCTGGACTAGCTGGAGAGACTATGTCTCACAGCTGGCCGGGGAATGACTCGGGATCCTTCCAGGTGAGCAAGAGGATGCATCTGGGATGAGAGAAGCCTAGGCCTCCCGTCTGAGGCTGTTGCCCCCGTGACCCGGCCCCGGTTGAGCGGAAGATGACGAAACGGAACGATCGATATACAGTATTTATGTTTTAGAGATTAGTTTCGACTGTTCCAAACCAAACTGTAGATGTCTTTCTTGCTCCTTTATTTTCCCGTCATGAGTTCTTTTAGTACCTAAAATAGACAAACTTTAAAGTTTATCAACTTTTTAAAATGAAAGAAAGCTTAAAAATGGTCAGTTTTACTCCAAACTTATCACTTTTGCCTAGCGTGCAGACAGCTTCTTAGAAAGCCCATCTTTTTCATTCAGTCACAGCTCTACATCTGTACAAGATCTGGAAATATTGACTGGATGATAATTAAATTGTCTACCCCAGCTTGATATGGATTAATAATTGCCCACTAATGCCCTCCTGACATTTTAGTGCAGCTACTCGATACTGTTTGCAGGGGTTGTCCGATAATTATGACGTATAGTATTCCTCAAATTGCCCCTAATGAGACCAATCAGACTTGGCTCGACTTTTGCCTAAGAATTACAGAGATGGAAAAGGAAATGAAAGGATTTTTTTTTGTAGGATCTACAATATTGTGCTTTTTAAACTACACAGACATTTTAAAAAAATATGTTCACATAAATACGTACCTACATTCAGGGAGATAAACTTCTAGTATACATGTAAATAGTCCGACTCTGTAAATCTAAATCGTGTAAAGAGGACGTCTCTAGATAAACAACATCACCACTAAGCGTGCTATAAATACTAAGATAGAAAGGTGGCATGGGCACCATGCCACATCCCTGCTTCAACTTCCTCACTGCCATCTGTGAGTGTTCCTCCTCTGGCATCCATACAAAGGCCTTTTGTGCATTTTTCTCCTTTGTCCCTGTTTGCTAGGTTTAATTAGGTTATTTACTAGAGTCTCACCTCCCAGTGTTTCATTATGCTGGGCACTGGAGATAGGGCTTCACAGAGGGCAGGGGCAGATAAAAAGTTAGGACAAAAGATGATAAATGTCGAGAGTGGGGGACAGGAATGCAATCTGGCCGTCATGATGCAGAGATACTTTAATAGCTTCCCAGCAAGGAAGGTAGAAGGCACAGTTGAGATGGCAACATGATAAATGGCACCAGGATGGTTAGAAGGACTGTAGGCAAAACAACGGAAAAAATGCCACAGAAGAGGAAAAAATGAAGATGACCACAAAATAGAACCTAATTAATCCAGACGTGGTTGTCTTTCTGACAAATTTAGCCAGAAGAAAAGAAATTATATTTTTGGGGGATGTATTGAACCCCAAATCCAAAACCTTTAACCATCCTGCAATCCTACCTCTCATCCTCCTTGTCGTATAGGCAATAGGATGCACAGATAGTGACACTCCTGCACCTGTGAAATGATTAATGGCCAGAAATTCCGTCTTCATGCTGCACGGTGCGAATAATATCAGCTTCAAAACATTGCAGGAACGCTTTTGCATTGCATCACATTAATAACAATCATAAAGAATAAAAAGGGATAATAAAATACCAATAAAATAACAAAATAAGACAGTTGGAGTTGGCTTGAATTTTGTTAAACCTGACCTCTTTTATTCAACAAGCACCAAAAAAAAAAAAATCAGTGTGTAAATACTTGAAAGAATTGTAACATTCATTCATCTTCTGCGCCGTCCATCCCTTACAAGGTTACAGGGGGTGCCGAAACTCATCCCAGCTGATTCAAGATGAAGGGCAGGCTACACCTCGAACAGGTCGCCAGTTTGTCGCAGTGCTACACACACAGACAATCAACCACACACACTCATTCCTAAAGACGATTTTATGGTAGCCAATTAAACCTAACATGCATGTTTTTGGAGGGCGGGAGGAAACCGGAGTACCCGGAGAAAACCCACACATTGTCAGGGTGACCTGGCTGGAAGGGATGGTATGACCCAACAGGGAAGTCTGGGGTGATTGCCCTTAAATAGATGTCAGGGTGCACAGATGTGTGGAATCAGGAATCATCCTCAGGTGACCATAATCAGCTGCTACCCTCTGGTGGCAGGTGAGGTGATACTGACACACATGGGGACAACATGCAAACTCCTCACAGAAAGGCCAGTATTACAAGCCTCGTCCCCACCCGGGACTCTATCGTAGACCTTCTTACTGTGAAGCCACTGTGCTACCCACTGTGACTGTTTAGAACGCTGGGTAGAAATGGGTGGTTTAAAACAAACACATAGCCAAATATTACATTTTTAGAATTTAAATCCAAACAATAAATCGTTACTGAATACTACATTATGGAATTAGAAAAAAAAGCAACTATTCCCAGAGCTTAAAAGCCAGAGCAGAAAAAGGAAACATTTACTTTCCCATTGTGGTGGACTGGTCATCATCTATCAAATCCTAGACCAAATTGGATTGCCTGTCTGGGATTATCTCTACCCTCTTCATCAGTTTGATCCCCTCCCAAGTTGGGAAATTCAGCCACTTTGTGCTCACTTTGTGCTTAAGTGGACCAGATTTCCTAGAATACCCATGACACTAACAATTGCACTGAGTCAATTTGCAGGTGTATGGTTTATCCTTTAATCTATGTGGGGAAAAGAATAAAGTCGTTACTTACACGGGATCATAGTTGCTCGTGGCGTTTGGTGCCAGTTTTGTTCATACCTTCTCTCTTAGCACTCTCACTGCTCAACATTAAAAGCTAATCTTCACACATTCGCCTGCAGGGGAACACAGAAAACCGAGATGCAAATCAATGCTTTTTTAAAACTTTAAAGGGATTTTGTCTTTATCTTCTTTAAGAGGCTGAGATACAGCCATCATCTGTACACTAATACTTTTCACTTTCACACATCCTTGAATCAGAAAAAAATAAAGGAAAAAAAAAGATTCCACATTCACTTGCTGGTGGACAAAACCTCTTTTATGCTGGCAAACATTTGCACTTGAGTTCGAGTGCCTTTGTGCACCCTTTCACTCTTGTCAGCCGAGGCTTCATTCGGCGATGTCTGAAAAGGACTAAGAAAAGAACCAGAACAGACCCCTTCAGTTTAGAAGCTGCATCTCCGGTCCTCTCCAGCCTTGTTCACCAAGAGGATCCCCCTTTTTATTTTAAACCAATGTTTCATTAAACCTGAGAAAATTTTAAAAATGTTGAACTTTGCATTTAAATTTTTGTATAACGTTTCAATTTGACCTACATGCTTTTTCAAACTGTTATTTTGCATAGCCAACGTTTGCTATTGTTTATATTACAATTTCCAAGGGATCCAAATAATTCAAAACTCTGTATCTGTTACATTTTGGGTAATTACGTTCCAAAATAATTTTTTCATAATTTATATAAGGATGCAATTATATTTCGGCTCAATTACTAATCAGTCTAGAAATAGCTGTGAAAGTTAATCTTCAGATATACTCAAACGGTAAGTGTTTCGGCACTAAAACTGTAAAATTACACGTGAGGTTAGAGCTTTATTTAAGGGTTTTTGGACTCATTAAAGTCATCAAACCTCTGCTGAATCTACACAGTGAATCTACACAGTGATTTGGTTTTTATTGTATCGTTTTTTTTAATCTACTCAGCACCATGAGTAGAATTACCTACAGAAAAAAATACCCTCTATTTTATTCACTCTCTTAGTTAGAACTAAATTCCGTTCCTCCAAATAGGTCCAATTTAGTTGCTCCGACTTCAAATGCATTACCTATGAGAGACCGTGGTTATCAACCTATCAGTGTATCTAATCTTTAGTTAATTTTTTTGTGTGTTTAGCTCTCAAAACTTCTGTCCATTTAACAATGAAAACCGTTTTTTCTTCACTAAACAAGAGATGGCTTCAGCTAAATTTACTTTTCAGATTGCTGCTTTTATTTTTGCGTCAAATGCATTGCCGAATCATTACTTTTATTATTTTATGGAAGCAAAACTTAGCAATTTTGCAACTTCAAGGTTTAGTTTTGAGAGTTTTTTTTTCAGTTATTAACAAACTTTTGCGTTTTAAAAATTTGATGAGGATTTTTGCAAACTGTTCATTTTATGGTCAAATCTTTAAAAATCACTTATTTGCTAGGCCTTTTTTTTTTTTTTTCACATAATTACTGCTCCCGCAAAAGTTTTTGTTTACAGTTTATTTAAAACATTTTCTCCGCAGTTCCTTCATTAAGTTTTGTCTTGTTATTTATCATTTAAAAAGTTTCAAATCCTTCATGATATTTTCTTTTTTGGTGGTAAAAGGATGCTCAATCCCACATACGTACACACACAGTGGTTGTCATTGTCGTTAAAGTCCAACATCATCTTTCACAATTCCTTTTCACACATTAAAATACAGCTGTTTTTAAAATGATCTGAAGCTATTCATTTTACCGGATTATTTTAATTAAACTCCCAGAGGGGGGTCGCTCATTTGATGATATTTCTACCTGTGTCTCAAAGTCAAATTTACTCCCCCAGCAGCCTGACCATGACACTATACACCCTCATTTATGTCTGCAGATTTCTTTTTTTCCAAAAATTCAGGCAACAAGGTTTTTCAACTCTTCAATAAGTACAACTGCTTTTAGACAAATTTATAATATTTAAAGTATTGCGTCTCTCACAGAGGTGGCAGTGGCCCACTTACCCACTGCGCCACCGCAGTGTGTTCGAGTCCCGGGTGGGGACAAGGCTTGGAACACTGTCCTTTCTGTGAGGAGTTTGCACGTTGTCCCCCTGTTTCTGTGTCAGGATCACCTCACCTTCCACCAGAGGGAGCCCTGGATGTTCCTAATCAATCTGATTATGGTCACCTGAGGATGATTCCTGATTCCACACATCTGTGCACTTTGCCATCTATTTAGGGGAAATAACCCCGGACTTCCCTGTCGGATCATACTATCCCTTCCAGCCAGGTCACCCTGGTTGCCTTACCATGTTTTGTGGAGTTTGCATGTTCTCCTCATGTATGCATGGGTTTTCTCCTCGTTCTCCAGTTTCCTCCCACTCTCCAAAAACATACATGTTAGGTTTGATTGTTTTGCTATTAAATGAGTATGTGTGTGGATGGTTGTCTGTGTGTGTGGCCCTGCAACAAACTGGTGACCTGTTCGTGGTGTATCCTGTCTCTTGCCTGAAATCAGCCAGGATAGGCTCTGGCACCCCCCATGGTCCTGTTAGGGATAAGAGGTTCAGAAGACGAAACAAATGTCTCTCATATTGTCAAATTATTTAATTGATTTTATTCACGACTTCAAACACTTTCTTTAGTAACTACTACTCAGAATTATGTGGCTAGTCGGTTGGAGTTTTGTGGTTATTTGTTTTCTCCAATAAATGTTGACATCGAACATCATTCAATAGAAAAAAAAAATCTTCTGAAATTGAAAGAATCATTTTTCTTTTCACTTTTTTACAAAAGGGGTTTTCCCCTGCTGCTGCAGAAAATTAGTGGCCTGTGAAAGGTCACTTTGGTTCCTCAGCGACTGCCGTACCGCCCCTTCATGTACTTTATCTTTTTTGTTGAAGAAAAGACAGCAATAGCTGGTCGTAGATACGCAAGATCCCTCACCTTCTTTTTGCTACTTTTTTTTTCTTCAAACAGAAATACATTAAGTGATTACAGATTTTTTTTTTTTTTTTTATCATTTTTGTTTGTTACACGAGCCCCCCACCAGTTAAGTAAAGAAACTCCTTTCAATTAAATTTGTCTATATAAATCTCAGCTTAGTTGAAAGCTTCCAGGCTAAACCTTGGAGCGTTTACTGTAATACTGAACTGCTTAAAGAAGGCTTAATGTCATACTGCATCCCCACGAGGTTATGGAGTAGTTTGGATGTAAACACCTGAGTAAACAGTGTCACTTTCTAGATTTATTTTCTTTCCTATTTTCTGACAACTGGCATCCCACGGAAAATGAGTTGGCATCGTTTATCCATGAAATTAAAGTCTGTTTAAATACATAAAGTCATATCTTTGGAATGGTTTTATTCATAATCCATTTCTGCTTCTACGGAGACACATGAGGCAAGTTTTTCCGCTCTGTGGTCAAGAGCAAAGACAATTATGTTAAGTTTTCGCAGGAAAAAAGGACAGACCCAAATATAGTGTAATTTTCTTGCGGTTTATGTTGAATATTCTCATTTGATTTTCCATTTCACGTTTTCCATCTGTAATATCTGAATTCTGCTACATGTAGTTGAAGACCAGTAGTGTTTTGAGATTATCATCTTCCCATAGCGTCATGGCAATATTTTCAATCAATCTCATACACATCATACATTTGGTAGAGGCATTAGAGTCACACACAGTCATGTTCCCTGCTATCTGCACATGTCATTACATTGGCAGCAATCTGACATGGTCAAAGAGTGTTTATCACTTTTTGCCATTTTTCACATCTCTTCAAGTCTGTGCAGCTTTAACATGATAACTATTGGCTGATTTGCTGCAGCCCTGCCATTTAATGAATTGTTCCATTGCCTTGTGGATAACAAAATGAACAAATGGCTTTCTGTGTTAGCGACTGCCACTGCCTATCCTATCAGATAATTAACTTTTTGCAAATAGACCATGCTGACTACCAAACAGCGTAAGCCTGCACAATTAGAATTACTTATCTGTGTTCTTTCTTTTTTCAGACCTCCGAGGAAAAACAAACAAAGACAAACAAATTTTATATTTTCGCGTGAATGTTTTTGCCCTCAAATGACTGCACGGAAAATGGAACTAGATTAGTGTAATTATACACAAATGAAGACAAAGAAAATAAGCATAGTTTCACATGAAGTTTTTTTTTTTTTTTGAGGGTTTGTGGACATCGTTTGAACGTACTTAGTGGTTCTGAATTTGTTTCCATCTTCTTTTGCTTTCCCACCTTTTTTTTTTTAGATCTTGTTTTGCTTTTTCCCATCCATACACGATCTCACAGTGGTTGTGACACAATTCAATATTTAGTTTTCCCTCTGTTTGGTTTCCATTGCAAAAGAAGGTGTGGTAATCTTTTATGTGTTTGATTTGCAAGAGCTGCTATTGAAGTATAGGGTGTTTGAACAAAGCCATCTGTTTGAGTGGGTCGCTTTATTAGGTGGCAAACAGAATCCCTCTACCTCACTAATGTCTCCTATGGGAGTGTGTTTGTGTCAGTGAGTGTCTGGTAAAGAGCACAGGTTTTTCTACACTGGGATATACCACAGGAGAGATGTGGTTGCATGCCCAGCTGTGATTAAAAGATCTGAGCTTTCAAAGTGGTCGCAATGAATCTGAAAGGATTTATTAGGAAAATTTTTCAGTTTTCCTTCAATCATCAAAACTGCAGGTTAAAATGTTCGATGTCCTTCTGTAAATAACCACTTATATTTATTTAATAGAATCTTACATAACTATTGTTTCCTTTTCCCACAATTTATTAATGCACTTCACACATTTGTAATGCCGCCTCCATTCAGTAGGAATATTCCAACACCCAGGAGAGGCTGTGTGCATTTCTACACATGCACGGAAGGAGTTTTTTTTTTTTTCCCTCCCGGTCTTGTCATGGTATCTTGTCAGTATACCGAATGTGGGACAAGAGCATTAGCCATTCTTTTTGAGATTCTTGCTGTTGTCTGTGCAAAAGTGTCTTTTCTCTTGCTGAGTTTTTGGAGCTCAGACCAACATTCCTCTGAGCTTGACTAACACACAATAAGGTTGAGAATATTCAAAGATATATTTTTCTGAGCCCAGTAATTGGGCTGAATACTTGCTCTGAACTTGTGTGGTGACATTATAATTATGTCTTTTATACACAGGAGACTCTGTTACTCAGTAGGCGAATGAAAGACTATGACCCAATCACCTAATGGACCTGCTAGACAAACATCTACAGTATAGGCATTCTTTATACAAGGATGTTGTTAAGCTGCACCTTTGTACTATATTCCACTGATTTGCTTTACATAATGACCGCCTGAAATTTTGCTGGGAGCACATTTAAGCAGTCGCAAAGGGTAGACGTGTGTGTGAAGGTATGCATTATGAACTACGCTTTGTGACAACCAGTACAATATTGATGGAAGACTGGATTCCCGACATTGCACTGCATGAAAAACCTCTGCAGCAAATTAATGTACTATTCCTGATCCAGTAATTAACAATCATTCAGAGGGCATATCCCCTTTTCAAGCAATCGCTAATTGCAATAAGACGTTCAGATTCCATTTAAAGCAAGATTACCGATGAGCATGCAATGCAAAGCAGCCAACATTTCCAATTAAGCTTCTGTTCTCTTCTTTTCTTTCTGCCTTGGCTCTTTGTGAGCAGATACAATGCAGTTACAAAAGAGAAATTTTATCATAATGTTGCAGATCGAAAGCGGTATACTGACAGAAACCGATATTGGCTTGTATGTTTATGATATTGATTCAGTATGTATGTGTGGATTTATCTGCATTATGTCTCACGTTTTCTGAATCAGTAGATTGTTGGCTTAGCATTTCGTCAACTGTGTTACTTTAAGTTAAAACGATTCACCAAATAATTGCAAATGTTAACAAATTGTACAGCATGGATTAGCCTTTTTCAGGAAAATCAAACCATTTAGTAAAATTCTTTTAATACTCTAATTAAATTGTTAGATGAAATTTTTCATTATATGTTTAGTATTTGTACGTTTTATATAGTATGTGCAGATGTTTTTTTTTTTCTTTGTTTAACGTGTGTTCAAAGCCCATGGCCATGTTTCCTAGAAGGGCAGAAGTTCTTGCTACAGTGGTCTCCTCCAGGCCACGCCCCTTCACACTGTTACAAAGAAGCTGATTGGCCAGCTGTGGACGCACTGACAAATCAGTTGACCACTCAAAATTCACAAAGAAATACTGTCTGGAAGGTATGTTTTAAACTGGTAAAGACAAAATAAAAAGTTTTAGAGAAATTGTGCTTCTTTGCAATCACAGTTACAAATAAATCTGAATCTATTAAAATTCTAATACATATCAATATATTGTGCGATACGAATCTTTACTAGGACAGTTTTCCCCTTCTCCGTACATCATTTTCCCTCTATTCAGTCCAATTTGTGTGGCTCAATACCGTTTCGACAATTCATCAATAACACAGAACTGATATGCTGCACATTTAAGATGTTGAATGAGGTTAATGACATCTTTAAATGCTCCCTTCTTCAACCCATATGTCCAAAATAAAGCGAGAATTTTCAGACTGCCACCCAAAGTGTTAGGATTAATTACTGCCCTCCACAACCCCACCTCACCCTGCAAGTTAAAGATTCAGAGGGGAAATGGCCCTTTTCATGCAAATGAAATTGAATATGTCAGTCAGTATAATTGTGAAAACTGAGCCTGTCTTGCATTGGTGTCTGTGCCGAAAAGAGGCTTCAACCAAAAGTCAGTTTATTAATGTTCCCCTCTCTACTCTTTGATTAATGCTTTTTAATGGCTCGGCAGATCAAACTTAGCTCTAAAGTGGATTCCTGATGACTTGAAATGTTTTGGCCATTGTGAATGAAACTCTAGCTCTGATCGTTTTGCGAAGAGCATTAAAATGTGATGTTTGCCTCTGAGCTAAGCTGATGTCAAACAAGCTTGAAATGAGCATGAGATCCTCTGAATCTGTAAGTAGCAAGAAAATTTGTCTCTTTTTCCTAGTTCACCCCAAATCTGACTTTTGGTATTTATTTGAACATGATAGTACTTTTTTTTTCTCAACAATTGCAAGGCAATGTGGCTCAAGTAGCTCACTGTATCAGAGGAAAGCCTTGATACTGGAAATAAAAAGCTAAATGTAAAGAAAGGGGCACTGTTTGTCCCCATTTTCGCGGCACTGAGGGGAACACTGACACTGTTTGTTAATGTTGGTCTATTTGCTTTGGCAAAGAACAACATCCCATCAAGGAACAATGGCGTGCTCTGCTAGAGGGCATTTGGAATTTTGACAACAAAACAACTTGTGCTTTAGTTCTGAAGTTGTCCTAGTAACGTAAAAACTAATGCACCAAATGTTGCCATTCAAGTAAATATGACACGGTAGTCTTTTTTTTTATGTAGTTAAATACTTTGAGACAGTGGTCATGGTGTTAATAGTTATGACGTCTTAAGCACAGATTCTGAAATTTAATGTTGCCTTGTCAATTTATTGTGCTTGACAATGACGTTGCGAAGCTAGAATTCAAATGAAACAGCCAGAACAAACCACACGCATGGTGTACAGTTTAAATTTGTTCAAAAGGAACAAATTATATATATTTAAAATATGCCCGCATATTTAAAATATGACGAGACTAGACAAAAATCAAAGAATGAAAAAAGCCTTTATTCAAGTCAAAAGACAAAACTTTTCGTTTGTTCCGTTCCGTCATCTTTCACTTATCCGGGGCCGGGTTGTGGGGGCAACAGCCTCAGATGGGAAGCCCAGGCTTCTCTCACCTCAGCTGCATCCTCCAGCTCACCCAAAAGGATCCTGAGTCGTTCCCTGGCCCGCTGTGAGACATAGTCTCTCCAGAGGGTCCGGGGCCTGCGTCTTGGTCTCTTCCCAGTAGGACGTGCCCGAAACACCTCACCAGCGAATGTGCTCGGACGGCATCCTGACAAGATGCCCCAACCATCTCATATGGCTTCTCTTGACCTGGAGGAGGAGCGGCTCGACACCAAGCTCCTCCTCCAGGACGATGACAGAGCTCCTCACCCGATCTCCAAGTGAGAGCCCAGCCACGCTGCAGAGGAAGCTCATTTCGGCCACTTGTATCTGTGATCTCATTCTTTCGATCACCAACCACAGCTAGTGACAATAGGTGATGGTGGGAACGTAGATCAACTCATAAATTGTGAGCTTTGCTTTTCGGCTTAGCTCTTTCTTTACCACGACGGACCAATGCAGTGTCCTAGTTATTGCTGACGCCGCAATAACAAAACGTTTTTTTCTTTTTGTTTTTTACCAACTTTCATATTTTACTTTTTGTGCTACAACTTACACGTGTGTATAAAAAATAGCTGTTCTTTTTTAACAGCAAATACAACAAATTCAATGCACTTTAAACAATTGAAATCGGTCTTAATTTAATACAAGTTCTTGAAAAAGATCGGAGCTTCCAATATCATTCATATTCTGACAAAAACTATTTTAAGTCAACCAGTGTGCCCCCTCATGACTACTCTGAGGATCAGGAGAAGCTCCCAATCAGCAGCACTGAGCAAGTGGGATGCCATGAGAAGCTTCTTCTCTTCTTGTAACGACGACTGCATGAGGTTATATAATGACCTCTGGGGAGGTCTGGCACAGGCCTTCATTTCTAACCTCTTTGCTCAGTGCAGGCTCTTACTCTGCTCATTTGTTTGCCTGCAATGGCTTAACTCTGGATTAACAAGTTCCTAGCCACAATATTAATTAATGTAGATTATGGTTACCTCTCAGAGGACAAGTGCAAATGCTACTGAGGTTACGAGAGCTTTTATTCAGTCCACAGACAAAGCTCACAAACTATTCCAAATATTATTCCATGTTAATGAAATTAATTTCCACTGAAATGAACAAGATTAGAGACAAACAAATAGCAAACTTATCTTTATACTTTGTAATTACTGTACCAATGCATTTGGAAGATAATTATACTCTAGGACAATCAAGGCGATATCCCGGGTCTGTTTTGTGTAGTTTCTTCATGGTAAATGAGTTTGTGTATTACTTGTTCATGGACCGTGTCTTATTATTTCTGTCGGGGTTCTTGTTGTCATTGTTTGGACAAAGCCGATGTTTCAGTCAGCCTCTATCTACCTGAAGCCACATGAAGAAGCGACCAAGAATGGATGTTTGTCCTTAGTGGGTCTAAAATTGGTGTATGATGGCGATATCAGCAGCCATGTCTGTGAAAATATCATTACTTCCATGTCACGCCTCAGTCACTCCCCATTGTGCGATGGGCTCCCCCTCCTTCACTCCACCCCGTTCACCTCACCTCCAGCGCTGATCTCCCATACATGCCGTAGAAGTCTATTACAGCCAGCGTAGGGAGACGCACCGAGCCATAATGGATGGCCCCGCAGCGAAAAACAGCCCCAATAGCGTATCAATTACCCATCAGCACCTTCTTCTTGGCTGGATGCCAACATTCACCTCACCTCAGCGCCGTCAATGAGATAATGGGAAAATGCAGGCATAGTGGTTCATCTGTTCTATGTACAAATTGCATTGTAATGACTCGACTGGCCACCTGTCGGATTTGTCAGCAGGTGAATAGAAAATATTTTGACAATATCACGATGTGCAAAGCTCAGTGTTTGAAGCAAGGGGGCTTTTAATGTCCATGTGAACTTGATGTGGCGGCATGTCATGAGAAAATCAAGTGATTTCCCAGAATCATTTTTATTTTATTTTATTTTTATTTTGAATTACTCTATTCATCCCACACCGGGGAAATTTGTTTGCTGCACTCCTTACACCGCAGCAGGCTGCCCAGTGGATGCCCAGCTGCTTGCCTGTTTATCTGCTCACTCTTTTGATTCCCTCCACATATCTTTTGCCACCTCTTTACGGAACCCGCAGGTTAATTTGTCCTTCACTTGCAGTGGACTGCCACTGCTTCTGGGCTTTTACAATTCAAAAAGAGGGAAATAAGAGCAAGTCTGCAGATAGTGAGGCATGCTAAAAAGCACAATGGCACATACTCACAGATGAGGTGGTTTGGATTGTTGGTGTTTCTGCAGCTGCGTGGTCTAAACCGGTTTTGTGAAAGTGGTTGATAGAAGACGCACAGTCGTTCCACAGGGGGACAGATGGTATCCAAGTTTCAGAGAGAAATAATGCAAAGACATTTTTGGTATTTACAGGATATGGTTTTATTAACTTATCTCAATAAATTAGAATAAATTCCAAAATGTCTGATTACATTTGGGAGATGCAAAGACTATTGAGTAATCATAGATTGAGTTTAGTTTTGAGCAAGAACTGATTAATTAGAAACAAACTGAATAAAGAAAACACAAAAAAAAACTATTATCTGCTAATGAAAGTATATAGTCTAAATTAAAGGATCAATATGGAGAAACATTTGTATTGTTTGAAAAAGTCGGAAACATCTGTGTAATAGGCGTGTCAAACCATTCAGGGAGATACACAAAAATATTCATCTTTGTCTCATGAGGTAATAACTTCGTTTCTGTTGTTTTTCCAATTCTAGCAGCTTTCATTTTAAAACATCCCCAGTCCCCATTTTCTGACTTGTTTGGATTAAATGAGCAATCAAGAGCAACAAAAAACACACAAAGATGCACAAATTATTTTTGTGTGGGGTACTATTACTGCTCTAATTGGCATTTCAGAGATTAGCAAAGTTTTGTTTCTCTAAAATGAAAAAAGTCTAAAACCATCAGCTTAGAACTAAATAACAAAATGCAGAGAACAAATTACCAGACAGACTAATCCACACCGTTTCCTCATTTTGAAACATTCCTACAGTTCAAGTCATCCATATGAGGAGAGTTTTAAATGACTTCTGAATTGCTTCCGGAGTTTGCTGGAATGTTCTACATATCGTTTCTGCCATATCTCAGTTTCTTTAGTTTTGATCTCAGCCATTGATCATTTCTACCCACTTCTCTAATAAAGACAGTTTAATCTCTTGATCTTCAAATACAATCCTCTTAAAAGCCACATTCTGAAATCTGAAACTTCTTTATTGTGTGAGACATAATGAAAGAGATTAATGCTGTTTGCTGTGCTTAGCATGCTCACTAACTTTTGACATTTTTTTTCTCCTTTTCTGTCTCTTTCAGCACCACCAAAGTTTTTAAGAACCCCCAATGACCAAACAGGCGTGCAGGGAGGTGTGGCATCCTTCATCTGCCAAGCCACAGGAGATCCCAGGCCGAAGATTGTGTGGAACAAGAAGGGGAAGAAAGTCAGCAACCAGAGATTTGAGGTATTAGGTCTATTGTTCTGATGTAAAATGCTCGACAAAATGGAATGCTCTAGCACTGCTTTTGGCTCTGCTCACACAATCCATCGCTTCGCTCGCTTTGCCTTTTTCTTTTAACCTGCCACCACGCATTAGCAGAGTCAAATTTTCATCCTAGCCAGGCCATAAAACATGCAAGAGCATTACTAAACAAATACAGAAAGCATTTCTAGACAAACGTGTACTGTTATAACACAAAAAAACATTTAAATAAAAGCAAAACAACTACTTGTAGTATGAACCAGATGACCACGATAGCGTCAAACTGTAGTAGCATGCAAAATGAACAGTGAAGCAATGGTTTAACTTTTATATCCTTTTGCTTTGTGGCATCTTCATCTGAATGCATGTCTTACCCTTCATAATTTGGCTAAAGATTTGATTTCTGGTCCCGCTTTTAATCTGAACTTCATACCCCATGAGTAATAACAAATCATTGCAGAGCACTGATAAGATTTCTATTAATTTTTTTTCATCAGCCCTCGGGACGATCGTCCTGCCACTTTTTTGTCCTCTTTTTGCTTCAGTTGCCATACTTGTTAGCTTCTGCAAAGCAGCAAAGACTTTACAGAGCTTAAACTTTCTTCCACATTTATTTTTTGCCTCTCATGCCCACAGAAATCTAATCTTATCAGAGTTTATGGTGTTTGCATTGCATGCGGCTCTGAATGCCAACATTATAGTTTCCATTCATCCATCGCACCACCACAGGGCTTGCTGGCTGCCACAACCCTGTGCTCATCTTCTCATCGTCCTATGACCAGGGATGAAACGATAGAGGCAACGGAATAATATTGCGATAGTAAAATTGTCACAATAATATTGTCATGTTATGGTATAAAAGAAATCACATATCTACCAGAAACAAGCATTCCTCGTTTTTTCCAGCCTGCAGTAAAAAAGTAACTATAATTACCATGATGAATTGCGCCACTACTTAGCCAATAGAAAGCACAGACTAGACGTTGCATAAAAACTACTCCGTGATGGTGAATGGTAATTTATTAATCATGGATTGGAAAGAAAACACTGGCGAAAGTCTGAGCTCCCTTACTTTGTTTAAGTTAGATGTATGGAAGCATTTCAGTGTTAGCGTTTGGTGTTAGCACTTGGTGTTAGCACTTGGTGTTAGCACTTGGAGTTAGCACTTGGTTTGGTTTAAGTCACTTAATTGTAAAAGTGACTTAGAAACAATTGACTATGTGGAAACGCAAGTCAGATCATCACAGAGAAACAAAAAAAATGCAAGAGCAGTTTCAGCGATCTGTCCTTAATGATACCGAGTCAAAAAACTGCATAGGAATAGTTTTCAACGATGAGTCCTTACAATGGCAGGACTCGAGAAGTTCCAATGACGCATTTACTGTATGTACTTGGCCACTGATTTACATATGTTAAAACATTCATTTTAAAGGGTTTTATTTTTACTGGTTGTTCAAAGATGCTATTTTAAATTTGCACCAGAACTACATTTTGACCTGCTTTTGCTAGAACTGTTTGTACTTTGAGGAAAACACTGTAGCAAGCTGTTCTCTATTAGTTTATAGTTATTCTAGATTAACTACACTTTGAAAGGGGAGGCGTGGCTCAGTGGAGGTATTGGTTTCTTTGAACAAAAAAGTTCAAATCACAATGAGCTCATGTCTGAGTATCCTTGGAGAAGACACCTAACCACAAGTTACTTCCACCATTGGCACTGTCATGGCTGCCTGCTGTGGTGCAATGCAGTAAAAATAATTTCCCCATGAGGGATGAATATAGTACAATGAAATAAACTGAAAACTAACTGGGTTAAAAGGTCAGATATTAATCCTGTTCATGATATAACCTTGAAAAAAAGGTGCTTTAAAGCTGCCAAATAGTGACCAGTCATTTATAGTGTAGTGGATTTGAAACGGACAATGAGACGGCTAGTCGCCAACGACCAGCTCACGATAAATTGTTAATCTCACGCTAATGAACATACAAATATATTTGTGACATATTTTATAATCTAGTGAGCTTCTCCATGATCTTGCTATTCAATCACAAATATTGAATAGCAAGGTTAATATTGTGGTTATATCGCAATCATGAGATTTGCATATCGTTACATCCCTACATTTCCCTTGAAAATTCCATTAAATGACTAACTCGTTCTTTTGATTTAAATGAGAAACAAGTCTGCTGTGACCATCACCTGCTGACACATTGAATGCTCCCACTGCTTTAGCCTGGCCTATGAAATGCTTAAGTGTATTGTTAAAGAATAATTGCTCAGAAAAACTGTGAACTTTCAAATGTCTGTAGGCTTTTGAGAGTCTGTGCGTGTGTGTGTGCGTGTGTGAGAGACAGAGAAAGAACTGTCGGGTCTATCTTTATTGAAATCTACCTCTATGCTTAAAACGAGTTTGAGTTATAACAGATCTGTCTAAAATCAGTGAGTATACGACACATAGCATGAAGCAACAATAGCTGAATAAGCTACAACAAACACCTGTTTGTGAACATGTATGTGTCGTGTGTCCAAATTAAGTCAGTTTGTCTTCTGTACCACTTCCTCACCTCATGGTACAATTGTCTGATTTTTAAGTGCTTGTCTATGTCCCATTGACACGATCCAATGTGATCCATTTTTTTTTCAAAGAAATTAAATGTTAACTTTAAGAGTGGGACACGTTCAGGCTTCAAACTTTTACCTTCAGCGTGACATATGAGCCAAAACTTTTTGACTAACATTATCTTCCCCATTCTTAAAGTTAGTCAGCCGTCTTAAATATTTTACTAGCAAATTCACAGAGTTAAACTGTACACCTGATTAAATTCATTTGCTTGAAGGATTACCTCCTTAAAACTTCAATTGGTTTCTTTCAATCAAATGTCTTCAAAAGAAAGTTCTCATTATCACTCTAAGCACTTTACAGATTCTCAGACACCTTCTCATATATTTAATAAATGTGCACAAATGCACTAAAAAAAGACTAACTTTCACTGTAAATTAAGCAGTAACATTTCTGTTTTATAAAGCACATATTTGTTAGTCACCATCAGTGTTGTTGTGCGTGTCTTTAAAAGTGTTGAATGTTTGTTTTTGTTTTTTCTTGCTGAGGGTCCCGAACTCATTTGACCAAAAAAATCTCCTTTAACATATCCTGTCTCTCGCACCTGCAGGTGATTGAGTTTGATGACGGCTCTGGTTCAGTGCTAAGAATTCAGCCATTACGCACGCCCCGAGATGAAGCCATATATGAATGCGTCGCCTCCAACAGTGTTGGAGAGACGAGCGCTACCACCAGACTCACTGTTTTACGTGGTAGGTCCTTCTCGGCAAACTCAAACGAAGGGGGAAAATCGCCACTCACACATTCACACACAGACATCTGGGACACATTATGTTGGTAGTGAAACAGAAAACAAAGTGCTAATCTCAAATTGTATTGTCCTTCCTGTTGTTTTTTCTTATTGTGTCCCTATTATTTTGTCCATTAAGACCAGTTCTGATGTGTCGTTTAGGCAAACTGTATATAATTTAGTCCACTACCCATTCAGCTCTGTAAGTTTCCATTTCTAAGTGACTTAAGTCGTTTGCATTTAAATTTCTGACACAATAATTAAGATGCGAGTTAAATTATGCAAATAGCCATCCTTTCCTCGCCTGCAGTGGTTTTAATGAAAAAGCTCAGCAATAATTTTCAAATCAGTCATTTTTCATCTCTCTCCTTTCGGCTTTGATATCCATTGCACTATGTATGAAATAAAGCAGTGTATTCCCGTGTGATTAACAAGCATGCGTTTATTATTTATAGCAATATCCCAACCGCGGGTTAATTTAGTCGCCATCCTCCAGCGATTGAGTGTTTAAACACTACTCTTCTCTATACAAATATAAGTGAAAATTAAAGCAGAAAAGTTCAAGCACTGTTTACACTTCAAGAGAGGAAAGAATCAGATGACAAATATCGAGCTGAATCACAACCCTTCTACTTTTTCTGAAGGCAATGATCAAAACTTGATCTTGATTACATACAACATCCTTTTCTAAGGCAAATTTGCAGTGGCCTGAGCTCAAAAGACCGCATAATATCTCTCTAAAACATGACTTGTTTGGCTGTGAATGGAGAAAATGGCTTTAGAATAAAAAGGCCTCGGGCTGCTTGAATGAGGTGTGCTCCATTATGTTCCACAATTACACAACATGGCAAATGAGTTCCTAGTGAGAAGGGTGCTTCCATCCTATAGAAAAAAAAAGCTGGCTCTGCGAGCCCTCACAACCTGCTCCCTTTGCTTCTTATCTTACCAGCGAGCCAACAAAAGGCCTTTTGCACTGTCTCTAGAGGCCGATTGAAAGAGAAAGGTGGCACGTTCACATGCATTTCACTCCTGTTTACTTGCCAGCACACAGTGTGTGTAAGCTGGTGCATGTGTCTGTGTGTGTGTCATCTGACTCACATGCAATACTATGCACAATACTTTTTACCTCTCACACGCTGCCTATTTCTGTATTTCACTTCCACACGCACACACATACACATATAAACATGCTCTCTCCAGCTCCACAGCCTAGCATTAGCATGTTTATTACTATTTCCATTTTGCTCCTCTGCTCTCCCTCTTTTCCCATCAATGTATTTAGGATGAGAAAAGACCCATCAGGTGCCAAAAGACAGAAAAAACCCCGCCCTAAAAAATAGAATCAAGGTTATTTTTCTTCTGTTTTGCTTCAGTCACTTCAAATGAGTAAAGTATTAACCTGCAAATTTCCAGCAGAAAATGAATCACAATTGCTCTTTACTTAGATTTCTAATTTGTGCATTTTCATTTTTTGTTTATGAGTATTAGGGTTAAAATGTTATTTTATGCTCTTCAGGAATGGAAACAGTTGATGTAAAATACTTTAAAAAGTTGCACCTGCTTAACATTTTTACAATACAAAACTGTCTTTTGATGGATTTTTTTGTGCACAGGGTTCATTGTGCCTACTTGTATCATTTCAGTTATTAAGTATTAGTCTTGAGGACAAGTTTGTAATGCAGGATTGAAGGAATAGATAAGCAAGTAGATAAGAGAAGTGCCATTAAAGCAGCCTAATACATATAAAGTGACTGTTCATTTAGTTCATTTAGGCTCCAATGGTCTGTGGAAATGACTGTGTAGCATCTGTTGTGGGAAGCTCGCCACAGGGGGCAATGCCTAATTCCATGAAGGAAAAGCACATTGTTGTAATTGCCACGTTATGAAGAAAGAGGGCTCGAGGTGACAAATCCAAAGTACCAGGGGATATTAGTATTCGGATAGGCCTCCAACTTGATGGGAACCGCCATTAGTTATGAACTTCAAGGCTCGGAGAAGTGATTTGCATGAAAGGCGAACCCTGTAACGTAATGATGTTCTGAGTCAAATCTGCCAGGCTACGCCACGAGGTAGCAAGCTTCTTTTTTTTAAAGACCTCTGTTTTGATTAACTGGAAGATGACCCAACTCATATGAGATTTGTATCTTTGAATTAAGGCTGTCTCGATTAGCTTGGCAAATGAGAATTGCACAAAAGGATTTAAAAAAATGAAGTTCCAGTTGAATCGAGTTATATCTGCAGAATGATCTCATTTTCAAAGGATTGGATTAATTCTAAAGCTCATCGCTAAACAAGAAATACTGGGTGTTTTATATGGTTATTCAAGCCAAAATTTTTACACCACCAAACATTAGACAGACAAAATCCAGCCAAATATTTCATGGGGTCTGGACTCCCAACTAATATTTACCCCTGGCTGAGTGATGTGTGCATTTTAGTGTCCCGGTTCATGATTCAAGCATGATTGAGGATCTATATTGAATCTACATACTGACATTATGCTGCTAACAGCCATTTTCCGTGGCTCACAAGCTGGCAAAGTTTTGCAGCTGAACACAACTAGACAGTAGAAGCGGAAAATGAGAAGCTGCTCTGCTGTGACGAAAAAACAGAATGCATCATCTCCATTTGTATTGAATGGTGCAATAAGATGGTCGAAGCTGTAATGCTGTAGTTTACAGCTAAAGACAAATCCAACAACCTGAAAAAAAAGAGTTTATACTAAAATAAGTTATTGATTTAGGACAAAATATGCACTTGATAATGTATAAGGTGTTGGATTATTACAGTTGTATTATCAGTATATAAGTATATAGTATTTATTTTAAATTTTTATGTTAAATCGCAGATGTCTGTTTTTAATGGGAATACAGTAGAGAGTAGAAAAGAGAAAAGAGTGAGGAAGAAGACAGACGTGAAGCAGGAGAAAAAGAGAAAGATATAAAGTGAGAAGATACTCTGTTGTTACGATTATCATCTTGAAAAAAAAAGAAGTGTCTGGAAAAAAAAAAGAAGTTTCATCAGGAGATAAAGCTGAAACACATGAAGACAACCTTCTGTGACAAACTAACAAATGATGTAGAACAAAAAATGATGTTACAAAAGTTGTAATACTGATCAGGAGCAACGAATATACGTAGCAGACAGTGAACAGTGTGATACAGGATTCTTCCCGGCACCATGGATTACTGGCGTATCTAATGCCAGGACTCTCGGGCTATGAGGCAGATGTGCTATTTCTACCAGGCAGCATGAAGCACTACCATCGGACACCAAAAGCCGATGTGTAGACTGAGTGGAGAGCAATCACCCCAAGAACCCAGGAGTCAATGACCCTAGGTTCAGCAATGCCCATCCAAGATGCAACCTCTGCAGGCCAGAGGATAATCAGGCACCCAACCCAGATAGCCCAGATACCATTATGCATTCACATGGTGTGCATGGTGGTTACACTTTGCACCAACAGTTTAAATTGAGTGGGGATTGGCACGAGGGGAGCACAGGTGTCGACAACCAGACAAACGACACCCAAAAACCTTATGTGAATATCAATGTCTAAAATTTGCAAATGCAAAAAGTGGGGCTAAGGATGGGTGCTGGTGAGGCTTCCGAAGCCCTCCCTTAAACTCGCCAACGTGCCTCACTCATTAAAGCCCCAAAGTCCTTGGTGGCAGTGTGCATGACATGTCAGAGTGGGAGAGGCCTTGCGGATGGCCGATTCTGCGTCCAGACGCAATTGGCACCAGAGTCCTCCCAGTGCAGCTAGGCAGTTAACTGCCCGTTTCAGGATGGGGTAGCCACACGGAACAAAACCAACCAGCGGCAGTGCTTACTGCCACATACGAGGAGCAAGAAGCCAGTCTACGCCCTGACAGGCCTGAGGACCTGGTACCACTGCCACCACCCAGGCAACCTGCTCCAACACAGGGAGCCATTCTTTACAAACCATACTGACAAAGATGAGAAATTACTTAACTGTTTGGATCAATCTGTGCAACAACACAAAACTCTGAAGGGTGATCAATATCAATTATTAAAATGTACCTTAATTCTTTTAATACTAGATGTCATATTTAATCTGATTCTGTATGTATTTTGACAAGTGCTGGGTACATTAGGAAGAAAAAGTAGTGTGTATGCTTAAATTGCTCAAGGAGATAAATGCTGTGTCAGCTGTCTCAGACTGTTAAAGCAAATGGAGCTTTCTGGTAAAAAGCAAGTGACCATAGTTAAATGACCGTGATCACGAACAGTTTGTTAGCAAAAGGAGATGATGACAGACTCCATTTGTTTTATTTTAAATGGCCAGGCAGAAGGTCCAGTATTGGAGCGCTTTTTTTTGTTTGTTTTAATTCATTTTACTCTTGGAATAGCTTTTCTAAGACATTTCACACCATCGTTTCAGCACAAAGTGAAGTTCAAATGTTAGATCAGGTAAAAACATACATCCACTCTTACTAACCTTTAGATTTTTTTCAATAAACACAGCTTTGTCTTTTTCTTTTTATTATCCTAGAATTATTATCATAGGAAATTTTATTGGAAAAAAGCTGTTGACAAAAATGTGCACAGTAAAATTATTACTTTTAAAATCTTATGACTGGCTGACATATAAAAAGATAGATTTGGACCACCTAAACACTCTGTGTGACGAACAACTAATAAACACTTTATATGTACACTATCTCTGTTTAATTGATGCATGTATGTACTTAAAAAACATACTTTTTTTTCTCTTTTCTATTAATGAACAAAGTAAAACCTTAAGAGGTGAAAACATTTATTGAATTGAATTGAAGAGACTTTATTTATTCCCGAAGGAAAATTTAGGAATACAATTGGATCAACTTCAATGCACCTCGATGGACTTATTTAATAACCCTTTTCAGGGCTTAGCGGTCGAAGACAGTCGCACTTTTATCAGGCAACATTGTCGACAGCGTACGTGGCAACTCACGTTAAAAAAAACGTTGGAAAATGAGATTATTCGAGAAACAACTGGAAACCGGAAGTCACTCAACTTCCGATTTCCTGTTAGTCCCAATGTGTGTGCGCCCGTTCAGAGTAAGAAAGGTTAAAGATTTTTGCCCGTTAAAAGGGTTTGGTGTAAGAAAAATTTGTTTGACATTTCGCTTACATTTTATTTATTAAAATGGCACATTTTATATTTTAGTTGTATCTCAATGCATTCATTACATGAGCATCAAAAATGCAAAAATTATCAGTCAGGTCCACAAAAATGAAAGAAAACTTTGATTAGACAAACTAATTGAAAAAGCCATCTAGTAAAATAATTGTTTCAGTTAATGGTGTTTAAAAAGTATTAATGTTTACACGCCAAGTAAAATACAAGACAATTTCCAAAATGAATAAATATTGTTTCTGATGGATGAGGTGATTATTTGATCATATTTTCCAACAAAAAAATCTCCTCATCAGTCATCTAAGCAGTGCAGCAAAACAAAGAACAAATTACATGGAAAATATCTTTTTAAACATTAAGAATTGCAAATAAAAGAAGTAAAAATAAATTTGACATTCCAATTTGTTCATATAATAAAAATGATTGTTACCATTAGCTAAACTCTGTTACATGGCATTCTCTATCTCAGTCAAGCATCATTTCGTCACTTTTTCTCTAACAATAGATAAGCCTCTCTGAATAACACGCTAAATATTTCCTATGCAATCTCAACTTTAACCCTTACCATGATTCACATCAAGCTTTAACTAAGTGGCTTTGTTGCCTCGACCGAAACAAAAAGGGATTGGAAATGGAAATATTAATCTGACACTAAAACTACAATACAATACAGAAGCTCAGCTACTAATCTTCCCAGAAGTTGTTGAGAAGCATCTCTAAGCCACACTAACACGAGTGATAAGTCATAACGTCCAATTTAAAGTCTCACTATGAACCAAACATTATCTCTTTGTGTTGACAACTTATAGTTATTTTTGTCAATGCTATCTTTTGTGTAAATTCATATGATTTTTTGGAAGGACTGAATTCAAAACTAACGATTTGAGTGTTTAGAAAAAATTCTATCAAGCTGAAACATTCAGAGGTGTGTAACTAGTGATTCATACACTAAAATTGTCGAAACAAGTCCTAATGGCTCACGATAGTAATTTATGTTATCGAAAAAGCAATTTCATATTGACACGTCTGATAAATACCTGACGGAAATGAAAGTCTAAAACACTGTATCAGTTTTAAACTCACACACGTGGCTCATTCAAGGTAAAGAAAATGGCTTGGTCAGAAATTAAATATTTTTTTGCTAGAACGTTGCAATTTTTTTTTTCATTTTAGAGCAAAATCACAAGGTCACAAAAAACAAGGAGTGCAAGTGTCTAGGCCAGGTATCTGATATTAGCAGCTTTGATCTAAGCCGCGCTCTAAAGTAATTTTCTACTAGATTAACTGGATACTGCAGGGTCATCCGTAATGCTTCTAATGATCTTGCAAAACTTCTCGAGCTATGTAAGGGTGCTCGCTAATTAGAGCTAAACAACTTTGGAGAATTTTTATGAAGCAAGAAGGGCATGAGTGGTTGCATATACAGTACATCGTTCTGCATAGTTAAGTGGAGCAGTTTATTCAAGCAGAAAGAAGACTGTTAAATATTCTCATTGTGCATTTCATTAGCATTTTGCTTAGTTACCAAAATCCACAAAGTATCTGTGTTCGTATTGAAACATCATCAGCCAAGGATTTCTGCAACACCCACCATCTCCCACAGCCGCTTGTGGTGGGACATGTCTGTCTGCTAACGCTGAAAAGCCTAACATTACCCCATTTTCCATTAGAGCTCTTTGCGAGCCAAAAAGTCCAATCTGCAGGATGTTTGCAAGCATGAATAATCGCCATGCCCCCTTCTCCTGTAGCATGCTTTTAGATATATAAATTATTGAAATTGCTGGTGCCAGCTTTTCCCTTTCAGAAAAAGAAGTCAGGCTGTATGGAGCTGGTTTCCTCAGACATTTGTACAGCACATCAAAATATTCATCTCAGTTTGATGATAGCGTGTTCAAATGCAGCAGACCTGAGCTGGGAATCATAAAGATATCTGGCACTGTCATGCACAAAGTTCTGAAGTGATTGCATTTCAGAGAATTTTTGTGCAGATAGTCTGAGAGCTGATGTGATGGCATTTTGCTTGTATACTAAGATCTTAACAGACACAAACACTATAAAATACTGAATTTTTTCAGCCAGTTCCACATGTAGGATGCATCTTTTTGCTGAATAAAAATACTGAAACTGCCTATTTGGGCCAACTTACCTGCCTGCTTCTGAATAAATCGTACATGAAGGTTAATGAAGCAACTGAATGCCTCACAGTTTTACCGTCTGTCTCTTTACCTGCCCGGTTAGCGCACCCACCTATTGCTGATAGACTTCCAAACTCCTATTTGCTCCAGTTTCTGTTTTCCATCTCTGTAGACTGCCCTGTTCGAGAAAACAACAGCAGAAAAAAATCTAAATAATTCAATAATCAAATAATTTTATGATCAACGTTGACATTTAAACATATACTTTATTAAAATTTGAGAGATCATGGATCGTGTTGTCATCCCAAGTGGGTGCTGAAAGGATAAATATACAATGAGTGAGCTTTAAACATGAAAATGGAACAGATGTCTGGCAGTGTATGCTTCAAAGTGACAGCAGAGTTAGTTAGGATGGAGGAGTCTCTTAGGAGATGGTAGCGCGTGGTTGTTTATGTATTCCTTTCCACATGCCCTTTATTTCTGAATGTTTAATGCACCCAAGAGGATGAAATGAAGGCTGGTGGACTGTTAAGGAAGGGCTGAAAGTGAAGAAGAGGTAGCTTAGGGGGGTCAATTTGGTAAAGCTGAGCGACAATCGTTGACATCCATTTGAAAGTTTGGAAAATAGCAAAAAACATTAAAACAGCGTTAGATGTTTTTTCCCTTTGGATATTATTAATAAAATGCTAATGGCAAAAATGAGATGACAAGAGCAGAGGTTTTTTTTTTTTTTTACATGTATATTTCCCTCCCTAAACTAAATAAATGGGGCTTTGTTTTGTGAAGTAAATGGAATCATCGCTAAGGGTAACAACCAGTAAATGGAATATGCAAAGTGAAAGCTGGATTCGGAGGGAAAAAAATGTAGACAGACAAGGAAAGATTGAGAGACTTAAATAAATATTAACTCGTCTCGGAGAAACTGGATAAGACGGTTGTTTTGTGGGGAAAAAAAAGGAGAGTAGGGGTGGTCTTGAAATCTCTTTTTCTACCTTTGCCCTAGGTGATCTTTTCTCTGAAAAGTACATCTGGCTGAGCTGATGTGTAGTCTATAAAGCAGGAGGGAGGTCGGGTGGGGGGTGCATTTGAGCGTAAATGGAGCTTTGTGCCTGACTTCCTGCTTGCCCAGCCAGGCCTGTAGAGAAAGGCCCCCTCTCCGCCCTTCTTGCTTCATCTCCCTTTTCATCTCCGTCTTTACCCATCCATTTTAGTACCAACCCTACAGGGCAACTGATACCAACACTCCCTCTCTGCTTTTATTCTCTTTCTTCACTTTATGTTGTAAGTGGAGGACTATCACAGCTAATCCGTCATATTTATGAATGACATGAAGCCTGTGGACAGTCGGGGCATCTTGCCAGAAGTGGCGTACATCTCTGTTGCATGCCCTCCGCTTGGCTGATCCAATCTGCCCCAGAAGTAATGAAAAATGTCCATAAGGGACAGAGAGCTCAGAGGAAAGTCAGTTCAGGTCATATAAAGGCCTGAAAATGTGAATCCCAACACTTTTTAAAATAAATTATCTCACAAATTGGAAGTTGGATTTTTTTTTATGTTTTGTCAATAATTACGGACATAAAAAGTAAGACAGATTTTTTCACATAATACACACATAATTTATCTATGCCATTGTTAAAATTCTTAAGAATTCTTTGACTAGTTTCTCAAAGTCATTCATACTGAGGAACGCTCAGATTGGTCATCTGTGAAGGTTTTCTCTGAAGGAAAAAAAAAAGTACTTTGTGATTAATAAGATTGATTCTACAATAGTTTCTTCATAATCTCAGGCATTAGGTGAGGGATTTTTAATGACAAATAAGCTGCATTCAATTAATTATACAATCGCAAAGGGGATTTATGGAAAAAACAATCAGTGCGGGGCAAAGAGGGAGAGGATGCCATTTTTCACCCAGACAGACTGCTATGGACCTTTGGATCGGAGAGCTTTTCTGTGCTTTTCACCTTCCTCCTCCAATATTTCATTCCAGCATTTGTCACCAGTACAGTTTTAAAGAACAATCTAGGTGGTGTTTCTCAAATCCGTCTAACTTTGCTTTGGAAGAGAAAAGTAGTAAAATAAAATAATCCCCCTCTGGTTTAAAGCAGTTTTTTCAAAAGAGACTACATTTGTTCAGTAAATTACTCCTAAGCCTGACAAAGCTACAGACTGAGAAAAATTTCATTTCACCACATGTAGAAATAACAATTTTACTCTAAAACTGAAAAGAGCAGTTTAAGCGCGCTAATATTATATTGACAGTGATATTTATTGTTTATTCTTCTTGCTGCTTATCAAGGGTCAAGTCACAGGGTCAGCAGCCTTGACAGGAATCTCACAGTTCCCTCACATGAAATGCAGCTGGATTCCGTAGGAGTTCGCTGGCAGGCTTTAAGATGTAGTTCTTCCAACTGTTCCTGGGTTTCCTCCCAGACAGATGTAGCCGGAATACCTCACCAGTGAAGCATCAGGGAGTCATCCTAACCAGGTGCCTGAACCACCCCTGAGAGCTCCTCTCCACTCAGAGGAGGGGCAGTTCTACTCTAAACTTGATATCTGAACAAGAGCCCGGTCAAACGGCTCATTTTGGTCTTTTGGTTTCTCAACCTACAACAGGAAACGTGGGAATGCCAATTGACTGGTGCCAATTCTCTTCATTACAACAGACTGATGCAGCATTCTAATTATTGCCAATGCCACACAAGTACAGTATACAAGTATGCTTGGTGTATTCAAGACTCAAAGATACTTGAAAGTTCTTTACTCGAAGCAGAATTTTATCCCTGGCCTGTAGAGAGGGAACTGCACCCTTTTTTCAATCAAATATGGCGATTTCAGATTTGGAAATACTTTTTTCCATATTGCCCATTTCACATTCAGCTGCTTTTCTGTTCAGCAAGAGATCACAGCCTGATGAACTTACTTTAGATCTAGTCGATGTTATACACTATTTCAATCAAACAGCAGTGTACCGCAAGCAAACTTACTTCTGACCTGCATGTCCAGTGGAGACACATCTGTGAGCGTACTGTTCTGTTATATTACTTATTCCCCACATTGAGCTTTTAAACTGTAGGCTCAGACATAATAATTGAGATGTGCCTCTATTTTGTGCTCCTTGGAAATCTTGTCTAGTCTGGGTAATCATAAAAGCCACAACAGTCCAAAAGCATGCCAGCTTGAAAGTTGACTCAGAGTTCAGCTAGATTTATTCAGTAAAAACAATACAGGAGGGTCAGTTTCAAATTTATTTCCTACCACACAACAGCAGGATGAAGCGCTGAGCATTCTGTTATCCATTATAAGATTACTTAAGCAATATCTAGCCCATGCAGGTGCCAGGAGGCATGTTGGGGAAATCTGGCTAAAAGCATCCTCTTGGGTAAAACCTAATCTTATTTAGACTGGACAACACATGTGCCAAGCAGCAATGGGATGTATCTATGAGATAAATAGAGGCTTTGAATTCTCTGAGGGCATTAAGGAAAGTTTTGAATATCTCTATTCCTCTTTCTTTCCTTCTGTGTGCTTCTACCTTGCATGCTTATGAGACATGTTGGCTTTCCCAATTGATGACTGTTTTCACCATTGATAAACGGAACTTCATACTAACACTGTCAAGGGTCATCTTATTCTCTTCTTTAACTATTTCAAAAATTTTGCCCAAGGCAGAAAGAGGGGATCCCCTAATGAAAATGTCTGAGCATGTTAAGAGTACCATTTTTCAACAACTTCAGCTTCCATTCAAAGTATTACCACAAAGCTTTTGTTTTTTTAAATATACAAACAAATGCAATTTCTTTATGTATCCCCTATGCCTAATCCCATGTAATTAATAATGAAACTGTCAAAATCCTCAAAATGTTTCTGCAAAGCCATAGCCACACCAGGGCATAGCATGGAGGGAAAATGAAAAACTAAATGAAAACAAAGCAATAATAATTCGAAAGTGCCTAACCTGAGATCAAAAGGGAATGTCCCAAGTCTCCTCTGCAAAGGTTTATTGAAAGAATGATGGATGGAGTGTTGATTAAACCTGTGTTTGGTCCAAATTCAGACTCTTCCACCAAGCTGCAGGTGCCTTATAAAGGGTGGGCATAGATTTAAAACATGCCAATCATTAGGTGCTAAACTGCAGAAAGGACTCTTTTTCTTTAAGCCCAGCCTAGACTGTAAACAGAGCGAGAAAATCAAAATGAATGAAAAGTGAAACATCGAGAAAAAATAGAAAAGATATTGTTATGGAATTGACAGAGAAAAAAATGTGAGGGGTTATGTTTGGTTGAGTAATTTTGATTGTGTGAATACAAAAACCTAATTAAAATTCACATCCATGCCAAAGGCAAAAAATATGTCATCAAAATGGGGTATGATAGTGTTTCGTTGAAGAGTGTAGGTTGTTACCCAACAGATGAGAAAAATACCCAAAGAAATACAAACAAATGATTGTAAAAATTGTTTCAGTATTTACATAACCAAAGTGGCCAGTCACTAAATTACATTAAACTACAAAAAATGAAAAAAAAAATGGCAACTGGGCCACAAAATTTGTTTTTGATGACGAACTAAGTTTCTGCAAACAAAAAAGAGAAACTGATTAACTACTCACCATTTTAACTCTATTGTCTGACTTGTAAATCTTCACATCATAGATGTTGTGTTTGTGGGGTTTTCTTTTTTTATGATTTTTAAAATGGACTTGTGTTATTTTGATAGCTTTGGCCCAGTTTTTGAAACCTGAAACAAAAGCATGCTAATGCCATAGCAAAGCAAAACTCAGTTCTTCTTTTCTGCAAGAACACCATATGATTACTGTGATGAGCACTCTCGGATCTCCTCTCAGACTCCTTTCACATTTTTGGCCACGGAAAGAGTTTTAATTAGTGTCCCTCAATATGAAATTATATGCTATGGTGTGGTGGGAAAAGTGTGTTTGGTTCAGGCGGCTGAGAAAATAACCAGTGCTGTCGTACTTCAAGGGATAAATTGTAGTTTTTTTTTTCTCTCTCTTTTTCTTTTAGTGTGTTGTTTTTCCTGGTGAATGTAATATAAGGCCACCGTGAGAAAGGGAACTTTTACAAACAGCTCCAAAATTTTATTTAGAACAAAGTACAAAGCAGTTTGTGACATTGTGGTGTTATACCTGGCATCTGGGATGCCGTGTTCAATTCTCCATAACTTTGGCTTTATACCAAAAACAAGAACACTCCTTAACACTTTTTCTTCTGCTTGCCAAAACAAGTGACCTGCGAAAACATCTCTCAGAAGATCGTATCCACTCAAATAAGTCCAACAAATATATTTTATTTTGGCCAACTAGATTTTTTCCTGACAAATGGCTCCAGCTACAGGGTGAAAAGTCGTGTTACGCTCAGTGATGAAAAAACAGGACCAAATCCAATCCTTGTGCGGCAACTACAGAACTTATGCCAGGATGTAACCAGAAAGGTTTATGCTTTGTGGTTTCACTTTGAAGCCAAAAACATTACAGTAGCCAAGTTTTTTATTAGATTAGTTTTGGAGCTGATAATGGGTTTTTTTGTGTCATAAAAGGTCATCTACAGCTCACAAAAACAATGAGATCTAAGAAAAGCATTTCATTTCTTGACCAGTACAGTGTCTATACAGATGTTATAGGAACGTCTTTATTCCTAGAAAATCTTAAGACACCCCCTACAGTGTCCTCTATAAATATTTATACTTTTTTACAGAGCATCCATTCTCTTTTACTTCATACACATCAGCTGTTGGATTTAGTAACTCAGACACACAAACACTGACACAAAGATGCTCATTTGAAATTTGAAAAGAGGTAAATTTGGGCTTTAAGCTTTATTTCGGACATTGCATGGCTCACAACAATTGCTTTGCATGGATGTGTCAATTTCAACTAAATTTAGACTAAAAGATTAGTCAGAGTACGACTGAGTACGTGTGTGAATGGGAGGGATCCGGATGGAAAAGTGAGGTTATAGGGAGAAGCGGTAAAGAAGGTGGAAGACTTTAAGTATCTAGGGTCAACAGTCCAGAGCAATGGAGAGTGTGGAAGAGAGGTGAAGAAGCGTCTGCAGGCAGGCTGGAACGGGTGGAGGAAAGTATCAGGTGTAATGTGCGACAGAAGAGTTTCAGCTAGAATGAAAGGGAAAGTTTACAAAACCATGGTGAGACCGGCAATGCTGTTTGGTCTAGAGACAGTAGCACTGAAGAAAAGACAGGAAGCAGAGATGGAGGTAGCAGAGATGAAGATGCTGAGGATCTCTCTGGGAGTGACCAGGATTAGAAATTAGTATATCAGGAGAACAGCACGTGTTAGAGGTTTTGGGGATAAAATTTGAGAGGCAAGACTGAGATGGTTTGGACATGTGCAGAGAAGAGAGAGTATATAGGAAGAAGGATGCTGGATTTGGAACCACCAGGAAAGAGGACTAGAGGAAGGCCAAAGAAGAGGTTCATGGACACAGTAAAGGAAGACAGGAAGATAGTTGGTGTGACCAAAGAGGATACAGAAGATAGGGTTAAATGGAAGAGGCTGACTATCTGTGGCGATCCCTGAAGGGAAATGCCGAAAGAAGAAGAAGAAGAAGAAGGATGTCTCAATTTGAACCAGGCTCATTCAAATGATGTTTAACCCCAAATAGGCAAGTTTGTGTGATGTGCAGGTAAATGTAATGTCAATAGCAACACTACTAGGGACTAAAATACACTTCCCTACTGCTAGAAATCCAGTTGGCTATATAAAGTTACTATTGGTATTTTCACTCAACTTTTATTCTGAATTGTGCAGTGATGACAGCAACTCGTTCAAAATTTACTGGCCCATCATTTGTAATCTTAAATGGACAGTGTTGTCATACAAGAAAAATGTGATTTCACTTAAGCTCATATTTTGCAGGAGTGATCAAAAGGTATAATCTGCTAATGGGGTGCATTTATGTCCAACAGCCTTATGTCTTCAAGAAAAATCTGCTCACCGAGGTAGTTTTTGAGCCAATGTCCTTTTTATACTCATCCAATACTTGGCACCACACACTCATATGGCCTGGCAGTAGCTAATGTGTGCAAATTGTCATTGGGAGTCTTTTTATATCAAGCACCAGTGCTCAGCACTTCTTTAGAAGGTGACTTCAGCATTTCTTTCCCTTCCATCTCATTTAGTGTGTAGATCCATTGTTGAATATACAGTACGAGTCTGTAAAGCAGGAAGTGCCCTTGTCTTAGTTTGTCCTTGAGTTTGCAGTCCTCAGCAAGGTAGAGAACAGAAGCAAAGAAAATGTGTAGGAAACCTTGGCATTTCTTTTCTTTTTGGCTTTTATATATGACTTTCATAGACAATATAGGTTACCTTTGGAAAATGTTTTAAGTATATGTAGTTTATAGAATATTGGCACAGGTTTCTAACACTTGCCACATTAAAACAGTGAAGCACTGTCTTATATTTTACAAAACCAAAAGTGTATTAAATTACTCATCCATTTGTTTATACCCGATTGGTCGAACATTTTACAAAATGCAGAATGCATGCTAGCCAGAATGTTTTGCACTTTGGGATGTTTTGCACTGATTTGCAAAATATCTCACATACAAGCAGTATGATGTCTCTTATTTTAGATTTACATACTTGCGCAATTTGTTCATGAAATATTTGTTACATGGACACTAAAGGTGCCCATACCAGATTGATATATGGTATGTTTGTGCTTGTGTTTGTTTGTCTTTAACATATTTACTGCTGGGACAGACTGGTGACCTGTCCAGGGTATGCTCTGCCTACCGCCCGCTGACTAGCAGGCACTGTGTGACCTTCAGTCGGACAAAGCAGATGAATGAATAACTCAAACATACTGTCTTTGAACAGAACTGGTTCTGAAAAAGGTTGGCTATCATAGATAACTACCCTTACAAATTGCAAAAGAAATACACCTGGAAAGAAACTGTAATTCTTTTTCTGTGTCCTTCGAAACGCATGTGTGTGTCTCAGAGTTCTTAAATTGGTCTTAATGAAGCTGGTCCTTGGTGAGAATCTATACAACTAAAACACCAACCTCATGATTGTTGGTGAAAAACCAAACCACTCATGGGAAAAACATCAAGCCGCTTGATTAATTATTTCAATCTTTACTTTTTAAGCTTTTGTCAATAATCCAACATCTCCAAAAACGCACATGTGTGATTAAATAGTGATTAATCGGATTTCATTTGGTTCCCTTGGCTTTGTGAGGACAATGCTGCTGCAGCTTTGTTGACGGGAGTTGTTAATCACAGCACGAGCGATCAGATGTGTTCAATTTCCCACCCTTTATTTATTGTCACAATGGTAATTCAGTTCAGTGCGAAATGAATGTAGGAACAGCTGGGAGCTGCAGGCAGCCTGAGAACATCAAAATAATGTTTATATAATCTAAACTGCAAAAGCTTGTGTGAGAAAAGTTTTTCGATACCACAGTGCTGATGTCAAGTCTTTTCACTATTTCTCAATGAGCATAAGCTTACAAGGCAGCTGTGAATTGCTTTTTTGGCTAACTAACAATACATCCAAAAGGCCAGAAAGCCATGTAACACACCATTAATTTTAAATGCGCTGCCTGGAGTTATATCAGCTGCTTGCACTGAAATTACAGCCCACTTTCATGTTCCACATACTTTGTAGGAAGGCAAAGCTGCGTTTCCAGAGTGTCCTTTTGTTCTCTTGATTAAACCACAATTTCACATTTGATATTTTTTCAAATTAATAATAAACTTAATGTCAAGTCATGGATAATTACTGCCTTCTCATTTCTAAAACTACCCATGCTGGCTAAGGTCTCATAATGTGACTTTTAAATATATTTGGTCCAATAACTTTTATCTTTGTCGGAGACCGAATGTGAGGTCTGAAAGGACGGGTAAATTATTATTAGCCCAAGCCCTTTGTTTTGGAATTATTGCGATTTCACAAGGCTTGCTTTTTGTAGTTCACATGGATTGTCACATCCAATTACTAAATTCAAGTAGCGCCAATGCTCACAGGTCTGCTTCTGGCTATTTTGTTTGATCAGGTATACTTTTGACTCACTATGAGATCAACTAATTGTCTGTTCGACCTTGAACAGGCTGGAGGGAGCGTGAACCAGAGCTACTCTGTACAATTAATTCATTTTCCCTCCTCCCTGTCTCTTTTCATTTGAATGAACACTACAATTTCTAACATTACACGGCTCCTTCATCACTCAGTAGTTGATGGCATAAAACTTTTTTTGGTTTTAACCTGACACTTTTTTACGGGTCACTTTTCCTCAAAAATGTGATTGATATCTTTTATACATTGAAAAGTTTTCCATTAGATTATCCATCTTTATAACTAAGTATATCTGGGAGGGGGTTTGAGTAGAGCTGTTGAATTTCTGTGCCAAGAGGAGCCAGAGGGTTGTGGTCCAAGTAACTAGTGAGGTATACTGGGCACGCCCCTCCAGGTTGGTGTGTAACTAAAGAGAATTAACTAAGTTATTTGTTCCATGGAAACTTTCTAATATCAACAAAAGTAAATATAGATCATTCTTGATTCTCGTAACGGAAACAAAAGGCATGTTATGCTAATTGTTAATCATTAAAAGTACTTGCTAGATGGCCATGACATTTTCGTAGAACAAACTGCACAAGGCAGCCAAAAAAAAAGATCATCTCTTAAAGCTGCAGAGGCTAGAAATACAAGTCAATTAGTCAAATAAAAATATTAAAAAGGCTGCAAAGAAAGGCCATTTCCAAACATCCAAAAAATACCTGCTGTGGCATTTTAGTTCAGACGAGGACACCGCAAAGTTTTCTAGTTTAGTCTGAAGTCACTTGTTTGTGATACAGTTCAGTGTCCGAGAAGATTTATCGATGGAGGTAGTTTTTCATGCCAGATGCCTTAAGGCACTGCTGGATGGCGGCCATTTTTTATCACATTGCAGTGAGTGTGGCACCTCAAAGTTGTTTCCAAATTGATGATGCCTCATGAAAATTTAATGAAGAAATAGTTTCCAAAAGGGTGGAGTTTATAAAAGCACAGAAAAGACATCAATTAGCAACATCACAGTAAGGAAAGGAAGACTTAAAAGAGCTTGTAAACCTTGTTGGAACTCGGAAAAAGCAAGTTTAATTTAGCAGGTCTGTACTTAGGTAACAGTACAAGCAGACAGGCAATTTGCAAATGAGGACTTTTTTGAATATAGAATATTTCTAGGAAATTCTTACTTGCTGCAAGCCTGAAGTATTTCCACCTTTAAATGGAAGGCTTCAAGCAAAGCTGCTTAAGTTTTTTTTTTTTCTTATGTTTTGCTAAACAAACGTATTTAGAGCAAAAGTCACTGTTGCAGTTTCTTTCACTCACATTTAAATTAACAGTAATACAAAAGTTACAAGCCAACGACGTTGTTCCAATTTCTTTACATTGACTGTACAGATTTGATATTGCAAAAAAAGAAGGGAATTTTTGCTATGTGGTATTTTATTCAAATTGGGATGAAAATAAATTAGTATTTCACATTACGTTTGCATATGTGTATTAATATATGTGTGGATACTTTGGAAGAGTCTACTCAGGTTTAATAACCAATATTGATTTTCTTGTCTTAAATTTCAAATACAATTAACAAGAATAAGTGCCTAAGTAATTTAAGATCACTAAATTTAATAGGCTTTTGTTAGTTTTACAAAATATTCTACATTCCTTATGTTCTGCAATTTCCCCATTGTGGGACAAATAAAGTTTTTTTTTTATTCTTTCTTGATTCTACTCACAAAAAAAATCACCTGGTTAGAGGCAAACATGAACTTCATATTTTCACGGGTTTTTGTTACAACTTTGTAACAATATTGGACAAAAATGTCAGAGGCCATCTGCTTTATTTATGTAATACTAGTTTCATTTTTCTAGTTTCTCGTAATAATTTTCTTACTAGCAGGATGCTGAGTACTAACATGTTCAGCTTGACGTCTGTCACAGTATCTCCCGCCTGTTGTTTTTAGAGGACCAGTTGCCCCCTGGTTTCCCCACCATAGACATGGGCCCACAGTTGAAAGTGGTGGAGCGAACTCGCACTGCCACCATGCTCTGTGCTGCCAGCGGCAACCCTGACCCAGACATCTCCTGGTTCAAAGACTTTCTTCCAGTCAACACCACCAACAACAATGGACGCATTAAACAACTACGATCAGGTAGGTTTGCTCCACTGAAAACGACAAACACACACACACAGGGTGTCTACTTTCTTATTTTCTTCAATCTGATCTGCTCCTTCTGTTCAACTCACAGTTCTTTCATCTCTTATTCCTTCCATAATTTAACTTGTCATTTGGCTTTTTATTTTTTATAGGTAATGGCATTATTTCTACTATTTCCTGTTCTCTACTCTTTGTACGCTCCCTTCTGTGTGTCCGTACAGTACACCCGTCTCCTTTTGTCTTCCAGTGTTGTCATGGGCTGTTGGGATTTGTTCCCTTTCTGTGTTTGCTGGCTTCCACTCTAACTTTCACCATCTCTGCCCACTGCCGTGACTTTTTGAAATAAATTATTTTTGCTGGTTTGAGTTTGAAATTTTCCACTGCATTGGTGCAGAATTTTTTAACCGTCATTTTCTTCATTTTTTTTTTGTTTTTGTCTTTTTTTGTTATTTTAAACAATTAATGTTCAACATTCAGGTTCATTCAGAGGAAATTTAACAGTGCACATGATACTTAAAACAGAAATCAAGAACCTAACAAATCATTTTTCTTGGAATTTTCATTTTCATTTTCCTGGAATTATTTAATTGTATCTCAAGAATATTTTTTTAAGTTTAAAGAAAGAACTTTATGTCTTGTGTAAAATAATCCAATAGAGTTAAAGACATGGCCAAGCTTAGTCATGCCCCCTTCTTTTTTTTCTTAGTAGTGTTTGCATTTTAATTATCACTTTTATGCCATTTTCCAAAAACAACTTAATTTTCAATAGAAAACGACTTTTGATAGCTGCTTAATAATCACCTCCCTATTTGCTAGTGTTCCAAGTTAGATTTTAGCATTGTCTGTTTGACCACCTGTCTTCACAAATTTCACAGATGTCCTTTGTTAAATCATCGTGCTAACCCTGCTTCCTCGCTGATTCGTTTTCTCCACAACTGTGTTGAATTAACACCTGTTTCTAACTTGATTGACAAAACGTTGATGAAGCATTAACAAAATCTTGTTAATTTTAAAGCACTTAAAGAATATAATCCGATTCTTATGCTGTTTTTCTTCTCTCTATATTTTTAAATCTACAGAATCCTTTGGTAAGTGCTTAGCTCTGAAGCACACATCACCCCACTAATGTTCATGTTCCTACAGTAATTAAAATGCATGGCATGCATTTTACTAACAGATAGTTTAGTTTCAGGGCTTTCACTAGTAATGCACACACTTTTCCCCTCACCGTCATGGTGTCTAAGTACCCTACCACTAGTTTTATGATCACTTGACGTAGAAAATTATGGTCACCACATATAGTAGATTATTGTACACACTGACCACAGTAATCTATCCTCACATCTTTGTTCCTCACTACTTGTCCACCACTTTACTTTTTAACACAGGCACCTGTATTAAAAGTCCAGAAATGCTAGGGATGTGATCAAAAATTACAACAGCAGTTTTTTAAGCAGTCCTGAATATCTTTCCCCTTTAAAGATGGTCTTCAGAAGGCATTGCCACTTCCAAAATGGCACCGCCCTTGTGGCACATCTATGTACAAGTTCTTCTCTCTGATTCTATCAATCCTGTCTCTTTCCTTGCCTGTAGAGTACAGAAAAGGTTCTTTTTCTCTTTCTCTTCCCTTTCTCTGTCCTGTAGTACCTTTTATTTACGTACCCTGTTAAAATCTAATTTGATTCTTCTTCCAAAGCCCCCAGCCTCTATCTACTCGTACTAATGCTTCTTCTTTCTAATCTTATTTGCATTCATATTATCCACCCAGGTGGTACACCAATAAGAGGTAAGAGTGCTGAACTGACGTTCACAGAATGAAAAAAAATATATAAATTCATTCTTGCTGTCAACCCATCCATTCATCTGAATCACCTCCATTCTTGTCCTGTTTACCAAGAACGAAAACATTCCTTTCATACAGACCATACTTCTTCTTTGTCCTAAATTTGTATTTTATCATTTGTCTATGCTTTTGTTTTTCCTTTGTATTCTCGTTTCAAAGCCCGTTTAGCTCAGTTGTGATATGCTTGCCTTGGCTTTAAAAAGCATATCCAATGACAATTTTTTTTTTTACCCCAAAATTATATTTTTAAGTTCATTTTTTTTTGGTTTTCTTTTTGGCCATAGCGAATCATGTGTCCCTCTTTTTGTCCAACTTAAACAACCAAGCATTTTTTCCCCTTAGCTGTTCTTGTTCAGCACTAAAAATATGCACAGATGCTGTGGAATCACGCAGGCATGCTGAAGACAACATTACTCTCCTCTGCTTTTTTCTCCCAAAGAATTCTTTCTATCGTTGCAAACTATTTTTTTTTTTCCTCCATTTCTTCTATTTACTTTCCTCTCCTGTATCTCTACAAAAAAAAGCCCAAACAACCACTTTTTTGATAAAGTTTCTACGGTGCTTTTTTTCCCACTCTTTCACCTATTTTTCTTACTTTTCTTGGGTTTGGAAACTATTTTACTTTTTGACTTTTTTTTTTCTTCAGGGTTGGGAAAGGCAAACTGTAGAGTCTGGCGAGGACCTGATTGGCTCATTTTTGCCGTGTGACATGGAGCCGGAGAGTTGTTGATGCATAAAACTATTTTTCTTTGGGTCATGTGACACCACACTGCTGATCCCATTTGTGGATTTTTATGGGTGTCTTTTGTGGCTTTCACAAGCTAAAAGCAGTGATTGGTTACTTTCTTGTTGGCCGTGGCCAATATTTTGAATTTTGTCTTCTAATACAATTGCATTTTATTTTTCAGCTAAGGGTTGTCAGAAGGTTGTAAGTTGTGTCGACATACATTTCTTGAACAAGATTTGCATGTCCAAACTTTTGTTACAGAGGGTTATAAAATCCGATCTACCAAACAAATTACAATACAGCAGCAATTTTTTTTCATTTTTTGAATGTGCTGCTTTTTTTTTCTTTTTTCAAAGTTACTCCACTCCATGGAGTCCCAAATTGATCGGTAGGCTCAATATTACAACTGATCTTTGATTGGATATGCTAAAAAGTACATATCTAAATTTCTTTTTTTTTTTTTAAATGTCCTTCCTCGTTATGCTGCTTTTTTATACTGTTAAACCTCTTTTGTTTGATCCATGTTTCCCTGAAGCAGAATCACTCATCCCCATATTAACCAGTCCAGTGACATGTTGTATTTTGATGGACTTGCGCCGTTTTTCCGAGTAAAACGTACACATTTTTGTTAACATTGGCCGTAGGATGAGTGCTTTTTTTTAAGATTATAATTTCATCTTTAAACTTTTTTTCTTCGTAAAGAGACGTGGAAGTATAAATGGACCATAGATGTATATTCTGTTTTTTTTTTAACGTTTGGTTTATTAAAATGTTATTTTTTATATGTTCCTAGCTCTTTGAAGGGAAACAGCTAAAAGTATTGCGATGTCTTGCATGGTTATCAGTTGCAGTTTACGTACAGTGGGATTACACAGTCTTCAATTAATCTCAACCAGTAAAGTTGTGCATCAAATTGGAACAAAGTCTAAAATATGCAATTCAAACTAATAAACACCTGGATTTAATTTTATTTGCTGTTCTATTGGAGACTGTTTAATATCGACTTTTTTTCAAACTGTAAAAATACAGCAAGATGTAAAAACTTTGAAAAAGATTAAAAAGCGATCTAAACGGTGGAATCGGGGAGGTCTTACATCAGCCTCCTCAAGGCCAAACAAGCTTTTCTTTTCTTTTTGTTTCTTTTTCATATTTGCTTGTAAATTTAATGTCGGCGGCTTAATTTTTAACCAAATATATTGTGCTGCCTTATTTGTTATTCCCAAATAGGAGCCCTACAGATAGAGCAAAGCGAAGAGTCTGACCAGGGAAAGTATGAATGTGTGGCCACCAACAACGATGGAACCCGTTATTCTTCGCCAGCAAATCTATATGTCAGAGGTAGGAAAAGTGTTAACACCACCAGTTTTCTTCTGTCAAACAGGATAACGGTCTCTTTAAATTTTATGAGAAGTGTTAAAACCAACCAATAAAGTCTACAGGGGCTCATGTCCCATGAGGTTATTGTGAGAATGATCCTTCTTGGTTTATTTTCTTCTCCCTTGCACCTGGTTTACCTGCACCGACTTGAACCTGGTTTGTTCTGTTGGTTATCCCTAGCCTAACACTGCTAATGAAACTGATTGCTGTGTTTTTTACTAATTACTTTTAAAAACTGACAAATGGGATGTTAAAAGCTGGTCAGGCCTTCTCAATGAGTCTCAACTTCATCCAAGAATACGTTATGTTTTTATATCATTAAAAATACGGCTGTAAAAAAATATTAATAATGTCTTATTACATTCTCTTTGATATTATGATATCAATTCAGTACATGTAATGTTTTCGGGGAAATTGATTACCAGAGATTAATTAGTCCCAATTGAAGATAATTGCCTTGGCATTTTAAAATTCAGTTGTGAATGTGGAATTATTAAGTTATGACTTATTTTCTTTAAGAATATGGATAAAATACAAAAGGAACTAAAAAACTACAAAAGACATTTTTATCTATTGGCAATAATTAAGAATATTGCCTATGATCATAGCTCACCAAGTGATATTTGTGTGTGTATTTTGTCGTTCAAATCTTTCAGATTTTTTCTATTGTCTCTCAGAAAAAGAAAAAAAAAAATCAGAGAATATTTTTTTATTTAAAATGCAAGTAGAAACAGTCATTTTTTTTCTATGACCAACATTTTTCAGTCTTTTCTCTTTAAGAAACATAAACTTTTCCCCAAATCTGAATTTTAAACAGTAGATTTAAAAAAGGTACATTTTTTTTTCTATAAGCCGGATGTTACAGAGACAAGAGGTTCTTTACACCCCAAGTTTATGGTCCTACGGTTTGTTTGAACACCTTAAACATGGCCTTTTTACTCTCTGTGTTTCCCTTGTTTTTTCTCCTTCCCTTATTTATTTTTTCTGCATCCAATTCCCTACATTCCTCAGAACTACGAGAAGGTTGGTGTGGATTTATTTTAATTTTTGAACACAACACAAAACTACTTTTTTTTCTGTAAATGGTACAGAAAATATGCAGCAAAATGAGCACAGATGCATTACATTGGATATTTATTTCTTTCAACGTTTTGCGTCCATTGTATTTACTGTGTATGTTGCACATCCAGTGTATATGTTTCCTCCTGAATTTTTGTTCGAATGTTCGACCATCCAACAGATGGTGCATGTTTGCATCTTCAAGGCAGGGCGGTGGGGGAAATGTTTGCATCTGCATGATGACTAGCATGTTCACTTGTTCATGTAAATCTTTGAGCTTTTTCTTCAGTCCTTACCATGTCACTGTTCCTGCTTGTTGTTTTTTTTTCTCTGATATTTTTAACTACAGTATACCAGTGGGATGAAAAAAAATCCTTAAAAGGAAGCATGAAGAAATCTGTTGACATATGTGGGTTTTCTGCATGTAGCCATTTAAGCATTTTTTTCTGGTCCAACTGAATTTTCTCACGGATGAAAATATGCTCAAGAAAAATACACCCTTTGTCGCAAACGGCAGTAAAATCAAGTGTCAAGCTGGAGAAACAATTTTACCCACAGAGATTTTACATTTCCGTGGATGAGGATGTTAGTGCTCAGGAAGTCATGAAAGAATGATATATCTGGAGCTTTATCCACAACTCTTGACAAATGTAATGATATTCAAATGAGCGGGATAATATTATGTCTGTGGGGAACGTGATCCAATTGAATATTAATTAAATATTGAGTGAGAGAAACGTTGTATTTAATTATGCAAGCAGTTCCCCCAGATTTCCTCTCTGGAGAACGGCTGTCTGCTCAATAGAACGGCCTTTGTGAATTAATGGCATGCAGTAAGAAAATCCACGCTCCTTGTTAAGTTTATATACGTTTAGATGCTTATTAACAGGGTAAGTAAGTCGGTAATAATAACTAGTATTCAAATGACTACAAAAGTCATTTTGAAGTCTTTCCGATAAGCAGTAACACTGACATAATTTTTTTTTTCCCTCTGAATGATCATTTTATGTTCAACATCTGTCTCTGTCTAATTGTGTTCTTTGGTCGTGTTTGGACCCAAATCCAAACAAATGATTAAAAAAAAAAATTCAAATGTTACGTTTTTTTTCCCTTTTCTCTGCTCTCCTTTGTTTCTTTTAAGACCCCTCTTTCTAGCTTCTCAACCACAGACTAACTTAGTGCCTTTTTGCATCAAGTCACCCTTTTTGTCACATATTTTACCCTGCAGTATTTTACTTTCTCCTTTTTGTCATTTGGAGTCTCGTATCGTCCTTGACTGCACAGTGGAAACTTGGTTCCTTTTTGTGGATTTATGAACCATCCATGCTTCCATTGCTTTTTTCTGTTTATGTTGCATTAAATGACCTTATATTGCAATTAAAGATTTTACTTCCAACTATTTTGGTCTAGTTCAGGCATGGGCAAACTGCGGCCCGCAGGCCACAAGCGGCCTGTTAAATGTTTTAATCCGGCCCACTGAACTTGAAAAAATTGTTAGTGTTTTATTTCCCCTACAATTCTGATGTTTCCTTACTAGATGGCACACTCTATGATATGGAAAGCCCAATAGACATTATGCATGTTAGATGTGACAGAAAGCAAAACGTTACATCAAGCACTTAGATTTCAAACCTAGCGCCGCTAAATGGACGTTTTTAAGCGCTATCGCACTAGATTTCAGACCTAGCGCCGCTAAATTTGAAACTTATCGCTCTTGATGTAACATCTAGCGCACCATTTTACCGGTCTAATCTAGCAGTTACCAAAGCAAGCCATCCATCTGCTCCTGTTCCGGATCCTTTTGGCAAATCTTAGAACTCAATGTAGCCCGCGAATCAAAAAGTTTGTCCACCCCTGGTCTAGTTTTAGAATAAAGTATCCATACAGTTGTCAAATGTTATGTGTTTCTTATTGGTTTAATTTGACAACACGCTCTATTAATCTATGATAGTTAACCTTAAATTTTGCCAATGAATGGGCTTCTTTGACCATTTTTTGCAGCTACATTTAGTTTTCTAAGGTTTTTAAATCAGCAGCAATTACTGTGCATGGCATTTTAAGAATGGGATACACAAATAAAATTTAATTGAATTCATTTATTTTCAAGCCAAGATTGATTTATGAGAAGCTAATATTATTTAATGAATGGTTACTTCCCCCCGAATAGATTAACGATGTGTCCCTTATCAAAAAAGAAAACACGAATAAAGACAGTATGTTTAACCTTGGTCATTAAGCGTCTGGCACAACTTTAAATTCCACTTAGAATGAAAAGTTTACATTCCATGATTACATTTGTGATTTTTGGCAAGTTAAAAATATTCCCGCCGAGTACATAGCAGGAATCTAACCCTCAGTGATGTATGGATAAAGGTTTGTTTTGCTTGAGACTTCACCAAGTTGTAATGCATAGCATTTGACAATTAAAGTTCGATTGTATACCAATTTGAAAAAGAGGGGAAAACATCAACCCTTTTGTTGTGTGTACTGTCAAAGTGTACCATCTATGTTTATAATGCGAGGATGTCAGATTAGCTAGAAGTGTATGGCCAAGACGTTGTTGTTTTTTGCACACAACTGGGCTGCTCACTCTCTAGCACGACTTTATCTGTAGTTATGGTCGTGTTGTAGTGCATGGTGCTCATGCTGATTTTTGTGCATCCACTAAAAATTCTAGGTCTTACATAAATGCACTTTGGGAATTGTTTTTCTTTCAATCTTGATTTACATCTAAAAAAAATATTATATTTTACGCAATCAGTAATTTTTTAATTTCGGCCCAATTTCTATTTTCCGTATGAAAAGCAAACTGTATTGTTTGGACATTGATACAAAATCTCTTTTACATAAAAAACTCTGATCCTCTGATATTCATTTCATTCCGTCTTATTCTCCAGTGCGCCGGGTGCCACCACGATTCTCCATACCGCCCACAGACAACGAGATCATGCCAGGAGGCAGTGTAAATATCACTTGTGTGGCAGTGGGATCTCCCATGCCGTATGTGAAGTGGATGCTGGGTGCTGAAGACCTCACTCCAGAGGACGACATGCCCATTGGACGTAATGTCTTGGAGCTTACAGATGTCCGGCAATCAGCCAATTACACATGTGTGGCCATGTCAACCCTCGGGGTAATAGAAGCTGTGGCGCAGATAACAGTAAAAGGTAACAGCACTTCTTAACACTGCTGTATATTATTAACGACTGAAATTGTGCTTGGAAACCAGTTCCAAGCACTGGTTTCTTGCTACTATAATAAACAGTCTGCAAAGGTTTGTTTAAATTTTTCCACAATATCAAATCCCGAATTGAAAATACAATGACGATAAAGTCCTTATCTGTAAGAAGGAGAAGTACAAAGCCACAAATTGACTGTTTCTAATTGTAAGATGCAGGCAGGCGGCTACACACTAAAAAAAAACAACACACACAAGCTGTTTGGTGTCCTCTGTAGACATTGAACTTATCTACGGGCAATCATATCTGTGGTGCAGAGAACCAGAAAGATATTCAAGATTGTTGTCACCATCTCCTGGTGTACACAAGAGACAAACCTCTTCCCATACACACACACTGGTTTGTTTTCTGAGACATACCATAGAGATATTAGTCACAATATAAGAGTCAGGCAGCATCCCCAGTAGCAGCATCCCCAGTAGCCTACCTCAGATGGCATATAAAGACAATCTATGGCCCTGATATCTTTTGCTGTGTACACAGAGTTGGGAATTAAAGCAATAAATTTACCTGCTTAATTATTAAAGAGATAAAGAGAATTCTGAGATTAACACCACCAACAACAAGCAGCAGCACTATATAATGCTGAACACAGAGAATACAAAGTGGGTTTCTCTTAAAAGTGTCCTTGATTGATGAAATATATTCTCTTAAAAATGTTAGACTTTCTACTGATTCTCACATACGTTTAAGCATTTGAATTTTTATTTATGTAATCTTCTTGATTGCAGCTTTACCTAAGACTCCCGGCACCCCGGTAGTAACTGAGCGCACAGCAACAAGCATAACATTGACCTGGGACTCCGGCAATCCTGAACCGGTGTCTTATTACATCATCCAACACAAGTCCAAGTACTCGGACGACGCTTACAAGGAGATCGACGGAGTAGCTACGACCAGGTACAGCGTAGGAGGCCTCAGTCCTTACTCTGATTACGAGTTTCGGGTGGTGGCGGTTAACAACATCGGACGGGGACCGTCAAGCGATATCATCGAAGCCAAAACAGCAGAGCAAGCACCGAGTACTGCCCCGAGGCAAGTTCGAGGCCACATGATGAGCACTACCACCGCTGTTATCCAATGGGATGAACCGGAGGAGGCGAATGGACAGATCATGGGCTACAGAGTCTACTACACCACGGATGCTACTCAGCATGTTAACCTCTGGCTAAAAGAGATTGTAAGAGGATCCAACTTTGTCACCATCCAGGGCCTCATTCCAAATAAGACTTATTACATCAAGGTTTTGGCCTACACATCAGTCGGAGATGGACCTCTGTGTCCAGATCTACAAATTATTGCCAAAACAGGAGGTGGGTTCACTTTCCTAATGCACGTCCTTCAAAAACAAATTGAAAAAAACTACCTTTTAATGCTTAAACAAAGTTTGACAAAATATTTTTTATTGGTTTGCCTCATTATCGTAGACTTTATGTGGTGTAAACACGTAAAAAATATCTCCAGAGAGCAATTTAGTTTGTTTTTGCAATTCAAAAAAAGAAAATGCAATATAGTTGATTTATGCCGTGCTTTGCCGACAGTTACACTAAACAATGAGACTGAATTATTCTGAAAACAATATGAGCAAAATAATGATTTCTGTTCAATTTTTGTTTAAATTTCCAGTTCCCTCCCAACCAACTGACTTCAAAGGAGAAGCCAAATCAGAAACAAGTATTTTATTGTCATGGAATGCGCCGGCACAGACGGGACAAGAAAATGCCGTCACAGGATATGAGCTCATGTACAGAAAGAAAGACGAAAGAGAGGAGGTAATTACAGTCATATGTTAAATCAAAGAGTTAATCTTTCAAACTTAAAAACTCTGGTTGCATCAATCAAAACGACGTTTTGTTGGGCAAGAATTTTCTTCAATACTTTTTCTTAATAGCAATATTTTCAAGACTGGTCCATTCATTGTTAAATTATATACACTGTATTTTTAGAAAGGAGTTCTGCCTTTTTTTTATTTTTCCGTCATCTAAACTTAAACAACTAACTATAGAAATGGAGGATTATCTTCTGATTGCATATTTAAATAAAGTTGAAGGTCGTCTCAAACTGGATGTGACACTATGTCTTTGATAAACTGCATACTCACTGTCCAATGTCACTCTGCCATCCTCTCCTCACAGAAACGAATCAGCTTTGAACCAACAACCACATACCTACTGAAGGACTTAAAGCCCTTCACCATTTATACTTTTCGCCTGGCAGCACGTAGTAAACATGGAGTCGGAGCGTACACCAGTGAGATCTCTGCAGAAACGCCACAGACACGTAGGTCCTCTTCCTTATCTTAAATTGGAACAATTTGTGACTTTTTTTTTTCAAATGCATTAAAATGCTTTTTTTAAAAAAATATAACTTCAAGCACACCGAACCAAGACCAGATACTCTTTTTTTCTCTCTAAAATTTAGTGCATTTGAAAATTTCCCAGTACATAACCATTGAAAAGATTATGTTCAACACCAGATTATGTAGCATGGACAGGCTTTTTCTTCAAAGTCAGCAGACAAGGTCGTGCTTATTTTTAATTTTCATAAGCTTAACTTAATCTTAATGTCCTGAAATTAGCATATGTATGCTGGGATTTGTGTTTGTTTTATATGGTAAAGACCATTGCTGGCTTTGAGGATTCCTTGTCTTTTGACATAGCATGATAGCCAAAACAAACAGGGTAATAACTACAGTACGTCTGCAGACTGAGCTTTCTGTGTGGTAAAAATAAATTAGAACGTATTCATCAGCTGATTTTGCTACTTTTTTTGTTATCACTAATAAAATGTTTGATTATTAAGGTCATAGAAAGCTCAAATTTTTAAAGATTATTTAAAGACCTCAGATTTATGTAAAACGTGTAAATTAATTTTTCACATTTTCAAGTCAATTAAATGCATAATTTAATTTTTGTGATATGTGGAAAAAAGTGACATTTTGTTTTGCACAATTAACACATATTTTGAATAAATCTGAGGGCTTTTATTGACTGAGGTAGTGGTGAGTATAAAAATCCAAATATCCAAACTCTGCCCAGTCAAAATTTTTCAAGAAATCAGTAGAAAAAAACAGTGCATGCCATTGTTCTCAGAATCTAATAAATCAGTCATGTCTTCTTGGGAAGTTCTCTGTTGTACAGTCAGGCTTTTACCACAAACCAACAGGCTTCGGAAAGGTTGGTGACAAATGCAACATTTTTTTCTATTTTAAAGTAGCAACAGCATCAACCTTTATGTTTTTGGATTGATGGTAACTGCTTGCAAGTTATGACTTCATTTCAACGTTCTGATTTTATTGCTTTATCTTAAATTACACCTGAAGTAATTGGAAGAATTGTTTTGTACATGCAAGTTGAGGATTTTAGAATTAGCATGTCAGAATATTTGTTTTGGTGTCACTTTTTCCTCTCATAGAAAAGGTAAGTTACATTGTGTCGTTCAGCCCTCCTTTTCCGATCAACACCCCTTCATTCATTATAGACGTGTTTTGCTGTATTTTGTCTTAATTTGTGATTTTTTTGTTGGTTTTTAACATTTTTATATGTCCATGCAAAGTATTGTCATTTCTTCTTTTGTCATTTCATTTTATTTTCTTTTTCTCCTTTGTTTGGTCAATTCTCCATCATCATCACTCTGTGATCAAACCAAAAACTGAAACTCCTTTGATAACGATCAATCCAACCCAATGAATGGCCTCAACAAATAAACAAACAAAAAAAAATATGGATACAAAACCGACTTGTCAAACAGAACCTGCCGGCCCACCTCAAGAAGTCAAGTGCTCTAGCCCCAGCTCTACCAACATACTGGTAAGTTGGAGGCCACCGCCTGTGGAACTGCAAAATGGAATCATCACGCAATACACCATCCAGTACACTGCTTCCGAAAGCGAAGATACCACCACCCATCAAATCTCCGACATCCCACCGGAAAGCTTTGAATACCTTTTGGAAAACTTGGAAAAATGGACAGAGTACCGTGTGACTGTTATTGCTCATACGGATGTTGGAGCAGGACCAGAGAGCTTTCCACAGCTCATCCGCACAGAGGAGGATGGTATGTGTTCGCAAAGCCCCCAGCTGCAAACCCAATCTACCCTCCTTAACTTTCCTCGTTAAAACACTAACAATTATGCTACACTTATAACTACCTCTACCTATCCACCCGCTCTGCCTGCTTCTGAAAGACAATTCTTGACGCTGTCAAATGCGTTCAGGACTTTTTGCTTTTTTTTTTTATCCAAACTGTGACTTTTGCAAGCACTCTTTTTTTTTTTTTTTTTATAAAAAAAAACTATTTTTCCTTTCCACCTTCTCACTGCTCATTTTCAACAGATGGTATGGATTTTTCAGCTGCAGGGTCTTCGACTCCCAGACCCATTTGTTTTGTTTTGGAGAGTATTTTTGTTGCAACTGCAGCTTTTTTGCAATTTTTTCTTTTTTATTCTAAATGGCAGACTTTTTTTTTTTGTGACAAAAAAAATTGTTTTTGCAAATGGGAACGACAGTGGAACTAATTGGCACTTTTTAAAACATTTTAATGTATTTTTTATATCATATGATATAAAATCATTTTTAAAGTCATGTATTATTTCACAGCCAAAATTCTTGTGCTTGCTTCAAGCATGTGAAACTCTTGAAGCCACTTTTTGGCTCCATTTTTTTCTATTTTGACCAATCCTTTTTTACTTTTTCAAATTCCACTCTACCCATTTTTAATGTTTTCAGATGAGGTCTGCTGTCAGGCCTGTTTTTGCCGTTGTATTTTTCTCCCTTACCATTGTTGAAATATCAATGTCATGCAGTGCTTGTTGCAGTTTGAGGCACTTTTGTGCTTTCTTTTTATATTTTGATTTTTGGGATCACTGCGGCATTGTGCGCTACAGCTTCAACAAGCTAATAAAAAAGAAAAAAGAGGGTGCAGGGGTTCTCTATAATTTTGACCTTTTTTCTTCTATCCCATGGTGTTCCTCCAGTTCCTAGTGGGCCACCTCGTAAAGTCGAGGTGGAAGCTGTCAACTCCTCATCAATTAAAGTGATCTGGCGTTCACCGGTGCCCACCAAGCAGCACGGTCAGATCCGAGGATACCAGGTGCACTATGTCAGGATGGTTAATGGGGAGCCCACAGGACAGCCAGTCATCAAGGACATTCTGATGGATGATGCCCAGGTACGACACCCCCCACAGCCAGCCACCTCATTCCTCAGGCACATTGTACTGTTATCTCTCTATCACCTTTACATGTCTTTTTATTTATAGTGGGAAAAAAATGTTTTGTTGTTTCAGTATTACTTTGAGTAACTTTGTCAGTAGAAAGGCAAATTAGGAACTAATTAATCTTCACACATACCTGTTTATAATTGCTATTTTTTATTCTTTGCATATCATTATTTATTAAGACAAACTGGGATTTGTCGGTTGATATTGTTTTTTGTTTTTCTCTGCAAACTAGTGGGAGTATGATGATTCAACTGACCACGTGAGTACCTAAACTTTACAACTTTGATTATATTTTGGGAATACTCCAAACACAATCAAAATTGCACACTTTTTAACAGTTAAATTAGCTTAGAAAGTCATGCTAACGTTGTTCTCTCTTACTAAAAGTTCTTTGAATCAGTACATTTTTTCTCATTAGTTCACTTAAGTTTTATGAGAAATAAAATCCCCATACTTACAAGCTCAGAAAAGAAAGTTTTATAGTTTGAGTTTTCCTTTATCTTCTTTCTTTTAGGAAATGGTCATCTCTGAACTCCAAGCTGAAACCACATACTCTGTGACAGTGGCAGCATATACAACAAAAGGTGATGGTGCGCGCAGCAAGCCCAAACTAATCACCACCACTGGCGCAGGTAATGTAACCATGATTGATGAGAAATACTCTCTCTGCTTATCTATGAAAGAGAAAATTTTCATTTTGTGGCATAATGAAAAAGAAGGGCGGAAAGTCTGTATTTCCATGGATATCCAGATTTGGAAAAAAGGAAACAGTTAATTACTTTCTTACAAAATAAGTCCCTTGTGTTCCAGTCATATGAAAATAATTTAATTCAAGAAGGAATGAAGAAAGATGCAGAAATAAAACTAGGGATGAATGAATGCTTTATTTCTATTACTAAAAGTTTTCCCTTTGTTTATTACCATCATTAGTTCCAGAGAAACCTCGACTAATGGTTAGTACAACCAACATGGGCACAGCTCTCCTGCAGTGGCATCCCCCAGCAGTAACCCACGGACCCCTGCAAGGTTATCGTCTTCGCTTTGGCCGCAAAGATGTGGATCCACTCACTGTAATTGAGTTTCCAGAGCGAGAGAACCACTACACAACCAAAGAGATTCACAAGGGAGCCTCTTATACTTTCCGTCTCTCTGCACGCAACAAGGTGGGCTTTGGTGAAGAGACAGTCAAAGAAGTATCCACAAATGAGGATGTTCCTAGTGGCTACCCTCAGGACATAATAGCAGAGGGTGCCACCACCTCTACCATCCAGGTTAGCTGGCAACCTGTTTTCCTGGCAGAGCGAAATGGGAAAATAGTGAAATATGCTCTGCAGTATAAAGACATCAACAGTCCACGAAGTCCCTCAGAACTCTTCATCACCGCCCCGGAATCAACAGTCACACTGGATGGCCTTAGGGCAGACACCACTTATGATATTAAAATGTGTGCCTTCACCAGCAAAGGCTCTGGTCCCTATAGCCCAAGTGTCCAATTCAGGACACAGCCTGTGGATCAAGGTAGGACCAGTCCCGAAACTGTCTAAGCCCTTTCTTTCTAAAACAAAGTTTTCCTTTCCCTGTCCTGCCTTCTCCAACCACAACTTCCTTTGAATACCTCAAATGGCAGAAGTTGAATCAACTAGAAGACATTACTAACACACAGCCCAATCATTAATGTTGTTAATCTTTGATTTAAGAATTCTCATGGTGTGAGTATGTGTGTCTCTTTATGTTCTGTCAGTAAAACAAAGGTCAGTCATTCATTTTAGCCTGGTGTTGGTGAAAAGGTAAGAGTGCAGTGTTGAGTTCAGTGTAGCATTCCTTTCAGATTGGTTTTGATGGTGAAATTTTAAAGGTAAGCACTGCAGTGGGATGGCGTAAAGAGAAAGATGTTTAGTTTCTAAATCAATCGCTCCCCCTTTCTTTTAGCAGTGTTTGCAAAAAATTTTCACGTGAAAGCTGCTACGAAGACATCGGTGCTACTTACATGGGAAATTCCAGAAACCTACAATCCTGCACAACCTTTCACGGTAATCATTTCTCCAGTGTAACATGAAGTTGATAATTTGAAAACAAAAAAAAATAAAATAAATCACATTGTTTATTTTCAACGATTTGCTTACTTTTTAATAGATCCTCTACGACAACGGACTGAGTGTGGAAGTGGATGGAAAGCTGACTCAGAAGCTAATCACAGGCCTTCAGCCAGAGACACAGTACTCTTTCCTCTTAACTAACCGTGGGAACAGTGCTGGAGGTCTTCAGCATCGTGTGTCCACCAAAACAGCTCCTGATGTTCTTCGTACAAAACCCTACCTGATTGGTAAGACCAACTCAGACGGCATGGTGACTGTGGAGCTACCATCGGTGCAAACATCTGACAAAGCAAGGTAAACACAAATTACTGGTATGCAACAACTTTTAATCAATCTAAATTTAACAAATGACACTGGTCAACTTTAACCAATCTTAGTTTCTGAATAAAGGTAGTAGCTAGTTTGCTGTTCTACATCTGAGACCAAACCACGCTGCCCGTAATTGCACCCTTTAGTTGCATTTCTCGAAAAATGACTTCAGCACCTTAGTCTGTTAGTTTAAAGGCAATATACATGCTGTCTACACAGGGCTGCAAAGGCACGTCTGCAACGGTATCGTCACAGAATACAGACTATTAAGTGGCTCTGAGAGGATCTTCCAGTCTGGGTCATTTCAAATTGCTTTGCCAGAATCTTCTCAAAGCCAAGTTTCTAGTTGTTTCTCCCAATGTCCGCACAAAACTGTCAATTCCACATTTTTGCCCCAACACTAAACAAAGCCATGCTAGGTTTAACAGACAATATCCGTTAACCACCTTTACGTAGAGTCCCACTGGCACCAAAGCCAGATAGGACTTATTCAGCTTGACTGCATTCATTGCTGTTGTAGACCAACAAGTCTGTGGATTACAGCTACGTCAAGGACTGATGATTTTATGACCACAGCTGTGGATGGCTGCTTTAACAATGAAGGCTCCAAACACATCTTGTTCAGCTTTAATTTCCCTTACTTCTAAAGGTGGGAGTTGAGGCTCACTCTGAAAATTAAATCTATTGGACGTCCAAAGTAAAACCTCCAGAAGCTGAGAGATTATTGTGGTCGTGGGGTTTCGGTGTTCCAACAATCCAAAGAGCTATGTTTTCAATAATTCACGCTCTTGATAGTGTCACTGTTGGCAAACAAATTCCATGCCAGATAAAATGCAACGCATACAGCTCGATAAAGAGGAGAATCTTTGTAGCATAGTTTCCTCTGCTGTGAAATGCAGGACAGGGTCAGCATACCAGATCGGACACTGGATAGGGCACTAAGCGAGTATATGGTTACAAAGCCTTACCCACTTGGGCCAGGTCAAGGTCAGCCTTAAGGACTATTGGGGGAATTCCTGGTGGTTTAGCTTAAGCTTGGCCAGTTAGAGAGAAGGAAAGCCTGGCTCAGATGGCATGCAAAGATGTCATTAGACCTCGAAGCCCCAAATCAGAATCAGAAGAATTTTATTGTAATATAACCACAAGGGAACAACAAAATTATATGAGTCATGGAAGTCTAATGTGTAGTAAAATATTGTACCATGCAGTGGAAAAGGCCTCTTATGCTTTCCTTGAAAACACATTATGACAGAAAAGTACAACATGTTTCTCTTGTTGTTCAAGTTTATAGTTGCCGGTAGCTATTCTAGTTACAAAAATGCTGAGAACCTTATTATGGGTGTTTTTCCATTTTTCATAACAATTTGTGATATTCATTCCTGCATTCCAGTGTAATTTCCTCCTTACCCTCGTCATTATACACTGCAACAGCCCAACTCATTTAGGCACTTGTCTAAGCCGGGCAAAGTCTCCAACAGCCTTTCATCAAACTTCAGGTTTGTCAGAAAGCCAAGGAGCACAGTATATTGCAGCCCGGAGCTTCAAATCCTCATGTTCCCTATGTTGCCGATGCACTAGACTCTCTGTTTCCCACACAGAGGCTTACAATAATAATTTCCTCCCTACCACAGTGCCACCGGGTCATATTAGTGCAATAGTCAAACAATAAAACCAAGTCTGAAAAATATAGTTTGTAACCATCCAATTGAAATCCTGAAAGTTCTTCAATTCTGTGTTTTATTCCACACTCAGATGTTATTTTATCAGTCATCAGGAGACTGGAGTGTGGTACAACATTTTTTGAACAAGCTTAAAACTAGAAAAATATTTTCTTTGAGTGGTTTTGAATCAGTTATTTTGTCAGTACACAATTTTGTCTCCATTGATGGTAGATTTGGTCGTCCAACTTTTGTCTACAGCACAACGAGATGTATCATTCTCAAGATTGCTATTGCAATGTCTCAAATACAGAATATTCACATATAGTCTTAAATGTACGAAATGGGTAGGGGGAACAATGAATATACAGTAATTCTTTAATCCTAATTTTTCAAACTTCAGGGGATATTATGTTGTGGTTGTACCACTGAAGAAGCAACGCACCGGGAAGTTTTTCAAGCCATGGGACAGTCCAGATGAAATGAATTTGGAGGAGGTAAGTGGAAAGTCTGATAGACTACTCGGGGAAAAAGTTAAAGAAAATTAAAAAAAAAAAAACCTTGAACTATAAAATTCAAGTTATTTGTTTATTGTCGAGTCACTTTACTTTTAACTCAGCCTTTGTAATGATCCAACACCACATATTTATTTTAACAAAACAGGACAAAATAAGTTGAGGCACTTAAGTGGGCAAGAGAGACACAAGATGAGGCTCACTGATTGACGCAAATAGCTATACAGAGACTGTTCATATGGAAATGAGAACATGAAGTAGCCATCGAGAGCACTGCAAACTCCAATCTCGTCCCCACCTCCTCCTCCTCCTCTTTGTGTCTGCAGTAATTACCTGAAGAGCTGCATCAGGCCTTCATGTCTCCTCTCATTCGAAGCAAAGCTAGGCTACTGCATATGCACAGAACACTTGACAACTTTTTATATTTAGCCAAGTGAGATAATTTTGGCGCTCTGGCGCAATGCATGAATAACTAAATGTGAAGGCAAATGAAAGCTTTTATCACTCTGCTTTAAGCTGTGATTACATTTCACATATTCCTTTAGATGGTCGGTTATAGGCTAAAAACTTGTGGCTTTGTAAATGAAGTGTAGTTTAATCTTTTCCGTTTTAAATAGGTACCTATGCATACTGTATATATGTATCTACACACACATAGATACATATATACAGTATCTATGCATACATATACAGTAGTATATATATTTACAAATACATATATTATAGTGTATATATAAAATTGAGCTACTAAACGTGATGCTGAAACATATTCTAAATCAAATGTGTTGAGTTTAATTTGCTAGGGATTCTCCTAATATTTATTTTGTGTTATAAACCTGACAGTATGTCATGTCTAGCAGGATAAAAGAAAACACACAGTGTCTCATCCAGCATCGACTTCAGAGCTCATACCCACAGGCCCATGTCGGTAGCCTTGACCGATAGCCCAAAAGTCACCCCTCTGTCAGAATTTATTTGTTTGCCAATATTGGCACTCACCTTTTCACAACTTTTCCCAAGGGCAGCTAGATTTAGCCATGTTGACAGGAGAGATGATTGAAGACATTATCGGGCAGCACCAACAGCCCTGCAGCCAAAACAAAGCACACACGAGAACGCACACACTCCTAATGTGAATGACATAGACACACATCCCATACGCTCAATAATCTGTGCACATTAGTAAGAGATATGAATTCAGACACTGAAACAAGTTGCCAGGCTTGATTAGCATAATTATTATCTATGCTTTGTACCAGAAAAGTCTGACGGTACACACTCATATGAAGGACAGTGTTTCTTTCAGCCTCGAGGAATTGTTATTGACAGAAGAAAAACCGAAAAAATAAATGGTTTTTGATGTGTAATATTTACATGTCAAAAATTTAAGGCCATTCATTTGAAAATGTTTGCCTACTAAGAATTAAACTGCATAGTGCACTTTTCAACATCGCAGTAAGAAAGTCTTGATTGTATCGACGGGTAAAAAATGACTGCTCAATGTAAGTTTGGAATTAATTTTGTTTTTCTTTGTGCTTGAAGCTGTTGGATAATCCTTAGCTGAAAATATGTGCAATCTTTTAATCTCAGAATCTTTTCTGGTGAAAAACAGATTAAATTAGCCATTGATCTGTTCTGTAAATGTTCCGGCTTTAGCAATAAGGATTTTTGAGCCGAGCAATAATGAATGAAAAGATAGATGGATTGAATGTATAGAAATTTTCATGTCTCTACTGGAATGTATTCAGAACTGTTTGCTTCTCACTCTTCCCTGTAGCTGCTCAAGGAGATAAACCGAACAAGCAGAGGTCTTCGGTTCCAACGACACATAGAACCCAAAAGCTATATCGCAGCTTACTTCAAAGATCTGCCCAGAGAGTTCACTCTTGGAGATGGCAAAATCTATGGGGACTTTGAAAACAAGAGACTTCAAAACGGCCAGGAATACATCTTCTTTGTGCTTGCAGTTCTGGAAATGTCTGAAAATGTATGAACAATTTTTTTAACAGCATAATTTAAATAATATGTGTCATATCTAAGATTGTCTTGTTTTTGCCAATTTTGCAGTAAGTGATTTAAAGCTTTTTGTTCTAAAATCTGGACAGATGGCTGTTTTAACCACTTAAGAGTTGAAATTTGCTTCTGGTCAGATTTTAGCACTTTAAACACTTTGCTTTAAAAAAAAAAAAACTAGAGTAGCCAGTTTTAAAAGCTCACCCTCACTGCTTTAGGGAGACAAACCAACCCCCTCCAAGACCTTAGCTGATCGTAAGAACACCTCGATAACAGAGCTCCTCTTTAATTGCATCCTTCGTGTGGTCCACCTTATCTCCGTTTCTGCAGCCAGTGTGTATGCGCTCGTGTGTTTGTGTGTGCATATGTCTGTGTGGTCGAAAGACCAGAAAGCCGAATGATTAGGTAGCTGCAGGCGAGATGATGGATTTGATGAGCTTCGGGGTCTATAGTGCTACTTCATACTTTCTTCAGTAACCTTGAGTTCAGGTAGAGCAAAAATGATAATAGGAGGAGGCAAATCTCTAATTTGCTCACTGAGGCATAAATTTTGTTCCGACAGGACTTTCTTTTCTTATATATATTCGCTTAGAATAAAGAAATTACTGAATCATTGCTTTTGTATAGAAACAATGTAGAAGATTGAACAAAAATACATAGTGGAAAAAAATTAAATTGGATAATTTGTGTTGTTAGTCATGGATTTGCAGACCGAAACATCTACTGTTACTTAGAAAATTGCTTCACTGTTTTGTGGGTTTGTTGACTCGTAAATAGATGTTTATGTAACAAATCGGGTGGAAATGTTTGATCGATCAGTTTAAAAGTGAAATTTTCTACATATACTGTAACAGAGGTTGTGAAACGTAAAGACAGCAAGTCGAATGATTTCAAAGTTTATAAAGACATGATGGCTTAATTGAAAGATGGGGGAAATTTGTGCTCCTCAATGATCCATTTTAAGATTCTTTTTTTTTTCCTCCATACAGATCATGTACTCCACCAGTCCATACTCAGACCCCGTGGTGTCGGCAGACATAGACCCCCAGCCAATCATAGACGAGGAAGAAGGGCTCATCTGGGTTGTGGGTCCTGTGCTAGCAGTTGTCTTCATCATATGCATTGTTATTGCAATCCTACTTTACAAGAGGTGAGAAAATAAAACTGTAAAGGAGAAAAAATCCAATAAAAACTAATGAATTCCCATCAAGCTGATCACAATTGACCAATGATCAGAACACATTTCTGACCGGGATGGTTTTGGTAGATCTCATGCTGTTTGATCATAGAAAAAAAAATATTTGTATTATAATGCATCCTCGATGTAACATTGATGCTTTTTAACTTAATCATTATTTGTTTAGCTGTAACTATAGCAATGAAATGCATATATTTTCCTATGCTTTTAGTCTGATGTGTGTCTGACCGCCTAAATCAGAATCAGAAAGCTTTTATTGCCATGGTCAATGAAGCGGATCAGAGACAAGGAACTTGCTACGATACTAGTGTGCAATTTAAAATAAAAAAGGGGATATTTAACTATGTTTCAAAAAAGTCTTCTGGACAGTTTAATTCTTAATCGAGACGTTTCGACTTCCATCCAGAAATCATTTTCAATCTATGATATATAACTATGGTACAAAAAAAAGGAGTTCATTTTTGCTTTACTAGGATATAGTTGTTTGTTTTGACAGAAATTGAAACCATTTAGCAAAAAAATAAAATCTTCCATTCTGCCTTTAATAATGACATTAAAAATTAGCAGATAGTAAATAGTTTGCATTTCAACTAAATTAGGAAATCAATTTTTAAAAACTAAGACACACAGTGTCCCTAATTAACCATGATCCTCCTCCAGTAATACAAATACTTTAAATCTCACTTAAGTAACTCTACACATGCTGCTTCCCAAACTGTCAAACCATCCAACGCTGGCGCCCACAATCCTTCACAGTCACATCTGCTGACTGAAAGTTAATCAGACACATCCCTCCACACATTCACAAACCGGCTTACCACTGTAGCAAACACTTGCTGCAGTGAATCAAAATGAATCAAAACAGCCTTTTTTTTAATCTCCAAACCTCCCAGTGGTAGTCAGAGCCTGTACTGTCACTGCTCATCAGTCAAGCGTAGGAGGGAAAAGCTTTGACTATCTGCTGCTTGTCACTGCATGTGTGTGTGCAGCTTCAATAAGACCCTAAGGTCTGGGATTTTTTTTCCCAGCCGTATCAGCCCCTCCTCCTCCACCATTACCCGTTCCACGCGGGAACTCCTCTCCTGATCCAGATTTTGACCTTATGCTAACCTTCCGTTTAGCCAGGACATGCAAAGCTTATAAGTATACATCTAGTGTATGTAGTTTAATTTATGTATTAAGTTGTCACCTTGTCTTTTTTTTCAGTCCCTTTTACATTCTGCAAAATTTCTGCAGAGTTCAATTCAATCAAATGTCCAGACATAAGCAGAATTCTCTGCTGTCCTCAAGGTGTAGTTTTAAAGGGAGAGATTAGTAGCTGAAGACTCAGCAGAAGCTAAAATCAGTTACAGAGCTAGTATCAAGGGTTGAGTATGACAATTGTAGTGGAATTAGAAGTACAGCTTTATTCTAATGCTTCCCAATTAAACCTTTTGGTCCTTCAGAAAATTTGGTGAAAAAAGTTTGCTTAAATAACGTAAGATATATTGTTAACATAGTGATACCGAGTTTGGGGATTTTTTTTTTTTTACTCACTGTATTCATCCCTCACCGGGAAATTTGTGTGCTGCAATCCTATACCGCAGGAGGCTGCCACGATGGCACGAATGGTGGGAGAAATGGGGGGTTAGGTGTCTTCTCCAAGGACCCGACACGTGCACTCAGTGGGATGCAAACCTGCAAACTTCCGGTTGATATCCGGTTGACTTCTGGTCTGAGCGAACCCTCTAACCACAGAGCAACCGTCTCCGTCTGATTTAGATGAATAACCAACTTCATTTTATCTTCTTAACTGCTTATTCCTAAAGGGGTCACGGGAGGTGCCGGAGTCGATCCCAGCTGATTTCAGGTGTCAGGCAGGGTACACCTTGAACAGGTCGCCAGCCCACACACAGACAACCATCCACACTCTACTCATTCCAAGGGGCAGTTTCAACGTGGCCAATTAATCTCACATGTATGTTTTTGGAGGGTGAGAGGAAACTGAAAAAAACCCGCACATACACAGGGGAGAACATGCAAACTTCAGACAGATGGTGGGTCAGTGGTAGAGCGTTTGCCAGAAGTCAGCCGGAAGTTCACGGGTTCGCATCTCACTGAGTTCACGTTTAGGGTCCTTGGAGAAGACACCTAAGCCCTTGTTTCTCCCACCATTGGTGCCGTCATACGTGGCAGCCTGCTGCGGTGAAATGCAGCACATAAATTTCTCGGTGAAGGATTAATAAAGTATATTAAAATAAATAAAGGCCATGCTTTCAAGCCTTGTCCAACCCGGTACTCAAACCCCAACCTTCTTGCTAATAGGCTGCTGTGCTAACCACTGAACCACCATGCAGCCCTATAACCAACTTCTGTTCATTTTTAAAAAAAAAAACAAAAAACATGCATTCTACGAAACTACACATTTAATTTGACACATCTACAAAATATTCTATGTATGCATAATGTTTTAGTTGAATAAATTTCACAATAGACGGCATAGAGAATAGATACAGCAATTAGGAGCTAGTGAATGAGTTTTATGCATGAACAATAAGCAATCAGTTGGAACTACTTAAAGTTACAGGGTTACAATGTACAAATCCTGGTTGCACCTGGGAATCTCTGCTATTGGAAAAAAAAAAGCCTCAAGGCTGCATAATTGAGCATAATCCCTGAAGTGAAGCATAACTAATCTCGCACGCAAAGCAAAAGTAAGATATGAAGTAATTGTTTTGTATGATCCGAGTCTTTTTTTTGTTTTCTAAAAGTCTTAACATTATAAATCCGAAATTTCAGTGTCTAATGAGTTAATATTTCTTTTCTTGCTGACCAATGGAGCAGCAAACCCGACAGGTAAGAGCGACAGAGGAAAACAACTATCTGTCCACGTCAAATAGCAACCCTAATCAAAGGGTATTAAAATGAAATGGAAACTAGTCTTTTCCAAAGAAGATAAGCAACTGAAAATTCTAATATTTATGTGAAACTTTTTTTGTTTAAACACCGAGAGAAACTGTAGCATTGCTCAAGACACGTGAAGCAGGGTCGTAGTATCGTTCCTTAGTAAGACGGCCTATTTAGAAAATTATACATAAGAAATCTTGCTCTAAGTAAAGCTTTCAAATACAAAAGGTTTTTGCATCCATTTTTTATCTGACAGAATCACTGAAAAGAGAACATTAAGCTTCACTTAGGTAGCATTTAATGGCTAACAGCTATTGTTTAGCATGCCATTTTAGTGGAACGCGATGTTCCCTCTATGCTCCATTGTACCATCACCTACTTAATTACACATCGGCCTTTTTATTCATGAAACAAAAAAAGCTTTGAGTCCATGCAACAACAATTATAAGTGTCAGCCACTGAATGCTAGATTTTCTCATTTACACTCATTCTGTTTATTTTATAGAAAAAGAACTGAATCTGAAGCCAGAAAAGGTAGCCTACCCAATAGCAAAGAAATGCCGCTTCATCATCCAACCGATCCAGTTGAGCTGCGACGTCTCAACTTTCAAACACCTGGTAAGGATTCCAAAACATATGGATTATTTCTCATTATTGCCAGGCGGAATGTGGAATGTGGAATTGTGGGAAAATAAATCAGTGATTGTTTGGTTGCAAAACCCTGTCTTTTCTTCTTTTTTCTTTTTTTTTAAAGCTTCTCATCCCTCATTACCCTTCATTTGCTGACAGTACAGAAAACTCCTTTCCATAACAATGAGATTGGCACTAAACAAGACAGCGATTTGTATATCGATGGCAGACAGGTGCTTGGAGAAGGCAGACAGGGTTAAAAACTGACACCTTCTTCCCTGGAGACACCTCACAGTGAAAAATGAAGGGGGCTGGAATGTGAGCTTGACACTTCCCTGGCATATGTTATCTTCATCTGCACCTGGGTTGTCCAGGTCATCATAACCTGTCATGCTTACTCAGAATAGCAAAACCCCGCTTGGATGACACTGTGTTGTTTAAAGTCACAAGATGCTGTCGTGCAGAAGATGAAGACAATGCTAAATTTGTCTTGCTTGTATTTTTTTTTATGGTTATTATTTAGATATACTGGTGTTGGGCATCGACATATGCACCTGTGACCCAGTCTCGGTATCATAATAATACATACACAGTATTGATTTATTAGCATACATTTTGGTGTACATTCTTCTCTTTGATTTCTAACTATATCTTGACCAACTGACTGTTTTTTGGGGTTTTTTTCTGGCATTGTGTGTTTCAGTAGAGTTCAGATGTCTATAGAGATGAAAGGGAAAATGTACAAAACCGTGCTGAGAGTGGCCATGCTGTTTGGTCTAGAACAGCATGGCTCTGACAAAAAGACAGGAAACAGAGATGGAGGTAGCAGAGATGAAGATGCTGAGTATCTCTCTGGGAGTGACCAGGATGGACAGGATTAGAACTGAGTACATCAGGGGAACAGCACATGTTAGAGGTTTTGGAGATGGTTGCGACTAAGATGGTTTGGACATGTACAGAGGAGAGAGAGAGAACATTAGAAGAAGGAGGCTGGATTTGGAACTACCAAGCAAGAGGCCTAGAGGAAGACCAAAGAGGAGGTTCATGGAAGCAGTGAAGGAAGACATGAAGATAGTTGGTGTGACCAAAGAGGATGCAGCAGATAGGGTTGGATGGAAGAAACTAGGGTTAGTTTCTTCCATCTAAAATAGGGTTTGGTTTAGATGGAACCCTGCAGGGTTGCTGTGGCGAACCCTGGAGGGAAATGCCGAAAGAAGAAGAAGAAGACAGAAGTCTAAAGGCAGCAAAAATTTATTATCAAAGCCACATATTTCAAGCTGTTTCAGAAGCAAAATGATTTCTGTAGACTTATTGTTAACAAAAGGTTATGCATATTTATGAAAGCTCTTCACTGATTTTTAGAAGCATTATAGACGGTTTAATCTACGCAGATTTTTTAAGTGTACAGTATAAGTTAGGATCGCCTCAGTCTTCTTTCCACCTACCAAGCCACTGCTTTCCTCTTTGAAAAGCCTCTGCTAGAGCTTATATGCTTGTGCTTTTGCTCTGAAAGGATGCAACGTTTTTTTCTTTTTTTTTTGGCTTACCATCAGACCACTTTATGTCAAGTTTCATTCTGCTTCTACATTAGACCACCTCTCTTCCCTGTCCCTGTTTTTCACCTCTCCACCACCTCATTGGACGTTTTCCTCTTAAGGACGCTTGATGTTTCAACGATGGCATGTCAGAAAAAAGCCACTTTTATTGTCGTCACCGCACCCCCCCCCATGGTGAAAATAGATTTTGAGTAGAAACAAGCTTTGCCAGGAGTGAGTGGGAAAACAGCCCGGCTTCCATTAGCTAATGAACACTTGTGCCAGAAAGCAACATGAAATAGCACCTCAGTACCTGTCACTCAATATGAGTCAAAATGGCTCATAAGTTCTTAAAGTTTTTGGCAGGATGAGGGTAAGTGGCAATATGCTACAAAAACCTTTCTTTAATCCGCACCTAAAGCTCAATCTCACTCTTTCTCATTGGTTTTAAGACCAAAATGTTTCGCTAAAAGCAAGTTTCGTTCCGTCGTCTTCCGCTCATCCGGGGCCGGATCACAGGGACAACATCCTCAGACAGGAAGCCCAGGCTTCTCTCACCCAACTGCATCCTCCAGCCCACTCGGAAGGATCCCAAGTCTTTCCCCGGCTAACTGTGAGACATAGTTTCTCCAGCGGGTCCGGGGTCTGCCCCTTCAGGGGGCATCCTGACCCCTGAGTAAATGTAAATGTAAGTAAATGTAAATCAAGAAAATGTAAGTTGACCAAACATATTTGAACAGATGCTCGAACCACCCCATCTGGCTCCTCTCGACCCGGTGGAGTAGCTCGACACCGAGCTCCTCCCGGATGGCAGAGTTCCTCACGCGATCTCTGATCGAGAACCCAGCCACCCTGCAGTGAAAACACAGCTGGTGACCATAGGTGAGGGTAGAAATGTAGATCGACTTGTAAATCGAGAGTTTTGCTTTTCGGCTCAGCTCTCTCTTTACCACGACGGACCGATGCAGCATCCTAGTTATTGCTGACATCACACCAATCCGCTGATCAATCTCCCGCTCCATTCTTCCCCCACTTGTGAACAAGACCCTGAGATACTTAAACTCCTCCATTTGGGGCAGAACTCTGTCCCTGACCTGCAGGGGGCATTCCACCCTTTTCCGGGCGAGGACCATGGTCTCGGATTTGGAGGCGCTAATTCCCATCCTGGCCGCTTCACACTCGGCAGCAAATTGATCCAGTGAGAGCTGGAGATCGCGGTTCGATAAAGCCAACAGGACCACATCATCCACAAAAAGCAGAGATCCGATCCTGAGGTCACCAAACCGGATAGCCAATTAGCAGAGATTACGTTTGCAGTCATTGGCCACAATTCTAACTTCTCTTGCAAGAATAAAAGAGGTTGCATATTTATCCATTAGAAAACATTAATACATAGCAGAGCTTTTGGGGTGTTACTAATCAACATGCCATTAAATCATTTAGTTAATCATTAGTTTCTTTTGTCATAGAAATAGTCTTCACACTGCTTTTACATCTGCAATGTAGTTAATCCCAGCGCCGTTTCCTTCACAGGTTCAGGTGCGCCCAGTTACCCCAGTAACCTTCATTTGTCAAGTTAGTTGGTCTCGATTATGCATTTGACACAACTTGTATTTGTTTTGTTGTTTTTTTTTCTTTTTAGCTTAGATTCTTTTCATTCTTTTATTTTCTTGCCAAGTCTTGTATTCTCATGTGCATCTAATCCATCTGGTGTTAATGCTACATCATCCGAGGAGGCGGAGTTTGAAATGACAGTCTGAAAACATGTCATCACTCAAAGCAGACATCAGCAGTTGGCTTTAACATTTAATGTGTCTTTTTTTTTTTGTTTCTTTCTTTCATTGTTTGATGGGATGTTTGTGTCCGTGTCTTACCGCCATGCTTTCTATCCACTCTAGCATTCTGTCTGAATAACATTCTTCTCTCCTAATAGGGAGAGGCCCAGTGGGGGGTACGGGGAGGGGGTGGGCAAGTTTGCTCGATGACTTCTCATTGGCTTTTGTGTCCATATTCTCTATACGCATGGTCACTGCTTTGAGTGAACAAACTAGCCTAACAAGATCCACAACTTTCCATTTTCTCCCCTGTTATAACCACATGCTGCTTCTCTAATGATTCACTGTTTGCTCGTGCTTTGGGGGAAGCTGTTAGTTTTTTTTTAAGACTTTCCCCTGACATTCGGTTTGTCTTATTGACAGGTATGGCCAGCCATCCGCCAATCCCCGTCATGGACTTTGCAGATCATTTGGAGCGATTAAAAGCCAACGACAACCTCAAGTTTTCACAAGAGTACGAGGTAAAAAAAATTGTCTAAAACCTTCAGAATTGAACCAACTTTTCTTTCTCTTCATATGATGTGGCTTTTATTTAAAAAAAAAAAAAAGGTTTAGATACCTTTGTGAAAAAAATCTTAGATGTAAAATCATTGAGTCGAAATCAAAAGGACGATCTAACTCAGAGATAGATGCAAAGCATAGCAGCTGCATTCCACTTCCTGTGCTATTGCAGCGACTGTCTCGACTATGGCGACTGACGTGATTTCATGACAAACAGATAATGGGATATATTTATGTTCTCAGCTGCACCTGGGATTTCTACATTGACAAGTGTTGGTTCTTTCAAAGCCTCCATAAATGTAGGCAATGATTTTTATTTTTATCAGGCTGTTATATTTAAAAGTCAAGAAACAATAAAATAAAAATGACTGACTAAATTTGCTTCTCTATGATAGCACAACACCTTGTAGATGTATACTCAATGTAGGCTTAACGTGAGGTGTAAGTCTTTTGAAATGAAAGGGAAAGTGTACAAAACCGTGGTGAGACCGGCCATAATGTTTGATCTAGAAACAGTGGCACTGAGAAAAAGACAGGAAACAGAGATAGAGGTAGCAGAGATGAAGATGCTGAGGATCTCTCTGGGAGGGACCAGGATGGACAGGGTTAGAAATGAGTATATCAGAGGAACAGCACATGTTAAACATTTTGGAGATCAAGTCAGAGAGACTAGACTGTGATGGTTTGGACATGTGCAGAGGAGAGAGAGAGAGAGTACATCGGCAGAAGGATGCTGGGTTTGGAACCACCAGGAAAGAGGCCTAGAGGAAGACCAAAGAGGAGGTTCATGGATACAGTGAAGGAAGACATGAAGATAGTTGGTGTGACCAAAGAGGATTCAGCAGATAGGGTTAGATGGAAGAAACTGACTTGCTGTGGTGACCCCTAAAGGGAAATGCCGAAAGAAGACGAAGAAAAGAGATGTAAATCTTTTAAGACAATTGAATTCAGATGGTTTGAAACTACTTTGATTTCTATGCTGCAAATATATCTTCGGTCCTCACTACAATATTTATTCCAAATTCAACTCCAACCTTTTTAATTAATGTCTGTCAAATTTAGGATGTCTCCTTTTCATGCTGAGACTGTTCGTGTTCGCTGTGTCACCAAAGTGTTTTCACACTTCAAAGCTAAACTACTAAACTTTGGTTGACTTAAGCAAACTGGGACTTCTTAATCAAGGATAATTCACCATAAAGTCTCTTTTCTAAGCTCTTTATAAAAAGATGAATATTGATTCTTCACTTCTTTGTCCTTTTTGTGGTATAGCAAAATTTTTGCTTAGGTTAAAAAAAAAAAAAAAAAATGCAACACATGCAAATTCTGAGAAAATATACGAACAAAATGTTTTCATCTTTTGAGATGTAAACTGGTAACCTGATCATTTCAATGTGCAAAAACTATGGGATTACCAAATTAGTTAATCATAAGTGATACAACCCTTTTTCTAGTTATAATACCTTTTAATTCCAATTTCATACTGGTGACTGAAAATGAATAGATTTCTTAAGTAATAAATGTAATCCACTTATGTTCTGATTATATATGTATGGATATAACTAAAGGTTTTCAATTTTATTTATAAACCACTCTGTACAAAACTATATTTTAAATGGCTAAATTTGTTAAATTGGTTAAATGGTTAAATTCAAGCTTATATATAATGTAAACAATTATAGTAACAATTGTACTTGTACAATACAAGTACTTTTTGTACTTGTATTACTTTTTCATTTGATGTTCTAATTTTCATTTTATGTATTATGATTGATTTATGTTTTATGATGTATTTCTAAGTATTTACTTATATGTTTTTTTTTGCTTTTATGATGACTTAAAAAAAGGGTTGGCGAAATAAGCGTTTGCTTCAGCCGATACCTTTTCGGTCCTTTGGTAAAACATAATTTTTTTTTCTTTCTTTCTTTAATGTGAAATTACACTGTGACCGAAATAAATAAATAATATTAAAAAAATTAAATCTGCAAATTATTGACAAAATATATAATTTCATTTTTTTTAAAATGTTCTGGGTTACGATTTATTTAATTTTGCATTAAAAACTAAGATTTTAAAAGTTAAATATTTTACATACAAGACACTCATCTAGTTCAATTTTCCACTGTTTTCATTAAATTTGGATAATTGTTCTAAAAGTGATGGCAAAATTTTTATTTCTTTGAGACAAATTGAAAATGAATAATTTTGTCTTTTTTAAATACTTATTTTGAATTGAATTGAAAATACTTTATTAATCCCTGAAGGGAAATTTGATGCTGCGGCGCTGACACCTCGATGTCATCCCCGTCCGCTTACACAGTGTAAAAGCTGGCATCTGAACAGTTAAAAAAACAGTCCGTTATTTTCTGAATGTTATAAAATTAAGACAAGGCTAAAGTGGAAATTTGCACGAAGGTCTACTAATTTCAAATGTGTTTGCTCAACTTATATATTTAATTAAAATCCACCAAATTTTAGGTGAGTTGAAGAAATGAAGTTTAATCAGAAGATGCCAAAGTGTAAATTTACAAAAGTTCAAATTGCAACATAGATCAATCCCTGATGTGTTAATGTGAAACTATTTTGTCTTTCCTTCATTTTTTAGTCTGTCGATCCTGGTCAACAGTTTACATGGGAGCACTCCAACCTGGAAGTCAACAAACCAAAGAACAGATATGCCAACGTGATTGCTTACGACCACAGCAGAGTCCTACTCTCTGGTATCGATGGTACGTCACCGACATATTTATACTTTGGATACTTTTAACTATTGCAATAATTTTACAACAAAAACAATATATACATAGTTTTTAACAAAATCCTTATTTAAAAAAAAATAAAATATTGTCAGTATTGCAACATCTTTTATCATCATTTTATCTTTTTTACTTCGTGCATGAAGAATATAAGTGCTTACATCACAATTTTTAAGTTGACAAGTTAAATATGAGACAATAATCTTACAGTTTGGTTAATATTTCATTAATACAGCAAGCTGGGTTGCTATGCAAGAACAGAGCTCATTTCATTCTCAGTGTTTATTCCGACAATGTCTTAGGAACCTATTATGAACCACCTTTGCAAGATTTTTGAATCCATTAAATGTGTTGAACGACACAGCTTTTCATTACTGTAAGGACACTTTGAAATAACCATTCAAACTACTAACTTTTTAGCCCATTTATGGTTAAACAAATCTGCACTTACGCACACACAGATGCTTATTAATTAGTCTTTTCTATTGAACTGCTCCCGTCGAGGATGATGGAAAGTAAACAATTTGGTAAATGGGTGATGCAACAATAACAGATAGAAAAAGACTTGGAAGCCTTTTCTGTGTGCTTTCAGTAGAAAAGCAAACGGCTCGAGTGTTTACGGAGATCCATTAGCCAGCCAACACATCTGCACAACCACATTGGAGCTTTTGTGCGTTTCCATTTGAGTAGTTCTCTGCCAGAAGGACATGAGGGAAACCTTTTTTTCTTCCTTTCAATAGCTTTTATAAAACCTTTTGGCAATCGTGTATCTATCATTTATTTTGATTGAGTTCTTTAAATAAAAAGGGATTTGGGATTTGACATCAGTTTTTTGCATTAAATTAAGCTTTCTCAAATAGAAGAAGAAGACATATACTTTATTCATCCCTCAGTGGGGAAATTTGTGTACTACATTACACCGAAGCAGGCTGCCATGACGGCGCCAATGGTGGGAGAAACGGGGCTAAGTGTCTTCCCCAAGGACACCTAGAAATGAACTCAGTGGGATTCGATCCCGTGAACTTCCGGTCCAAGGGCAAGCGGATATATATTAGCACAGTGTTAGAGCTAAATATATCTAGTACTTATTTGTTAGGAACATCAACCTTGACTAGTTTAATTGGTTTTAATAATTAAAAGCTGGATCGGTACGGCGTCAGCAATAACTAGGACGCTGCATCGATCCGTCGTGGTAAAGAAAGAGCTTTACCACGAGCAAAGCTCTCGATTTACAAGTCGATCTACGTTCCAACCCTCACCTATCGTCACCAGCTGTGGGTGGTGACCGAAAGAATGAGATCGCGGGTACAAGCGGCCGAAATGAGCTTCCTCCGCAGGGTGGCTGGGCTCTAACTCAGAGATCGGGTGAGGAGCTCCGCCATCCGGGAGGAGCTCGGTTTCGAGCCGCTCCTCCTCCAGGTTGACAGGAGCCAGATGGGGTGGTTCGGGCATCTGGTCAGGATGCCCCCCGAGCGCCTCGCGGGCGGGGTGTTTCGGGCACGTCCCACCGGGAGGAGACCAAAGGGCAGACTCTGGACCCGCTGGAGAGACTATGTCTCACACCTGACCGGGGAACGACTTGGGATCCTTCCAGGTGAGCTAGAGGATGCAGCTGGGGAGAGAGAGGCCTGGGCTACCCGCTTGAGGCTGTTGCCCCCGCGACCCGACCCCAGAACAAGCAGAAGATGACGGAACTGAACGGAGTTAAAAGCTGAAAATGTTGGTTACTTAAATTTGACTAAACTGCAATCAGTTACTGACATATTAAATTAAAAAGTTACATAATGTCTCATTTTTTTCTGTTATTAGAAACATGTAAATTATGTAGTGGTAAAGCTGCTTTTTAGATAGATAGATAGATAGATAGATAGATAGATAAAAACTTTATTAATCCCCGCAGGAGAAATTCTGGTGTCCAGCAGCAACAGAAATCACACAAGCTGTATATACAAAATAAATAAAAACAGCATACATACAATATTAAAATACCATTCGGTTCCTTCCGGAAACATCTGATCGATTAAATTGCCTGAGTGCTGAGGGGATGAAAACCTCCTTAAGCACTCAGTCCTCCAGCGCAGTGAGAGGAACCTGTTACTTCGGGTCGTCTTTTGGGTCGTGATAACATCATGTAAACGGTGAAGGGAGTTATTCAGGATACCCTGCGCTAAAAGCCCTCTTCCCCCCTCCAAAACAGCTCCCACAAAGTCCACATTTTTCCCCACCACAGATGCACATTCTCTTATCAGTATGTCCAGCCTATTGCTATCCCTTGCGGTCGAGCTGCCTCCTTTAATTTGCAAAATATGTTCATTTTTTTATTTAATTCATTTTTAACAATGATAGTTTTAAATCAGCAAATCCCCATCCCAACCATTTTATTTCCCAGTAACTCACAGTCGTTTCTTTCCCTTCCTCTCCTTAGTTATGAATGCCAAACATCCTTGGTAAAATCGCTGTGTTTCCTTCTTAATAACAGTATTGACTTAGAAAATGGAAGAGTTTCTCTAAATCCTGACTGACAGATGGAATAAAAGAAAAAAAAACATTTTTCCAAATGTGCATTTAACAACTTGCCTCATTCTCATTAAATCATAGTCTTGCCTCTTTTTTTTTTTTTTTCCTTCTTCTTTTCTAACCGAAAACACACTCGGCTTAATTGTACTTATCCCTTGTCCATCACAGAAATGCACAGCTGCTTTGCTTGTGTGGACAACTTCAACAGCAGAATGAAAAGAGGGGGGGAAACGAGGCGAATGTGGGAGGGTTCTTTTAATGTGCTCATATTCCATTTTTCTTGCCTTTTTTCTATTGAATAAGTTACCTGGGAGTAAAAAGGGAGTCTGAAGGAGAGGAGGGGCAGGAAGCAGCAGGAGTGAAAGGATTCTTTGAAACGTGGCGCCCATGCAGATGAGACTTATCTTGGTCGACCATGTGTGTGCGGAGCCCCTAAACTGCCAGTCCTAAAGCATTGACTAGCTGTCAGCTCTGTCTCTTTCGGCTGGATTCGAAAAGGCTGCTGTGCTTTTCATTTAATATAAGCAAAAGGAAAGAGGGGAGTGAGGAGAGCTGGGAGAAAATTGTTTTCCTAGTTTCTTGTTGGTTTGTTTTTCTCTATGTGAGACCAAGCTTTATCTGTGTGCTGCTTGCAGATATGGAATGAGGGAGTGAAAAAAACTGTTGATTTAAATGTGTTGTTGATAGCAAATACAAATCCCCTTTGGGACTATATCATTGCCTCCAAAAGCGATGGATTTAGCTGCATTTATTTTAGAAACATTAGTTTACAGACATATTTAAAGAAAAACACAATGGACTGTAAAAATATTATTATATTGGATGTCTGAGAAAAATAACTTAAAAACTTAGAACGGTTAAATATAGTTGTAGCCGCTCAGTTTCGGAAATGAGCAAATAAAAACTGTCCAACTTTGAAAAACAATTTAGATCCCAAATGCATTGTACATTGTTGACAATATTTCACTAGTGAAATAGTATGGTTCAGTTTGAATGTTTTTTTGTTTTTTTTCATTTAAAAACAATTATGCTTTATAATCATTTCACATTGAAAACTATTTAAAGTTTTTAATAATATCTTAGCAATAATTTTGATATGTTAATGATTCTGTACCTTTAGGATGATCAACTCAGAATGCTAGGGGAATTTTTTTTCTCGTTTGTAATATACGAGGGAAAGTGAGGACTAAAACTAAACCTAGAGCTAAAAATCTGAGCCCTAATCTCTTGTAACACTGATCAAGTTAACTGGGAAATCATTTTACACCAGACATCCCTGCCTTTTTGTGAATAAAATGATCACATTTCATGCTGAGGTTAAAAAAAGAAGCTAACGTCTGTTATTTTTTACCAACGAACACTGTGAGATGAACAGAAACATTCACTGGAAGGCATTGGTTGATTAATACATGTTATTTTTTATAAATATAAACAAAAAAATAAATAAGATAATTAAAATAAATTTAATTTAGATAGATAGATAAAAACTTTATTGATCTCCCGCAGGGGAAATAGGGTTATTGTGACGGGGGTTATTCAGGATACCTTGCATTAAAGCCCTCATCCTCCCCTCCAAAATAGCCCGCACAGAGTCCACATTTCACATTTTTCCTTCCAAATTTACTGATAAATTAAATCATTATCTTCTCTTTCCAGGTATCCCTGGGAGCGATTACATCAATGCCAACTACATAGACGGCTACAGGAAGCAGAACGCTTACATCGCCACCCAGGGAGCTCTACCAGAGACATTTGGAGAGTTCTGGAGGATGATCTGGGAGCAGAGGAGTGCAGTTATTGTCATGATGACCAAACTGGAGGAGAGATCCAGGGTAAGGAAGATATCTTTCATGTTCTTAATAATATATTTGTGAATATCCTCATTCATCCAGAGGGGAAGAAAATTATCGAGGCAACATTTTGAATTTAGGAGAGGTTTTGCGAGGACATCAGGATTGAAGATTTTTCACCTCTGAAGGATGCAGTTAGTCCAGAGGCTTTGTCAATTGTCAATTGGTGGGAGATATGGAGTTTTTAAAGCTTAGCAAGATGGAGAAAATGATTCCTTTTTTTCAAAAGAGCCAGATTGAAAGTAGTCTAAAGAAGAATGATTTTTGAATTGTTAGTGTCCTTTGTCCTAATCTGGAATGGGGATGTTAGTGAGGATGTATTGTCTATGTCACGTTAATCATTTTCAACACCGATCATTTAAAATCATTAACTGGTTTCACAGAAAGCTGAATTGTTTTAATTGGTAGCTTGACAAGAGCTCTACTGCTGTGGATGCAGGATTACAATCAGCAATAAAGGAAGTCTCTTAAGCCACTCTCTGCAGAAGTACTCAAGCAGGACTTATTAGACCTTAAAGGTTAACGTGGTCAAACACCTTACTGTGTTCTCAGTGGCATGCATAAGTTTCTCATAGACTGAAAGCTGTAATGCACACGGCGTGTTTGACCTTCACACTCGCTTGCATTTTTCAAGAGCGTGTCTTTTCAATAACTGTAGTGCTGACTCGATCTAAAGAGCAGCTTTATTTAATCTGTGAAGCAAATAAAAATCTTTGTCATGATTTGATAGGCAAATGAGATCCGTGTCGGTAGATGTCGGATACTGTGGAATGTTTACAGTTTCATCCGTGCTCATTTCCTCAGATTATTTTATATTAATATTCTGCCATGTGTTACTTGGTAATATGTTTTTGCTCCTGCTGACACAGCTTCTAACTTTCATGATAATCAGTATTGAGAAGCACTTGTGTTGGTTTTGAAGATTTTGGATGTCTGAAGCGCAAATATTTGCAAGTAAATACGATCGTGAATTATTTTATTTGTCCCGGTGTCGCATCCACATTATAGCCTTTTGATAAAAACATACTGTAAGTGTCAGTGCATTAGATATTATTTGCACCATACCTGACTAAATGACTCAATCTAGTTTATTTTATTAGCTTTAACACTAGGATTACCAGAATTCTACAACTACTAGAACTCCCATAGCCGTCAATTTGTCGATTAGTGCTACAGCAATGACGACATATACTGAAGTGCCCCAGTGACCGACAAACGTCTTCTCAAATCCATTTTTGCTCACCCAGATTTCACCTGAGTGGTTACTCGACAACAGCAACTGTGCTACGGTAAGGCGCAGGAAAAAGTTACAATGTATGTCATAGAGGCGTCAAGATAATGGGGATTTGGGGAAGATGCCGAACCCCCGTTTCTCCCACCATTAGTGCCATCCTGGCAGTCTGCTGCGGTGTAATGCAGCACACAAATTTTCCTGTTGAGGGATGAATAAAGTATATTTCTTCTTCTTCTAATTAGGTATCAACTTGTGAGAAACGTCAAACTGATGGCTTTGGTAGTTCTAGTGTTAAAAAATGGAAATATTTTAAAATTTACACTTGAAGTTTATACTTTGAATATTACATCATAAAAAATAAATCATTCATTTATTCCCCTTGAAATCAGGAAGTGAATTTTTTCAGCAACTAATCACAGTCTCTTTAAAAACGTTTTTCTGTTGCCCTCACAGGAAAACAATTCGAAAGCAGCAGAAAGCTGAGACAATCATACGACCGGACAATGTGCTTACATTTGTAATTAGAGTTTGTCAGGACAATTAGAAGCAGTGTTAGCTGTGTACAAATATCCTGAGCCATTTCATTGATTAGAAAATTAAACCCGGTCAGCAACAATAATGAAGATTTCACTATTCATTTTAAGTGATGCTTTAATGTGAAATGTCCAAACACTAAGCACGGCATTTTCTATTCATTTCACTTGTAATAACATGCATACGTTTCTAAAAGTTCATTAGGTCGAGGTCTGATTTGGCATTTTTGTCCATTGCAGGTTAAATGTGATCAATACTGGCCGACAAGAGGGACTGAAACATACGGTCTCATCCAAGTAACACTGCTAGACACAGTGGAGTTGGCCACCTACTGTGTCAGGACATATGCACTTTTTAAAGTAAGCAGTCTGCTTTTTTTTGCAGTGTCTTCTAAAACACTATTCCAAAATGTCAAGTGGTTGATGATGCAAACTGTATTTGTCACTAACCTTCCAATTTCTCCATATCCAGAATGGCTCCAGTGAGAAAAGAGAGGTAAGGCAGTTCCAGTTCACTGCCTGGCCGGACCACGGGGTACCAGAACACCCCACTCCATTCCTGGCCTTTTTGAGACGGGTGAAAGCGTGCAATCCTCCAGATGCAGGGCCTATGGTGGTGCACTGCAGGTAAGGAACAACGTGGTTTGCAAAAACATCTTGAAGCATGAAATTGATTTTTTTCCTTCTCCATTTGCTATAATGAATACATGAATACATATAGCAAAGAGGACAGATCTTCAACCGTTTAGATGTTCTCAGAATAGTTACCCACTCACTGCCGGTATCCTAACAGGGAATTTATTTTGGCCTCACTCCAACTAAATCTGCCCACCTGCTCTCATAGAGGCCACCAAAAATAACCTAGTGTTTTACTGCACAAAAAATAGTTGTCTTTTATTCCTGCAAACTTAGAAATATCCTCCCACACACAGACATCCTGACCTGCCTTTGTCTTTGTTTCACCCCTTGCATGTCGCACGTCACTGTCTCCCATTTCTTTGGCTTATATCTTAGACCAATATGTCCAAAAAAAAATTTTTTCAGAGCGACGTTAGATTCTACAGCTACATAAGCTGCCAGGCTCCCCAGTGAGAGCACAAATACATAACAGAGACTTCTGTTCTGGCTTGTCTTAACTCAGAGAGCCATCAAAGGCTCTCTACAGAAAAAAAAGAAGCAGAAGGAAGACAGAAAGCTTGAAGAAGAGCAGCAGCGTCCAACATTAGACGTTCCAACGTTTGTTAGAAAGTCATAAAAAGAGAAGGATTATTAAGAAAGAAAAAAAAAACTTTGAATGACCACATGCTGAAGTTAATTAGTGCCGTTTGGCGATTCACTTCAAATAGAAAAATAAAAGTTTAACCAAGAAGAAAAATGCAGTTATTAGTGTGAAAATGTAGATTGGGGTTTTGAATTTCTCTGGCCAACCATCACAAACGCTCATGCTCAAAATCCTTCAACTGATATTTTTTCATTTTGTGTTTCACCACCATTTGCAATGAGAAGCATTAAATTTACACACTTGCTAAACATTGCATTATATCTATACACACACACACACACAGACATTTAAACACAACTATTGACAGACGAATTGGTGCAGCGTCAGCAATAACTAGGATGCTGCATCGATCCATCGTGGTAAAGAAAGAGCTGAGCCGAAAAGCAAAGCTCTCAATTTACAAGTTGATCTACGTTCCTACCCTGACGCATGGTCACCAGCTGTGGGTGGTGACCGAAAGAATGACATTGGGGATATAGGGATTAGGGATATGAGCTTCCTCTGCAGGGTAGCTGGGTTCTCACTCAGAGATCAGGTGAGGAGTTCTGCCTTTTGGGAGGAGCTCAGTGTCTAGCCACTCCTCCTCCAGGTCGAGAGAAGCCAGATTCAGGTTCGGGCATCTGGTCAGGATGCCTTTTGAGCACCTTGTTGGTGAGGTGTTTCGGGCACATCCCACCGGCAGGAGACCAAGAGGTACAGACCTTGGACCTGCTGGAGAAACTTTGTCTCACAGCTGGCTGGGGAACGACTCGGGATCTTTCCGCAGAAGCTGGAGGATACAGCTGGGGTGAGAGAAGCCTGGGCTTCCCCTCCAAGGCTGTTGCCCCCGCAACCCGGCCCCAGATAAGCGGAATACGACCGAAGAGAAACATACATAAATATACATATATTTATATGTATCCAGCAGACAGTAATGCAAAATGATCAAACTAATAGAATTATTTCATTTTCATCCATTAAGTGTAACTCGATGCATCGTCAAGTATTCTCAGTACATCTTGTTTCTATTTATTTCTAATGTCCTCTTGTTTCACTCACTCCCGAGTCGGTATCTGTTTCCTCCTCTCGCTGGGGGGCTTCGCAGTCCTAGTGAAGTCCCAAAGGAGAGCAAAAGGACAAGATTGAATACTTGAGAGATCGCTGGCCTCTTTTAGCCACCCAGAAGGATAACCTTTAATAGAGCGCACAAGTTGAAAGTATTTCAGCTGCTTTCAGCTCAGCAGGAATTTGTCAGTGGTGGTTTCCTTTCATTTACAGACCTAATACACCATACATTTCCAGTCTCATTGGCAGGTTTGTAACATGGGAGAACATTTCCCAAAAGGAAAAGATTATACATGGTTTCTTTTTTTTTATTAAGCTTTTCAGAGTTGTCACTGCCTCCGAAGTGTTTAATAATAGCAGAAATTCAGATGAACTTGGGTAAATCTATGGCTTTTTAAAAGCTAGTGTAAAAAATTAGCTATCCTTTCTTCATGGGAAGAATTTTTTTCTTTTCCAATCAAATTGAAATAGAGATAAAAAAAATAAATAAATAACTCTACCGCCTGAGATATGGCTAATCCAAAATAAAAAGTAAGCATGTTTAAATTTATTTCTACATCTTTCAAATGTGCCATTTTGCAAAGTCTTTCCACATGCCACATATGACAATGATTTACTGCATGGACAGAAAGTGAGTTATCCGAGTGAGAAACTGCATGTGTGCTTGTTTTATAAGGCGAGAAGCAAAATGGTGACAGGCTGTTTGACAGCTAAAGATTTTTTAACAATACATGTGTAATTGCTTTCATTGCTGTTCTTGCTTTATCTTCGCTGGGCTCACAGCAGCTGTGTTTTACACTGATTTTTTTTCTTTTCCTTCTCGCCCATCCCTTATTCCCCTAACTCTCGCAAAGCATATTAGCCTGACACTTAGTGTGTGTCAATGTCCCAGGCAGCTGGTTTTGACTGGCTGAAAAGGCAGTGTCAGGTCATTAGTGCAGTCAGTACGCTTGCTCTCCTTCAGCTGCCAAATGTACTGACAGCTTCTGCCGCATCGTACCCCCAGCAACACACATACACACCATAATTTGTCAATAGACCGATGTTTCTCTGCATCTTTACATTTATATTTACAACATTTAGGAGGTAAAAACTGCAGGTTAGCCTTCACAAAACTAATTTGAAGACTGCTTAACTTGGAGATAAGTGGCAGTTTCTCATGGTGCAAACTACAATTTAGCCTTCCTTTTCCTCATCTCCATTCCCCATCTTCCTGCATCTCAATCTCTTTATCTATGTGCTGTCACTCTGTCACTTGCTCTCATGCAGGTCATCACTCTCCCAGGTCTGCACTGTAAAATGTTTTCAGATTGAAAACACCTGGGCTAAAGGAGGAAATCTCAAATTTCTGTATCCCGTCCACAAAGTCTGAAGTGTTTTCAGACCTGCGGGTGATTCATTCCTCAAATATCCCAGGGACACTTTTACATTTCTTTGTACCCCCCATTCCTTTTTTTTTTTACTTGTGCACTTTTAATTTATGGTGAAAGAGGGGGTGGGTGAAGGAAACAGGTCCCACGCAGCCAGAGTAAAGCATTTCCAAGGTGATCATCAAATCATTTGCTAAAGCCAATGACTCCCATATGTGTCTTTATTCCACTTGCAGCTGCACTGTTCCAGCGCAGCATGGCACATTAACCAGACGTGGCCCTTGGGGACAACTTCATTGCCTCTCAACTCTTACTCTGTTTCTCAAAGCAAATGAAAAACAAATTTTACCTCCTCAGAAGAAGAAGAAGAAAGAGGAGGAGGAAGGTGCTAGTGGTTAACAGCTCGTACGCATGTCAGCTTAATGAAATGAATAATTTATTTGCTTTAAAGTGTCAAGAGCAAGGACTTATCTTATCAGTGCCAGGCTTTGTGGGACATGGGAGGACAGTCAGAGAACAAGATTTAACACAACCCCATCGCCCTACAGTAAATAAATTGTCATCAGAAACATCTTCTGTGCTGAGCCTCGCAATATTAAAACACGTAATGTGCAGAGTGAGCATTTATAAATTGTTGGCAGTCAAATAGCATGTTTCAATCTGACTTGCAAGGAGAGGTCAAAGTGATGCACCTACGTACACTCCTTTTATTTTTCACACCATTATGATTAAAACATGCCATCGCAAATCTCGCTAAACAGACCTGCCTTTTAGTCCCTGTTAATAAGCTTGTATCCCATTTAGCAGGACTGTGCTAATCTAATGGGTCTAATTGTTGTCAGGTGTACTTCTCAGAAGTTCCAAAGCACATTAACAAGACCATTAAAAAAAAAAAGAAAATAAAAGGCTTTCATTCTAATTAGCAGCTGTGTATCACATGTTCTGTAGTGGCACTTTCCAGAGCCACGAGGTAAAGGTTAAATGTGGCTATTGCGTAAGTGATTCGTTTTGATCAGGTGGAGAGCACAGGTGGAGTCTAAAGACGGAAAAAAAAATGTTGCAAAGCTAGTCTGAAGCCTTCTAAAAGCTAAGTGCTAAACCTTCTTTGGTACAGTGCCACTTCAGATTCAATTATACTTCAAGTCAAATGGCTCATTTTGCAGTGACAAACTTTGAAGTGTTTAACTTTTTTTCTCATCACCAGAAAAAGTCAATTAGTCGATACATTCCTTGTGCAATCCTCTGCCTTGTGTCCATTTACGATAGTAGAAAAAGTTTCAAAAAAGTCTTCTGGACAGTATAATTCTTGATCGAGACGTTTCGACTTCCATCCGGAAATCATTTCATCAGATTGGAAATGATTTCCGGATGGAAGTCGAAATGTCTCGATCAAGAATTGAACTGTCCAGAAGACTTTTTTTAAACTTTTTCTACTATGGATCACTCCTGAATGAATGAGGGACTACACGGACTTGTTCCATTTACGATAAAACAGAGCTTGTGAAAAAGTTTGATCCATTTGTTTTCTTCTTTTTTTCTGGCTACAGTGCTGGGGTGGGGCGCACAGGTTGCTTCATCGTTATTGACGCCATGCTTGAACGTATCAAGCACGAGAAGACTGTAGATATCTACGGGCATGTGACGCTAATGCGTGCCCAACGCAACTACATGGTGCAGACAGAAGACCAGTACGTCTTTATACACGACGCGCTACAGGAGGCTGTCAACTGCGGCACCACCGAAGTGCCCGCCAGAAACCTATACGCCTACATACAAAAGCTGACCCAGATAGAAGGTGGAGAGAATGTCACTGGCATGGAACTTGAGTTTAAGGTACATAATTATCAGCATGTTTAAAATATTGTAAGCCACACCACAAAAGAAAAAAAAAAAATCTCGTATTTCCGTGTGTATAATTTTCGGACATTTTTCGTATTAAGTCGTATCCAGGCTTTAATGTCATTTCTCAAACTCTTTTCCAGTCAGTGTTATTCTGACTAGACAGCATGGGGCCTGTGGTTTCCTTTCTATCCCATTTAGCGGAGTTGCTTGTGAAACCCAACATATGATAAATTCACAGTTTTTTAGTTTCCCCCTTCATACCCTCCAGTAACAGTATGTCTTACTTAACATAAAAATGCCAAACATTGGTTTCTCTCATTGCAGAATAGTATCCAGGACTACTTGAGCAATAAACTCCACATTTACAATAAAAGGCTTAACCAACCATAGCCTGCAGTAAGCAGTCTGTGGTTTCGCTGGAAGCATGAGATTTCTCTCTCATGTCACGCACATGCTGAAAGAGTTAGGTTACACCGCACAAATGTTTAGTAAACTACTACTGGTGTATTTTTGTTGTGAAATGTGGGAAATAATTAGAGTCCATAAAAGCGCTATATAAATAAAATGTATTGTTATTAATCATTTGTACTCGCGATCTGATTGGCGATCTACTGCAGCATCCTTTTCTCGTTCATAAAAAATATCAAGAGATGGTTAAATTTCTCTACTTGGGGTAGGACTCTGACCTGCATGTGCTGCTTCCTATACCGGCTGCTTCGTATCCAGGAGCAAATCAGTCTAGCAAAAGCTTAACATTAACGTATCAATGTTAAAAACTGCTAATGCAACTCTTATGTTCTTTTTCGTGCAGCGCTTAGCGAACACTAAAGCCCATACATCACGCTTCATCAGTGCCAACCTCCCCTGCAACAAGTTCAAGAACCGCCTTGTCAACATAATGCCATACGAGTCCACACGAGTGTGTCTTCAGCCTATTCGAGGAGTTGAGGGCTCTGACTACATCAATGCCAGTTTCATTGATGGCTACAGGTGAGTGTATATGTGGTCAGAAATCAATCGGATTGGTCAACATATTTGCAAATTGTGGCTAAATCGCTACAACTTGTTTCCGTAGGCAACAGAAAGCATATATTGCAACACAGGGACCACTGGCAGAGACCACGGAGGACTTCTGGCGAATGCTCTGGGAGCACAACTCCACCATTGTTGTCATGCTTACTAAGCTTAGAGAAATGGGCAGGGTAGGACTTCTCTTATTTATAACTGGGATTTTACAACTTGACATGTAAAATAAGATTCAGTAGTGTCAACATTTCCCAGCGGTCGTTACAACAAAATTGAAACGACAACTTTAAGAAGTTAGGAACATAAATGATTTCTTCTAAAGGAATTTTGTGGCTCACTGTGCTATATTACTCCAGGAAAAATGTCACCAGTACTGGCCAGCAGAGAGGTCGGCCAGATACCAGTACTTTGTGGTGGACCCTATGGCGGAATACAACATGCCCCAGTATATCCTGAGAGAATTCAAAGTGACTGACGCCAGGGTAAGCAGACATTGTTTCATCAAGCAAGCGATAAAATTAAACCATGTAGTAATAAGAAGTTTAAAGCATGAGTCGGAGTTATGACCCACCCTCTGGTTATGGAAGACGATCAGAAAGAGGTCAGCAATTGAATTCTAGGACGACAAGCAAGCCAGCTTAAGGTCACTACAACAAGTAATTTCCAAAGCTAGCGAAAAAAAACAAACAAAAAACAAGTGGTTATTATGTCTGACATCCCACGATACTCATAAATCACATGATTTCATTTGAAATCCAAAGGGACATAAATATTTAAAACTAGCTAATTAGCCTGGTTTATTCAGTAATCATTTCCTCGAGCTGTTGGCATTTTTCTCAAGTAATTGTTTATACCACAATTTGGCCTACAGTGGAACAGAGACATACATGTTAATTTGTTGAAATTATGACACGTCTGTGTTTTTTAAAAATATAAAAAACCGAATGTGTTGCCGGTAGCTAATAGGTGACAGCTTTTTAATTCCATCAAAGGCTTAGACAGATAAATTGTGCGGGCTCTTTCGCTTTGTAGAGTATGTTACACTGCCTCGTCAATGGGATTGCTTTCCTTATCAAGGGGCTACAACATCACTTCAGAAATGCACACCCTTCCAAGTCGACTTACTCATCACACACCGTCATGTGTAGCACATCAAAGGAATCGTCGTCTTTAGTGTTCATGTTAAATGCATTCGGGGAAAATGACTGGCACGTTTAATAAAATATTTTCCCCGATGCCACCTGCCATCTTGTGTTTCCAGGAATGACATTTCCTATTGGTTTTTGTTCTCTTTATTTCAGGATGGACAGTCAAGAACGGTAAGGCAGTTTCAGTTCACAGACTGGCCTGAACAAGGAGTGCCAAAATCAGGAGAGGGTTTCATCGATTTCATCGGCCAAGTGCATAAAACAAAAGAGCAGTTTGGCCAAGATGGTCCCATCTCAGTCCACTGTAGGTAGGTTAACAATAGCTGCTTTTAACAAAAGCGGATGTAAGTATTTGGAAATAAAGCTTGAAGCAGGCTCTAAGACAGGGGTGTCAAGATCTGGTCCTGGAGGGCCGGTGTCCTGCCGGTTTTCATTGCGTTCAATACTGCTAAAGCACATAAAGTGAAATCATCAGCCAATAAAATTTTGGCATGTTGACTCAATAACCTGAATTAAGTGTATAGGTGCAAGAACACATAGAAAATCTTCCAAACACCGACCCTTCAGGACCTGAGTTTGACACCCCTGCTCTAAGACAATGTGTCTCAGACCACTGCATCAACCTCTTTGTCGTGTTTTTTTTTTCACAGCGCTGGTGTCGGTAGAACTGGAGTTTTTATCACCCTCAGCATCGTCTTGGAACGAATGAGATACGAGGGTGTAGTAGACATCTTTCAGACAGTGAAAATGCTACGAACACAAAGACCAGCTATGGTGCAGACAGAGGTAGAGTATTACTCTTATCTTTTTGTTTAATGAAAAACCAAAGGTAAACCAGAAAGCTGAGCAAAACGCATAAAAGATTCCAAGTCGATGTCGGATTTTAGCTGGTTAAAAAAAACTTGATAATATTACCGCCAAAAATGAGAATAGTTAATGATCAGTTTATCATCCTAGTTAGGTTATCAACGGGTGGATTATTTATGTCTTGTTCCTCTTTTCTGCTCACTTGTTGCTCTATCAGAATGATAAAATCTTTTTTTTTTTTTTTTTTTTTTTTAGTGTTGTAGCATCGAGCTGCAACAGGCTTAAAACTATAAATAAAATGATGAAGATGACTTTGTGCCCCCGGGTAGCGCTGATACCTTATCTTTCTATTTTCAGGATCAATACCAATTCTGCTACAGAGCTGGCTTGGAGTACTTGGGAAGCTTTGATCACTATGCAACGTAAAAGATCCAGTATTGAGAGAAAAGCGGAGGGCCCTTTGGAAAAAATGAAATCCCAGTGAGCCTCTCTTCTGAGCCATAAATTCCTGCTTGAGAAAGTACTCCTTAACTTTGCTAACAACTCATTAAGTGTTGGATGTGTGACTAGACTGACAAAAAAAACAAAAAAGATGATTCCCAGAGGACCAAGTATCTCTCGACCCCAATGAAATCTTGCCTTGGCACAAAGTGAGGGAATCCTGACTGTTGAAGCATTGTATGGAATTACCTTTTCTTTAGCTTCAAGGATTCATTTTGGGGCTCATCAAACTAAATGAAACCAACACAACAAAAAAGTCAATGAACAATGACATCGTCAGAAATGCATCGGTACTGATGAATCATAACGAGAGACAACAGAAGCACACAAAACGGACGGGAAAAAAACTCAATGCGTATTGTAAAAAAAACACAAAAAAAAAGAAAGAAATTTGTTCCACAATCAAGTCCACACCAACAACCCAACGCAAAGGATGACAAACTTGATCCACAAGAGCAGGACTTAAAGTAATAAATAAATCCTTTTTCCCCATAAAAAGTGTCCATCGCTCAAATTATAAAAGCAAAGTAATCTATGAAATAAATACAAATTATCAATTTAGTTTTATAGTTCTTTATTATACAGATGATGTGCTCTTTTTTTTTTAAAAACTGCGTGAATTTCCTTTTTTTACACAACGTTATCACTCGGTAAAAAAGTGATAAGCATACTTACATAAATGTTCTTTTTTTAAGCTGTAGAACTGTTCTAACATTTGTGCTATTTTGCATAAAAGGTCTCTTTGCTTTTTATTTTATTGTCACTCAGTTTGTTGCACAAAACAGAAATTCACTCTGACGAAATGTAACAGCTATTTTTTAGTTATAACTATTCTTTTTTTTTGTTTGTTTCTGTCCATGTTCACACACATGGTAACCTAATCACTCCTGTGAGATAAACCGGGGTTTTGTGGAATCAACAGGGATGAGCAAAGTATGAAGTTGCTGCTACAGATTATCTTAGTTCTTCCATGTTATAATGATGGTTAGAATCTGGATTGGACAAGCTATTTAAATATAGAAATATACAGTTTATATTGTCATAAATGTGAAATATGTATATCGACTATAAATATAATAAAGTAATTTAAAATCAAAAGTATATGAAACATGGATATGAAAGCTTTCAGAAGAGTTGTGTACTTTGGAGGAAATTGAAGAGATTTTTTTTTTATTTCCCACTGGAATGCACATCAGTAGGATTAAACTGTATTCTGATTCATATGTTCTTGTGCAATAAATGTTTGTATAGGTAGGGTTTTGTGTAGTTACATTTTCCGCTCGTCATCGCTCTCATCCTTTCGGTCACCATCGCCACACAATAGGGCAAAGGTACAAAACCGTCATTTTTCTGAAGTTCAATTGAAATGACTTATTTTAGTCGTTATAGCTTTTAATTTTGCATTTAGAGTGCCTTATATTTATGCCTGGTTTTATAATGTTTATTTTACCATTAATGTATCTTTAGAATAATCTGGGAATCGAGTGTAGATGTATAGTTTATTTACCTCTAGCGTTCATTCATCACATGATCAGATTATATATGCAAATATGAACATTTAAGAAGTCATATTTTTCATTTGCAGGGGCCTTACTGTGGCTGAGCGGAGAAAAAAAAAAGATTATAAATCACTGACCAATGCAGAAAACAGTCAAGATGACAAACAGCTACAATACAAATATCTTCATACACAGTCAGCGCAAATCCAGATCTAAGCAGGATAGCGGATTCTCGTCCATAGACCGAACATTTAGAGTTAAATTTCAAACCAATTGTTTCTGGTCACAATAAACTCATAATCTGAAAGAAATTGGGTATGAGGATGCATAACGCACAGGTCATCACTGAAGGGTTTCTACTTCATGCCTTTTGACTTTATATTAAAAGCAGATGCTGAGCAAAACTCGTTTGTTGTTATCCTGACAATCCTAAACAGCGTGCCATGAACTTTTTTTTTTTTTTTAACTTATACTCAAGTGGACAATAGGTGGTTTCAAAGAGTTGTCATTACCCTCTTCATACCCTCTTTGATGGCTTTGTGGATGTGCATTCCAGGTGCTTTCGTTCCCGTTATTTTAAGCAGCAAACTATGTTCCTTTATTAATGTCGACTGTTTTTCTTACAATGTCAATTATGATTTTAAGATATACAAGTGCTATTATTTAACCTCATGGTGGCTAATGTAACATTATGTTCTCAGTCTCAGAACATATTTATATTCTCATGTTTTCTTTTTGTTTTTAGTAGATTTTTCATATGCATGGTGAAACGTTGCAGAGCGGCCAAAGCTGGCCTCGTAGGAAGACTTGCACTTTCTCTATCTTTGTACTATGCACTGCCCTATTGATTCTAAACCCAATAATATATTACTTGAACCCATCTATAGAAAAATAATTCTCCTGAAACAGTCACTTTGTGTGTATGTAAATAACACAAAAAAGTATCAGCTATTGAAAAAGACAAAAAAAAAAGTTTGTGGAGGAAAAAAAAAGAGCATCCGTTCAGATGCCATGACTACTCAAGCAGATGACTTCAGACAAATCTGTCCCCCAACCATCTGTTCTTGTGGCTTTGCCATTCAAGCTTGGAGTGTCATTAACAGAAATAAACGTTGTGTTCTCTGCTCTCTCTATCTATCTCTCGTCTGGATGCATAGACTGAAAATGAAACAATAAAATTGTAAAAAAAATAAAAATAAAAACAAAAAAAAAACTAAAAAGGCTTGTTAAAAAGATCATACAATACCTCTGATTAGTTGTAAGCGTAAACTGTTTTTTTTTTCTGAATGAAAGGAGTGCTTTTTATTTTCTTACTTAGGTTACATTGGTGGCGAAAGAAGTCTGTACGAAAAATCAGTTCTTTGCTGACACAAGTTCCATTTGTTATAAATGAATTCTATTAAAAAATGTCAGTGTTATGCATTGGTGTTTCACTTGTTTCCCTCCATCTCACTTTGACTCAAAAAGACTGATGAAGCTATTTTACCCCCTACTGGTCTGGGTCCAACACATTATCCAGAGTTTTCTTGTGAAAGGGGAAATATAGCCTTGCCACATTTGAATAGATTTCCATTGCTTGGGTTTTTCTGTTAGTGGTGTCAGCCACAATGAATCATCAGGGGAACCTTTGACAAATGAAGTAATGTTTTCAAAGCTGCTGTGTTTCAGTTTTTTATTTGTTTTTCTACTCAAATTCTGATCATCATAGTGACACAGACCAGTTTTCTTTAGTTTAGAGCTGCAGCCTCAGTTCAACAAGAGTGCATTAGTGTTTCATTTATGTTGCAGCATCATATATATTTAGCTGTATGTCCTTGCAATTTTTTTGTGTGGGTGTGTTTGCATTTGCTACAGAACCTACTGTATATATGATACAACCATGCAGTGAATCATCAAACAAATTTAGGAATACATGCCTCATTCTCTTATTAAAGCCTCATGGGCAGGGTTTGTGCACAACGTTTTTTGTCCAGTACTTAAATGAACACCTGAAGATGACCATTGAAAACCAAGGATGACGCACAATGCAGAAGTGATTCAATGTATATTATCAAAAACATTTATTTAAGTAAAAATACTATATGCTAGGTTATGAATGTCCATCCTTGGAGAAGCCGGTTTGATTCCTCCCTTAGACCATGCCTAAGTCGAGAAGACACCTAACCCCTAGTTACTCCCACCATTGGTGCCATCACGGCTACCTGCTGCAGTGCAATGCAGCAAAAGTCCTTTCCCCGTGAGGGATGAATATAGTACAATTAAAATAAAAAAAATGTCTTTATAATTATTGGGTCTTTTCCCAAAGCTATTTCAAAACTGGAAACAAAATTATTGCTCCTAAGGTGAGTTTAATCTTTGTGCAAACTTAAATGCTTCAAATTTAAGAGCTAAGTACCTCGAGTCAAATATCACGAATAACTCAGTCATTTACTATCAGATGTGTTGTACATGCCATCAGCAATACAACGTACTATTGTAGGATTTATTTCACCAGCATCTGAAGTCAAAAATTACTTAATCTTGATTTTGTTTCCACATTATTACAACAGTATGTTATTTCCATAGCTCCGTTTTAAACCACTCATACATGTAAAACAATCTCAGCATGGTTAAGCTTTTAATTAACTTGATTATTGGTTAAATTAAATATATCCTTTTTGTTAGACCGAAGTGGCTACGAGACATGCAAATGCAGATGTGACCAAGCGCTACCTTGTGTTCAACTAGAAAAATCATCCGAATTATTAAACAAACTGAGTAAGCTTGGGATATGGCGTGAGTTTGTAGGCTTAACTAGATACTCTTTGGAGTGACCCTTGTGGGTCAAGGGCAGGGTTCTGCTTCAAGTGGTCGAGTTTAAGTATGTTGGGGTTTTGTTCTCGAGAGGGGGAAGGATGAAGTGGGAGATCGACGAGCGGACCGGTGCGGCGTCCGCAATAATCAGAATAATGCATCGGTCAGTCATGGTAAAGAAAGAGCTGAGCCAAAAAGCAAAGCTCTTTATTTACTAGTTGATCTATGTTCCTACCCTCACCTATGGTCACCAGCTGTGGGTGGCGACCGAAAGAATGAGATCGCGGGTACAAGCGGCCGAAATGAGCTTCCTCCGCAGGGTAGCTGGGCTCTCACTCAGAGATTGGGTGAGGAGCTCTGCCATCCGTGAGGAGCTCGGTGTTGAGCCTCCAGGTCGAGAGGAGCCAGATGGGGTGGTTCGGGCATCTGGTCAGAATGCCCCCCGAGCGCCTCGCGCACAAGGTGTTTCAGGCACGTCCCACCGGGAGGAGACCAAGAGGCAGACCACGGACCCGCTGGAGAGATTACGTCTCACAGCTGGCCGGGGAACAACTTGGGGTCCTTCCAGGTGAGCTGGAGGATGCAGCCGGGGAGAGAGAGGCCTGGGCTACCCGTTTGAGGCTGTTGTCCCCACGACCCGACCCCAGAACAACCGGAAGATGACGGAACGGAAAGAAATAAGCCCAGCTTCCCTGGCTGGGCTCATGTTCAGGGATGCTTGGATTAGAGCCGTTGTTCCTCCAGATCAAGAGAAGCCTGATGGGGTGGTTCAGGCATCTGGTTAGGATGCCTCCGAACATCTTTTTGGGGAGGTGTTCTGTCCCACTGGGAGGAGACCAAGAGGCAAACACTGGACCCACTTGAGAGACTCTCTCTCAAGTGGGTCCAGAGAGACAGTCTGGACCCACAGACTGTCCAAAGTGGGAGGCCAAAGTGAGGTGGATGATCCAGCTGGGGAGAGAGAATCTTCTGTTTTCCGCCTGAGCCCCCTCGACTCAGCCCCGGGTAAATGGAAGATGAAGGAACGGAACCAGATACTCTTCAAAGGCTCGTTCACTCTACAGTTTGTGCATATAAGTGTCCAACTTGAACTGTTATTTTTAGTGAATAAAGGGCTCTTTTTATGTTAGGTTAAACACCAATATTTTATGTCATGAGAATGCGTATACTTATTTGTCATTTGTTTCACACACATCCCTCAAAGACTACTTTTTACAATGTCTTGTAGAGATAAAACAGCATTCCATTCCATTGTCTTCCGCTTATCCGGGACATAGCATCATTTCTGCTTATCATGAAACAGCATTTTACATTTTAAAAATGGTATTCTTCACTCTGATGAATAATACATTTTGTAAAATGGGAGTCAGTGTCTTAGTATAAAACAAGTCTGAAAAGCATCAAATACATACAAGGTCTTAAACGTAATGTAATAGAGATTAGATGTCATCTCAAGTGACAAATCATAAAATCTCACAGCAGCTCTTATGGTTCCGTGGTGACACGCAGTTTCTCCTACTGTTTATTTTCTCTCCCATCACATCTCAAATCAAACATGGCCACTAACTCGGGTATAGTAAATGTTTCCTGAATATGAAGAAATCCAGTGATATTTTTTACTTTTTGTGCTACAATGAATAAGTATCAGCACTAGCAGAATTGCTTCCGTTCAAGTTGAAGAACCCACAAAAATGTTTACAAAAACTCTCCATAAAAGTAAAACCTAGCCGGGGACTTCAGAGCAAAGCATCGTGCTGAGGAGACAGACGGCTCAGCGTGCAATGGAGTCATATTGCCATGCATGCTGTACAGCATATGACATGTAGCAAAAATGTTCACAGATTGTTTCATGGCAAGAACAATAATTGCTTCACCTTGTTTCTCATTTCTCACAATTTGATGGAAATTGGCTGAAATGAAATCCAGAATGTATTAAGCGGTCACGCCAGAGAAGTCGTCTGCTTCTCACCAGACAAGAATACAACAAAATGAGGAACTTCTGCTGTCATCACGTTTTATTTTTCGCTGGAGACTGCACTTCAGATGTGTCTAGCAGATGTTCTGTCTTCGTCTCTCAGCAGTTTCCGCAGGATTATGAAACCAACCAGGCAGTCACAACACCGTTCACAAGTCATTTCTCATTTATCCCCTTCAGCCCCACCCTCACTTTAACAAAGACAGCTTGCTTCTGTCCTGCTCGTGCTTCATTTCCAACATGCTAAGTGTGTTGAAACGCATCCAAATGGAGGCCGGGGATAAGTGATGCCTCACAGCCAACTGTACTGAAACTAATGTAGGAAGAAGGCATTTGTCTTCCATCTTAGTTTGAAGCAAAATAAGTGGAAGAAATTTTCAATAAGCTACTGGCGCAGTGATTGTGACATATCTGTGTGTTCAACGCAATTTAATTCTGAAAGCACTTTACTTTAATCAAAAACTCCAGGTGATAAACAACCACCTGTTATTACTTTGTATACTGAAGTACGCGAGGAATAATTTTACACTGATGTTTGGTTTAAAAAAACCAAGGCAGCTATTCTCTGCTAGCATGCATCCATTTTCCCATTAACGATGCGGTAAGACATTAACTACACTAATTGAAGGTAATGCTTCAGGTGCATGCTAAGTGCAGAAAACAAAAGCCAAACTTTGCTTTCATACACAAAAAAGCTCTTCTCCAAGATCTTTCAGATTCTCATAATTGCTACCAATTTTAGACTTCACAAACACACACTGCAAGTATTTCATAATTTAACCCTTTAAATGGTCATTACAAGGCTAAACAAAAAAATTAAGTGCAGAAAGTACCTGCTGAACTTTTTAATAGGTGGAAAATTTTCATTTAAAAAAAGAATGAATATTTGTAGATGTTGCCAAACATCATCATTTAAATGAACATTTGTTCTGAAACGAGGACTTTTTAATTATCATCAGACACAAGCATTATTTTCTGAGCAGCTAATATAACTTTTCTTTCTACTTCTATTTTCTGGGTTTAAATATTCTGCTATTTTTCAGTCATAACCTGTTTGTGAGATTTGACAGAAAACACATTTGCACTTCTAACGAAGGTTGTAAAATGTTACCCTTGTTTACAATCCGTTGACATTAACATTTCAAAGATAAAAGGAGATTGTCTGATTTCATCATTAAAGCTTTTTTTATGTTGCATTTTTAATTAACACACTCAAGAAGATTCAAAAATAACATCAGAACAGAAATAAAAGCTTTCTTCTTTCACATGTGAACTCAACTTGATTCCAAATTTAAAATATGATGTTTAGGAGTTTTATAACCACGTTGGGTTTAACTCTTTAACGGGCTCAACTTTTTCGCCTTTCTTACTTTGAACGGGCGCACACGCTTTCAAACTAACCAGAAGTGAACAACTTCCTGTTCACTTCTCGAATAATCTCGTATTCTAACATTTTCTAACGTAAATTGCCGCGGGCGAACTCTTCCGTTTTGCCCAATAACTACAATAATTTCCATCTGCTACACGCTGTAAAGGGTTACATGACAATTTTTTTTGCAACTCCATCATTTTCTTAAGTTTCTGTTGGATATTTTTCCGTTTCCGTTTGATAGTATTAACAAATAAAGGAGATTAAGTATCTCGGGATCTTGTTCACAAGTGGGGGAAGATGAAGTGGGAGGCCAACCTTGATCATTACTTCTAGACAGTGGTGGAACGTAACAAAGTAAATGTACTTCGTTACTGTACTTCAGTAAAAAAATTGTGTATCTGTACTTTACTTAAGTAAAATTTAAGACCGGTACTTTTACTTTTACTTCACTACATTTTTACTTTGCTACTTTTTAAAAGTGTGTTTTACATTTTTCGTTACATTTTCGTTCAGGAATTTAAAAAATATAAAGTTTTTTTTTTTTAGCGCATCTTGAAGTCGCATCGCCAAAATCAAAAGGAGCAGTTGATCGGGAGAAGAAGTCATGAATCGAGGCTCGATCAGAGTCGAGAGTAAACATTTTCCGCATTCATTCCGCCAAGTGCAGGGGCGGTTCTAGGATTTTCTGAAGATGGGCTGGGCGTGGGGGGCGGGGACGTGAGGTCATTGACAAAGCCAATATAGGGTGACTGGGGGCCTCCCCTCCCCCAGAACATTTTTAAAGATAAGTATAATTTTCCTGCATTTTGGTGGACCATTTGCTGGCCCTGCTAGGGGATAGCTTGACTAGTCCCCTTTCCTTTCTTATTTTTTTTTTTTGCGGACCAAAAGAGGCGGGAGAGGAGGGGAGGGGTCACGCCCCTGCAGAGTATTTATTTGTGACCCTACAGCACAAAAAATAACATTTGAATTATGGTCGAATACTTTTTACTTAAAAAGTAAAATTTACACCAATTACTTTTGTACTTTTACTTAAGTAGATTTTTTTATTGGTACTTTTACTTTTACTTAAGTATTTTTTTTGCCTAAATATCTGTACTTTTACTTAAGTACAAAAAAGTGAGTACTTCATCCACCACTGCTTCTAGAAAACACTTTAAATACTTTAAACGAGGTTATTTTCATTTTCGGGTATTGTGGAATACAACATTTGATTGTTTTGGGTCATTTTTGATTGGACCACAGTGTACTTAAGTCAAATCGGCAGTGCAAACACACCACAACGGGATTTTCTCGGAATTATTCTTCCAAATTTATCTCGTAGTGGCTTTAACACCAATCCCTCAATAAAATGTCCAGTCATCAACTTTTGAACCTATACTAAGTTCATAGGTCATGGCACCAAGTTAACGCTTTCTTCCGGAACAATTCAATAAGTTATTCTAACTGTTAATTATATTCTAAACTTGCAACAAAAACATTTGATTTCTTAATTTTCTTTCCATTTAGGTAAATTTGTTGTTAAAATTTAAAATTTTAAATGTTCAGAAATGCCTTGAAACAGCTGCCAACTAACTTTATCAAATAGGGCATCATCAGAAATTATTATTTTTTCTCTCAAGAAAATCACTAATGTAACATCACCAGAAGTTTTGGCTGCTAGTGGAGCTAATTTGCACATGAGAGCCGAGCATCTGAATAAACAGACAATGCACCCCCTGGATTTGTGACGTGATGGAACCAAATACAACGCAGAAGAAGCGGAGAGGCTTCATGCTGCAGCTATGGGTGTGTGAGCAGAAAAACCCAGGGGTCTTTTTTCCAGCAGAATGGTAAAGACTGTTTTTGTGCAACAGCAAGACAGGCACCATACCCTGCAGCGGACTCATGATGATGATCCAAATGGGTATTCTTAAATGAGTAAGGTCCCAGTTCAGCGGTGGCGAATCCATATGAGAGCGGACATCCCTGTCAACGCTACAGTGACTTTGTGTGCACATCGCATTAGAGCTGCTTCAAGAGGCAAGAGGAAGGTATGACCTTTCATTTTACTACAACAGGAACCAAAGGGGTGGACTCTTAACGTGATAGGAATCTAAAATCATGAGGTTATCAAAGTGATTGGCCATTTTTGTCCAAAAAGAGCAAATCCTCATTTGAGAAATACATCCCTTGAGTGAGTACCTTACACTTAGGTTGAATATTGAAGAAAGAATACTACTGGGAAAAAAATGAATGAAAATAAGTTACAAACAGCCGCAGAAAAAAACAAAGTCTATGAGAAAAATTAAATCAAGGTTGAAGCCAGAGCGCAATCCTGCATGTGCCAATAGTTGCCGCAGTGTATAAACCTCTGAAGGTTAATTTCTCCAGCTCAGCATCTTGCCAATATCCCTGTGATCAGAACCTCTGTAGGCCAGCCATCTGCTTCAGCTTCTCTCTTTGCCCACTCTACTGATTTCTAGTTGGCTTCATGTGGGTGTGGACAGTGTCGAAGCACTTTCAAAATCTAAGGTTTGAATGATGAAGTCAGGAAAAGAGTTCACCATTTAGTTTCTTTCTTTTTTTTACTATATACATGTCAGTTTTAACCAGTGGTGGAACGTAACGAAGTAAATGTACTTCGTTACTGTACTTAAGTAAAAAAAACGTGTATCTGTACTTTACTTAAGTAAAATTTTAGACCGGTACTTTTACTTTTACTTCACTACATTTTTAGAGCAAATATCTGTACTTTTACTTTGCTACTTTTTAAAAGTGTGTTTTACATTTTTTGTTACATTTTCGTTCAGGAATTTGAAAAATACACAGGTTTTTTAGCGCATCTTGAAGCTACATCGCCAAAATCAAAAGAAGCAGTTGATCGGGAGAAGAAGTAATGAATCGAGAAACATTTTCCGCATTCATTCAGCGCCAAAAACCTAACATCAAATACAGTACAAATTAAAAAGAGTCAGAAGATCGTTGTTTGTTGTGTTTACTTCTAAATAAAACGTTGAGCCATCATCACACAGAGCAGGGGCGGATCTAGAATTTTCCAAAGGGGGGTGGGGCTTTCACAAAGCCAATATATAGTGACTGGGGGCCTCCCCCCAAAACATTTTAAAAAATAAGTGTCATTTTCCTCCATTTTGGTGGCCCATTCACTGGTCCTTGATAGCTTCACTTGTCCCCTTTCCTTTTAATTTAAGTATCTATTTTTTTGTGGACCAAAAGAGGCGGGAGAGGGGGGTCACACCCCTGCAGAGTATTTATCCTGGTTACCATGGTGACACCCTATAGCACAACAAATAACATTTGAATTATGGTCGAATACTTTTACTTTTTACTTAAAAAGTACAATTTACACCAACTACTTTTATACTTTTACTTGAGTAGATTTTTTTTATTGGTACTTTTACTTTTACTTAAGTACATTTTTTGCCTTATTATCTGTACTTTTACTTAAGTACAAAAAGTGAGTACTTCATCCACCATGGTTTTAATATAGTTAGACATAATCTGCATTGTAAAATTCTTCATTGATGAACTTTATGATAAATCAATAGAAGAAAAAGAAAGAAAAAAACTCACTGCTTTTTAAACAACTTCATCATTTTTTACTGATTAAATCTCAGTCTTCTGTGCATTGGGACATTTTCCATTTATGACCCAAATTCGCTCTATTGACACCTCAGGTGACATTTCAGGTCTGGCTGGTAACAAAAAAGAAAATATACAATTTTGGGGCCAGTTGAAGCTATTTGGAAATCCACAACACATCAATTATCCTGTCAAGCTTGAAAAAGAACAGAAAATATAATTTACGAGTTCCCCAACAGGTTTTTGTTGCAACCTAAAGCAATAATATACCTCCAGTCCAGTGCTCAGCTGCAATCTTTTCATACACTGGCATTTTACCAAGGGGATAAGCACTAGTGGTATATTTTTTGCGACCTCAGAGGACACAGTGTCAATTATTCTGGGTAAGGCCCGGTGGAGGACTTCATTCCCTAATCAAAATAAATGGCCAGGCCAGCAGAAAGTGAGTGGAGTTAAGCCCCCAATATTCCTTCGAGACAGTAGGGGGGTTCGAGCTGCAAACAAATCCATTATCACAAGGTAAACAGGACACATCAGCACTCCTGACCTATTTAAATGGTTCGAGCACAGTGGCCAACCCGGCAAAAACCTTCTTCCATTTTAAGACGCATAGGCTGATAACACAAGTTTCCTTTTTTCCTTACACGCTGCCCTAAAGTCACACTTACATAATACAATCTGATGATAAAACTCTTCTTGTATGGCAGTCAGGGTAACTTATAGAAGCTGTGACCAACTCAGTGTAATGAAAAATTCAACTTAGTGCATATTAAGTGGAATTGTAGTGGAAGTGGGAGTTCAAACTTAATGCAATACTGTAGCTTAACTTGGGTTTATGCAAAAGGTTACAGAGGGGTTTAGTTTTTAGAGTGTGTGTCTCGTGAGGTCCTGGTAGGAGGGAGGGTCATTAAAATCACTTGTCTTTTTTTAACCACCCAATATTTTTGTACTTACCAGCTAATAGTCATTTCCCTGTCACGATGTGTATAATTTCATCCAGTAGCAAAGACAGTTCAGCCTTAGGGCAATATTTTATTTCCCCACAGCATGAGTGCTTTTAGAGATCCTCATACACAGCAAAGCTTTCACGGCATCCATGTTTCTTTACGATCTGTCTTACAATCATTCTGCTTTTGACATCCGACGAAAATACATCGAAGATAGGAAGCTGCGATGTTGTTCTAAAGTGCTTTACAATCAACCACAAGTGCTGACACAAAGAGATAGCCACTTTGTAGCAAGGGCGAAGATTTCCAAGTGAGGAAAATGGCCAAGAATGGCAGAGGTATTGATTCTATTGCTTTACTTTTATTTTCCATCCTTATATATTATCAAATGATTATTTTAAATAAGAATACAGCGGTTCATTGATGCCACTGATTATTTACAAAAGTGAGCTAACCTTGTCATTTTATGCAGGACTATTTAACTATTGTTGGATATCAGTCAATATGCGGAATCTTTCGTTTTAGATTGCATCTGAATCACAAGCCAATAATGTCAATGAATACAAAAGTTTTAGCTTTCATTAAAGCTAAATTGTGAACAATGCATTAGATGACTTCACAACTTTATCACACATCCCACATGTTTCTGATGGGAAGTTAACATCTGATCGAAGCATTTCAGAAAAAATGCTGAGTAATTTAAATAATAAAAACACAACACAAATGTTTGTTTTGGATGCCAAGGTGCAGCTCTGTCTCACTTCATGCATCATGTCGCAAACTATGAACACACTGGCCAATTTAAACGTGCCAGCTTCGGCAAAGGAATGCAAGGAGACACGAGCAGAAGAAGAGTAAGGACAGAGTAAAATATCAGACAGGAGATAAAACTCTTTTACAGGCTGAAAAATGGTTGCCAACGTAGTAAAAAAATTTTAGTGTTTCTTCAATAGTTATTGTACATTATAAGTGAGTAGTATGAGATTATCAAAGATAAGTGATTCTTTTGGCAAGCAAAACCTTTGCTTTGATGGATTTTGTTTCAAAGTTTTTATTTTTGATTGGTTATCATGGTTTTTTTTTTTTCTACATAATATTCCGTCATAAATATGTAGGAAACATTGATGCACAACACAAAAAATTCAGATGAAACAGATGAAATCCATCTACTCATCCCTGTCCTGGGCATCGTCAGGCTGAGGACTCCCCCGTGTTTTTATCAGGATGAAGAATATCAACTGATTTCTTCAGATATCAAACAGTAGAGAAGAATAAGAAAATATTTGAACAATAGTTTTAGACACATTGGATGCTCATCCCAGGGGAGGGATCTCTCTTTCGTGTGGATCCCCACGAGGTTTCTTATTTTTCCCCAATGATGGGTTTTTAGGAGTTTTTCCTCACTGTGAAGGAGAGTCTAAGGGTAGGAATCTGCTAATATTGTCCAGCTAGTATTTGTTAGTTATTTCTCTTGCTGTGTATTTGGGTTTAAATATTCCTCTTTTTTCTTGTTTTTCGTCTTTCTGAATCTGCAATGTGAAGCTCATTGAGACAGAAATTCTGTGATTTTAGGCTATACAAACAATACAAAAATTTGAATTCCAAACGAGTAAGGAAGCATTGGCATGAAAGACTACTTGCCTAATCGTAAAGTGCCAGTATGTTACAAAAAACCTTTAAATGGTGTTCTCAATCAATGCAGAGTATCTCGAGAAAAAAGTGGCTGTCGATATCTAGCACTTAATTTTAAAAAGAAAAAGGTATTGTTGGTGTTACATTTAGTTTTTAATGCTTGAAAGCTAAGTTCACCCAAAAGCCATGAGAAGTACTTAACTCTTTATTTAAAAACCATTAAGTAGCACCTTCATCAGCAAGACTGGTTCATGCGTAGGGGGATCAAAGCCTTCGAACATCAATGGTGGTGACTCATTCGGCACTTGCTAATGAGTCTGAGGAACCCTGCTGTGTTTTGTGATCAGCCCAAGCACCCGGGTTGTTAAAATATGAGAAGTTAGCAATTGTAAAATGAGAGTTTTCAAGAAAACGGAAAGATTTTATTGATGCCATTTTGCCTTTTGACACAAACTTGAAAAATAGCAAGCAAAAAAAAAATAGGTATCATACAAAAGAAACTCTCAATTCCTCACTCCTCTGACAATTGGTGTCTTAAATGTTAGTTTAAAATACAATTTTCTTTTCCTGATGTACAATATTTAAACAGAAGTGAGAAAAAAATCCCCAGAGTACACGCAGAGCAGTAAAACGAGATAGCTGATTGTTAGAGCTCAGGGCAATACAAGAGCATTTAACTAGAAGAGATTATCTCCTGTATTCCCCACGGTAGCCTACATGTGCTGATGTACTGCCTCGGGGAAAAGACAAGAAGGAGGGAATGGAAGAAAAACTGAAGAACAGGGAAGTGTGTGTGGTTGGTCCATGTAATGGTGACAGTTTTGGCCCCATGAGATTGGAGCGTGACAGGAGGTAGAAAACAAAAATAACTTGTCCATCTTTAATTAATTTACTCTGAATAGCAAAAATCATTGCTGTCAATATAACAGCTCAATACGGTTCTTGTGGCTGATGATGATCTATTAAGCCTGGGATGTTCAGTGTACTTTTTTTTGTTGATTTTTTTTTTAAAGTGTATTAAACTTGTCTTTACGTTTTAACAACTTGCACAGGAGTGCTGCAACAGCTGTTTTTGTGCACCATTCCTTCCTGAAAACCTCATTCTTTCCCACCATCATAAATAAATCTTTGCATGGCAGCAGTAACATCTGTAGAACACCATGCAGTCACACGAGATCTACTTAAGACATGTTCTGAGGCCATTTGTAGTTAACAAAGTTAATAGTGTAAATGTTAACCCTGCAAACAATTTGTGCTTAAATAAACATAGTACCTCTTTATACGCCTATTAGTGGTTCACCAGTAATTACAAAAAGTCCAGCAATCAGCCTGCCGTGTCCAAAAACAAAATTTCTCATCTTTAAATGCTTTATCAAATCAAGCTCAACTTTTCTTTTTTTTGTATCACACTTTTCAAGCAGTTTTGGTCAATGTGCACTTCAATTAAAATCACACACAAAATCCTGGTCAATAAAAATTAAAGGACCAAAGGAAAACATGTCTTCACGTAAACCCTCTATAAAACATGCTAAAACAAACAAGTATCAACATTCACACACAACCACAGATTTCCCCCATCTACTACTGACTGCATCTTTAACCAAACGTAACTTTTAGGTAAATAAAAAAAAAAAAAGAAAAATGCGTGCAAAACAATAAAATAACGAGAAAGAGTTTTAAAAATTACATTTGAAATACGTATTAAATGTAATTGAGCAATATTTAAAAAAATCTAAAACTATAAATAATCATAAAAACATTAACAAGGCTAAATATAAATTGAATAAGATTCAGTTGAGAGCTGATTTAAAAATATACAGTATGTCTTCATCCTCTTCTTAAAAACATGAAAAGAATATGCAGCCCTGAGGTCCTTGAGCAGGCTGTTCCACAGGCGAGGACTATAGTACTGGAACAATGCCTCACTTTGGGTTTTTTGTTCTAACATTTGAAGTGACTAAAAGAATGGTACAAGAGGACCTCTGAGTCCAAAATTTTTAAATATAGTTGTTGTTTTTTTTGTTTAAATTTCAGTGAATCTATTAGAATTATTCGAACCACTGAGGGCAGTTTTTTAAAACATAATTTCATATAGTAAATTTAAAGTGAATAGTAAGTTTTGGGAAGAAATTAATGTAATAAAATAAGACAAGTGAGTGAATTAAATTGTTTCTAAAATAATTAAATGTGTATTCTACAGTAACTATAGAAGTAAAAAAAAAAGGATCTTATAGTACTTAAAAACTGTGGTTACTTAAAATGTTGGCATGTATTTTCACCTACTCATGGCAATAATAAACAGCAGTCTATCTTTAAAAAATAGGGTGGATAACGTGTCAATTCTTAAGTTTTTTCTGTGAAGAAAATGAACTGAGTTCTGAAATTTGTTAACAATACTAATTAGAAAAAAATAGTCGCCCGTCTTTCAGCTTCAGCCATATTCCTCTTAAGAGCTATCTGAAAGGCTATTTTGACTGAAATAGTGTCATTGCTGGTTTGCAGCCAAAACATCATCTTTCATTTGGACACATTTAGAGCTCTAGCTCTCGGGCAAGAAGTCTGGTTTCAATGTATTCTCCCTCATTTGGCACTACAATTTAGAAATAAATAAATACAATAATGATTTGGATCATTTTTTGGCTATTGTATGAAAAAAAACAGATAAAATAGTAAAGTCTCCTTTGTTTCACACAGAGAAATTATTGCAGCTAATTACTTGTACAAATTACATCTAGAAGATGGAAGCAATCCAAAAAAAAATTCTTTACAGAATTATCAGAGACATAGATAACAGTGTTTCCGCTGACAACATTGATTTTCATTTGTGGAAACGATAAAAATGTTTGTGACAAACCGAAAACTACATGCAAACTGGATCCTGCTCTACATTTTTCTCCCGGTGGCAGATAAAAGCATAGAGACCCCCAACTAGCATCCTGCCTACACTGTAGAAACATCTTACAGCAACAACAGCTTGCATTTCCAATATGTTTTTTTTCCCCACAGAAGGAAACACACAGCATGGATGCTGTGAATTTCTTTTTTGCCCTCCTGAAACGGACTACCACCCTTCTTTTTTCTCCCGTTCCTCTTTACTCTTGCTCTTTTGCTTCATCTCTCTGTGTTTCTGCATGGAAGTGGAACAGATCATTCTGGTTTCTGTCCTCCATCAGTGGAAAAAAAGCACTTCTGCTTGAGATGCAGAGCAGGACAAAAAGTACAGGGACATGGCATATCTCCAACAACGCTGTTTGGGAGAGAAGAAGTGCTGCATTTTGTATGCAGCTAGGATTAGCTTAATTGAAGTGTCAGCCTGAGAAAATTGTGGATGTGTGCGGGTTAATGTCTGTGTATAGCAGAGGCTATGCACAGCACTCTCTGTGATGATGAGGAATCTGGCCATCATCGCAGGCCTCATTTGTTTTTGTGTGTGCACACGCGTGTGTGCATTTAGTTGATCCTATGGTGATGGTGATAATAAAACCTACCATCCAGAATATTTATTGTGCTGAGATGGCAAAGTGTAAACTGTTGGATACATAATTACTTTTCACTATTTGGCCATTAACATCATGATATCACAATTAAAAACAGCAGTAATTTTTATTAATTCATGCAAATGTGAAATTGCAAAGAAAACTCGAAAACGCTCGTGAGCCCGACTTTGCACCCCTCATTTCTCACAGTCTGATTTTCTCAGTAGGTTATCAGTGTAAATGTTACGAGTGGAATTGTTTTCTTTTTTCAAACATTACACATATTTTTGGCTTTATCATTGACAATGCAATGTCTAAAAAAAAAAAAGGCTTCAACTTTGTCGCTTTTTTTTCTTTAAAAAAACAGAGATCCAGCTCTCGCTTTCTGGCAAAAGACAGAACAAACTCAGCAGAATGGATGTCTTAACAGATCACAGACTTCTCCACCGAAGTGATGTGTTTGACTTCAAACTAAAGCCTTGAAGCAATATGTTCTGCTGAAAATATCAGAGATTTAGTCCCACTGTATTTCATTTTAACCCTTCCTGAAATGTCCTGTATTTTTTCTATGAATAAAATACAAATTTCAAATACACAAATTATGCAAATCCAAAATTATTTGGAAAGAAACTTTTGTTGTTCATACATGTAAAATCAACCTATTCTTCTTCTAAGGCCTTTCCCTTCAGGGGGCACCACAGCAAGTCAGTTTCTTCCATCTAACCCTATCTGCTGTATCCTCTTCGGTCACACCAACTATCTTCATGTCTTCCTTCACTGTATCCATGAACCTCCTCTTTGGTCTTCCTCTAGACCTCTTTCCTGGTGGTTCCAAACCCAGCATTCTTCTTCTGATGTACTCTCTCTACTCTGCACTTGTCCAAACCATCTCAGTCTGGCCTTTCTGACTTTATCTCCAAAACCTCTAACATGTGCTGTTCCTCTGATCCTGTCCATCCTTGTCACTCCCAGAGAGATCTGCAGCATCTTCATCTTTTTTAGCATCTTCATCCATTTTAGCTGAAACTCTTGTAACACATCACACCTGATACTTTTCTCTACCCGTTCCAGCCTGCCAGCACACGCTTCTTCACCTCTTTTCCACACTCTCCATTGCTCAGGACTGTTGAACCTTTAGCGTTACTTATCTGAACAACTATGTTCCTCATATTGTGTAATTAAAAGGATGATGAAGAAGAAAAAGGAGGGTTCTGAATTCAATCGGTAAAGAACACAGGTGCACGATCCAAAAAATGATTCAACCTAAAGTAGAGCAAAGTAAAAAAAAATTATTCCAAAGTTTGGTGATTTAAACTGTCTTTTTTACTTTAAATTTATGAAAAAATATTATATCTGAAGGTCATTTTTACACAAAAAGGTACAATTCTTTTTGAATTTGCAATGCCAAAAATGTTTAAACAACTACCATACAAAAACTTTTATTGATAAATTCCAATAACTTAATGTGTGTGAAATGCTGCTGGCTTTGCTTATGTCCGGTATGATGTGATCTCACTAATGCACTCACTAAATGCTGAGTCATTTGATTCTGAAGATGAGGTCACTTGTTACTGGTGTCGAGCGACTTCAGACAGAGAGTGATTTTCCTGAAAGGTGAAGTTACCAAGATAAACCCATCTGTAAAGTTATGATGTAATACCAGAGTAGTGTCTAGGAATATGGCCAGATTAAACATCCCCATAATTAGTCTACAGGCCAAAGTGTCTCCCTTTTGTTGTAGATAAACCGAATAAAGTAACAATTTCATTTAGTCTTCTGAACCACTTATTCCTAATGGAGTGCTGGAGCCTATCCCAACTGATTTCAGAGAAGAGGCAGGGTATATCCCGAACTGGTCGCCAGTCTGTTGCAGGGCTACAAACACACATAACCATCCAAACAAACACTTTTTTTCTATAGGGCAATTTTCCTCGACCGGAAAAGGGTGGAATGTGGGTCCGGCACAGGGTCCTGCCCCAAGTGAAGGAGTTTAAGAATCTCGGGGTCTTGTTCACGAGTGGGGGAAGGATGGAGCGGGAGATCGACAGGCGGATTGGTGTGGCATCAGCAATAACTAGGACGCTGCATCGGTTCGTCGTGGTAAAGAGAGAGCTGAGCCGAAAAGCAAAGCTCTCGATTTACAAGTCGATCTACGTTCCAACCCTCACCTATGGTCACCAGCTGTGGGTGGTGACCGAAAGAATGAGATCGCAGGTACAAGCGGCCGAAATGAGCTTCCTCCGCAGGGTGGCTGGGCTCTCACTCAGAGATCGGGTGAGGAGCTCTGCCATCCGGGAGGAGCTCGATGTCGAGCCGCTCCTCCTTCAGGTCGAGAGGAGCCAGATGGGGGGATGCCCCAGATGGTCAGGATGCCCCCCGAGCGCCTCGCAGGCGAGGTGTTTCGGGCACGTCCCACCGGGAAGAGACCAAGGGGCAGACCCCGGACCCACTGGAGAGACTCTGTCTCATAGCTGGCCGGGGAACGACTTGGAATCCTTCCGGGTGAGCTGGAGAATGCAGCCGGGGTGAGAGAATCCTGGGCTACCCGTTTGAGGCTGTTGCCCCTGCGACCTGACCCCGGAACAAGCGGAAGACGACGGAACGGAACCAATCAATTTTATAAGCTTGTCTTTGGAGGGTATGAGGAAACCGAAGAAAACCCACACATACACAGGGAGAACATGCTAACTCCGCACAGAAAGGCCAGTGATTCAAGCCTCACCCCCACTCCGTGACTTGAACCCCTGACTTTATTGGTGCAAGGCTTACCACTGCACCAGCGAGCAGCCCAAGAGTTGTAATTTATTAAGATAAATGAATTTTTAGGTGTTGATATTAGGTATGCATATATGCACCATTTCAGCGTTTCAATCACACGTCGGCGGAGGTTAGCACCTAAATTATAGTTAATTTACGCTGATGAGAAAGAGTGGGTGAGCATCTAGTTGACAGTGGAGACAGTGTCTTAGAAAAAGCTGGGCTCAGAGTTTGAGGAGGCAAGCGTGGGGTGGATTAGTGTCTTCTTGTTTTCTGCGCTTTAACATGATTTGATTTTATAGATTTTTTTGGCAATTCCTCCTCCTCTCTCGCACATCATCTGAAGGCTGAGAGATATACCATGTGGATTAAGAAATGTGTCTTTTGCTGTGCTTCGAGAAGATTTTTATCCCGTTTTAAATCAGATGTAAATTAAAGTCGCATTTTCAAAAGTATATTTTTGGGGTCGGAAAGAAAGTGTTAAAACGTCCCGACCGATGAAAATGAGTTATCTGATGATCTTTTAGGAATTGAATTACTGCTGACAAAGAGGACTTGAAAGTGATGTCATGTCGTCTTAGTGCGACACAGTGAAGATTACAGTAGCCGCTCTCCCCATAGATTGGATTATGTTACACGCAGAACAGATGAGTCAGTTAAGTGTTTGCAGAACTATCCGAAAAGTATCATAGTAGCTGGAAGGAAAAGACATTGCAAAGCTGTGATATGAAATTTAGCTCCAAACACCCGATGGCATCTTTCTCAGCTAGTGTTAATGCAACAATTGGATTTTTTTTTATCAACGATGCATCAAAAGACTGGGTCAGCCTGGTTTCTATTACAAAATAAAAGTTTTTTTTTAAGCTAAAAGTATTGTGCTTAATTATTTGTGGCTCTGAGCTGGTGAGCTTTTGCTAAATGTCGACCGATGTGGGTTTTAGAACTTAGAGGTAGCCGTTAACTGATTCGGAATGTAGATATTCCCCTGCAGTAAAATTGTGAAGAACGACCGAGCCAAGATCCTGCGGATCTTCCAGATCCAGAAAGACTGAACGGTAATGGCGAACCAACCAGACATTGTGGTGGTGGATAAGAAGCAAAGGAAAGCAATTATAATAATAATGCATTGTATTTATATAGTGCTTTTCAGGACTCTCAAAGACGCTTCACACATATGCATTATTCATCCACTCCATACCAGCTGATGGTAAGCTCTTCTTGTAGCCACGGCTGCCCTGGGGCGAACTGACAGAACCGAGGCTGCCATTTTGCGCCATCGGCCCGTCTGACCATCACCAACCAATCGCACACACACCATTCAGACTAGGCAACGTGGGTGAAGTGTGTTGCCCAGGGACACAATGGCAATTTAATCTCTACGACCGTCCCACTGTGGCAGCTGGGGTTCCAGCGGTCTCCCATCCAAGTACAGCCCAGGTCCAGCCTGCTTAGCTTCTGAGGTCTGACGGGATCAGGCATAGACAGGCTGGCATGGCCAATAGTGGTGGTTGTGGTGATTGCAAGTGCTAGTAACATCAAGAAGAAACTAGAGAAGTACCAAGGCCTCCGGTAAGAGCTGGAGAAGGATTGAGAAGTGAAGGTAACAGTGAGACCTTTAGTAATCGGGGCACTCGAAGCAGTAACCTCCAAACTACAGGAGTGGCTCCAACAGATCCTTGGAGAGACATAAGATATCTCAGGCCAGAAGAGTGCAGTCTGAAAAACAGCAAGACCCTCAAGATTGCTGGCCTAGGACCCGAGCTTGAAGAGTGTGGACGACTACCCGCAGAAGGGTGAGAAAGGATTTTTTTTTTAATATAAAATGCCCATTTGGATATCCGTCAAATTCCCAAGCACCAGAACTGAAAATCGGTCTTATTAGAAATTGGCCTGATTCTCGACTTCAAACTGAATATTAGTGACAAGAAAATTCTTCCGTAGTTCCACAACAGACGGTCAACCTGTCCGGGTCTTTGTGCCACCTACATAACAGCTAATTAGTCACTTCTCCAGATTTTTAAAAAAAATTTTGTCACAAATCTACCTGCTAGTTTTAATTTTTTGAACATTGTCTGGTCAAGAAGCAAAACCGTCAAGTTTAATATCTTGGCATCATGTGGTTAGGGACAAAAATAAATAAAGGAATTTTTAACATTTGTATGTTCAAACATTTAAACTGAAAACAGATGACCCAAGTGTCATGACTAATACTTTTCAAAGTGTTAAAATGTTAAATGTAAAAGGCCATAGAGCTCGGGGTGCTGATTAAGTTTGGACAGACAGCAGATATAATTGGCTTTGGGTGTCTTCCAAACTCTGTAAGCCTCCAGATTCACCCCATTAAAGATATATTTTCATCCTCTTGGCCTTACTCTTTAATAAAATGAAGCAGTGAGAGAATTTCCTTTCGACTACAAACCTTAAAACTTTTGTCATATTTCTACCTTATCTGTATTAATTCCAGTGACAGCCTGCAGATAAATTCAGAGTTGTCTCGGAGCCACAGTGACAGCTCCCAGAAATCCTCAGTGTCAGAAAGTAAGCAGTTTCCCCATCATAACTCAGAGAAGGGTGGCTGAGGAAGTCTAAACCTACATCGAGACCTGATTTTTGCATAGATTTCTTGGCCGAAATAAATAATGTACCTCTGCAACTTCACATGACAATTAATGCTTATAAACCACTGTAAGTATTAGTATGAATGTAGTTTGTATGAAATACAAAATGTAATTAATTCCAATCTGGTTGGGGTTTTCCTCGTTTATTTGCAGTGGCGTCTTCAGTAAAAGAAACTTGTCAACTATGTGCTACTGTAAAAAGTTATTCCAGTCCCCACACACTCCTCCCTTCTTCCAAACTTTGCAAACACCTGATGGATGGAAATGGAAATAGTTCCACTACAATCTACAAACTTCTTTTCACAAAAAGAAAAAAAGTTCTTCATCACTAAAACATTCTTATAATCCATTTAAAAATTAGTTAAACATTATGATCAAGGAATTCTTCTTCTTCTTCTTTCAGCATTTCCCTTCAGGGGTCGCCACAGCAAGTCAGTTTCCTCCATCCAACTCTACCTGCTGTATCCTCTTTGGTCACACCAACTATCTTCATGTCTTCCTTCACTGCGTCCATGAACCTCCTCTTTGGTCTTCATCTAGTCCTCTTTCCTGGTGGTTCCAAATCTAGCATCCTTCTTCCTATGTACTCTCTCTCTTCTCTGTACTTGCCCAAACCATCTCAGTCTTGCCTCTCGAACTTTATCTCCAAAACCTTTAACATGTGCGGTTCCCCTAACATACGTACTCATTTCTAATCCTGTCCATCCTGGTCACTCCCAGAGAGGTCCTCAGCATCTTCATCTTTGCTACCTCCATCTCTGCTTCCTGTCTCTTCTTCAGTGCTACTGTCTCTAGACCAAACAGCATCGCCGGTCTCCCCACGGTTTTGTACACTTTCCTCTGAAAGTGTACAAAATTGAAATAGATTTATTTAGTTACAACTAAAGCTACACAATGCTGCAGCCAGAAAGCACCGTGGCCTCAGAGCAAGAAGGGATTTGAGTCTTGGACGAGGCGAGGCTTGAATCATCAACATTTCTGTGTTGAGTTTGCACATTCTACCTATGTATGCATTGTTTCCCCACTCTCCCAAAACACAAGGTTAAGGTCATTTTGGTATTATGTTAAGATAATTGGTCTCTGAGAAATTGCCTATAGGCACGAAACTGTTGCCCTACAACAGATTGTGGCCTGCCTCTCACCTGTAACCAGCTGGGATAGGCTCCAGCGCCCCATAATCTCCAAAGGAATGAAAAACACAGAAGATAAATAATTGAGTTAAACTAGAACAATTCTACAAACCATAAGTCCCATTTTAGTATGGATGAGAAAGATAGAATACCGGGGGAGAACATACCCATTCAAAAGTGAACATGTGGAATCCATACATGGTCTCATCATACACAGAGCTTAAAATGTGCTTCCCACTACCACACCACCATGCTGTCTGCAAAGTTTTATAATTACATTTCTAATATGTGATATTTCAGGGAGTTAGAAAAGTTTTAATAGAGTACAAGTCTTTGCTATTAATGACCGGTTTAGTCTGAGTGTATTCAGTCCACTAAACCCTATGATCTAGCCTGCTGAACTCCAACTGGTGCTCTGCTGACATTGATTATTGGAGTAAGGGTGCACTACATTCTTGTGGTGTCCCAAGTTTTTTTTTAACTGACATTATGAGGTTTGCTGAATTTTCCTAGTTGGGAAGTAAGGTTTTTTTTTTTTGTCATTGCAACACCAATTAAATGCTCTTCAACCTCTCTGTAAAAAAGAAACTAAGAAAAGTAGTTTTATTCCAAACATAAATGACCCAAATGGGGCTGTACTGGGCTTTTGTGGGCAGCTTATTATCTCGTGGTGTATCTAGATAATCATGGTATTAGAAAAGCTAAACCAACTGATCACGTTTGTTTCTGACACTGAATTCCTCCCTCCTCTTGCTTCCAGCCTAAGCCCGTCTTTTGTGTGCTGGCAAGCAGGAATTTAATTTATTTCAGTCAGTCAGTCATCTTCTTATCCGTCTGTCCCTTTCGGGTTTGCGGGGGGTGCTGGAGCCCATCCCGGCTGATTTAAGGTGAAGGGCAGGGTACACTCCGAACAGGTTGCCAGTCTGTCACAGGGCCACACACACACACTCATTCCTAGGGGCAATTTGGCACCGACCAATCAACCTAGCATGCATGTCTTTGGAGGGTGGGAGGAAACCGGGGTACCTGGAGGAAACCCACGCAGACACGGTGAGAAGATGCAAACTCCACACAGAAAGAACAGTGTTCCAAGCCTCGTCCCCACCCGGGACTCAAACCCACGACCTTCTTGCTGTGAGGCCACTGTGCTACCCACTGCGCCACCATGCTGCCTAATTTATTTCAAGCCTGCAAATACAGTATAAAGTGCATTGCGTTAGGAGAGCATGTGTACAGCTGCTGCAGAAAACACCTGGGGCTTAAATAGTACGGTAGGCGTGCCGAAGAACAAAATCTGTGACCAAGAACTCCCTAGCGTTCCAATCATGTTCAAACACTGGATGGGGGGCCTTGCAAATTGCCAAAACATGCATGAATGAAATAGAAAACATGTATGTTTTTGATAACATTCAAACATAGTAAAAAAAAAATACATAGTATTTATTTAAGTTTTCCAAGTTTGGCGGGTCGGCTTAAAATGTTTAACGAGCCACATGTGCCCCACGGGCCGTAGTTTGCCCATGCCTGGTGTAACACCATGTACTGAAGTGTTTTTAAGTAAATTAACTATTAATATCACCACTGCAAAGATGCAAGCATATAACATAAAGTATAATCCCATTCATAAAAGCCAAAATAAAGAATGTGTAATATCACCATATTGGACCCCAGACTTCCAGTGTTTAGATTGGATGACTCACTGATGAGGTGAGTGGGAATTCAGCATGGGTGTGACAAAATCCTGTTTATTCAAGTATCTGCATGGTTCACTGTTTCCCGGTAAACTTTTAGCACTTGCTTCATCTCACCACTTAAAAGTTGATGGATGGTGTACCTTAAGAAAATATATTTAAATCATTTGACTTTTATTGCTTTGGTTGTTGTCCAACCATATGGTCACCATCAGCCTAAAAGGAAATGCAGGAAATCCTGGGTTTCATTCAAAAAATAGTCTCGGAACAGCTGGTCCCTACGCGGTGGGAAATAAAGGTAAACTAAAAGGGGTACAAATCACACACGGAAACCAGGCAATTTGCCCTGTGATGTCATGCCCTGGCATAATAAAAGAAAAGCTAGTGAGTATAGGAAGCCAAAGGTTTGGCGTCTCTCACAGTTATTTGGGTTGACTTGTGCTTAACAATGTAGCATGACCCCACTGTCGAGGAATGGCGATTTGGAAAGTAAAGGGGACCAAAAACGGGGGCAAGTGCAATTGAGTTGACCCCAAGAAAAAATATATATGGTTGCCAGCAAAAACTATTGAACAGGGATTCAGCCATGCAGCCCCGGGGTTAAACTGTATTTTTACACCAACCGTGTTTTTAGAACTGCAATCATGTCCGCTACATTTGTTACAGAATTAGTGTCAAATAGACAGGAAACGTTTGGAAAGGTTAAACACACACATACACACACAGATACACACAATGAGGAAAATAATGAAGATCTTTATGTACTTTACATTTTGTGTGTGATTTCTTCTCTTGTTTTTTCTGAAATATTTTTGGCACTCTAGTATGCCATGTGAGATTGTGAGGGGTTGCTGTGGGAAATGATCCCATTTTACCAAATTGGTCCAATAACATTTTTTAAACAAATTAGTAATTATTTTAAATTATGTGGAATTGTGAGTTTAACCCATGGTTTTAAATCGCCGCCATTTGGACAGGATAACTTCAGGGTGTTGACAGCATTCCACATTTACACCAAGTTCCAAGTTATTCTGCAGATGCGACTTTTCTATAGAGGTTTCCGCAGAACAGCAATCCTCTGTAGGATACTAAACACTTCCCATTTGCTGCTTGGTAAAGTCATTTTAGCAGCTGCTCTCTTAATCTGAAAGAATCCTTCCTCATTGCGCCTTTATCTGCATGGCACAGTGTGGAATCTGAATCAGATACAAATTTCTTTTAACGCTTATGTCTCTAAAAGGGTGCAGGTTCCGCTGTTTGATTGCACCTGTGGTAGTGGAGCTGTGATGTAGAGTTTTTGTTAAGTGTTTGTTGAAGTAATTAGTCACTGATATATATTTTTTTTAACAGAAACTCATTTGTGTCCTTCACAAGTCTGGAATCCGCTGGGTTTAATCACGGCAAAATATTTCAAACAGTGAAGTGAACATCTGTTTCATAGTTAGTAGTTGTTTCTTTTGTAGATCCAGAGCTCTGCGGGATGAGTGACCAGAGGTAGGAGCTTTGCAGGATGACTGATCAGAGGTGGGAGCTCAGCAGGATGAAAGTCAAGGAAGAGGAAGAGTTCAGCAGAATGAAGGACCAGAGATAGAGCGCAGCAGGATGAGGGACCAGAGGAAGAACTCGGCAGGAGGAGGGACCAGAGGTGAGACCTCAACAGGATGAAAGACCAGAGGTAAGAGTTCAAAAGGATGACTGATCAGAGGAAGAGCTCAGCAGAATGATGCTCAAAAGGAAGAGCTCAGCAGGAAGATGAACCAAAAGAATAGCTCAACAGGATGAGGGACCAGAGGTAGGAGCTCAGCAGAATGAAGGACCAGAGGTAGAGCTCAGCAGGATGAGGGACCAGAGGAAGAGCTCAGCAGGATGAGGGACCAGAGGAAGAGCTCAGCAGATCGAAGAACCAGAGGTAGGAGCTCAGCAGGATGAGGGACCAGAGGAAGACCTCTGCGTGAGGAGGGACCAGAGGTAAGAGTTCAGCAGGATGAAAGATCAGAGGATGAGCTCAGCAGAATGAAGGACCAGAGGAAGAGCTCAGCAAAATGATGCTCCAAAGGAAGAGCCCAGCAGGATGATGAACCAGAAGAAGAGCTCAACAAGATGAGGGACCAGAGGTAAGAGCTCAGCAGTATGAGGGACCAGAGATAAGAGCTCAGCAGGAAGATGGACCAGAGGAAGAGCTCAGCAGGATGAGGGGCCAGAGAATGGGTGCACCAGGAACATGGTGAGGGACCAGAAATGGAGGCATACTATCATAGCTAAATTGACAGTGACACTGCAGACCAAAGGAGCAAGGTGCAGCAGGTAATGATTTGACAAAGAAGTGGAGGACACCAGAGCCTAATCAATCTAGGGAAAGACAAGACACACCTAGAGACATAAGGGAGAAACAATTGGGACTAGGTAGTTAGAATTGGAGTATAGGGCAGAATTTGGAGGGAGGAAATGTTCCAAATTTTACAAAAACATGTAAAACTTCATACTTGATCCGTTTTTCTATCTGTTTGATGAGTCTTTAATATGCCAAGATTGAAATTTGTGACCATGTTGTTCATCTTCGAAGAATAGGTAGAAAAGTAGAGAAGAATTGTGACTTATACGTTAAAAATATGTCACTGGAAACAATAACCAAAGTATGTACAAAGCAGAGTTCTGAATTCTCTGCACAAGTTATGAAAGAAAACATAGGGGGGAAAAAGAATCATATTAAAAATCTCATTAAAATTGGGTAATCATGCTTTGCTTCAGGACGGAGGATGGGAGTTTGGGAGTGGAAATGCACACAAGTTGAATCAGCCTGGAGAAGAATACATCTGCTTTTGCTGCATGCCTTAATGCTCTGGAGTATTATTAATGTTGAGAGGAAATAGATCCCATGTGGTAAGGTGAAAAAAAAAGGATGTTGCCTCTTCTCATCCTGCATTAGGTCATCACCTAATTTACTTGAGAAGCTGCTTCATAGGACAGCAGAGAGCACTAGCCGACATTGTATTCCCACACTGTGTGAAGCAGATGGTTTGGGGAAGTGAAGCTATTGCGGTAGAGCGGTCACTTAAACCATCACGTTGATGAATGTTGCCTGTTCTCAGTTGAGATTTCTATTTTTCTTCGCTCCCCTATGAGTCGTCATTGTGCTGTATATGTGTGGAATTATATCATTAATAAAACTATAAAAGTGGAGGTAAAGTCTATAGGGATTGTTTTGTTTTGGTTTGTTGTTTTTTTTTCCCTTACTCCGCACCTAAAACCATTAAAATGTCACTAATAAAAGTTCAAATGAACAGCTTTTATAACAAAAATCCGTATTGAAGTTTTGTATCCAGTAGTGAAAATTTGGCTGGACTGAAATATAAAATATAATTGCCAACATCAACTCAGCCACCAGCTGATTTTTAAGGAAAAACGAACATAAATACTCTGTCACTTTAATCTTTTGATCCCAGTTGATGAACCATTTCAAAGACTATTTCATAAGGGAAAATCAAATATACTTCAGAAATACATAAACAAATGTGTGCCGAGTGCATGTTCCACATAAAAGAAATTTCCCGCTGATTGTTCCCCAGGTTGTTCCTGGCATCGCGTCTTCCAAACTTTCTTATTTGTTTTGGCCTCTAGCAGGTCATGAACGCAACTAACTGGTACCATATTTTGTGTTATTTATTTAGCGGAACGTCGTGTTTTCTTTTAAGTAACTCAACCAAAGACGCGATAATAAATCAATTCAACTTTCCTAAAACATTTGCCAGCGCATGCTTTGCTGATTTTAGATTTCCAGCTGCAGTTGGAAGCCCAATAATTCCAAAAAACAAAGAGTATTTCAAATCTGTCTAAGTTTCTTATTAGTCCTTCATTAGCTGTGGTTAGAAGTATTACATCCAAACAGCTTCCCTTTCCAACAAAGCCATGGCTGTGGCTTTATTCTGCAAACTCATTTTTTAAAGTCAACATCTTCTCCAGTACATCAGAAAGCTTGAATAACTTACACATCATGGCGTTCATCCGTTTTTTTATTTCCATTTTGAGAATCCAAATCTTTCTGGAAAGTACTAAGGTTCAACATGTGGCTTAAATTAAATTATTTAGACACAGTGGCTGCTTTGGAAGCCCCTCATTTTATGGGACAATGCTGCTTTTCATTGTCTTATACTGTTTACCATCCTTGTCAAGTTCCTTCTGTTGGTTAACTCCATCTGGAAATATGTAACATCCACTTTTTTGTGACATTTGAAGAGATGACTGAGATTAAAGATGAGAGCCATGCTTTATTTATTATTTCAATTAGTATGTAGGATTAACTTGAAAAGTTCTGGAACATTTCTGTGTTTCCAGTAGTTGAAGTGCTTTGGGTTTTCAAAAACTTGACACAATGTCAAACACTAGGATTTGTTTCGGCTTCTGAACCTCCAATTCCTAACAGGGTTACGAAGGGTGCCAGAGTTCGCGAGTTCGGTTTCCACTGAGTTCACGTCTAGGGTCCTTGGAGAAGACGCCTAACCCCCATTTCTCCCACCATTGGCGCCGTTGTGGCAGCCTGCTACGGTGTGATGCAGCGCACAAATTTCCCCGGTGAGGGATCAATATAGTATACAAAAATGAAAAAAAGAGCCTATCCCAGCTGATTTCAGCAGAGACAGAGGGTACATCTTGAACAGGTCGTTAGTCTGTAGCAGGGCCACACACACACTCATTTCTAGGGGCAATTTTGATAACGGCCAATCAACCAAACATGCAAGTTTGTGGAAGGTGGGAGGAAACCAGAGTACCCAGAGAAAGCCCGCAAGGAACGGGCTTTCTCTGTTCCTTGCGGGAGCAGAGAACTGCCAGTGTTCCAAGCTTTGTCCCACCCAGGACTCGAACCCCTGACCTTCTTGCTTTGAGGCAACTATGCTAACGTTCAGACTAGGGATAAAAATGGAACATCATCTGGATGAAGAGATATTTGTTATAAATTGTTCTCATATAGTCACAAAGTCTGGAATGTGTACAATTTGATCTCATCAGTTTTTATTTGGTCTGTGGCACAAATCACTCCATGCGAATACTGCGACAATGTATGTATGCATAACATCCCTAACCTCAACAATACTGAAACACTAAATCCTGCTGAACTGGAAAAGAAAAGGAAACTAAAAAGATAAAAATCCACTGCATTTTGTTCTAAATGATTTTTTTAAGAATATTTTTTGCATTTTATTGTATACAAATATGGATGGGCATTAAATTCTTGTTTAAATTCTTTCATCAGTTGTGTGTCCACAGGTGATGTCCGTCCCCAGCTTCCTAATTTTTTAAAGTGCTCTTGTTTGAATCACTAAAAAATAATATTTGCTGCCAGCCTTTTTGCTGATGGACAACCGACATTAATTGCAGTACTTGTGATTCCTGTTAATCATGCCCAATTATCTGGCATATGTAATAATGGTAGAGACATGCCAAACACCAAATGCTGACATGATAGGTAAATTGATAGTTGGATGAATTGGCAGAGCATCCTTTTGTGCTCGGCCCAAAATTAACACTGCAATTACAGCACTTTTATAGCTCACTCTGGGAAGGCTAACTTGGACATCTCTACCATTATCTCGCACCAGAAAGAGTGAAAAAAAAAATACTCGTAAATCAAGCAGTCCATCCACAGTGGAGTATCACACAAGGCCGCCGTAAACTCCAGAGACATTAAGAAGGATGTGGGGACCTTAAAGCGTGGAATTTATGAGTGTGGATTTATATTCTCATCGCTGCAGCGGGCCTACTTTGAAAGGATGATTGAATCCTCCTCCTCATTACAGAGCTATTCAAACTCTACTATAGATTTTCTCGCACTCATAATGATGCAAATGGGGAAAGATAAACAAAGCAAAAACAAATCTGATAGGGCTGGAAATGCATTGTGCTCGCATAAAATTGCCATCTTATTCGTGTAAAGACAGAGGAATTTATTTCGCCTTCTGTCTCAGTGGCACTAAAATAACAGCCATCCATATGCATTTTCTTTAAATATTTATATGTTTCAGCAAATTTAAACTGCAAGGAAATATTTTATTGTGTTAATCCGACTGCTTTTGAATACACCTGGGAGTGTTTTTAAGGTGTCATTGCTGAAATGAACATAATGGACGGAAAGAGGAATGAATGACAAATTTAAAAGGTTGTTTTGAAATGTAAGCACTCAACACATTTTTTTTTTTTTTTTTTTTAACACGGAAGGACCAAAATTAATGCAGACAAAAAAAAAAAAAAAAAAAGACCAAAAAAACCTCTCGATTACAAATAAAAAAACATACTGTGAGGGCCCTGGGCCCTTTCCTGCTGCTGTCTGTCTCTTTCTCTCTCTCTCTCTCTCCTGTGTGCAGGAGACTGTGGCTCATAGTTCTGGGGAGTCCGTTGCCACAACGTTCCTGGGAGAGTCCGTGGCCGCGTAATGGATTGATTGAGAGCAGCTGCGTCTCTCTTCCTGCTGGCTGCCGCCTAGGACAGATATGCTCCAAGCTCTGCTTCTTTTATTTGTTTGTTATTTTAAGATTATTGTTGATAAAAGACGTTAAACTATCCGCCTGCCTTCCTCGTCTTCTGTTTTGTCGGGGTCTTGAGCCAAACCCCTTGCAATACTTATGGAGCACAGTGGCCTCACAGCAAGAAGGTAATGGGTTCAAGTCCCATGTGAGGAAGAGGCCTGTCCTTTCTGTGTGGCGTTTGCATGTTCTCCCTATGTCTGCGTGAGTTTTCTCCGGGTACTCTGGTTTCCTCTCACCCTCCAAACACACGCAGGTTAAGTTGATTGGCTGATGTCAAATTGCCCTAGGAATGTGAGTGTATGTGTGTATGGTTGTATGTGTGTGGCCTCACGAGAAACTGGCAACCTGTTCGGGGGTGTATCCGGATGGGCTCCGGTAACCTCGTGCAGCCCTGTAAGGGTTAGACAGTTAAGAAAATGACTGACTGACAACATTTGATCGACTTTGGCCTTTACAAAATTGCCCCTAGGAATGAGTGCGTGTGTGGCCCCACAACAGACTGGCGACCTGTTCAGGCTGTATCCTGCCCCTTGCCTAAAATCAGTTGGGAGAGGCTCGAGCACCCCCGTGATTCCATCGGGGTTAAGCGATTCAGAAGACGAAACTAAACCTATTTAATCAAAATTTACTATTCTTACTTTGTTGCTCATGTCTTCTCCTTGACCAGACCAATTATGTTTAGTTATGGGGAGGTCATTATTGTTGTTCAACAAAAAAATTGGTTTTCCAGAGCATACACCTTGTTTCATTGTTGTTGATATTTCAGACAATTGTGGGTGTGTGTACCAAGCCATTGACAATGGTGTTCTTGTCAATGGCCATTTTGCTTTTCAAGTTGCAACTTAAAAACACCCGTCCCTTGTTTTTTGGATATTTATAACATGATAATTTGTTAAATACTATGACCAGTAATTGAATGGACTGCGTCACCATGGTCTCTTTTCGATCACAGAGTTCTGTTCTAAAAATAACCCAAGATTGGCAAAATCTACAGAATAGCCAACTTGAATTTTTTTTCCCTCCAATTGCGTATGTATTAATCCTTTCCACACACTGAATAGACTTTTCTCAGAAGGCTATCATTTACAGACTTTTTTCTCAAAGTTCAAACCTTCATAGAAAAAAAATGCCGTTAAAAACACAGACAGCTTCAATTGCATTAGAATCGCTTGTGTGCGTCTAGAATGCAGTTTTATCCACAGTTGCACAGCCAATCAAAATGCGGAAAAATCTCTCAATTTGGATGCTAAAAATATACAGCAGAAAATAAAGAATCAGAATCAGAATCAGAATGCTTTTATTGCCATGTCAATGAGAATATCAGAGACTATGAACTTGCTTTGATACAGGTGTGCAATAATATAAGATAAAAATAATAAAATAAATAAATAAATAAATAAAAATAATTTTAATGTTAAAGTTGCATTATTGTACCAAAAAAAAAAAATCAACAATGCTGCAGGATTCCAAAGATCAACTGTTTTATCACAAGAGACCACGAGAATAGTTTTTAGTTCTAAATGAGAAAGAAGCTAATAAGAAAAGCTGTGGTTTATGTTTTTGTGTTAGAACGGGTTGAGATTTATTACGTTTCCTTTTCTTCTCTTCTTATTAAACTGAATTTAACTCCAATCGTTTTCCTTTTTTTTCATATTTTTTTTATGTTGACCTGCTAAAAAACTATGTTTAAACACATTTTAAAACACATTTTAAAAAGTACCATTTCCCAACTTTTTTTATTTTGTAAGGTCTTAATAACGAGGGTAAAACAGAGCAGGATTTATACATGTCTATAAATTCCTGTAACACCCGCAATTATTTTTTTAATAGAACATATGTTAAAGAAATTAAATTTGAAACTTGGATATATAAGTTCTTTTGGCCGAACAGTAAAATAATGTACTAACTGGACACATAACGATGTGGGCGCCTCTGAAAAATATGCTTTTCTTCTTCTTTATTCTACCTCTCCTTTCCGACAAAAACAACTATTAGGTGACCAGAAATAGCTGTGCCAATGTAAATGTTCCACACTTATGCAGCACCTCTTTAAGCTTGTCTTGGCTCCACAAAGAGCTTAGCATGTTTTCCTCATTCACAGACACACTCACACATTTATTATATGCATGCAACCGATATAAAGTACATAAAGAGAGTTATTTTTTCTCTCGGCATTTTCCCACTAATGAGCATACAGGGTGCATTGCTACTTAAGGACACTTCAAAATCTGGATGGGCTTGATAATGCACGACTGACCTTCTTGTTCAAAGACGGCCACTCAGCTGAGCCAAAGCCAACTCATGGAATGCTTTTTTTTTTCCACCTCAAAGCCCATTTTTTATTCATGCACTGAATATTTAAAATGAACTATTCAAATTTTGTTTGAATTAAGAAAAAAGAGGACTTTGATTGGCAATATAAAATAATATTTATTTAAAAAACATCAACCCTCACCTATGGTCACCAAGTGAGATCGCGTTTATAAGCGGCCGAAATGAGCTTCCTCCGCAGGGTGGCTAGGCACTCACTCAGAGATCAGGTGAGGAGCTCTGCCATCCGGGAGGAGCTTAGTGTCGAACTGCTCCTCCTCCAGGTCGAGAGGATCCAGATGGGGTGGTTCGGGTATCTGGTCAGGATGCCACCCGAGTCCCTCGCTGGTGAGGTGTTTCGGGCACGTCCCACCGGGAGGAGACCAAGAGGCAGACCCCAGACCCGCTGGAGAGACTATGTCTCACAGCTGGCTGGGGAACGACTCAGGTTCCTTCCGGTTGAGCTGGAGGATACAGCTGGGGTGAGAGAAGCATGGGCTTCCCGTCTGAGGCTGTTGCCCCGCAACCCGGCCCCGGAAAACGACGGAACGGAACACCAACCTTTAAATAACTTGTATTTCATTTCTGAACAAATGAAAACATCATTCTTCAAAAGATTACTAGTTTTTATTTACACCTGATTTTTTTTTTTTTTTACTGCACGTGTTTTTATTGGTTTCCATGTCAATAGCTCTTTTTTATCCTTCAGCTCTTGGTGTTTCACTTTCTTGTCTCATTCATTTTTAATGAATTGTTTCACATGTGGGCTTGAGGGGGAGCAAATCGGGGGGATATTTAGCACACAGAGAGAGGAAGTGACTATTGAGCCAATAAACCAAAGTAATGAAAACAGGAGCTCCAATCTCAATGCTCTCTGCAGGACGTTTGTCTTTTTCTCATAAGCAGAGCGCCAGCTCGGTGGCCCTGCCTCTTGTGAGCCATAAGAGTGTCAGGCTCATGACTGTAAAGGGTGAAAACTCGGTCCTAGGGCAAATTGCAGGAATGACTTCCCATCTTTCCGACCTTCATTTCTACAGCTGCATTGGATCATGTCTGGTGAACATTTTGGTTTTGTGGTGCCTGTGTGTGTACTTTGTGGGTGGTCTGAAATTTGCCTGTTTGTGTGAGATGAGACAAAGAGAAAATCCAGCATAGCATGAGCTCACTGGGTACGAAAAAACGAGGGGCTGTGTGAAACTGCTCAGTGCAAAGCGGCAAGACATTTGGCAGCGTGAAAGACATAGTGTGCCTTCCTTAATTTTTCTTAAACCAATACCTCAAACAGGGAAGGGCCAATCTAACAAATGTTAGAGACTGTACAAACAATGTGATTACGTTGACATCATTGCATTTTTGGTTATATGAGGGGCTATTATTTCCTGACCGCACTGTCCTCAAAGTTGGCTGGTGGCAGGAACACATTGACGTAATGGGAGAAGCTGTGTGGGATCAAACTTAGATTGAAGGGCTGCTTTGGCAACAAGGAAAAAAATAATCTTTCTGTGCCAGGGTTGGAAATTGAAGCAAAGTCCCAGCTAATCAGCATTTTCTGAGTCCAGAGAGCTTGATTGAAAACAACTCTGTACCGACTTGTAACCATGTAACTCAAGTCTAGTATTTGTTTTCCTCAATCTGTTTTATGATTCCGAGATGCCGAACAGAACAGCTGTGGTAAAACACAAGCGTATATGCTGGAATATTTCTCTGATGATGGTATGTTAATTTACTGTTACCGGGCAACCACTGAAGACTTCACGACAAATAAAACATGGAAATTAGGTCCGTTTATTAAAAGGAAACTTAATCAAAACTGTGTCATTCTTCTTCTGCCAGTATAAATAAATTCTTAGCATATTTTAACATGGAAAGCAAATTAAATGTTTAATTTTGAACACGAATATTTTGGTTTTCCAATGGATTCGGATTGTAGGTTAAAAAAAATTGCACGATTCAGGCAATTTATCTAGAAAATGTTCTATTTGAACGGGGAGTTAAAGTCAATGTAATTTATTTATAACTTGATCAAATATTTCAAGAAAGTTGCCAAAAAATTATGGGTCTTTGAATAAATCAAGGCCAGCGCTTGGGTCTGGATGTCAAATTTGCGTTTAGCGCAGCCAAAACTATGGAGGTCTTTTTTCCCGCAACTACTCCCTGCAAAGAGAAATTTAATTATAAAGAACAGGTATTAAAATTAGTCAACGAAACATAATTTTGTTCACAATAAAAACCTAATTTATCATTCAACATATTTTTATCCTACACATTTTCTTTGATCTCAAAACTACTTTGGGCACTTCCTAACGTCTTTGATGATAAATGGACTCAACTTATACAGCACTTTTCTACCTGCATTGATACTCAGGGGGCTTTACACTGTGGAAAAGAAGTGAAGAAGCATGTGGAGGCAGGCTGGAACGGGTGGAGAAAAGTATCAGGTGTGATGTGTGATAGAAGAGTTTCATTAATGGCATTAATGGCTGAGATTATCTGTTGGACATAATCAGTATGAATGTTTGTGTCTGGACTGCCTGCCCCCCTCCAAATGGGCCCCAAAGGAGGTCTCTCCCATTGGTTGCGCCCCACTGCCCACCTTTCCTCTTTGCACACCGGCAGGGTTCACTTAGGGTGACCTTCTTGTTGCCCTCGTTGGCACCCACTTTCCATCTCATTTCTAATTGCACTTCAGACATGAATCATTTGGGGTTGTGTGAAGTTGGACAAGTAGAGGGTGGCATGGTGGGGTCACCTCTACTTTTCTCATAGCGTCTCAATAAGACCACTAATATAAAACAATGCTGGGGGACATTGTTCTTGGTGGGGGACACCAGTTTCTTGCATTTATTTTGAAGTTTTTATTTTGTATGATAAGTACCGATTTTCTCAACTAAGTTAGACAAGGAAAGTTGAGTGATTTATATTTTTATAATAAACATGCCCACAGCATAACCCAAATAAAACCTTTGACATATTATAATTACCATTATTTCCTCTAATTTGGAAGGTCAGATTACAGGTTTTCTTTTGCTCTTGAAGCCAGTGTGGGATGTGTACCTACTGTGTAACAGAGTGATACTCACAAACACTTTTCTCTGCAATGCTTTTCTACAAACAAACTTCTTTCTACAAGCCAGATAAAGAGCAAAGAAGAAAATGCTCTTTTTCGCACGTCCCTTCAGAGACGACATTACACTTTAAATGCTGATGGCAATGTGAATCGTAAAATGATCACTTAAAAAACCTTTTGGTGAAACAGTATCCAATTCTCAGGAAATGGGATATTTCACCGCCTACAAACAAACATGAATCATAAAATTGAGGTATAATGATATCAATTCCAAGTTTGTAGCAAATGGCAGTGCACCTGCTGTGAAGAGACAATCTGTTCAGCAGGGGGCCACCATCTGCAGTGCACCCCATTATGAGCTCACTTAATAAAATATGTTTTTATAATGGAATTTCAATATAAAAATGGTAATGTATAATCAACTCTAGGACTGATAGTTTTTGACAATCACCTTCATAAGAGCTAAATCTATTTACAAGTAATTTCTCACATCACTTAAATACAAGATTGAATGTGTTTCCCGTCAAGGGGAATGTCACATGTAGCATCACTAGTTAATGATGTGTTACTCAATGTTTCACACTTCATAAGTTTCAAATGACAAATCAATAAGAAAGAAAAACACAAATGGAAAATGTAGTTTATAAAGTATTTCTCCATTTATACTCTGTTTTGGTTTTGTGTGTGTCGCATTTATCATCAAGTCTTAAGGTAATTGTTCATTCCCTTTGTCGGAATCAGACCATATGATAAGTCCAATATAAAAAAAATACATACAAATACCATGTAGGTATATTTCTATATGTACATATTTGTATGTATACAAATATACCTACATATGTATTTGAATGTATGCATATATACATTCAAATATCAAATGTCGGGTCACCCCTCCTCCAGGTCGAGAGAAGCCAGATGGGGTGGTTCGGGCATCTGGTCAGGATGCCCCACGAACGCCCCGCTGGTGAGGTGTTTTGGGCACGTCCCACCGGGGGGAGACCAAGAGGCTCACAGCTGGCTGGGGAACGACTCGGGATCCTTCCGGGTGAGCTGGAAGATGCAGCTGGGGTGAGAGAAGCCTGGGCTGCCCGTCTGAGACTGTTGTCCCCGCGACCCGGCCCCGGATGAGCGGAAGACGACGGAACGGAACAAATATCAAACTAAGATATTTGTTTTACCAAGAGTCCTATATTTTAGTGAAATATTTTTTTCCATTCAGAATACCTTTTAAACAAGTCAAATGTGCAATTTATTAAGAACAAACATGAATAAATTCTTAAAGAAATTTGAAGCATTTTAATTATGTTCCGTTCCATTGTCTTCCACTTCTCCTGGACCGGGTTACCAGGGCAACAGCCTCAGACGGGAATCCCAGGCTTCCCGCACCCCAGCTGCAACCTACTGTGGGTCTCCTGTGAGAATCCCGAGATGTTCCCCAGCCAGCTGTTGAGACATAGTTTCTCCAGCGGGTATGGGGCCTGCCTCTGGGTCTCTAAAACACCTTACTAGCGAGGCATTTGGCCTGAACCACCCCATCTGGCTTCTTTCGACCTGGGCGAGCAACGGC